>VWZX01004568.1:2904709-3504709 GCA_013399015.1 Galbula dea
TAGCAGAGCTTTTTGATCAAAACAGACGTGGGTTTTTTTTTTTTTTTTTTTTTTTTTTTTTTTTTTTTTTTTTCTGCCACATACCCAGACATTTATCTTTACTCTGGAACTTTGTCTTAGTTTGTGAATTCTCAGGAGGCAAGCAAACCCAGAAACTTCCAGAGCAAGGATGTGTTGAACCAGAAAAAAACAGGACCTGCAGCTTTGAGAAACAGAATCTCTCTCGATAAGAGCTGAAGCCCTGGGGCATACATATATATATATATATATACACAAAACCACAATAAATATCAATGCACAAAATGTGTCACCAGAAGAAGAACTGAGAATTCATGCTGAGAGCAAAGATCTGCAAATCAATAAAAAAGGGGGAAAAGAGATTTTACAAGAAAACTTGCTGTGCTTCAACACCAACAACACCATCCCTCTGCCCTGATGGCCAAGAGCTGGGGTCTACATTAAAAGCACTACAGACATAAGTTTAGCTGTAAATTCCTCACACTACCTCTATTTTTAAAACTGTTTAAATGCTATGAATATAAAGTTACCCTAATGAAAGAAAATTATTTTTGAGCCTGAATATACTGCAAGTCAATAACTAGCACAGTTTCTCTTAGGTATCTTCAGCACTATACTTAATTCAGTGAGGCTGCCTGCAGTAGAAGTCACAGCAGACTTGCTGTCATGATCTCCAGTGGTATTATTTATAATTTACATCCAAGTGAGGGTTTGACAGATGCTTTACAAACAAGTATGTTGAGATTGTTGCAGTCACAGGTAGCTTATCACACAGAAAGCTGACGCGCAGAAGAGAGATGGAGAACCTGGAGCAAACAAATTCAGTGATGGCATTTGCCTGTGGTTTCTTAGTCCCAAATTGTTTGGTTTATTAGTTGAAACAGGAAAGATGTCTAACTAGATGCCTTTAAGGTAGAAGAGCTTGGCTCAGGAAGAGGGGGGCGGAACTTATCAGAAAATAGAGAGTATCTGTATAGAAAAAGAATGAGGCATGGATTAGAGAAAGTAGAGGCCTTCTACAGAGTATGGAGCTGAATTATGTGGGATCAGGAGAATGGGGATGTGAGAGGAAATATGTGAAGGGAGGGAGGTGGTATGAGGAGGCAGAAATGCCCAGCACACTGAGTGAACTCAAGCATGCAAACAGTGGGAGGGCAAGTATGTGTGAGAAAAACAACAGGTGTACTGATGAGCTCAAAGTTCAAAACATGCAGTGTTTCTTACAGAGTTGGTCTAATATGAGGCATATATGTGAAATGGAGATAGAAGACCTGGAGCAGATAAAGACAAAACCCAAGACATCTAGCTCTTGGTTGTCCTAGGAGATATATTGTGAGTGTCTGTAAGTTGGTCTGCTACCCCCATGGATTTACCTTTCGGGTAACAAAGCATCAATTTGAGATTTGGGATCAGAAGTGCACCGGAGGGGCTCACTTGTAAGGCCAGGTTCCTGACACTACCTTAGTTTGGTGTCCTTTTGGGTAATAAGCTTGCAAATTATAAATACTCTTGTAAATAACCTGGCTTGGTCAGTAGGAGGAGTGGCCACAGAGGACAAGTGGAATGGGCATCTTCCCCCTCTCCAGTGACTATCTTTAGGAAATGTGCATCTTTTTTGCATATATTTCATGGATACGCTTTTTAAAAGCAGATATGCAAAACATTAGATCAATTAAGAGCTACTGTGCTGGAATCACTTCTGAGGTTGTTCCTTACTGGCTGCTGTCTATGTGCCCAGGATTTGTATGTAGCCTGAGCACCTGCTGGGTGTGCCAAGTTCTGCACAGACTTATTTGTGTAACACTGGCTCTACAAAGGAACCCTGGGTTCTGCCCTATTTAAGCCCTTTCCTATCAGTAACGTATTATCAAAGATCAAATATAACCTGATTCAGGATTTCTTCTGCTCGTGGTAACCTGAGATTAAAGCTAATTACTTGATTGTATCAGTCAGTCAGTCAAACAAGCCTTGTAAAAATCAATATAGCTCGTAACATAATAATACCCTTTGTCCAGGCACTTTATACATCATCTGCCACCTTAATTGATACTGATGTAAAGCCACACAATGGTTCAAATCTGGACTGATTATGCAGGATCATTGACATCAGTTTTGCAGTTACTGACCTTGGAGCAGCTGTTCCTGGTTTGCTTGTGAAAATTGTCATTAGCCTTTACTTTTTTTTATTCTTCTGCATTTTTCTGGATTACTGTTGACAAGAAGAGTCTAGAGCTAAGTCTTAAATGATTGGTGAGCTTATTTTTCTGGCTAAATCCAAATTATTTTGCAGCTGTGAAGTTCTTATGATAACTAAGCAAAATTAAATTTCTTGAGAGTATGACCTCAAAAATGATGATACTACACATCATAAGGCTTATGGATCAGCAGTTAGTGCCTGGAAGGAGACTACTGCTTAACTTAGTCACATCTCTGTCCCTATAATGCATGTTAATATAGAATCTGTCAGTAGTTGTGCAGCCATTCAAAAGTGTTGGGGGGAAAATTGTTTTGAATTCTCAAGAAGCCCTTTGGATTAACCAGTTTGCTGTCACACAGGAAGCCAGGCAACTGCTCAGGCTATAGCAATAGCATACTACAAACTTTTTTGTTCCCGAGAAATATATCAGCTCTGTCACATTTAAGAAATTTCTCTTCCTGCAGTATGATCATTACAGCAGGGATTTACAAACTTAGCAAAAGCTTTGCAAATAAATGGAATAAATTCACTAGGCCAAATCCAAGTCTTGCTGAAGTCAAAGGAAATTGTGACAATGATTTTTAGAGGCCAAAATGGGGTTTAGCATATAGCTGTACATAAACTGGAAGCTGATGGCTACTAGAAAAGGGTAAATACCAAGACAAATGAAAATTGATCTGGTTTGTGTTGCTGTGTGAAGATTATCTGCCATATAGAAAATGGTGACTGACAATCCAAATATGTGCTGTAGAATATGACCTGAATAAGGTATTTCATGCTCGGTGAAAACCTTTGCTGGTTGTTACTTAATACAAGATAGCATGTTAATGGACAAAAAGGTTGTTGATTACATAGATTAGCTGGGTGTATTTGGTTCAGTTCCGCTAAATGTCCCTCCAGACAGAGCCAGCTGTTATCACTGATACCTTTCAATAGCCTTTTGATAGTGTTTTATGTTTTGGTTTCTTCATTTTTTAAATAAATAAGTGTATGTCACATTAAAATGACAGACAATGTATTAGAGAGTCTGCTAAGGATTGAAATACTCTGGTAGCTGCTAGCAGGGATGGGTTCATACAAGACATATGAAGCATTATTTAAATATAGGTATATATGAAGGAGTTTTATTTCTTTAAGTATCTGTACCTGCCACCTAAACAGTAATAATAATTGTACTGGAAACATATGACCAATTCAGAAAATAACTGAATGCAGAGTGCAGTGGACCACACTGCCAGCAGTGCTTCCAGCACCTCCTGCTGTGCCCTTGGGCAGAAGGTCTCCCAACGCACTCCCATAAAGTGATGGTTCTCCTTCAAAACTTCTCTTAAATATCTCCTTTCCCATGGTATATACATCAGAAATGTAAGAGTTTAAGGTTGTTGAAAGAGGTTAATAACCAGAGACTACTGTAGAGGTGCTGGACAGAAGTGTTTTATTCTGTTTCCATCTGTTAGGGTTCATATCCTTCTGCTGGATTATAAGATTTTCAAGCAGGATGCCTTTATGTTCTGCTTGAACTGCACTTAATCTAAGGGTTGCAGTACATGACTTGGTTCCTAGGTACTATGTTAAAGAAAATGATGATGGTGATGATAATGTTGAGTCTGTCACTTCAGTGCCTCACCTAAGAGTCTTTAGAAAGTATAGGATAGGGAACCCACTAACCTCCTTGTGAGGATTATTAGTAGTGAATCCTGCAGGAATATGTTGAGCTCTTCAGTGCTGCTCTCTGTGAATGCTTTCAGGTTGCACTAGGACCTCCCTTTCCCCCCTCAGGCTCAGACAGTTACAGGCTTTTCTGCTGCTTGTAATGGAAAGGACTTAAAATTACAGCAGTGGCAGGGTGGGTGTCCTCTGTCCTTTGCACTTACTTGGTGGAAGAAACCAAGGGAATTCGTTTCTTTAGATATGCACAGCACAGTCCCAAGATTTAATCATGAGACATAACAGAGAAAAATTCCATTAGATCAAAATCTAAGGAAATGCAGGTATCTTATTTCATCAGGGTCTATTAATTAGTGCAATTTACAGGCTTTAAAAGAAAAGTAAATATAGCTGGTATTAGTTTAACATTTAGCTGTCTTAAGTAAAGAAAAACAACCTCAAAATAACCTTTTTTTAAGTCTCCCCAGGCTTGTCTACCACAATTTATTCTCATATTTACACAGGATGAAAAAAAAGCAGCCAGAAACAGAATATTGCCATGATTCAAGCCTCTTTCATCTGAGTGTCTCTCAGCATGTTATTCACCACATCACAACAGAGATGATCACACCCCTCAGATTTAATTGGCAAATCCCATTGTTATGAGGCCTCAACACATACTAAAGCGTCTCTATTTTGCAGTGAGCATGAAATGTGCTGTTCTCTGTTGAACACAATGAATATTTATATTTTTCCACTCTTCTCTGGGAGCTGCAGAATTATTTTGTGGTAGCTGCATCCTTCAAGACTTTCATTTTGTTTCCCATTTCAAGCCTTAATATTTTCAGTGATTGTGAAAGTGTATCTCACCAGTTCCTTCTGTCACTGTCAGCTCTTGGTTCCTGGACTGATGCTTATGGTATCTTTCTGGAAAAAACACACTATTTCTTTGATATTATTGTTTAACGTAATGAGAAACTGAAAGATGAGGGGTGACAGCATAAAAAGCCATCTTAAAAAGTAATAATTTCTGTTATGTTGCATGAAATAAAAAGTTTATTTCTGTCCAAAGGATGCCTTTTTCTACCAGTATTTCAATAGATTTTCACAGCCACTTCCTGTCATAAGGATAATTTAGAGTCTTGTCATCAGTGTGTAATTTGTGAAGCCATTTTTGTAAAGTAAGTGCTAACAGAAGATACAGGTTTACCTGAAGCTAATCCCAAACCTATTTAACTTTTCTCTGATAATTGAAAAAAAAAAAAGTGCTATGTACATGATATCACACAGAAAATATTCACAATAGACAACTGCATCTTTAAAGAACCTTTGTTTTGTGTTTGGGAATATAAGATTAATTCAGAAGTCATGGTAAATACTGTACAAGTGGTAGACTAATCCCAAAGGTACCTGCTACAAACAATTCCAATTTTATTTAAATTCCTATTTTCACATAGATATCATTGTCTTTTCCAAGGGATACAAGGTTTTACTATTGATTTTATGGGTGGAGGTGTCAAGAGTATCTGTAAAGCTTGAATTGATTTAATGTCAAAGTCCAAATACCACATTACTACTCTGGAAATCTAATTAATTGTAGTATATGTCATTTTAACATATTTGTAGTAAATGCTGTTAACCAACACCTGTAAAATAGTTAAGCTGCATTTCCCAGGGTAATAGAAATAAGGTTGTCTTGAGAATGGTAAAGAACACTTTCTGATTTGGCTCAGGTTTTGCAGTGAATATGAGTTTTACTCCTTTTACTACCTGTGAATGTAATTACATCTGGATACTACATGTTCTCTTTTCACATGAATTGCACAGCATATCTTGCCAGGCTGTTTACAAAATAGTATTTATATGTAGTAAACCTAATCTCCAGTCAGCTAGAATGAAAGCAGCAAGATAATAATTTGTGAATATTTTTGATAAAAGTCATTTCTGGAGGAAAACTGTCAAAACAGTTGGCAGGGGTCAGTGTCTCTGCAGTACTGTTGTGGAACCTTATGATACAGGGAGTGGAACCTTGTTTGATAGATAGCCAACTTACTGTAGGTTGTTGCACAAGTATATAGGCCATTGTTTTTTGAGACTTATTAGAAGAAAAAAAAAATCAAAGTAAGACTTTGTCAGAATCCTTCTTTCAAAGTGAAACCCTGAATTTAGTGCCTCATTAGAAATTTTTGGCCTAATAATTATTTGGTAGCAGTTGTCTATGAACATTTGATGTCTAATAATATGGTTAAAACTAAAATGAAAATTTTTGAGATGCATATTCCTGGAACTTTTTTATGTTATAGACTGTGTGTCATTGTCCTTTCTAAAGTATCAAAGTTGATCTTTTATATTATCTATTTTGAGTCATTAAGATGAATTTTCTTTTTTGGTACAAATTTAATTTTGGGTAGATTTTTAATTACACTGAAGAACATAATTTAAAATACTCTGGGGCAGAATGTACCATGCTTAAAAAAATAATAAAACATTTAGAAGATTTAGACTTTTTTTCAGGCTTTTGCATCTAAATGACATGCCTAAATCCCACAGGCAATTAGTGGTGTTGTCTGCCTGCTTCTCATGGGATGCTTTGAAAATGTACACCTCTGGCATAATGATGCAGAGATATAATAGCATGCTGTCATCATCAATAATATTCATTTTTCCTTCAGAGTTGATCATACATACTGACAATTTAATGATTTTTCTTGGAGACTCCAGACTGGTGGAAACTATGTATGTATTGTTTAGTCACCTCATTTGGAAGATGGCTGCATGCATCAATATTCATTACCCTGCCTGCAGCAGACACCCAACATTAGCTTTGGCTGGAGAAAGCAGAGTTTCCTTCTTTTGACCAACAGAAATGACAAGGGTTTCAGGGAGCAACCAGGAGAGAAAAACACTTATTTACAATGTAGTTACCCTGAGATGAGTGCCCACACATGGCAGTACTCTGAAATGTATTCCTCTGTTCCCACAGTCCTCAGCTTTAACTGGTGCTGATTGCCTAAAAGCCTACTTGGGAGCTGGGAGCTGTGCTGCTGTAAGCATCATTGCTGCTGCACTTGCTTAGCAAGTCACTCGTGACTTCAGCAGAAGCTTTTACTTTTTGGCCAATGAGAACTTTGTGAACTAACTTTTTCCTTTCTAACAACAAATAATAAAGTAAAAACAGCTGAAGCAGAACTTTTCCTGTCTGAAATACGAGTGACTTTCTATTAATATGACTACATGGGCCACATCTTTTTGTTTCTTTGTGGTTCTAGTCTCACTTTCTAAATAATATCATCAGGCCCATCAAAACATTTTGATTTTCTCTGTATTGAAACAAGGTGGCTTTAAAATAGTGCATATGGAATTTCAAATGAAATGAAGATCTCATTTCCATATCACTGTTTTCTTTACTCTTTTTTTTTCTTTTGAAAACAGTCAAGGAGTCATTACATTTTCCAGCAAGCTGTCTTGTACACCCTGAAGGGAATATTATAAGATTAAATGCAGAGTAGCATTCCTCTAGCAAGGTGAATGTTTCTCATTACAGAGATCCCTAGTTGATCTCCTAAATATAATTCCCTGTAATAATGTGAAACTTCTGAATTATTTATTGTTTCATATTAGATCAGGAGTATAATTTCTGAAAATAAATTTATTGTCATGAGCAAATCAGCTTATGAAGGTTATCTATAACCATAGAATGAAAGAGAACAGATGCTGTGTTTTGCAAGACTATCTATTGTAGCTACTTTTTGGCTTCTAGGAGGAAGCTTTAGATGTGGATTTAAAAATTGATGAACCATGACTCTGTTAATGTGCAGGTTTGGAGTCATAACGCTCTGTGTCTTCACTATTTTATTGGTTTGAATAAAAACATCTTTGAGTGAGGATACTTGATTGTCTGTGAGCCTCTGTGCCTGGCCATGTTACAAGGAGTACCTGGGCATTAAGAGGTGTAAATGACAGTGCAGAAATATAACTCTTAGCACAGTTCTCCTAACACACGAACATGATGATGATGATGATGACACTGGTACTTACCAAACCAGCGAGGTGCCCATGAACTTTTAATCGAGTCTTTTCAGAAATGAAAAGTGTCTTTTTACTTTACAGAGATGCAGAATGCAGTGGGTCAGTCTGTCCCAAGCTTCCAGCTCTGTCAGATATTTCTTTGCCTTGACAGTGCTCCTTCTGCCAGGGTCCTTGAAGTGGTCACTCTCAGGTGGTCCGCATGGCAGTTCCTGTTCAGTGCTGGATCTTTTTCAAGTGCAGCTGAAATAGCAAAGGAGAAATATTGCTGAGTGTCAGGGCATGCCTGTAGAGGGCACTGGTCTTGATAAAGGTTGAGGTTCTCATTTAGTTTCTCCTGGTTACAGCAGTCAAGGTAATTAAGGAAATTTGAGGATTGGAAGGAGCATCTCTACAGTGATTTTCCTTCTCTGCCTTTTTCCAGTATGTTCACCCTCTGTTTGCATTTGGGTGTATGTTTTCAGTCTCCCTATACCTGAGCAACAGTTGATCAAGCAAACTGTGTGTCTTCTAGCAGCTTGCACTGCATTCCATTGCATTTTCTCAGGGCATTCCTTGGAAGTGGTTAATAGCTTCTTGTTAACAAGTTACAAGTACAACTGTGTTTCAGCTCATTAGTAAAATAAACAATGGAGTGCAAAATCAAACTGATTTTTGGGCTGGCACAAAGCACTGAGAAAACTCTTTCATAAAATGACTCCTTCCACAAAACCACAACTGTTTTGCAGCTCAGGCATTTACTGTTCTATATCTCACCAGATACTTATGACAAAATGTTAACCATGTTAGACTGAAGGACGCAGCAGGTGAAGTGTCTGTCTCCTGTCTACGACAGAGGTTTAAGTCACAGTTGAAGTTTCAATTAACAGGACCTCATGGTTTCCTGCTGTGACTCTAATGGATAATGGTTCACATTAAAAAGAGCTAAACATAATTTAGCACATTATGGTGCAGATGGCTGTCTATGTTGAAGAGATGGCCACCTGGTGACTGTATTATTTTTCACCCCTGAAGAAGGGTTGCTGAGGTCAAGTCTTCAATCTTTGGCAGGGATGCAGAGCAGCACTTGGGCTGTGACTCTGTGTGCCACCTGGCATCTCTAATTAAGGACTACCATTTTCTGCTTTGATAGCCCCTCTGCCTTGGTATAAACAAAATTCAGTGTGATTACAAGCATCCCAAACTAATGAATGCTTTCTGGATCTGAGAAGGCAAACATGGTGATTTTTAGCTTTGTTCATTCTATTTTGTAATTAAAAATACAGAAGTGAAGAAAAAAAAATGTTTTGTTCTGCTCCTGCCTTCAAGTGTACTTCTGGGAATTGATATGAAGTTGAAACCATGCCTGAATCATTGCAGCTGAGCAAGAGTAAGGAACTGCAGAACTGCTGTGTGTAGCAGTTTCCTTAGCTGACTTTTAAGTTGCAAAAGATACTTCCAGATCATTCATGCAAGAATTTTGTTACAAAATGTTTTAATTATGAACAATTAAGTAGTTAGTTAAGAGTCAGAAAATACGTTTCTTCTATCCTTGTGCATCTAATTTCTCACTCTGGTAAAGCTTGGAGTAGAAATTCCAGCAGAAGAGTTTACATAATACATGTGAAAGACCTTTCTTTTTAATATTAAAATACAAAATTATAATTTCAGCACCAAGCTGGGAAATGATTCATTATTTGGATAATCAGAGAAACAAAGATGCGCTGGCTCAGATGTATTATGATCCCTTTTGTGGCATTCATTAAACGGAGCCCCTGACTTCTAGAAACCATATCACTGTTCTCTGTCTTAGGGGGATTAAACTCTGTTATAGATTATATTTCATTCAACCATAGTGGATTAGTTGCAGTTTCTACCTTTTAATTAAACAGCTGCTGTAACCAAACACAAATTTGAATTATTTAAGAGTTCACAGTATTTTAGTTAACTCTCAGGGCTTGGATTTTTTAATTATTTGAAGCTATACATTTTTTATGATGAAGGCTTTAGTCAGATCAATCAACAGCCACTAATGACATATCCTTTCTAGAAGGCTAAAGTGTTTTCCCAGAGCATGGGAATATATAAAGTAAATTTAGAAACAAGACTATGTAAGAAAATGTTTGTCACCTAAATTTGCTTTGCAGCTTTTGACAAAACATTTGGAGTGGTTTTTTTGGTTTAAAAGTGTTCCATTGCCCTAGCGTGCTGTCCAATTTACATCTCTCTCATTAGATTCAAGTGTAAGCACTACACTAATGTTTAGAAGGTGGTAATTGTGCTAGATTAATGAGCATCATACTCAGATCAAAACATCATGATACTGGGAATTTAAGTGTCAAAATGAATATACATTTAGGAGTTTTGCTTTTGCATGAACAACTGCAGTGAATGCACAGAACATTTCTTCATGACATAAGCAAATCAATCAGTCAAGTATCTGTCATCAACATGGATTAATTCTGACAATTGAAATAATTCCTTACACATGGTTAAAGTTTATATCTAAGCCATTGCTTTTTTCTTTTTTGGATTAAGAGTGGCTAAATAACTCAGAGTATACATGAACACTATATATCCTTAGAACAATTACAGAAAAACTCGCTTATTTTACCTTCCATTCTGTAAGCTTATACTGCAGATTGTACATCTGCCTTTAATTTGTTAAGATGCTAACTGATAGAAAAGAGGTTCGTGGCTTAATTTCTTGGGCTAAAAATATACAATATGAACAGTAATTCGCTAGTTAAAAGGTTAATGTAGAAATTCCTATGTTTCTGCACATATATTAGCACATTTGTGTGGAATACTAGAAAAGAAATAGAAGAGTGAATAAAGGTTGTAACAGTTAAAGCTTTTCTTAATGGCTAATACATGAACTCCATAAAAACCAAATGAAAGAAAACCCCAAAACAGGTGAAGGTGTGTAAATCTTGCTTGTATTGGAATTTTTGAGATTATACAAAACACGGAACTCTTAATTCTTAAGGAAACATTGAAAACATATGTGTGGTCTGTAAAGATTAAAACCTAGACATCAAAGAGAGCCTTGTATTTGCTGTATCTAATAAGAGGAATTGTAAACTGGAGTTCTGATTTTTAGGATGTGAAGTCCATTGCTGTACCGAATGTGGATAGAGAAAACTATCAGAGGTAGACATAGGGGAAATCCAGGAGGCTGAGGAGCGTACATGAGTTAGAGGTAAAATCTGAAAACTCAATGCTGAATTTTTAATCAGAAGTGTCCAGAAATAGTCCTTGGAAAGTGTCTTGGGAATAAAGACAGACTAGCAGAAAAGTAGCAACAAGCTACAGATGGTTGTCTATTAGCTTGTTCAAAGACAAGGTGGATTCTCATCAGAACTAGTTGTGTACTTTGGAGAGAGGATGGGAAGAACTGTGCAGAATAGCAATAGTCCCTGACCTTTGTGATGGGGAGACTCTGATCTTGCTTTCACTGGACACAGGCAGGTCCCTATAGTAACTAAAAGCCTTATTAATGTTGTTGAATAGGCAAATATTTATCTAGGGTCTACAGCTTGAAAAAGCAGAGCCTCCATCAGTTACCATTACTGAAAAGGACTTGTGTGTCAGTGCAAAGTGAAAATAGGCAGCATTTGCATCCATTATGTTTTAAAATATACTTTTTGTTGTTTAATGAACACTTTCTGCTTTTTAACTTGTTCTGATTACTTAGTTAATGCAAACACATCCATGTTCTAGTAAGGTATGAAGTAATTACTGAAACATTTGCAATTACTGTTTTAATTCACCTTTTTTAGAAATTATTTCATCAGCCTGGCAGCTTTCGTTTTTGTTTCTGTAGCATGAAAATGAAAACAAAGTAGCAGACATGATTGTTTTATGACCTACATTCTTACAACTTTATTTTTAATACATAAATCTCTTAGAAGAGCTCAAAATAGCAAATAAAAATCCTTACTTCTGTTTTTCTGCTGCCTTGCTTTTTTCTGAAATGTTGCCATCTTGTACAAAACAAGTTGATAGTTGTTTTTGTGGGGTTTGGTTGGTTTGATTAAATATTTCTGTCTGGCTGCTGTACTGCTTATTAAGTTTTGTCTCAGCAAGAAAGATTTCAGTCAAATTCTCAAGTTCCTGCAAGGTGGACTATATGATAAAATGATTTTGAAGCCTGATGGTTTTTAACCTCCAGTAACACTTATCCTAGTATTCTGGACTGAGAAGCTCTGGAAGTGGTTGCATCATGAATGTTTTGGAGCATCCAGCTTGCAGTCTCTTGTTGTGATGGCATTACCACCACACAAACAGTATGTGTCCTGTTTCCTTAACTTCAAAGAATTTTGAAGCTGTATTTTTGCAACAACTTCAAAATGTTAGTGACTCACCTTTGCTTCCTCTGCCATTTTGACCCAGTTGTACTGTCTTTAGTGTGCTGAATTTGCATGTCTTCTGAGGTCTCAGTAAAGTTTAATTATTTCATCAGTCAGGGATTCTGTTATCTTTAGTTTCCTTGCTCATATAGTAGAATTTGTAAGAAGGCAAATTAGAGGATACCTTAGGACAATAAGAAATAGGGAAACTCTTTTGGGCTTATGCCAGAGGACAATGACTTTATGCATCATGAAAGGAAAAGTGATTGCTTCAGGCTCAGTTATCGTGTTCTTGACTGTTTAATGTATGATGTGTCTAAAAAGAAGTTAGAAACTAATATGGCCAGATTTGGAAAGCACCTGCAGTTTTTGTCTTCAAGGTAATTTCCTTAAGAGAAAACCTCCTATTTGTTATTTTCAGATGGTCCAGATCTCTTTTCATGTTAGTTTAGTGACAGATCAGAAAGCAAATGCAGAGCTTTTAAAAAATCATTATAGAAAATAATTTTATTTAAAATAAATCAAATTTTGATAAAATCATTAAATATTTGGAATAATAAAATTTAAAATATCATGATTTTCACTTGAGGTTATTTTGTGACTGGAATGAAAGAGTCTGAAGTTTGAGTTAAAAGCTTGAGGGTTGTGCAATTTATAGAACTTTCTGGTAGGTCTTTGTTAACTTGTAGCTCTAGGCAAATGAAACCCAGGATCCTAAGTCTGAGTTCAGATTTATCAGTTCACATTGCACTAGCATGAGGTGAGTCTGCACACTTGGAAATCTCTAACTTTTAAGCTTGAGAACCTTGATATGTGGTGGCTTATTACAGAAGGGTGAAGTTCAGTGCTTGGATTTTGTTTTTCTCTCGTGTTGAAAAATGAACGTATGTGGGAATGCAAAGGGTAGGACAGTCACTCACTTTCCTTTTTTATCTGCCAAAAAGATTTCCACTTTCCAGAGAACTAAAAGAAAGGAATTGGCTTTCCACCTGAAACATGTATCAACCTCTATAACTCAGAAGGGCCATTTTTGAAGGATAATAATACATTAATTTTTTTTTTTTTAGAAAAAAGGTGCATTGAGGAGGATAACTACAAATACAAGCAACCTCTCTGGGTCTTTTTGGAAGTGCATTTTCTTCTGACTCTCTGACATAGGGGTTGCACAGAAAAGATGCATCAACTATGACCAGGGAGCTAATACTGTGATCTTCTCCTTGCACAATTTCCTACATTTCTTTTAATTGAACTTAGTAACATTTATAAGAATTTATATGAAAAGCTCATTTAGTGTGGACAAACTAGCAGTTTAACTTTTCAGGAGGTTGCAGGCTGGTATTTCACCCTGCTTTTGTCAGGGACATGCTTCACATGAGGTGCTTGTGTCCTTGATGTAGATTTATTCTGGCCTAGTCCTCAGAGGTTTTAATTACCCAAACTCTGAGCATTCCCACAACAAAAATGAAAATGTTGCCATGGTTGTTGTGGAAGGCAGAATAATCTTGAAATTATGCTACCTGTAACTTGGACAGTGTGGCAGTGTTTTGGTCTCAAACTTTTCCAACTGGATATGAACATGTCATATTTGCCTTTACTGGCTGTAGGTTTTCACTAAACTCACTGCGGTGTGGTGTCACTGGTGCCAGCAGAGCTGGCATGGAGATGAACCAGCCACATCCCTTGTCCTTTAATTGGTGGATCCATCAGAGCAAGCACTTAGTTAAATGAACATTCAAAGCTTCTTTATTCAAGTTTTGCCTGAGAATTTGTGCCTCAGTTACATTGTTGGAATCCAACTGTTGGAATCTGCTGTTGTGCAATAAAAAGGGTGTTTAGGGCAGTGATGACCTTTAGAGTTTGGGGTCTGCAGATGATCTTAGTGTGTTTTTCAGCTGAGGAGGTTATTTACCCATTAGGAAGGTACAATTTCTCTGACTGTAGTACCTTTTTCTCCTTAATACCAAAGAACTTAGCATGCCTGTGTGTGTCTGCACTCACAGCCAATGCACATTGTATGGACATGTTTTTAAATTATTTTTTTAACATTTGTGTATTTTTCTTTAAAACAGTAAAAGCTGAGGCTTTCCTCAATTCTGTAAAGACTGCAGTGGTTGATATTAGCGAACCTGGTGCATTACCACAACAAGTGTATTTTGAAAGGAATACAAAAAAAGAAAAACAAGAAAGAAAGGTGACTAAATATTGTTGGCACTTGAATAAAACAAAAAACCATAGAGTAATAATTTCCTCAGTCCCTGCAGTCACTCTTTAATTTTTAATATTGCTCTGTTTATTGTACCTTTACATTGCAGTCATGTTGTTTACCAAATAATTTCAGGCCATTGCAGTTGAAGAATGATGGCTTCCTAGAGTCACATTTTCCAGACATCAATATGTGGTAGGAGCTGCTGGCTGAGTTCTGTTCCTAGTTGATTCATTTGATTGTAGGCTGTCAAGTTTGCGGGATTTTTAAATAATTTTTTCAATTGTGAGGTTACAAATGAGTCATTCTGAAGTATTTCCCTTTGAGTGTTTTTATTGTCTGGGAAAAGTAAATCTAAAAAGGTCTTTATGTTTTTCCCCCTCACTCTTTTATTACCAGATCTTAGAAGTCAAAGCCCTTTCACAATTTCTTACAAGGTATCATTAAGGCTCTGTAAATATATTTAATCAAAATTTTTAGCAGTTGTATAAAGTACAAGCTGTACAGACATTTCAAATGCAATATTGTGTTATTAAGTTAGGGTTGTACTCCCTTATTTGGGCAGCAGGACCCAGAGAAGCTCATTTTAAGCTCTCTTCTGCGTAAAGGAGCATAAATGACCTAGTAGAGCCAAAACAAGTCCATCTGGCCTTGTTGCTGAAAGGGGCCAGCAGAAGAGGGCAAGTAAACAGTCAAGTTTCCCCCCAGTACTTCCGAGCTTCTATTTCTTAAGTAAAGTAACTGAGTTATTTATGTTGTTGGAGGAGAGAACACTAAGGGCTCTGGAAAATGGAAAATTACATATAGGTGTTCACAGTAGGAGGAAATCCCTAACCAAAGTCCCTGACTGTACTTTTAATTTCACTCCATTGTCTTGATCAGAGACATGATGTTTCCACTTGCCTCTATATTAGACAGTTTTCACTTTGTTGCTTTTGACACTTTCTCCTATATGTGAAATGTACAGTGTATGTAGGCTGTATTTTAGGCTTCTGGTGACATGTCTTTGCTAAGAGAAATTCAAGCACTGTGGAGATGGATCACTAAACCGCATAATCTCCCAGTTGTATACTGCATCCTGCTACTTGTATACCTGGTCCTACCTTTCTTGCTCAGTTTTCACAGTCTTTACAAAAGCAATTTTCCTTTGACCTGTAGAGGTGTTTGCCTGTCTGAAAAAAGGAGTTCAGATGCCAGCTTCAACTTGCTCGTGGCTGAGAGGGCAAGCAGACTAAGAATGCTATTACATTTGGGGTTATCACAGGGAAAAGGTAGATTCTAGTTCTGTTTGCATATGTAATTTCTATAGAATCATTATGGTTGGACTCACATCTAATATTTGGAGAAATAGATATATGTTGACTGTAAAGGAAAATGAGAATTAATACTTTATTTTATCATAGTAAACATATGACACTGAAAATGATTCCAGTCCAGAGAGTCTTTTGTTGAATTCATGGTTCAGGATAATTTGCTGCAATGTTTTTGACTAGCTAAGGACTGTTGGCTCTGAGATGAGCATCCTTTTACAGTGGTGAGAGGAGATGGCTATTCTAAGATCATAGTTGATTCTTAGACTAGAAAGGAGCTTTAAGATAAAGGTAGTCTGCTCTTTTGTGTAACACAGGGAGTGGATGGATCAATATGTTACTAGTGACAGAACCTTCAAACAGAAATTTCTTGATCTGGGTTTGTTTTCTAGTCTGGAGCATGGTACAAAGCATCACTTTAAAGAAGGCTTTGGGCAACTTATATTTAAACTTTTGTAAAAGAAATTGTGCATGCAAGTAGAAATCTATACACTACGCTATGTAATTGGATCAGTAACATAAAATTACATTAAAGGAAGAAATTCATTATCATGCAATGTAATCAGGTACTGCAAGCTCCTGGTCATTAGTTTTAGCATTTAAGAAGGAGAAATCACAGTTCAGGAAGCTGGGCAGAAAGAGCAATCTCAAAGAGAACTTAAAAGTACCTGGAACTAATCTGGCATAAAGAATTAAGTGTTTCTCAAAAGATATTGTATATAAAGAAGTAAGCACTGCAAAGGAGTGGTGGACAGCAATGAGGCATGTAAGTCCATCGTGAATCTTCATGATAGCAGAGAATCATCCCCAAAAGAGCCTTAAAGGTTATTGATAAAAAAAGCTTAAAAATAAATTTTTTTCAGCATCATGGAATAACTGAAAGAAAATCAAAGTGTACTTAATACACTGAGGTTGCTTAACACTAGATAAGGCTGTTGCAGCTGAATATAAAGTATGCTGAAGTCTGACAGAGGAATATTCCTGTAAACCTGCAAATACATATTTAATAATCAAGACATGATGTTATACATTTACTGGATCAACAAACAGCTGCCACATAATGTCCTTGGTACTGTTGAAGGAAGCCTATGAATTCTTCTTCATCCTTCTGATTAGAGTGAAACCAGACATAGTCATTATAAGTGTCTGCAAATGAATGCTTTTAAATATACCTGCTCTTTGGCTCAAATCTTCTCTGGTGTATTTTAATCTTCACCCATATCTTGGTCAGGCAGAATAAGGAGATTTCTCTTTTTTTTTTCCTTTTCTTTTTTTTCTTTTTTTTTTTTTTTTCTGTGAAGACTCACCTTTATTGGGGAGCCTTTCAGCTTAAAGAGGAAGAACTGACCTAATTTATAGGACATTATTTATCCCTAAGGAATTTCTCCTTATTTGGTATCTGTCATATAATGAATTTTGGCACAGATGCTAAACTTTTATCAGACATCACCAAAGGAGCTTAAAGAATTGTTATCTTTTGGGGAGATACTGGAGCTTTTGTTCTTGTGAATAATGTAGGTAGTTAACAGTATAATAACAAATACTGGGTATAGCAAGAAGCTTTAATACAGACTATGGAGAACCACTGAAAGGAAGAATCATCTTTCTCTTAACATGTCTAGCTATTTTTAAGCTCCAATTCATCAATTTAAACTGCTTGAATATAGGTGATTTCTAACTAGAAGAGGGACAGTCATTAAAAAAGTATTAAGCATAAGCAATATTCTGCTTTCTCTGCTTTGAAATATTTCATGTGCTTTTCCTAGGGCAGTAGAAGCTACCTTGTATAAAATCTCTGGTTTCACCCCAAATGTAAACACTTCTAAAACTAAAAATATAAGAGATTTATGAGTTATCTTATCCTTACACTTGAATTCCATCTAGAAAAGCAAAGTGGAACAGATAGAGTCAGACATTGTCCTCATGATTTTCCAACGTATTTTTCAGAACTTGCTCTCTCTTGTTTTATTTGAGCCAACTCCCTCTACACTTTAGATAACCCCCTCCTTTTTTTCCAGAGCTATCATAACAAATAACTTTAGGTCCAGCCAATACAGTAACTTGCAGCTGCTTCAGGGCACCTCCAGTTGTTTCAGGGAGTGGTGCAGCATGTAGTTGTCTTGATGTAATTCTGAATAGGCTCCATTTGTCATCCATCAGATTTTTCAATGATCCTGTGTTTTTGTGGTTACCACTAACTCTTCTGGCTATCTCTTTCAGCTATACAGCTAATCCCCATGCCCACTCTGACTGTGGGTTAAATTAGTTTCTCAGACATGGAAGCTTTTCACAGTGGGACAGCAGAGTCAGTGCAGCATCACTATGCCAGTGGCAGAACTGTGAAGTTCTGTTGAGTCTCCTGTCTGGTGATGGGGAAGACAGGTCCCTGGAGATGCATACAAGTTGATGTTGTGCCATAGGACATTGTTTCCTTCTACTGTATGTCTTGGGGAATATATATGTCTAGGTAGGAAGCCGCTTCTGTGCTAAACATGCTAGCTTGATGTGTGAGCCATGCATAAATGGGAGGTTTGCTCCTGGGAGAATGTGTTACTTTTTGTTTGCCCAAGTGTCAGAGCTGGTGAGTGGTTAATGAAATGCAGTGCCAGCAGCCCCTTTAGGAATGGGGAGTTTAGAAACAATAGTGACTCTGCTGATGCATGTTCTTCTCTTTTCAGCTAAAACATGCTTCAAATGAATGATAGCTGGGGGGAATGAGGAGAGTCCTTTTTTTTACCTGCCAATGCATTAAAGACTTTGCTGGTCAGGTCAAATGCATGGGAGCAATGGAGGTTGCTAGAAAATTCATAATCTCAGAAACACAAACACCATATATGTCAGGAAACAGTTAATATTAAAATGATTGATTCAGTCTTTGGCATTCCTCATGCCATAGAAATCCTCAAATAAGTGAGAAATGGAAAGAATTAAAGTGAAATAAAACACTAGTCCATTAGCACATGTAACAGCAAGGGGAAAGTTATGCTTTTATATTCACCTGTAGCACTATCAGAGAGTGCAGGCAATAATTAATTTCTAGCAGCCACATAAAAGTATCTTCACCAAGTATAGTGTTAACTTCCCAGAAAAAGGCAAATCTTTAAGACAACAATCAAGAGAGCAAGAAGAGAGAAATAATGGTTGATGTATGAGTAATGTGTAATATGTTTTACATGCTGGATTTTAAAACCAGTTAGATCACAAAATGCATACATAGGGGAGGCGAGATTTTCAGGAAGAGGAGCCGAAATCCTACCTGGATCCCAGTGTATGCTAATGATTGTTAAGAGCTTCTGAAAATCAGGAATCAGGGAGCATTTTCACCCTGACATTATGCTATACTTGACCTGACTTTTTTCTCCTGTGTTTTTCATTATCTTTCAGACACTGAAACAGACACATTATAGCCACTTCACTGAGCATTTCCATCCCTTTTGTAAGCCTGTATTTAGGAACATAAATTTTAACTTTTCTTGTATTTTTTAAGTATCATGGTCTTCATAACTCTGCACATATACAACTTTGTCTGGTTGACTTGGCAAGAATCGGGACTCATTTGAGTCGAGCACTGCCAGTGGCCTCTTACTGTTGTATTAGGTAGTATGACTCAATGATCCTTGTTGGTCCCTTCCAACTCAGGAAATTCTGTGCTTCTGTGATTTAATAATACATGTGTAGTATGAGTATTTACTCCTTAGATTTATTTGAGATACTTTGTTATCTAATTTTATTTAGTACAATCATTTGCCTCCTACCATGTAAGTATAATACAGTCTAGTGTACTTAGGTACTTTGAATGAAGCCATTTGAAAATATCCAGTCAGCAAGCTGGATTTTTGAAAAGAAATGAAAGTGTAATATTCTTAAAATTTTAACTACTTGAACAGAGAGTAAAACTATTTTAGAACCAGGAGAGGTTACTGCATCTTTATAGAACTGTACAGGGGCAAGATACATTGCCTCCAGGCACAGCAGATGGAAAGCACCCAGCAGAGGGGCTTGGGAAGTGTAACCAATACATATTTTGTAGGTATTTTTGTGCTCCGTGTTCCCTTCAATTTTTCCCAGTATGGTCAGTTCTTTAGGTTTCAGATGCTGCCAGAAAGGGAGTACTGTGTCAACATGTAGCTCTTTTGGTGTTTTGGTTTGGTTTGGTTCTTTTTTTGTTTGTTTTGGTTTGCATTTTGTTTATTTGTTGTTTGTTTTGGTTTTGTTTTTTTCCTTTAGAAGATAAAGAAATGTATCTTGTGCTTCTAATCTGTAGAAATGCTTTTTAAAAGAAGAAATTGAACAATCTTATTGCAGGACTTTGAAAGATAATTGAGTTACCTACCATAATGTATCTTACTCACTTCTGTTGAAAGATCACAAATCTTCCTTTGATGTGAGCTAGTTCTTTTGTAAATTGTAATAAATAATATTTGAATGTATAGGCCAGCTAATGTAAGACTATATAGTGTTTGGTTTTGAAGATTTATGCACGCTTCCCAGTGCAAAGGCAGAATGGAGGAGGGAGAAGCAGTTAGTGTTTCCTTTTCATGCATTGCAGGAAATAAAACTTAACAGTTCTAGTAAAATTCTTATGCTAAACAACCGTAGAGCTGAAAAGACAGAGAATCCCAGAGGGTTAACTCCTCCTCACCTAAGCAAAGTAAATTATTTGACTTTTTGAAATGTCTTCTGAAATGTAATAAAATCTGAAGGGGGTAAGGATCTTCATCTCATTAATACAGGGTCCCAGCAAATGTCATTTTCTAAGCTGCTTTGGGAAATGGGATTCTTTTCAGATTTCAGCGAATAGTTTGCAGTCACAGTGCATTACTTTAGCAGCACATTTCTCTTCCTTGCACATTACATGCAGCACAGTTTAAACAGTAGAGTGAGCTTATTTTGGCTTCATTCCTTTGTATGAACAGAGAGAATTTTGATTTGCTATATATTTCACTGCTGCTGTAGATTCCCTCTCCATCTTAAATGGTAGTTTATTAAGATTAAGTGCTTTCTTATGTAGATGTATTGAAAGGACCTTTGATGTGGTTTAAATTAAATTTGATTCAATTAAAATGTAAGATAGATTGAAGCACTTCCATGAAGAGAAAATGAAAAAGGGTCTGTGAAAGAGAACCAAAGCTGCAATGGACATGGAATCAGAAGATTGGTATCAGGTAGACAGGTTTTGAAAATTGGATACCAGAAACATTACTTTCAATGAAGAGTCTAACCTTGTGGTATCTAGGTGGAGCACACAAAGAATGAATCACATAGCTCTCACCCTTAAGAAATTATCCAAAGTGACTAACTGACTGGGTCAGGTCTTGTTAACATTCAGCACCACTGCTTGGGCATGAAGAGAGAAGAAAAGAAAAGAAACATGAAAGGAGAGATTAGAGGTTGAGAATGAGACAGGAAAAAAAAAGAAGGATTTGTGAAAGTGTTATGAACCCACTCTTTTTTTCCTTTGTACTCTCCTCATCCCACATTGAATCCACACACTAGGCCACTAGGATATCCTCTGGACAGGGCAAAAGAGGATCATGTGTAGCTCATCTGCACTAAAATAACTCCTGGAGACCTTTCAAAAATTTGCCTAGGTACTGACCCTTCGAATGGTCTTTCACCTGCACGTGGAGGAGTTTATGAGCTGCCATTAGACTTTAGAGCTACCATGGGCTGTGGTTTGGAGCCCAAGAATTTCACTAAAACAGTTGTTCATTAAAACATTAGCATCACACACCCCAGATAGTGCCAAGGATGTGTTACAGCCTGGAGAAAGGAGCTGAGCCTCTCCCTGGGAGCTGGCCCTGACTTTCAGCCCTGGTGAGAAAACTTTCTGAGATGAGAGACCTTATCCACTACTGCAAAGCCACTGATTTTTTTCCACGCAGACCATGTCACATTTAAGCAGCTTTGGTCATTTCTAACACAGGCTGACTTTAAATCAGCAGTCTTGAAATAAGAAGTATTTCATTTTATTGTGACCATCCAGAGCTGCTTAGCCCTCTGCAAAAGTTTAGAAAAGCTCTTTCTTTTTTTTGTCTCCTCCTTTTCTTTTTCTTTGCATACATAAGCTTCATTTCAAATCTGGAAATACATAAATACTTTTGCATTCAGTGCCATTATATGTATATGATGTTGTACCATTAAGTCCTTGTATGATTTAGTGTAAGTCACTATGATCAACATTAACTGTAACTTTGGTTTAGCAATACAATACAAATAGGCCACAAAAGAAACAGTTTATTTTGCCATGTATAAACTGTCGTCTTATTTACATAATTCAAATTCTTACCAATGCTTGAATATTTTTTTCAGACTGTCATAGTTAAAGATTTAAATTCTGAGTGCTGCTTTAAAGATTTTATTTTCTTCTTTCTGAGGCAAAGTCACAAATATCAAATCTAATGTTAAGATAGTGACTCTAGAATTGAGGATCTATAAGAAAGCCAACTTCAACATTTTGTTTTCATTTAGTGAATTGCATTTAGGTATTTTGCAGTCTGTACATTTGAAATGTAATACCACAAAATCATCTGATCATGTTGAGATAGATTTGACATTTTTCACATTTATAAAGTCATTTAAACTTGCACAAATTTTTTTTCCTTGCCGCTTGGTGGACGTTATTAAGGGCTTTTTTTCCCCATACTTTGGCATTAGGAACAAAGCATCAATTTAATGTTTTTAACATATATTTTTTAAAAGAAACACAAGGGAATTCTGACTCCATTTGCAAAAGGAAAGAAAACAGTAAAATTAAATTTAAAAAGGAGTCACTAGATCCAGATATATATGTATATAAGCACACTGTTCTTGGACTAAGTGCACAGATACATGTCTTAGGAAAACTCAGTGTGTGTTTTCTGAATGCATATTAGGAAGAATAAATAGACTGTGGAAAAATGTATTAGGTATTATATAGGTCCATAATATGTAATGTGCATTTCTGTTAATTGATGTAGCCAATGTACAGTATAATAGCTGCAAAGGCACTGCTACGGTGCATGCTGTGAAGGCATATTAAAACAATACACAATAGTAATTTAAATTCTAATAAGTCCTTTAACATGCAACAGTATTGGATCCAAGCCTGTCTCTGTGATTTTCCTGTCTCAAAGGGACATGCGTGTATTAGTAGAAAAGAAGCTATGAGCCCAAGTGCTGCTAGAGCATGGACTATGCTGTATGTATGCATGTTGCTTTGGTGTCAGGCAATGAGAGTTTATTTTAGGTTAAAGCAGGTTGAATAATCTTTGTAGTTTTAATATGAGCATCTAAACAACAGTTTCTGATGGTACAGTTAATAATACAGTTAATGGTACTGTTAAATATTTTGAAGAGCCTTTGCTGATTAAAACGCAGTTGTGTATGAGTCTGTTAAACAACTGTATACCTATTCTCCCATGTAGTTCAATGCATCTCAAAAATTTTGACCTTACTAAATTCAATAACACTGGATAAAGAATTTTTCAATTACCAGGGACCAAAACTTGGTGGCTAGTGTAAAGTCAGATACAGTATCTGTGGCACAAAAGGAAAAAATGGGCACTGAACAATGACAAAGGTTAACAAACAGAGTAAATACAAAAGATGTTATTTCCCATGTGTAATCCTCTGCACAATAGTGTTATCTTGAAGAACATGATGCCCAGAAGCGGTGATCACAAATTAATCAAATATCACCTGAAAGTAGAACTAGGGCTAAAAAGGACAGAGCTAATAAAGCAAAGGGTCATATCAAAGGAAGGATTGCATGGGAAGTATTGTTTGTCAGTTGGAATACAGCAATGAGGATACAATGAAGTGTGTTTTAAAAATTGCAGTAAGTTTGTATCTTGCAAGGAAATACTGTGCTGGTTTTGTAGCTCATATATTAAATAAAAATAAAAATCTTCCTCTAGGGATTTACACTGTAAAATCAAAGAACTAATCCTTTTACAGTAGCACCATAAAGGAAACCTCCTAATCCTTGTCAATGACTGTGTATCCAGTTATTGTATCAGCTCAGAATTTTTTGACAAACTCCCCTGCAGCCAGACTTGTCTTGGAACAAGATAGTCTTGGGTGTCTTAAAACAGACTGTAGAAAAGCTGCTTTTTTGGTATGAAACACCAAATAGACCCTTTGAAAGTTCATCTAATGAGTTTCATTTTATACTACACATCTGTTGCTACTTAGCTGTCACCTCTCATTTGTCCTGATTGTGCCACAGCAAGGCTGAAAGTTCAAAGGTGTGTATCAGAATTTAGAGCAGTGACAATTCTTCAAGCTGAGTTTAAGGTGGACTTCCAGGCAAGATTTACAAACATGTTTTCCTGGATCTCACTTTTCACACTCTTCAAATCATTAAGAATTACATATGCTGTCTGAAAAGCTTATCTTGAGAATAATTCGTGTAGCAGGTATCTTTCCTACATTTGACTCCATTTTGCATTTATTGAGTGGGAAGGGTTCAGTTAGCTGGATCAGTTTGAAGAAGTCAGTTTCCTATTCTGAAACTACATCCTATCTCCATATTGATTTCACAGAAAGAATAACCCACATCTACTGGAAATATGTCCTGGTAGTAGCAAGCCTGGACAAGAATTTGGCCTAGCTTGAACAAGCCAATTCCTGAGCTACAATACTCACTTCAGTTTGGAAAGAAAGGAAGGGGCTTGCTGGTCTATAATGGTGCATGTCACTTTCCCATGTGTGCCTTGTCTTTCATCCTAGAAATTCTTCTTAATTTCTGATAGGAACATATTGAGGATATTGACAGGAAATGTGTCTTCCACGGACATTGAACTGTGAACAATCCTTTGTCTTGCCTTTTTGGTACTGCATGGGGGACAATCCACAAAATGGGACTGATCCACAAAGTGGGGCTTTTTGCTCACATAAAAAACCCCTTTTTGCAAGTTGTAGCTACTTCCTTTGTCCCCTCTCTTTCTGCTTTATGTTGTCCTGCTGATAGGGAAGCTGTTGAGCATTCCCACCTCTGTTTCTGAAAAAGAGCTGATATTGCATGTGAAGGGGAACAGGCAAGCGCTTTCTAGCCAGTGAGCAGCAGAATGGAAAAGGGATCGCCATGGCAGCAGTCTTACTAAGTACAAAGCCTCTTTTCAATCATTTTCATTATATACCAACTCCCCAACAGTATTCTTTTTCCCTAAAGATGGCAACAGTAATGCAAGCTGGCTGCAAGGCACCGACGCCAGGTTCAGAAATGCATTACAGGGTTAGCTTCGAAGCCAATAAAAACACGGCCTTGTAATATCCCAGGTACAGGCTTCAGACTGGTGCAGTGAAGGATGTGGACACGGTTTATGGGACTGGTGTCAGTCTACATGACTGCTGGGTTGCCTTCTGCATTCAGGTAACATGCTGGGGTTTTTTTTCTTGCCCGGTGATCGTCATTGCCTCTTATTTTCAGTGAGACACAGCAGGGAATAAGCTCATGAATGAGACACCTTAGGAGCTAGCTGCATGAAATGCACTTAGATTTCTCATAAAGTCATGGAACTGCAATAGGTTTGAGATAATTACACCACTATTATGCTTGATTGCTTAAATATACTTTAAGAATTCATAAACAAGCATAGACTCCTCATGAAATAATAATGAAATAAATATGGCAGATGCATATTTCCATTTCAAATTTAGATGAGGTGCCTCTGAGTTCAGTTTGTCATTAATTTTGCTAAAATACAGGATATGTAATTTGGCTATTTGGATGCAACATGCTTCACTGTACATTCTGGCCTGCTCTCTATACGTTGGCTGAATGCTACTCACATCCTACCCCCTTCTCTCTGTGTCTCATTGCTTAGGCAGGCTGCTGTGTGTACATGTATCTGTGATGCTGCTGTTCCTTAGTTACTCTTGAGCATTTTATTGTCTCGGACTCAGTCTGAAGTGACCGTGCAACCTGAAGGATATATGTTGCCAAATCTACAGGAATATGATTGATCTCATTTTGTCCATACTTCCATCCTGTCAAAGGCTATGCCAAAAGGCAAAACAATGAGCTCTTTGGCTCCATCCCTTACTGTGACTTTTGCTCATTAATGAACTCTTTATTTTAGTTGAAAGAATAAAAGTAAAAAAGTAACAGCAACTTAGCAGTTGCCTGTGTTGTCTACCTCTTCTGCAGATTCTACATCTCTACTTCTTGATTTCTTCTGTAGTACTGAGTGCAATGAACTACTGCTGGGATTTACTTTTGGCATTGCCCTCTCAACAAGAAGGCTAAAGAACTATAAAAGGGAACATAAACAGCCTCTTCTGTTGTGCTAGGAATGCAGTATCTTCTATTGGTGAGGGTGCATCTTTCACCTAATATCCTTAAAGGTGGCATCATTTTGAGCAAAGGCAGCAAATTGCATAATAATAGTACCACAAGGAAAGTGAGCTCAACACTGGTTAAAAAACCCTCAAATTTGGTATTTCAGTGTGCCTTCTTAATAAATGAAGTAGTTAGAGTAAAGGTACTGCTGTTTCTGTTTTGAAATGAGAAGCAGTATAGCTATTCCTTTTTTTATTTCAAATAAATAATTGCAGTAACCTAATGTTTGATAGCTCTTGGCAAAAGCTGTTTTCTTAAAACAGCAACTGATATTGCCCAAGGGAAAAAAAAAGAAGTTTCTCAATGAAACAACTGAAATGTACCTCTTGCTCTAACTAGCTTTCTGCGTATTAGTGTGCAGAACAGAAAGACTTACTGGCTGAAATTTCTTATTAAACACAAGGCAATGGTATAAGCAGGTATCCATCACCAGTGCAATATGTAAGTAGCTTGGAATACTTTGTCAGAATCATGAGGCATGGAGCTCACCTAGGGATTCTGTAGAATTACCAGCGCTTGAGAACAAAAATTACAAATAATTTTCCTTTCATCTCTTTTTCCCCATTTACATTTCAAGGTCATCATAATCCCCTTAATATCAGGACCCTTCCCTGTAGCAATATGCTAAGATTGCTCTTATTTTCTTGGAGGTAATGTTATGAAATTACCTACAGTCTTTTGGTAATCTACACAGTAGTGTGGATGAAATCCAATTTTTCCTAGATAGATTGCTATCCATCAGTAGATCTGCTTTTCTGCCATGTTGGATGAAGTTTACAGAAAGCTCTCCAAAAATTTTTTCATGTGTCATAAACTTACTATGTGATTTTTGTGTGTTTTCATGTCATCTTTAAGGCCCTGTTTCTGTTTTCAAGGCACTTTGGAATGCCTGAAAAGGACCAACTGAGAAAGGTCTATAGTTGCTCAAGTTGAAAGATGTTTTTTAAGTGAAGAGTGTAATTGCTGCACTCCTATTACTTGAGATAACTTCTTATTTAAATGACTTTTAATTAGGCTTTTGTGCTACCCTTTCAGATTTTAACTTTCACTCCAGGCTAATACTTAATTTTTAACAGTGAGTTTACAAATAAAGGTGGGTGGTTCAGGGCGTCCTTAGTTCACTTCGTGCTTGGCACACCATCAAAAACCTTGGTCAGGTTTCCAGCAGTGACATACATTTATATGACTGCCCCTACAAAAATGTGACTAAAATACTTAATAATACTGGGATTGTGTCTAATCCACTCTGAATTTCTTTGGCTTAGAAAATCTTCATAGTGACAAGTTGGGCTTTCTCATAATTTCCTTTATGCAGATTAAAGGTGAATGCATTTTGAATGATTGATCAGATGGAACCTCTTTGAGTATACCTTTTAGTATACCTCTATACTCTTTGAATGTATAATTTCAACAGCTATATTTCAACAGAATGTGCACATGCACCTAGACATGTAGGTATTTGTAGCTAGCACTCACTTATGCTTTTCTGTATATTCCCCTGTTGCACACATGGTAGATTGTATATGTGTCATGTCTCACCAGATATGCTCCAACTTTCTGTCTGGTAAGAATGTTTCTTTAAAACATCTGCATGCCACAGAGATTTAATCATTTCACATCCAAGTGAGGGATTTCATTGCTCAAAGGTAATGCTGAATCCCAGGTCAGGGACCAATTTAAGGTACAATGTTTTCCAACACACCAAATCTTAGCTTGAGCTTTTCAGCACTGGGAGCAGAGATTTCTGACAGCCTTTTTAAACCTGGCAGGTGTGGAGAAAAGGTGCTTTAAATTGTGACATTGCCACGTAAAGAGATTACTTTGAGTGCTTCCTTCACAACCAGGCATGTTGAGATGAGAATAGTCACAAAGAACCGTTTTCCCAGAGGCTTCTGTTTCAACATGAGCAGCCCACAATGGCTCTGGATGAACATCAGATCAACTATACCAAGATCAGCATAAGAAGATTTCTCAGCTGCACTACTTCAGTAAGATCAAGGGTGCAGAACAAAATAAAGCAAACTTAGGAGCAGCTTTTGTGAGCTACTCATTTCAGGAGTTTCTGCCAAACTGTCTAGCCAGTACCATAGCTTGCTTGGTGGGAGGTGGGACATTGTGCAGACTTTTTTCCCCCTATGGGGTTTCCAGCTGGCAGTGCCTCTTCAAACACTGCTGGGTGCTGCATGGGGTTCCCCTGGAGTAGGCTCTTTGGGGCCAGCTTTGACAAATGCTCTTAAACACTTTCAAAAGACCACGTGATGGCATCAGGAAATTCAATGCTAGAAAACCCCCAGATTTTAGTGATGTAATGCTACTACATCGTTTGTGGCTACCACATCACTGGGGAGGGTTTAATGAGAGGTGCAGTCTTCCTTTGGATGAAGTTGCACCTGAGGGCTTAAATCTGAACTTAAATATTCTGGGGTTTTGTTTGATAATGTTATTCTCCTCCTTATAGGAGAAATGTGATACTTAAAAACCACAAACCATAGAGATACAGTGCATTCTCACTCTCTCTCCTCTAGCTACCAGTGAATGCACAGTCAGAACAGTCTCCATTTCTTGTGCTAAACAAGGCCTAATGGAGCAATGCAGTTGTTTCAAACTTTGGTGATAAAGCATTTTCATTTAACCTTCCTTTACTTGCTTCCTGAATCCCCGTAATTTACAAAAGAGCAGAGGTTACATGGACATGGCTGGAAGCTCTGGGAATTAATTGTAATGATCAGTCCCTATATTTGTTTTCTTTTGGAGCCTCTAATATACTGTTCTGCTCAGATCCTCTGAACACCTCTGCAGTTGACTTCTAAAACATGACTGGCATCCCTTTTATCACTGTAACATGTAATTGTATAAAAGGAGGCTGACAGAACTAATTTGGACCTTTTCCTTAAAAGATCTCAGCTGGCAATCTTTGTTTAAACAGTGTGAATGTAATTAATTTTGGTCTTTATTTAATTTTGAATCTTAAAATTAGATAGTCCAGCTTTGAATGAAGCAGTTGTCATGCAGAAGTGAAGATTAGGTCTATGTCACAAGTAGTCAGATTGGTTTATAATCTGCTGTGTGGCTTGTGAGGCAGTTCAAGTTCTGTGTGATTATTAGTCATGTGGATTTTTCATCTGGATCATGAATTGAGAACTCTGGACATAAATATACAGAATATATACTATGTTTGCCATTTGTTCTTGGTAGATAAAATTCAGCCAATGCAGGTAACACTTGTACTGCTTTGTTCATCTTGTAGCAGTTATAGGAGGCTATATTGTCAATTGTCAGAAATATCTGAGTCTTTTACATAAGGCTCAGCAGCAACGAGGTCCATGTTCTCACTTAGCACTTACAATGGAAATTGAGTACTTCAGAGGGCTTAGTGTCTTTTTAAAGAGGCATGAATTTTCATCCTGTGTCTAGTTCATGCAATGGTGTAAGCAAAGATTAATTTGGCATGTCAGAAGTGGAAAGGATAGCTACAGTTAGGACTATAATCTTCTCTTAAAACATATTAATGATAGTTTTATATTTCTGTCAAAAGGAAAATATATCTCTTAATAGTCTTAGTAGTGGAGTATATTTTATTTATTTTATTAGTAAGAGAACACAAGATGTGAATTGGTATTTCAGTCAATTGTCTTAAAATTACAGAGTGTAAGGGTATAATTGTTACCTTCAAAAAGCCAGCTGGACTTCTTAGTGATGCCTAAAGGTTGTGGTGTCACTTGAAGCAATTAGTCTTGTGTCTTTCACAGCTGCCCTTCAGCATTAGTGTGGCAAGAGGCCTAACTGCAGAAGTTAGAAAAAAATATCAATGCATCAGATAGACTATTTGTTCAATTGTAACTACTGGGGATTTAACTGCTGTCTTTATGAGGCAATGGGACTCCAAGGCCACTCAGAATAACAACAGCCTTTCATTTCTTTGTTGAAAATCCTTAGCTCTCAGTATTAGCTCCACTTCTTACAATAGGTGGTAAGGGCAGAATGCTGAGATAAAATCAGTTGTTAAAGAAATATTTACTTAACATGTTAATGAATCAATCCATATTTGAATATTGTAAATGAAGGCTTTTGAGAAACCTAGTCCTAAATTGCCTTCAAGGTTTCTGGGAAGTTTGAAAGTGATTTCACTTGTTGTTGAATGAAATCTTGAAGAATGCTAATATGGCTGGCTGAAAGTCATCAATTCCAAGGTGCACAAAAACATGATACTGTGAAATCAGCTTCATTTTCACTGGAATGAAAAGATCTTTTGAAAGGTTTTACAAAATACAAGAGCAAGTAACCTGCTGCACTTCAAAGTTACTAAGCGCTTAGGGCGTTCATTTGGCATGAACCAGATTCAAGCCACGGAAAGAAACAGCGTAGGGATTTGAAGTTGGGTTTCCTGCATCTCAGATGAGTGTTCCTAATTTTAAAAGGTGCAGTGGTCCTTTTTTCTTTTTCCTTTTTTTTCTTTTTTTTTTGTTTGTTTTGGTTTTTCTTTCTATGTGTTGTCTGCTAATAAATTTGCTCTTCTACACGCTGAGCATAGACAGGGAAAGATGTAGTGATTTCTTGTTGTCCTTTAGTACCAGTCAAATATATTTTTCAAAAAGCATGTTCAGATGGATAATTTTGCCATTCCCTTGAGGGGTTTTCAAATTTACTTTATTTAGAAGATTTTAATTGCCACAGTTCCATGTTACAGCCATGTGTGCAACATTGTGGTGCTCCTTAACAATACAATGGCTTTGTTGAGGAGATACTGATTCCCTTTAGCTCCTTCAGCTTCCTCAGAAGGTCTCTCTGGGTTAAATTTTCTTCTGGCATGCCAAGCTGCAAATCCATGGATTAGCAGGAGCACTGTCTCTTCACTCTTTTGGCCTTGAATCTGAGTTTCCAAGCTGTTAAGGAAAAGAACATCAGGGATGGAAGCTGTTAGGAAGCAAAAAAAAGTGTCCATTAGGAATCACTCATTAGCTGAACTGTGTTTTTGTTAGGACAATGAGTAGCCTTCTGCACTGGGTAGTGCTGGGAGCTGGTCAGGTCTTCAGTGGGATGCCAGTAATGTCAGCTTTGCTGATGGATAGTTATGTATTAGAAATGCTTATGCTATTTAAGTCAGAAAGGTGGTGACAGCCTTATGTGAGATGTTTGGGGTTTTTTCCCCCTTCTTTTTTTGTGCTACTGCCTTATATGAGAGGAGAGAGCTCCAGAAATACGTCCCTTGTAAACAGGAATTTTTAAATCCTGTCTCTTGTTTGGTCTCTTTCAAAAAGAAATGGAGAACAGTTAGCAGATAGCTCGATAAATTTTAGGCTCTCTGTTCTTAGAGCTTTCCTTACACTGCCTTATGATTTCTTCAGTGGCATAGTTCTGTGGCTGATGATACTACCAGTTTTACAGTACCTAACTTCTAACAGAGAAAATGTATTGTGAGCATATTAAATGCATATGGACACTGCCCTTACCTGCCATAGCTATCTCAGAGCTATGCAATACCAGTCAATATTGAACTCCTAGTATTATTATGTTTTGTGTGTAAAGTGCAGAGTAGTGCTGCACTTACCAAGATTTTTGGTTTTGCTTTATGAGCATCACATAGTATGTGAGGAAGGAGAAACAATAGGTCAGTAAGAAATAGGACTGGACCAAACCACATTGCCTGAAGTAGGCAGTGTCAAGCTTACTGACTGCAAAGGGGAAGATGGGATGTTGCACAAAAATTCAGTGCCAGCATGATACAGTTTGGTGCAGCACATGTACATCACCCCCTACATCAGAGCCATGACTGCACTCCCTCTGGTCCAGCTCAACTAAGTTACATGCTGCATAAACACAAAGTGATTTAGAAGAGAGTATAAGAAGCAAATACAGCAGGAGAATGGGGCACGGAGGTAAGATGTAATTTGGAAAAGAGGTATGGTCCATGAATGGCAGAGTTCAAATAGACTTAGGCATCCTGACATCCACACTAACATCCTGTCATCTTCACTGCATTGCTTCTGAAAATAGCTTGCCCTGAAAAATGGCAGTAGGTGCATACTGAAGTAACCTGTGCCAAGCTAGATGTTTCATTTTATTTTCATTTATAATTCAGGAAACACATTTTGCAGAAAAATGTCTCAATGGTAGTACTCATTACAAGCAGTGTGTGCTGTAGGATTCTCATTCTGGGCAGATAAATACTGTGTTTGCACTCTGAATCTTTATTCCAGTAAACAACTAACTTAAGTCAAGCTCTGAATTGAACATTTGTGATTACAAATATGTTTACAACTTGAAGTGGACAGGTAAATAGAAAAAAAGATTTCCTTTGTGCTGGACGTGATACCAGTGCAGTCTAAATATTCAGCATCCTTTCTCTGATATGTTCTTCTGATTACAGTAACATCTGCTGAGATTATATTGGATTCTTATTTTACAATATCCTTTTTCTAAATTAATTATCTATTTGTAATCAGTCAACCATGACTGCTGTTTGTAAATAACATCTTCTGTACAGCTCTGAACCAGTGAATTAGTGCCAGTTAATTTCCAGCTCTATTATTTAAGAGACAGAATGATAGTTAGGACAGTAGTGTCTCTTGCTGTCTTTATGAATAGTCTCTTGAGATCCTTAATGTCCAAGGGGGAAAAAAACAAAGAAACCAGCAGATATGAGAAGAGCACTGTCATATGCTATCTGAAAAATGGTGTCTTGTGGTTGTGTGCCCTTCTCAGGAAGGGAGACTGAAATGCTGGGTGTCAAGAGGAAAGTTTAAAGCAATAACAACATGAACTGGAAAATAAGCATGATGTTACACAATATGGAAAAGCTCCCCTTTGAGAAAATAGCTGTATTAATAGTCATTTAATGATGTTGTCTCTTGTTACAGGTGACCTTGTTAAGCAGGTCACCTGTATTAAGATATTTTGAACTTTCACATACAAAAAGAGATTATAAATTGACTACTTACAGGAACTTCTCTTTGTATCAGGAGATAGTCCAGGGTACTGAGTTTTTATTTATTACTGCTTCAAAACAGAGATGGAGTTTAAATGGGGCAGTTGCTATCTAATAAGTCAAAAAGGTGACCTGTTTGAACACAGCTGGATGTTGGAAGAGAAAGTGCAGCTGCAGAGACAGCCAACAAATGAGGCTGTCAGAGGGTGGCTCCGCTTGGGACCTGACCATGGCAGAAAAAACAGAAGTGTTGGGCTGTGTTGTGTTAGGAGCACTGCTAGGAGGAGATGGAGCAAGCTTGGGACAGGGAGGAACATCAGTAAGAAACAAAGCCTTACTGCTGAGGACACACAAGTAATGGAAAGTGAAACCATAAAGTAATGAAAAAGAACATAATAACTGTAGAAAGTCTTGTTAAGATGCTCTGATTTATTGTCATGCTGCCACTGAAAAGCACACTTAGAATTCAAAAGGGTCCTCTTGCCAGAAGAAATGAACCATGCTCTGGAACAATTAGATGATGCTTTTGTTTTTAGTGTTTACATGGCTAAATTAAGCTGCAAAATAAATGCTTTAGCCTTTTATCTTCTGGTAGATTAGACTAAAATCATTGCTGGATTTTTTTATTTATTTTTTTTCCCTTGGCTGGGTGAAAACTAAGTGAGAGTTTTGCTTTGTTAATGCTGGTCTCCATATTTTCATCTCACATCCATACTATTGCCCATCAAGATGTCTCAGACTGGAAAAACATCAGTATCACTATCTGAGACCAGTGATGGTTCATGTAGGCTTGGTTCCTTTGGAGACATCTTCTTTTCCTGTCTTCAGAAAACTTTTCATTTAACTCTTGTTCTCATAAGTATTGAACACCTTTCTGAGTCTCTGCATCTTGTGGAATGTTTTGCTTGCAAAGGGGCCAGAAATATGATTATCTGAATAAAAGCCATGTATAGAAACATGCAAACCTGTGTAGAAAGGCAAATTTATTTCTTGTGACTCACTGGAACCATGATAGTAAGTGGATTCCTAGTTATTATTAAAGTCAAGAGTAAAAGAGGGATATGACTGTTCCCCTGGGAAAGAGGAGGAGTTGTAAGGAGGACTGATCCCAACAGAGGGGAGGATAAGGCTGATATTCTTTCTGGGTCTTACTTAAATTAAAAATAATACGTGAGAAACAAAGTTTGCACTGGGCTGTTGTGTTACTGTTGTGTCAGAGACAGAATTGTCTGGCATCTGTTTTACTCCTAGATAATACATGATTCCTGTAATAGTGTGAGTTTTATGTAATACATATGTCCAAATAAAAAAATATTTTCAAAAAAGTATTTTAGCCATGTTTTGAGTTGTGTACAGCTTTTTAAAACAGGTGTGTATGTATTTATATATGTGTATTTTCCTAGACAGGCCTATTTCCTAGTTTATTGACAAGGTATTCTTTTTCATCAGCCTTTAATATGCTGACATATATGTATCTCTTCCTCTATGCACTAGCTGAGTTGTTCTATCTAAATGTAAAGAGTTTTGCTGGCTAGAATACAGTGTACAGGATAAGCTAAGTCTCTTGGGTCTTGCTCACAATCATAAGCTGACACTGATAGCATTTTGCAGATGGTGCTTGGATGGACAAAAGAAGTGAACATATACAGATCTAATGAAGGGGCTGAATTGGTTTCTGTTCAGCATTTCTCACTGGACTACCAGAGAAAGGAAATTAAATCAACTCACGACAGCTATCTTGTACATCTCACCTGGGAAGGTATGCATGAGGTAGGACAGGCACTGCTTAACATTAATCAGTCTACTGAAGTCATTACATTCATGAGGAAATGTAATTCACATGTGATTACTTTTTAATTTACTCTGTAATCACATTCCAAGTGAACAGGGCAAGCTTAAAATGAAATTTAAAAGTCAAATACTGCTTTGTATTAAGAATTCACAATTTTTATATGCACTTAGGTTAATAAAGATTTTACAATAACCATTTGTGACTGAACATATAATTTTTTTGATGGAAGCTGGTGCCATACTTTGGATAAAATGTATCTGATTTTTTCCTGAGCGTTGTAGTGGACCCCAGGAGCTTCAGGATTACGTTTCATACTGAATTTTCATCTTGTTTAAATTTTCTTTTTTTTAATAATAGAACAAAACAAATCTGCTGTATCCCAGATCTCACTTCACATGAATTAATGCATTTTTAATTTCTGGTTTGCCTCTAAGGCAAACTGTACATTTGTTATATCCATCATCAGGAAAGGCAGGCAAGATTTTGCAATAACAGAACTGAGTTTGTAGATGAGAAGTCAGGACATACAATCACTTCTTAGTTCCTCAAGAATTCCTTAAACTTCTAGTTTGATCCTAGTTTCAGTGAGACAATTATGAAATTCCTGTGTGTCGTAACTGGAGCTGGGAGCCTTTTCAGAGTAACAGAACTCTGTGAAGTGTTCTAAAATGTTTAGTCATTCTTGGCTCTATGCTTAGCACTCTCGTTTCTACAGAATTGTAATTTAACATGAAGTGATCAGAAACAGCCCAGTGTTACTGCATCTGAGCCTTGCAAGCACAAAGGATGTCTGGGGGAAATTACAGCCAGTTTACCTTGGTTTAGTTTAAAAGGTAAAGTGAGTTCTTTCATGGATTTTTGTTCTGTTGGGACAAATGTAGCCTTCTGTTCCAGGCAGCCCTGCCTGCAGCATATGAGTGACCTTGTTGTGCTTTTGCAGAGTGTGCAGAACACGATGGTGTGTGGCAGAGAGCCCTGTTCGTCTGATTTTCTTTGCATGTGGGGTAGGGGCTATGCCAGCAGAACAGAGAGGACAGAAGCCATGAATTCACCTCTATACACTCACCAAGCTGAGGACTGAGAGCCAGAGCTCACACTGGCAGTCGTTATGGGTTTGCTCCTATCAGTTTTCAGGTCCAGAAAGTTAAGAAGGGCACATTCCTTTGAGCTGGACTATCCAAGGTGTAGCCAAGGAGTGCGTTGGAAGGGCACTTGGTACAGGAAGAAGGTTGCAGTTATTTTCTGGTTGTGTCCTTTAAAGGAATGAGAACAAAATTGCCTTTTTTTTCTTTCTTTCCTTTTTTGTTTTAATTTTTCCTTCACAGTTGGCTCTGAGAAAGTGATGATTTGATACATATGTTCTAACTGATCTTTTGGCAATGAAACACTATGCATTAAAAATGGTAGCATCCACCTACACATAAATACATGTGGTATAGGACTTTGGTTCATTTTCTACTCCTCATGGCAGAGTACTCCTGCACTCCTTATCCTAGCAGGTCTGGTGTAGTCCTAGTCCTTGTCTTCAGAAGTCGCTGGCTCTCTCAGAGCCTTACTGGGCACTTTGTACCCCTGGAACACTTGTGACTATGTCTTATATCCCTCTGCCTTCACGTGTCACTTGTAAGGGAGGTATCAGAGTAATTAGTGATACTGCTTTTCACTTTGACCTTTTAATAGGAGGGAAACTGGTTTGAATCTGAAGATCTCTCTGCTTGCTGCTTACTAGTGGTTTGGGGATTTCTGTTCCCAGAGGCTGGAACACATCTGTGGAAAGGAGACCATGCTGCTAACACATAAAATATAAACTCAGGTTCTTATGAAGTACTTTAGTCTTTGGCAACATTGGTATACAATAACTCCTTTAGTCATATTTTTAGTTGACTAACAAAAAATTAATTTTCCATTTGAAGGTCCATAGTGTAATGTAGTCAATGAAGTAGCTAAGTACTGATTTAGCTAAGATCTCCAGTCTGCTAAAATGCAAAATAGAATTTTACAAAGTCTGTGTAAAAAAAGAGAACTGCAGCCATGGTTCCGTGACTCTTCTTGGACTAAGTCTTTGACTCCTTCATGTGTAGCAACACAAAGTCATGATAGATGAGCCTTTAGGTCAACTTCAAGGCCTAACCTCCTTGGGAAGTTTTACTTTCAAAACAGAGATTGTCAGTTAAACCCTTTGCTGTATTCAGGAATTATCCCTTGCTGGCTGTTTGCATGACTTATGCTATCATGATGTGTTACAAGCTTCAGTACTGAAAAACTTCTGGAAAAGGACAAGTAGAGGCTTGCTATATTTCTAAAGGAGAAAACCTTCATAAATAAGGGCACTGAGCATGCTGTTGCTAAATTACTTCTAAAATATGGTGAGATAGTTGGAGTTAGGTTTCCCATGTGCTTGATCTGTGCCCATCTCTTCGTATGGGTTTATGGACCATGAATAATGAAAGAGACTTTATACACTAACATCTGGAAAGTCATAAAAGTATATTTATCACTACCCAAGATAGCAAAGCTAAAAACTGCTGTAGACCTTTATAAGTACCAATAGTAACTGAGGAGGTGAGTTTAATTGATAAAGCTCTCCAGAGGATCTTCTGAGCTATGTCTCTTGTCAGATTATTAAGATCGCAATTATAATCAAGATAATTATTGTGGAGTCTTTTGTTCTCAAGGGCTGGGTGAAACACAGGTCATTTTCTGCTGGTCTTAGAACATCCTCTCAACAGATGAAGGTGAAGTGTGGGACAGGCCAGAGATTTTACAATAATTGCTTTGCTTGTCCGTTTTAGGGAAAGAGATGGAAATCTTTTAGTAGTGCCCAGTAATATGTGTGAGCTGGAAAAAAACCCCAAACTTTGCATGAGAAATGAAAAGAGTTTTGTAAGGAGTTGTGGTCAAAATGTGATTGTAAATCACCTACAGTGCCAAGATCCTCATCCCTGAGATTATACTGTGCCAAATCTTGGTCCTCAGAATGACTCTGAAACACCCACACTTCTTTGCACTGAGATCCTTCTTCTGTAGTATCTCAGGGGGCATGGAGAAACCATCACCTACTGAATCGCCAGGGCTGAATAACACTACTAGTGCTTTGACAGCTCTGCTACTGCTGTGCTGAAAACCTAAACCTGCATTGGGATTTCCCCTATTCCTACATATTCCTTTCACTCCAAGTGAAATGGGCTGCCCCCCCCTTTTTTTTTTTTAAGTCATTTTGCTGGGAAATAGATACCTAGAATTGAAGAGTTTAAAAATATTAACAACCTGTTAATTACAGAGGACTTAATGGCAATTTGCATGATTGTAGCACGTTCTGTTTTGATGGATTTGAAGCAGTCTTCTGCTAAGAGTGGAGCTAATGAAATTATCTTCTCCAAAGCTTTTTACTTTCTCACATGTCACATCAATGAGGCCAGTGCTATGGTACTGTGCTCAGCTCTGGTGCACACAGAATGATGAAAATTAGTGAGACTGCAGAAAAGAACAATAACAATGAATAAACAAATGGAGAAAATGCCTAAGAGGGAGAAGTAATTGTTCAACCTGGTCATTTAATCAAAAAGTTGTCTAAGGGATGCTGTGGCTACTGGATGTAAGTGTTGTAATGAGGAGAAAACATTGCATGCTAATGGGCTTCTTAGGCTTACAGAATAAGGCAAAAAACTTACAGGAATGGAAACTAGAGGCCCAGCTTCACTGATTGGAATTGTTCCACCAGGCTGATGGGGTTGCTCATGTTTAAAGCTGAGGGTGACAAAACCCAAAAGTTTCTCCCACAGTTAGTTAAGAGACAAAAACAGTAAGTTTCTTGCCACCTTAATCAAAGATACACAGGCAGTGGAAATTGTATTTTCTTTTTTTTTTTCTTTTTGTTTTTTTTTTTCCCCACAAAAATAACATCTGCTGCTGAAAGTAAAAATATTTCTGTGTTTGGCATGCACAATTGTAGGAAAACATACCTTAGTTTGACATGTTAAAGGTAAATCATTTGGATTTTTGTCCAAGAATATAATTTTCTTCTGAAATCAGTCTAATTTAATGAGGCTAATTCTATCACCATATGTGCAGCATTGCAACCTGGAAATCAGTCAGTATAGCTTGAAGGGATGGTTCTGGTTAGCCTAGAATAAAAATGTGGTGTCATGTCAGGTGGGTTTTGGAGTTTTGTTTTGTGTGGGGTTAGTTGTTGTTTGGTTGTTTTTTTCATGTTGTTTGGTTTGTTTGTTTGTGGTGTTTGGGTTGGTTTTGTGTTCTAGGTTTGTTTTATTTATTTTTTTTTAGAGCAATTGGTCTCAAGAAGCAGGTGTTTAACAGCTCTACAACTCCCTTTCATGTTTGTTTCAGTTTTGGAAAAAACAGCAGAGTAGCAGATGACTATGTATATCAGCTTTTTCTCTAAGACTTTCGCTGTCATTCATAAGCAAAATGTCAAAATGTGGCTTTCCTGTTTCCTTTGTCCTGCTCAGGCTGCAGTAGCTGGATTGTATTTTTTCCAGTGAGATTAAGAAACTGCATTTCTTTTGAGGACAGAACACAGGATTTTCTAATAAAACACATCTGGTATAGCTGAAGGATCAGTCATGGACTGACCTAAATGTAGGTTGGAAGTGCTCCTGAGGGGACACTTCTTTCTTTGGTCTTTTTAATCTTTTTTAAATCCTTAGAAGTGGCAGCCAAGCTATATAAATAGTTCCCATTCCTAATTAACAGCTCTACCTTGTGGATGTAGGAGACTTTGCTGAGTCTTAAGTGAGACTGTTTGGTGTTTACCTTTCATTAGGTCAGTGTCTTTTCCCTTCACAGAAACTCTTTTCTGGGAGAGAGCAGACACAGGTAAATGTCAGATGTTTTTTTTTAAGAAAACTCCCTTCATGCAGTTAAATTTAATTAACCCAAATCTGCTTTGAAAGAGTGTTTTCAGTGATTACTCTGTAGCTTGGCAAGGTGTTCCCAGCAATAGCTCTCTCCCAGCAGTGTGACATTGCTGAATCCTAGCCGATTTATATGCAACCTAGTTATATAGGTACTGGAACATAGAGAGGAGTGAAGTTGTGCTGCTCAGCAAAGCTGTCCAGAAGTAGGAAACAAAAGCTGAAGTGATTGATTATGTGAAGATTTTTGCAAATGATACCTAAATTAAAACATTAAGCTAATGACTTTAAAGAAAATTGCATTGCCATGTGCAATTTATTCAGCAGAGAGAGAGCAAAAGCTGTTTTACTAATAACACACCAAAAAAAAAAGGCTGGAATAAAATTTAGCAAAGGAACCTTATTTCTTTCCTTCTCCTTCTGTCTGCCTCTCCCTGAAGCTTCAAAACTGAGTGGCTGTCAGAATTTTTCATCTGTTTGACCTGTAACAGGAGAGGTCAGCACTGATCAGTGACTATACTTTTTAACAGATGGAGGGCTGTAATTGAGAATAATTCCTTTGCAATTTGGTAGGCAGGGGTTGTTTCAAACTGGCTTTCAAAGACAGTGCCAGAATGGAAATGTTAGAAACTCTGTAAGTGAATCAGTTTTCATTTGTGGGGCTGCAGATTTCTTTTTGGGTTTGTTTCTAGTCTTTTATCCCTAATGAAACAACCGCAGAATGGAAGCACTCACATTTTAAACAGCAGTGTTTCTTCCAGAAATTACTTGAAGTGCAATCAATTTTTGCCCTCTCCTGGGGTGCCCTGCAGCTAACATGGGAGGGAGCCCAGAAATGCAGTGTCTGCTCTAAGTGAGGAAGCACTGCTTGAGAGGGCTCTGATGCCCTGGGCTGGACATGTGGGACAGACAGCTGATGTACAAGTGCCCAAGCAGCTGCTCTACCATGACCTCATGCTTGGCAAGGGAAGGTGTGGCTGCCAAAGGAAGAATTTTAGGGCTTCTCTGAAGTAGTACTTAGAATAATTGAGTTTACCAGCTCAGCACTGACTCTGTGGTGAGAAGTAGGGAACCCAGGTAAAGCTAGTCCTGGTGCTTCTCAGGTATAAAAATTACTCAAGCACTGCAGCAGAGAAAGTTGTGTTTACAGGACGAAGGGAACTATGAGATGTGGAAGACGATGCTTCTGTGCTGTCCTTCTTCCTTGGGTGAGTCAATGGGCACAGGCAGAAGTGCCCTAAACCAGGATTTGTAAGAATTACAAGTGAAATGCACAGATCAGCGTTGAGTGCAATGTCCAACAGCAGCTGTGCCAGAGCTTCATAGTGCTGATTAGAAGCAGTTTTCTCCTCACTCTGGCTTCTCTGCACTGTGTGCCATCTCCTTGGGCAGAGCAGTCCTTTTCCAGGAACTTCCTGTGTCTGAACCAGTCCTGTGTATCTTACAGCCATGTTCTTCAGCTGAGGGCACTCCACTATAGCAGCCTGTTTCAATCTTGATGTGATTTTTGGGTGGCTTTGTAGGTTATGAGCTTACAGTAACTTCTGCAATGAACAGTTTGTCCTCTAGTGAGAAATATACAAAACTTTGAGGGGTGTAAATATTCAAGTTGCTCAGTACTGCAACATCTCCTCTTTGTTTTTACTCCGTGTACTGTGATGTTAATTGGATTTGTGTTTGGGGTTTTCACAGCCACTTACTTCCTTGTGAGAATGCTATTCAGAGTGGTCATAGACGCTGAGGTGCATATTCATTAGGCACCATCTGATCAGACAGAAAGGAATGTTAAAGAAAGAGAAACTAAAAATTGGAATGTTTGATTCCCTTTAATCTTCCTCTCCAGCCACCTTTTTCAGAAAAATAAATCCCTCTCTTTGCCATGTTGACACTGTGGAGAAATTTTTAAACCTTCAGGTCATTTAAATACAACTAGGAGACTGCAAATTCTGCATAAGAAATAGGTTTGTGCTGCAGTTCCATACCTTTACTGTACTTAGGCTTGATTATGTAAATTAATACGTTCAACCTGATTATGTAAATTGAGTTGATTTAGATCACAGCCTAGGCTGAGTACAATGACTATTTGGGGTTATTTGGCAGGATACAGTATTATTCCCTTCCTCTCCTCTGGATGTGACTGCATTCTCCCAGCAGGCCAAAGCGCAATTAATTTAGAAACATGATCAAATTCCGCAATCATTACTGGATGTTGTCCACGGTCTCTGGAGGCCACTGATAAGAACAACAATAGACTGAGACACGGTAGTCCTCTCATCCAAAGTCTAATTACAAAGTTATATACTTCAGTTCTCAAAGGACAGCCTTTTAGCAGAACTTCAGTGTCTTTGGGTTCCCTTTTTGCATTATATCTATAATTTTATCCATCTTTTCTTTCTTTCTTTATAAAGCCTGAGAAACAGAGGCTAAATGTATGATAACTTGAGTCCAGTGTGGTGGAATTGAGGGCTTTATCATTGATGGATAGGCACAGAGAGGACAGGGAATTGGTTCAGAATTCCCACCACTTTGTTCCTGGTGGTGACCTCAGGACAGAAAAATGTTTCTTTGACCTTGTCTAGGATTTACTTGCTTCCAGCAGACTCTAATTATTTTTTTTTTATTAAATAGCAATAACAATAATAATTTTTAAAGCAGCCAGAGCTCTGTGGCCAAATTAATCACATAGCTTGAATAAGAGGAGAAGTTTTACTCTTAAAATTTGAGAAATCAGCTGAAATCACAATTTAAACATCTACCACCTCTGGAGTATTGAGTGTCATGCAACCTTTATTTATGTTAATATTTTGTTAGTTTAAAGACAAATTATTGATGTGTGATAAAATTGTTTTGCTTAAATCTTAGTGTTTGAATATAATATACCATACTTCAGATGGAGTAGTGACTTGAAAACCAACAAGAATACACTTATTCCTGCTCTTTCAGATGTCTGTGATCTTGTATAAAAGATTATAATGGTTCCTGCTTTCAGAATTTTTTTCCTAGAATTCAGAGGTCTAATATGAACTATTCTAGTCACTGCAGCAGAGACATCTAACAGATATTTAGAGTCTGACTTAAGCTCCATCTGCCCTCGTTAGCAGGTTGGACTCTGTGTTGCATATGTGCTTTTTCACAGGATGATTCCAGTAATCCATTCTGTAGGAAAAGGGCATCCAAGGAAGACTGAATTCCCCAAGAAATACCTGATTTAGCCTTAAATGCACTGGCATTGTGAATACATTAAGATCTATGTAGAAGATAGACTATAACAGATTTAGGTTGATACTTCTAGCAGGTTTATCTGTAAATGTACAGTTACTTTGCTGTTTTTTCATTCAAGCTATGTTCAAACCTTCAGAATATATGATTTTTAAAAAATTGATTGATGACAGCAAATGTGATGGTGTGAGATCATTTTACTGAGAAAGCAAAACTGAGTCACTTTTTTCTCTTTTTTTCTTGCTGGTTTTTCTCAAAATTTTTGGAAAGGATTAGGTAGAATTCCTGTGCTGCATAAAGACACAGCCCAGCTAATTCTCTGTGCATTCATGGAAGAGAGTTCTGCTAGTAATACAGACTGTTAGCACATGTTTTGATCTATGTAAATGTAGAAACAATTGAGCTACCTGAAATACATCACAGATGGAAGGGAGCTCCATTTGGCACAAATGGCAATTAGTATATATTTCAAATTTGTCATTTAAAACCAAAACAAAATACATTTTGAAACACTTTTGTCATTCTCTAACATAAATATTTTCCTTTTCCAGAATAACATTTCTTTCAAACCATTTCCTTAAAAGTCAGTTAATTTTTTAAGTTCCAGACTGAAATGTAACAGTTGAATTTTGTCAGAGAAACCTTTTTTTTTGTCCATTTAGGATCTGTCAATAAATTTTAATTATTGATTTTATTTTCTACTGGAGCTCATTTCTGTCCCACCCTCCCCCCCAGTTTTGTACAGTCTAAGTATCTGACTATGATTTCCAATGTAGGAGAGTTTATTTTAGTATGCATGGGGAGGATATTCATTCTAATTAAGCTTCTCTCAATAGCTTTATGAGATAAAATTTTCCTTCTAGGGTATATGTAAACACAAACCCTGTGGAAGCTTGGTTCTGAGGTCCTGCTGTCATGGCAAAAAACACTGGTAAATATAAAACATGCCATTTGGTCCATCAATATCTCCAGAAGGCAGAGAGACAAATGTGTGGGATGTCAAATCATCCTTGGGATTTTGCACTGCCACTTTAGCTAAAGCTCTATTACTTGTTCTAAGTATTTTTATTGGTAAAGCTGTACACAGAAGTTTTATTTATAGTTTCAGCAGCAGCAGCACTTCATGCTGAAGTGCTAAGGGACACAGACAAAAACAATTTATGTTAATATTTATACAAGTCTTAGCCTGTGTGGACATATAGGCCTGTGTGAATCTTGGTTTTTTGGAGGAGTTTGGGTTGATTATTTGGTTTTCCCTTCCCCACAATGAGGCGTTAGTAGGAAATGACAGCTTTCCTTCTTAGATGGTTTTATCCTAAAAGGGTTTCAGTAAGTACTCTGATTTGTTTCTTTCTTTCTTTCTTTCTTTTCATGGGTTTTTATAGAGGTATATTTTAGGGGAAAATTTGCTGAAGTCCCATTGCCACTCAATTGACTTGATAAATTAAGCCAGGAAAAGAACTCAAGATACCACTTAAGCTATAAATGCAGTCACTCCTGTGATGCTATTGGAAAGGTCTCTGTCTAAAGAAATCCATTGATGCACTGCATTCTAATTTACAGTTCTGTGGCTCACATTTGTAGCTATCAGGACCAGATACCAACACAGTCAAATAAATGTCAGCAATTCAGGATACACTGATTTATGATAAGATCCCTTAGAAGGATGTTCAGGAAAACAGATACTGAAAAAAATAAATGTTACTGTATATTGCAAAATGATCTTGTGCTCATTCCATTTTCCAAATAAGATTATCAAATAGGCAATAAAATTAAGTCTAAGACAATCTGCATTAAAATGGCTATGAAAAGTTGAAGGTGCCAAAGTACCTTCTGTAATTTTTCCCTGCTGTTTGTAATAGCACCCTGTGAGGCTTGAAATTGGAATTGGATTGTCATCTGAAATGTTACTGTCTTCTCATCGTTGTGCTTATGAATGCTGTTGCTGAGAAATGTGTTGAAAAATGTCTGTGCATTAAAATCTGCTCCTTTTCAATGCCATTGTGAGTGAGGCAGGGGCAGTGGTAGCTACCATCTCTCTTCCTGTTGAGATTCGTTAGGAGATTCGTTGTTCATCAAGTGTATCTGTTGCTGATCTCTCAGATGCATACACCAAGAAACAAATCTTTACAATCATCTCTTCACAGCTGAACCACCAATTTTTTAACTTCTGTGAATACTGTCATTATAAAATTGTTTCCTGCATATATCAGGAGAAAACAGCAGTCAGAGGGAGGTTAGTGAACAGAAGGAAGGGTAGGTGGACAGGGCGATGCACAGAGGAGAAGCAGAGCCCCATGTCCTTAGTAGGGTAAAGCACAGCAGGGAACAGGATTTTGAGGCACCATGCATTGTACTTTAAAGACTCTCTTCCTTTGAATCAGCCTTCATTGCTTTTATTTGCAGCACTTGTAGTGATGAGGTACCCTGAAATTCTCAAGGGTTTATACATGTAAGAGCAGAGACCAAGTGAACCAGTGTCTTTGAGTGTGGGTGTTGGTCTGCAAGCACAGTGTGCCATATGAGGAGATCCGTGTTTCAAATCTGTTCATTTTGGTGACATTGGTGAAGCCAAAGATGGTTTTGTGCCCTGCTTTCCACTCCTTCCCCCCAAATAACAACCTGTTCTCTGATGCTGCCTGAAATAATTTAAAATATAAGGGGTTTTGGACTTCAAAGGGGTTATTCCATTTTTGCTCATTCTGACTTGTTATTTCCAGTTTCGTTCTGTTCTCTGATGGGATAGACTTGGGCCATTCTGAAACATGATTACCGAAAGAATATGAATGATTAGAAAGATTTGATCTTCCCTGTTATTTTCAGCTGCACGGTAGCTTCAAGTATATCCCTAGTCATATCCATCATATCATTTTGGGGGAGTTACTTGACTCTTCCACGCTTTATGCGTAAAAGTTGCTATACTCATAGATGGGATTAAAGGATCTGTGTTTGGGAAACAATTTTCAGTAGGGCTCTGATTCTGAGAGCTGTCTGCTGCTATTACTACCACCTGTGAATAATAGCAGTGCTATGGACCCATGTTCATGGGTCTAATTCTACAGAAATGGAGAGAGACACTCAGGTGGTGTAAGTGGTGATAGAGCCAGTGTTTGCAGCCTTTGACTCTGTGGTTGCTAGATTGATCCCTGTCAGTATGTTATATGAGACCCAACCTGTATCAGAGAGGTTACTTGTGTGGGAGAGTTTGCAGGATCAGATTTTGTGTTTGTGCTCTGAAGTAATAAATCTCCTAGGGAAGAGTGTCATTTTTACATGATATTTTAGGCATAAAATCTGTTTGATGTTTAGGATAGAAAATTTGATTAAAAATCGAGAATTAAAAGTTTTAGTACCTCACAATTTGATGTTACCTGTCAACTTCTAGCCCAGGCTGTGCATTTCAAATTCATAGGATATTTACTTGAAAATAAATTACAAAATTATGTAGTGTGATTTTAATTTTTTTTAACTGTAGAATGTAGCTTTTGTATCCCTTTGTGGAACATTTTTACCAGCTCCTGATAACCATCAAAAGTGGATTTGTGTGTAATTGATTTAACTGAAAAAGAATATGCTAAGGTAGAGATGTAAGCTGTGGCTTTCCACAGTAATACCTCAGTTATATTGCTTTGGGTTATTCCTGCTATTTACAGAGTGCTTTCAAACCACCTACCTGACTAGTTTCTGAACTTATTTTTTCTTTTTATGCTATGTGCATCAAAATCATTTAAATTCCATTTAGAGCTTTGTAAGCTAATGCTAATATTTTGTGTTTTGCAAAAGATAGCTGTAAGGCTACTGGTTTTTCCTTTTAAAGTCTTTTACAGTTTCTTTACCTATACAGTCTTAGAATACTTCTCATCTTTCATTCCATCACTGAAATGCTTCTGCTACCAATCTGACCATTTTAAGCTCACCTGGGCTTTTTTCCCTGTCATCAGTTTGTTTGTCAAGAAAACATGTTTCTTTTCCACTGCACTTCATGAGAAGTTGGTAAAATTATAACCAGAAATACAATCTGACAGATTTTAGTAGATTTATTGGCACTGGAACATCCCTGCCCTCCATCATTAACCACACTGATCTTAATATCATATGACAACAGGGTCCAGGTGGAGTAATTTCAGCCGAGAAACTGCCCTTGGGCTTGCCCGAATACAAGTCAGTTGTCCTAATCTTTCTGTGTTATAGCTGAGGAAGGATTAGCACCCTTTTCCCAAAAAGTGAAATCAGGTGACAATGCACATTGGGAAGACAGCAGCCTCAGCTGAGAATTACTGCTTTTCTCATAAAGGAAATCATAAGCATGCCTGGGCTCTTCCAGTGCAAATCACAGCAAGGTGACCTTAAATAGTTGAAGGTGTTTTAGGTTTAGAAGTGTTTTCCTTTGCACTGAGATAAAACTGATTGCTTCACATTCCTAATCAATGTATCTCAGTTGAAGGGATATATCTCACAGCTGGACAGTAACTTCACAAACTCTGTCTGAAGAGGGCTATTACCCCCAAAAAAGTAACTGCTGTGGAGACTCAGGGAAAAGAGAAGACTGAAAAAAGTTCAGCAGCACTGGGATAAAGCTGAAGATGTGGCTTACCAAATACCAGTAGTTTAAAAGTTCCTGTATAACGATAGTTTGAAGAAGCATAACCTCGTGCTCGCAGTGACAGTTTACAAAGTAGCAGAAATTCATCTAAGCCTTATCAATCTCTTCTTTAATTTGCAGCACTGGCAATTCCTTCTCCTACACTTTCTGAAGTCACATGATAGAGAGGGGATGAGGAAAGGAGTGAATGTGTCCTTACCTCGGGCAAACCGAAAGCTCTGATTTTCCTTTTGTGATGATTCCACTTCAGGTGTGAGGTAGAAGGTTGTACTTTTTTATTATTTACTTTATTAAAAACAGCCCCTCCCTACAACTTCCTTTTATGCTCCATTTCCCTTCACTGGGACTTAGCTGGTGTAACAATATTCTCTATCTTTAATTAAAAATTAGAATTAATCTTTCTGAATTAAGCCTTTTAACTGATAGCAGAGTGACACAACTGCAGTTAAGCTTCTCTAGCTGCTTTTAGCTTGTACTTGTTTTAAAAAGGGTTTGTTACAGAGTAACTTCATCTGTATGTATCTGAGTGCATGCTCTGTCAAGAAAGACCTTCTAATTTAATTTGGTCACTGCATTGCTGGTATGACCCATTTTATCACCCCTGTAAATTCCACTGAAAGGCTTTGTGTTGATCACATACCTGTATTTATTGAGGATACAGTACACACTGTGGCATTGCTCGCTAACCCACCACCTAAGAACAATTAAATTGTATCCTGACAACAGGCCAAATAATCTTAAAACAGTAATATACCTCATCTCCCATATCTGAGAGCAGTTGCTCTCCTGCTGCATTGCATGCTCACAGCATAATCTGAGTAATCTTTTTGGCTTTTCAGCCTATTTTTAGTGTGCTGTTTGTTTTGCATTTATCTACATAACAAGTGTGGGAGATTATATAGAAGAGAGGAATGGAGTGCCTTGACCTACATTAACTTGAAGCTGGGTAGCAGCAGTGTTTCTGATCTGATCTGACAATATCTGGTTAAAATGATGCATTATCTGTCCTAACTATTACTTCTTGAGATGATGTTCTGTGCTCTTCCCTACCTCTCTGTGCTCTTCCCAACCTCTCTTGCTTAGGGCATTTTTTTTTCTGTAGGAGATAGTGGATGACTGATCAGGCCCATGACCCTTCCCCAAGCTATGTAGAAAGGGATTCTGGCTGATTGTAGGCAGAAATCATTTCTCTTCTCAAGTAGCAGTGCCACCTATTTGAAAGCCTCTTTTCTTTTGCATGAACTGTTCTGGAGCTTAAGACAAAGAGAGCTGAGAAAAGCCACATAGCTTTGGCTGCCCTCCTCCTTCTCTCAACAGAGATCCCTCCAACTACATAAGTAAAAGGATGCATGTGCACCTCCCTCTGGATTCTCCCTAAATTTTTAACCCTTTCTGATAAAGGTGGCTTGCCAGCCCTTCTTCAAGTATTCAGATTCTAAGCCTACATGTCTGTGTTCCTCACTGCTCAGCAGTTGTCCTTTTGCCAGCTTTATCTTTGGTCATGCTGGTTGCCTGTAACCTGTTTTGGAGGACTGAGGATGTCCATGTTAAGTCTGTGAGAGCCTTAGCAAAGTGAAGATTACCACTGGTTTTATTGCCAGAAAAAAAAAGAGAGAAGTTAGCTTCACTGCTTATTAGTTGGATGATCTGTGGTCCCAGCCAAGGGTAAGATACAGGCAGACAGCTGTGAGTTACAGAGGTGGCTTCTATAAATGGTTTCTTCCAATACGAGATAAAATGCAGGTTTCCAGTTCTGAGGAGTGATCAGGTTGTGAACACTGCCCTTTGAGGATGAAGCTCTGCATTTCTTCTACAAGTGCTTAAATAGACAGTGTGTCAGTCTTAATCTTGGCCTCGTTTAGCTTTATTTGCCTTAACCACATTTGATCTGTGAGAATGCTTAGAAAAGACCAGGGTAGCATTTGCCTTGTGTTGGCATATCTGTGTACTCTAGACTTCTAAGGTGCTTGTAGTTTGTTTTATAAGGCATCTGTCTATGCTACTGGCACTCCTGGAAATGAAAATCCTACACAGTGCATCATACCAGATCAACACCTTCCTACACAGTATGAAATACTACTCCATCTTAATGAGCAACTCTCTTCCTTATTTCAGAGCCTTCACCTAAAGAAGTTCTTCCATATTAGGGTGGTGAGACACTGGAACAGGTTGCCCCATTCCTGGAAGTTTTTAAGGCCAGGCTGGATGGGGCTCTGGGCAGCCTGATCTAGTGGGATGTGTCCCTGCCCATGGCAGGGGGGTTGGAATTAGATGATCTTTAAGGTCCCTTCCAACTCTGACAATTCTACAATTCTGTGATTAAAACTACAGCAACAGATAAGCCATATTGTATGTCTTAAAAGTCAATTGATGTGGAATAAGGAATTGGAGTAGAAGTGGATTTCAGCATTCTGTTCTTTACTGCAGACCTCCATGTGTGCTCATGAACTTTCTTTACCCACATAGAAAAAGTGTGCAAACACTTCTTTATTTCCATCCCCTCTTCTCTCTCCATGTCTCTGCTGTATGTCTCATTGCCTACTCTTTTATTTCAGATGAATGCTACCTCCTCAACTCTTTGCTGTTTCTCCTCTTTCTACTTGTGTGACAGCTTCTAGCTCCTTTGAACTCATTTTTGTAAATCCTCCATTTCCCTGAAAAACTCTTCTTCCACTTATGTTTGCATCTGTCTGTTGCACATCATTCAACACCTCTCTCCACACACTCATTTTTCTGCTTTACCCTCTCTCTAATCCATGTCTCTCCTAATCTCTGCAATGAAAAATCAAATGCTTCTCTTCCTATTGATAATTGTGAAAATAGGTGAAAGCTGTGGAGAAATGGGATGACAAGTTTGGGGATCCTTCTCACAAGACTTGGTCTGTTGACCTTTTTCTGGTCACATGGACATCTCCTGAGTTGATAGCCTTGGCACTGGTAGGAAATGTTTCATTTTCCTAATTTGAGCTGTGTCATGGTGCACCTATTGTGGATAGCTAAATTTCCTACTAGCAAAGACTAAATGTAAGTTACAGCATGTGTCTGTATTACACAGACATACATTCTACCCATTGCATGTTGCCCATCTTTTGCCCACAAACACATTTTCCTGTATGGCCTTAAGGAGCTCCCTCTGCCTTCTCAGATGTTTCTTCTTTTCTGAGATGCACTGGAAGCATGTACGTGCTGCTGATTGTCAAGCAGCTGTTGGAGCCTTGGGACTTCGGTGTAAGTCAGCATTATTTTCTGTTCAGTTATTGTGCTTTGGGCAATTTCTGTTGCTTTTATTCCTTCTAGGTTGGTTTTGTCAAAGATCATTTTGGATTCTCTAATAACTTATGTCACAAACTAGTTCTTGTGTCTTCAAGATAGGCTGCTTAGACTGCATATGAATGTGGTAATCGCTGTCCTGGCCAGGCATGTATTGTATTTAAACTGTTGTGCAATTGCTAGCAGCTTAAAGCTGTGTTAGTTTGTGTCTTGCTGCTGCAGCTTCTTGAAAGATCTGTTACCAAGAATATCACCTGCTCTCAAACTTTTAATGAGACTGTACAGTGTGCATTTTTTCACCCTGCAAATTTCCAACCCAATGTTCCTTACCAAATTATCCTCAGTACAGCCTATGAAAGGGTTTCTGCATATTAAATCCAGTCCCTCTGATCTGAGCTGTGCTGTGTAATTTCACTAATGTTGCAGTCAGATTCTCTAATGTACACTTAAGGTGATTAGAAATAGTTTAGTGTTCTTTCTCTGTCTCTTACCCTCTTTATTTTTTCTATCACTCTTACCCAAGGGAATTAAGAGCAGAAACTGTATGGAAACCACTTCCCTTCGTTACATCATTGCTTCACATTGCCAAATTCCCTCTCTAACGTATTCAATACCCTGTAATTGTTCCCACTGTAACAGTAGGCACACGCTTTTGGTAATTCCAGTGCTCCCTTTCACCACTAAAGTAACATTAGTTTTGTATTTAGTATGACAGTATATCTAAGTTTAGTGTATCTCACAGTGTTACAACATTGGCATTCAGTGTACTGAGATTATCCATTTTCAACTGCTGCATATTAATGTTGGCTTTGTGTGTATGAACTTCTGTTTTATGAACATGCTGCAATGCACAGTGCTGAAATTTGTAGATAGGCATAACATAGCATTTTGGCTATGGAAGATAAAATTCAAGAGTGTGGTAATAGCACAGCTTTCTGACAAGTGTAAATGCTGCTTGGAGAGAGCGCAGCAGAAAAACTGAGAAGACAACCAGGAAGATTTCTCCCAACTGTTGTGGGAGGTCAGCAAGAGAAATCTTAATCCTTGTGTCACACACTGCCATTCTTTTTGCTAGTTAAAAGAATTGTGAAGGGCACACAGAGCTGTGAATGCTCCTGTTCAGGCTTTGGTTTCAATGTACTGGTAAATATTTAACCTAAATCCAATGGAACAACAATTATCCCATGATATCACTGTTCAGAGCAATGTTGTAAATTTTTCTTCTCAGCAGCAGCCTAGTGGAGCCCAGTCTATGGCAGGGATGAATGATATCACTAGAGACAGCAGGATGTAAAAGGAGTAAATGTGCCTGGGGTTTCACTTTCAGCTCTATACGTCACTATGTTTCCTCACCATTTGTTTTCTCAGAAAGTGCCTTTTTGGTCTTTCACATGTGGCAGCTGTTGCAGAATGCTGAGGAGTCAAAGCATGTCCAGGATTTTCAGTCTAGTAGAGTAAACAAAGATCTCCTGGATTCCACTAATTCCTGAAAATTGCATGCTCTTCTTCCTAAGTCTGCTGAACATTACATATTAAATCTGATGTGCTGGCTAAATTGCAAGTTTCAGGATTACATTCTATTTTATCTGTATTCCTCCTCCTGCACCATAGTTACCATATTTTTCTTTGCTTCCCACCTGAGAATATACACAGTTGCTTTTTTGCTCCTTGTGCTGAACATTTGTAGCCACCATCGGTGAGGTTCTGTAAGCTCTGTAAGAGTTACTGTTGCTGACCCTAGAACTGGCTCCACTTTATCAGACTATCATTGCTCTTCTGTGCAGAGTCTGCTATAGGCATAATGGAGATGGTATATGCTACTTAGAAATCTAAGCATGTCTATAAAATTAATACAGTTTTATTTTTTCAGTTCATTGATAGTAAATTCTGGTTAACTTCACTCCACCTCTGTTGCCCACTAATAGCTCTTTTCAGGCTCTACTGCTGAAAGAAAACAGGATAAAAAAGCATCATCCATGCCATCATCTGCCTTGTATTGATGCTGTCTTGACTACCAGCTTAATGGCACACACTAGTCATGTACCCTACCTTTCTTGTACAGAAGTGGTCTTTGACATTTCTAAAGGTTTTCAACCACTTTTCCCACTCAGGTGAATTGCATTGCTTTGGGGTGAAAATAAACCATTGAAAAAATAAATTGTAAAATTTGATTGACAGTCCTTCCTTTCACAAACTGTATGTTTCCATCTCCTCCTTTGCAGGAAGCAATTGTAAAGAACAATCTCTACCTGGCACTTAAAGACCTAGAAGCTATGTTTTCACCCTGACTGCAATTTCCAATCCAGGTTGCTTTGTGGGATCTTCAAATCACATTGTGAAGGCTTAGATCAAGTTGGCTAACCTCAAGGATGTTCAGCTGCCACAACAGTTGATTTAACAATTTTTCAAACATTTCCCTGATGCTGGCCTCCTACATGAGAGGAAATGACATCTCTTCTTTATTAAGTCAGTGCATTCGCTTTCTTATCTCTTTGCCCTTCCTGCATGAAGCTAATGTCATGCCATCAGCATGGGCAATGGATTAAGCTGTTTTTCATATAGGGCCTCTAGGACCATTTTATTGGTTAGGTCTCATGCTTTCACTTGGTGTTACAGAACCTCCTGGCACATAGTTCCAAGCACTGCCTGAGGGCTTGACATCTTATAAAGCTTGCTTGATGAATCCCAATATCTCAAGATGGCCTTTCTAGTTTGATTTCTGTATGGCTTTTGGTGTTCTTACTTGGCAGCTTTAAAACAGGCTTTTTTTTTTGTTTTTAATGTTCTCTCATAACTGTTCAAACTCAAGAGTTTTCTTAAGAGAACTGTATCACTTGTTAAAGAAGCACCCTCTGACCTTTAAGTTTCAAATGGCTTTTTTTGTGTCCAGTTCTACTGACAAGCTAAACAGTACAGATGTACAGAGGTTGAACACATGCTTTTCAGTGGGGAACAAAATAATGTGTGCAATCATTTTATTGTATTTTCCCTTGTTATTCTTGCATTTTTAACTAAACAGTCAGTAGTTACAACTACTAAAAGAATGTATTTTATTTGGAAAATAAGCTTATTCCTTGAAACTTCCCAGTGATACAATTAGCACAGTGACAAGCTGTAACTCCTACAAAGAGACCAGGACAACCCTTTGTTCTGGATATGAAGAAATTATTGCTGGATTGATGACTGACATTGGAATAGATCTGGGTTGGAAAATACTTTGTGTAATACAGGTGGGTTTGGAAACTGTATGCTTGGAAAACATTTTGTGCTTGGAATTGTATTAGAATGAATCTACCCATTGGACCACGGATAGAAGGTCTCTCTCTGGGTGTTTCAGAAACATCAGTTTCTCATCAGGCCCTGTATGTTTTTAAAGTGAAGATCATGGCTTGTCAAAAGTTCTTAAAGTTTGGAGTTTTTTACCAGAAAGCTTGAAAAAGACATTTTGAAACATTTAAACTCAAAGGTGAAAGAGTGATTTCCCAATGCACATAAATAGCTGTAAACATTAATTTTTTAAGACTCTTGGCAGTAAGGTCAAACAAGGCTTTTTACTCAGTGTTTTGATTGTCCTCTAAGTTGTCAGTTCTGACAAAGGAAAAAGCCAGCTGGAAATGAGAGGAAGCAAAAAAGCAGATCTTGTTTCTGCTCACATCAAAATGAAAGGCATGTATTCTGCAAGGGAAAGAAGAGCTCTGCTATTGCCTCACAGGCTGCTGAGGTAAGTTGGGAGCAAACATCACTAAAGAATGTTTATTCACAGGTTGCTTGCAGGTAGCTCTCTGGAGGACTTCCTGTACAAGTGTAAAAATTCAAGCAATATGACCTTCCCTGAGACATCTTCAGAGAGTACTGTTCAGTAAAAGCCTCTAAAGGCAAAATAAATAAATGAAAGTAATCCCCTAGAATGAGCATTTCTATACCTGCTAAATCATGAGCTAAGTCCCTCCAGGGCACCAGCACTGCTGTACATTATCATGTCTATCAAACAGGAGTATCTAAGGCCTTTATATGGTTTCTTCTTGAATTAAAGCTAGCTGAGTCATGTCACCACATGTGTGCATAAACATCTTTTAAGCATACTTGCCCGTGAAGTGAACATTTACTACTTGCAGTGGCTGCTTAGCATCAAAAAGCTGCGTATTCAAATCTTTTTGAAATTCCTTTGTATTAAATGGACCCTTGTGGCACAGTCTAGTAGAAATCAAGAAATAAACTATGGTAAATGTTTGTTAGCTTTGCATTTATTATTATTCAGAAAAGTTTGAGGATAAAACAGAGTGCACTGCTCTGAACTGGCATGTCTCCTTTCATCCATGCACACACCTGCAGTAACACTCGCGCAGTGTTTCTCTGAAGGTGGTCTCTGCTTTGAAGTTAACAGAGGAGCTCTGTGCTCATCAGTTCACAAGCTGTTATCTGCACTTGATAATGTCTGATTTCTGTGGCTTACAAAACTGGATTAGGGTTGTATGTGAACTGGTTTGGGTTCTTACAAAAATCCATGGAGAAGACTGCAGATTTGAGCATCTTTACTTTGTGTCCCTTTATAGGGAGAATACTGTCCTTTGGAGTTCATGCCAGATACCTGTCTTGTGCCTGAAGGCAGACAAAAACAATCAGTCAAGCCAGAGGCAGTTTCAGTAGGTCTACACAGGACGTGCCTGTGGCTCTAAGGCTCTCTCAGGACACAGGGAGCAAAAGAGGTCCTGTGCAGGGAAGAAGAATAAAACTTAGCAAAAGCAGAAGTTCAAACATGTTGAGACGAAAATTGTTTAAAGTTATTGTTTGGTTTCCTCTAAAAAGGGGTCAAGTTTGGAATGTTACTCAGTTTGTGAGAAGAAAAACAATTGCAGAAGTTTTATTTGGAGTAGAAGGTATTGTATATTATGGATGGCACCTCCACCTATGCTTGCACATACCGTGAAAGAAGCAGAGTGTATGAGCACTCTTGAAAGTCTGTCTCTTAGTCTTGTTTTCAAGTGTTTTCTGGAGCTGTGGAAATAGTTGAATGAAGAGTGTTTAGGTCTCTCTTAAATCACAGAGTACAGAAAGAAAAGGTATTAACTAGACAATCTTTCACCCGACTCTTCAGATGCTATATGGCATAAGGAACCAACCCAAGCTCTAAGAGGGTTGAACTTCTGTCTTTCAACAAAAATGACAAATCTCTTCTTGTTAGAGGGATGGTGTCATCTCCATTTTTTTTTGTACTTCCCACTGACATGTTTCATTCTAGTCTTTGTATATAGATTGCAAACTCTAAGAGTAGGAATTGTGTTTTTCTGTAATTTGATGCCTGACTCAATGGTTTCTGCCCCAGCAGGAACAGCAGGGGGATGGCAGGGGTGGAACTATAATGAACAGGGCTTTAAACAGGGAATGGCAGCAGCTTTTGTTTGCTTCTGACCTGCACTAGATTGCAGACAGAGAGCTGACAACTACTTACGTGTTTCCTAGAAACATTCACTCTCTTGCATTCATGTTTTCTGACATAATTAAGGGTTGCAGTCCGTATGGGAGAGCTCCAGAAGTCATACAAATCATTAAATCTTCCTCTTTCCCTAACAGATATAACAAAATCAAACAACTCCATTAAACTCAAACTTGGTTAAGAAAAAAGAACAAATTGAAAAGGACATGCATGGTGACTGTATGGACCAAGTCCCAGCCTACAGCAATTTTCTATAGTTTAATTATAAATGCTGGCAAGCTGAAACTTATCCTAGTAGCAATGCTACAGCCTTAGCCGTGGAACAGCAGCACGAACAGTTTCATCAAGGTAAATAAGAGCAGTTGAACTAATGGCTCAAGGTCACAGTAGACTCCTTTTAGTAGGTCTTTACTTTTGATCACTGGAAACTACCAAAGTACAGATGGGACACAGTCTATATGGCTGAAAGCACCTGTATCCTAAATAATTAACATGACATTTACAAGACTGTTTGCTTACTCTTTTCCTCTTTTTTTTTCTTTTTTTTCAATTTTTTTTTTACCAATTACTTCCAATAATGATAGCAAGTAGGTTTCTACTCCTGACTGAATTAGTGATTATAGTGTCAAAGGGGCTTCTGTAATGTCTTCTGTGTCTTAATAAACCTGTCAGCTGAGCTTACGTTGCTTTCTAATTTTCACCAGTGTAACATGCTGCTGCACAGCTGGGGAGAGCTGGCAGACTCGTGAGCATGCAGCCTGCTCTTGGGTGTGTATTTTGTTATAAGATTGTGTCCTGATCAAAACACAGAGAATGGTTAAGCTTTAAAAGTTTACTGCTTAATTATACATTTTAAACATCAGTCTGCTGCTGTCTTTTTGTGTGCTTAGTTTTGACTGTTAGATCTCTATTGTCAGCCTTTTGCACTGTTTTTTCTTAGTTTCTTTGGTGATGCCCCATTTTAACATGCAGAATATAAATTCCACTTGCAGCAGGGTGCAAACAATTAGTAAATAATAGTAATATCAGCTAGAAAATCCTAATGCATTACTATGGCATATGTATGTCTTGATTTTTCTGTGTGTGTGTGATGTTTTAGAGCAAAAGTTGTGGAGGAGAATCCCTAGCTCTGCAGATGGTGGAAAGAAAAGCATCTCATTAGTCAGGTGGATGCAGTGGGAGCATTAGATTAATGGTTGCACTGTGTGATTTCAGTCCCTTATATTTACTGTACATAATGATTTGCTTATATGTAAGTGAGGCCATGCAAAGAGGTCTGTAGAGGCAGTGCATTCAGATAATTGTGGTTTCTGCCAGGCAACTCTCCGTTTCCTCAAATTTTAGGACATCAGCAGAGGCTGTTCAAAGAGGAACCCTGGACAATAGTTTTCCAGGGTTCCTGTGCTGATGCAACCGTTGTATTCCTCAATTTTGTGTTTTAAAAGCATCTTCAAAGGGGAAAAGCCATTTTGAGAATTGCTTGGCTCTTCTTGCTGAAAATACAGCATTATTAAACCATGGCAGCCTTCCTCTTCAGTCATGACCTGCTGTGCACTGAGAAGACCTGGTCTTTTCTGGCTGCTTGCAGGTCCCATCTTCAAGGTTTCCTATGACCTAGGCCCTTGGTAGCAAAACTTTGATGAAAGCCCTTGTTGGATAGACTAAGCCACCTTGAACACCACTCAATGGTACCTATAGCAGAGAAGGTGCAATTCTGAGTATATGAGCAAGGCCAGAATGGCCCAGTCCAGCATGCTGGACATGCATTCAGCCTGCAAAGGGGCTGGATTCTACACTTCAGTTATTTGTGACAAATGGGAGAATTTTTTTTCTCTTCTTCTCTTTACATGTTCAAATTTGCATTGTGCAGAGCTAATAAATTATTAAAAAGTGGCTCAAAATCTTCTCAAGACAAAGGGGAATTATTGGCATCTGTGTGTTTAAGTAAGCAGGTATTTTACAGCTTGAAAATACCATATGTCTAAGATTTTTATGTTACAATTTAGTTTTGAAGAGCTGCAGCAGCAACACAAGTGTATGCAACTCACCTACCATATGCTGTGGTGTGAGGGGACAGCAACAAACACTTATGTTACATATCCTGTTTCTTTGCTGGAGCTGGCTAAAAATGTGTATTGAAACAAATGTGTATTTTTAAATGGAAAACAACATCCATTTAAAAATGTTTTAATAAAACTCAGTATTTTAGTGGGCTGAGTTTAATATAGCAGTGAAAATTGCCATGATGTCTACTGTACATACCGGGTTTATGTTCAAAAGCACTGAATCCAGTGGATGCCATGAGACTTAGGTACCTTGGTCCCTTAAGCACTACTGGCAATCCCATCTGGAAGCCGTTATTCCAGTTTCCATGTTTTTCAATGTTTGTGAGTTTGCATGCATCGATCATGATTTAAAGCATTTGTCCTTTATTTAGTTAACAAAAAGGCACAGCTGTTTGCTTGCTTCTCCCACCAATCCCTTTTCCAGCATAGCAGTCTCCGAGGACTAAAGTTGCCTTGCTCACGTAATTCACCGTATGCTTCAGGAAGGCATTTTCCCAAACATTTCTCACATGTATCTTTCTTATAATGAAAAAAAAACCTCACTAAGCCAAACAAAACAAACCCACCAACCAACCAACCAAAACCAAACCAAAACAACAAACCAACCAAGAAAACAAACAAACAAAAACCCCCAAAACAATTTGTGCCCCTTAAATAAGGTCTGTACCAACAGGCATTTGGGATTTCATTTTATCTGGTCTTACTGGGTTGATTACAATGTTGAAGGCAAATTTGTCCTCTTTTGACTTGGAGCCTTACTTTAAGGTATAAATGATGCCATTTGTATTTTGGTAATATGTTTTCCTGCATCTCTCTTTCCAAGTAATCTCTTAGAGAATGTTAAGGGCATCAGCCCAAGTACACAGCTTAGCTGTGACTATTATCTTCTCCTTAGAAGAACACTGCCTGACAAGGCTGCTAATGTGTCACCTTCTAATAATCTGATAATTATAAATGATGCAAACACCAGCGTGGGATATTTGAACAGCAGCACACTGCAGGCATTGCCTGCCTGATGATTACAGCACAAAAGGGCGGGGGGGATGTAAGCTGCAAGTCCAAAGGCCACAGTACTTTAACCACCTGAGGCATGCTTTAATTACCCTGAAAGGCACAGCCTGTCATGTTCTATTGCTATTATGAGTATGTTATGGGAATAAGGTGTTATTTATACATCAGAGAACTTATTGTAGACTATGTTTTTCCTTTTATGAATTTGGAAAAGAGGTTGAGTTTTGTCAGTAAATCTGGCATTCTATTCTTTCAGGGGGGAAAAAAATATAATTTGTACTTTAATTAACATTTTTTTCTAGACTGCAGCCTGTTTTGCAACTAAGAGAGTGTTATTGGTTTGGAATTGATTTTGGTGTCATATGTTGTCATTTGACAAAAACCAGTTTTACTAAGCTGTTTGACATTAGAACAGCTGGTAATGTCACTTTTGTTAATGTCTTTAACCACATTTTTAACAAAACAGCAGATGCTCATCACAAAAGCCATTTTCCTCTTCCATCCAAATGTGTAAAATCAGCTAACTTACTGCTTCAATTAAAGCTGAGCCTTCTAAACAAGGGATCTGACCTGAGAACAGACAACAGTTTTAGGAATGCCCTTTAGGTATATATCTGGTTAACATAAAGACCACCTTTACACCTATGAAATTTCTTTTATGGAGACATATGTTCTCCAGTACATTTGGCTCCAATACATTTTGCAGTAAACTGAGCCCAAATTTTAGGTTCTGAAACATTTACTATGAATTGCATCCAAACTATCTACACACTTACACTTCAATTTCCTGAAAAATTATACCTTCTCTGCCTTTTGAAGATATCTCACTGACAAGCTTGAACCATGAAGTGAAATAATAAATGTTTGATTAGTAACATCGCAGGCAAAATTCCAATAGATTTACTGTGTTTAGAGTTTCACTCACTTAGACAAATGAAAGGTAAAATAGTTTTGGCTGCTGCAAAGGGGCCCCAGATTTGTTACCTCTGAATTTTGAAGGATCTGTTTCAATGCTGAAATTCTCAGGAGCCACAGAAAGAACTTCATCATTACTATGTGTACAGAACTATATGTTTTAGCATTAGTATCCTGTTTATTAATATAAATAATGTTTACAAGTTAATAGTTCAACAGCTAAGAGGAACCAAAGTCTAGGTTGTTATATACCTCTCATTGTAACATATGTAAAAATATCTGTGCTTATAGAAATGCATCTGTGCTTTGTCTAGTCACATAAAAGAGCATTTCCAGCCATAACTGCATGCAAGTGCACACTAACAAGTTAGGAACTTGTCCAGACTCTGCTAGTTTCTTCTAGTGAGTGCAAATTTTCCACATATTTGATTTATGGCAAGAACAAAAGGTAATATGCATTTAGCAAATACAGCAAATGTAGTCCATATTTTATGTTATTCTTTGAAGTTTCTCAGGCATCTGAAGTTCACTTTCTTTAGATTTCAATTTGGCTTTTGCTGTCAAGGTGACAGACTCATCCTCTCTGTCGTATTTTAGCAACACTTCATAAAATCTTAGCTTGCATGGTGAAATGGGAAATGGCTTAATGAGGAGATTTTTTAACTCTTTCAGACATTTTAAAAGGAAGAGGTTAAAGTGACCCTTTAGAAATGGTAGCACATCAATTTAAAAATAATTGTATTTTTTTAATATTGCAATACAGTCTTCCTTTCTATTTTTGTTTTTATTATTTTCTTTATTTTTAGCTGAAGGTCAGTTACAATACTGTAACTGTTACTAGGCAACAATTAAAAATGCTATCTCTACAGCTTTTAAATTGTATTTATCACATAGAGTATGGTAAGCTTACACTTGCTTACTGTAAGAGAGAAATTACTAAGTTCTTTTTGTATGTGTCCTGATAGCAAAAGAGAACCATGTAGTTCATATTCTGAAATCTACCTTTCCAAAAAAAATCTGTCTTTATTATTATCCCTGATAATACAAATTTCTTAAACTTTGTTACAAATTGTTATTGACATAGAATAGTAAAATTATCAGAGTTTCACTTGAATGCTGAAAGCTTTTATCTAATTTGTCATTTTCATTCTACACCTATAGACCCAATGGTACTGCCCTTGTACTCGAGCTGGTTGTATTTTGCCCCAAAATGTCTGTTGCTGGTTTCTTCCCTTTGTACCTATGGTACATATCTATTTGCATATTATTTTAACAAATACACTAGACAACTTGGCTGTAAGAAAAATATTTACCAGCTAAGGCACAATACTTATGGAGAGGGAAATTTATTCTCCTAGTGGTGACCATTCAGGCATTGTGCTGGATTACAATATGTACATGTTTCACTTAAAGGAAGAAGATTTTCAGGTGGCCTCCAGTTGAGCAATCAATTGCAATAAACTGAGCCCAAATTTTAGGTTCTGAAACATTTACTATGAATTGCATCCAAGCCATCTACACTTTTACACTTGAATTCCCTGAAAAATTATACCTTTTGAAGACATCTCACTGACAATCTTGAACCATGAAGTTAAATGATAAATGTTTGATTAATAACATCACAGGCAAAATTCCAATTGATTTCCTGTGTTTAAAGTTTCCCTCACTGATGAAAGGTAAAATAGTTTTGGCTGTATTCTTTGTTGGTCTATTACTATCTTGCAGATTTTCATGAAGTAGAATGTACTTCAGCAAAATTGCAACTGCGGGTAAGGTGAATTTGTGTTGACAATGGACTGCATGTTTAATACCTGTTTAACTATTCAGGGAACTTAAATACCACAATCTGCAGGGTGGAAGGGTTTAATTTTGGCAATTTGCTGTAAATTGCACGTGTGTTTGAGATTTTTCAGAAACTGCTAGCCATAGACCTTCAGCAATTTGCTCATCCTTTGCTTTATTTGGAAATTGCTTACAAGGAAACTAGGAAGATTTTGTTCCAGCAGTGTTTTGGTACACTGTAATACTACTCCCTCTTATTTTAATAACACATTTTAAATGTGTTCTAAAAGTTTTATAAAGTACTGTAAAAATGTTCTGTTTACTGCAGGTTATGCTTCTTTGTGTGTAAGTGAATAGATCTTAAGTGAAGAGCAAAATGAAATAGTTCTTCATCTAATAAATTATAGATAGTAGCCTGTTTCAGTGGTTATACAGTACAGCAGAGCAGGTGAAATTCGAATGCATGCTGGCAGATTTTGTCTGACTGTATTCTGAGTTTATAAAAGGATGGTCCCTCTGGAAAGGGTCTTGGGCCCTTGTTTTCATATTCCTCTAGAAAGTTTCTCTTCAGCATTTCTCTTTCTTACTGGGTAAAGTTTATCCCACATGTGTCCAAACTATTATGGTTCAGTTCTTCATCTTTTCCTTCATTGCCCCAAATAATACCCCTAAATGCTGACTAGATTTTTCAGCTCAGTGAAGATCACCAAGTTATATACATTCATTTCCTGCTTTTCTTTTTCACACAGAATGATATTCCCTTACTCCCCAAGGTTTAGATTTTCAGTGATCTTTGAGCTGGCTTTTCTGAGTAGGTGTTTCTAGCAGGTTTCAGGGCCACAGAAATCATACTCTCTGTGCTCTTAGAGCCATATCCATGACTGTTTTCCTCTGCTGCTTTAATTAATTTGAAGTATTGGGACAACCTCTGAGTTTTCAGCCAATCTCCAAGAAATGTGTCTTCTCTTGCTCTGAAATAGAATTTGCCCAAAACTTAGTAGTTGATGCTGTAGCTCTCGCTGATTCCAGCTCCTGTTATGTAGGAGCTTAGTCTCTCCTTCCCCTTTGCCCAGATAAAGGACAGTTGGTCTGTTTGGGTAGAGAACTACCCGTTTGAGGGTACCTTTCAAGGTGCCCTTTAACATATCCTCAAGCACTTTAAGGCTCCTTGCACTCAAAACACGCAAAATGTGTCCTGTAGGCCTGTAAAGACAGAGCTAGATGCAGATGCTGACACGCTGTAGTTATTTTACTATCCTTTTGTTAAAGAATCTCTCTCTAGATAGTATGACCCAAAGGTTAATAACCATCCTTCCATTGACTTCAGCTTGTGTCAGATCAATTCCTTATCACTATCTATAGGTTATAGAATAATCCAACTGAGTTTACTGATGGGGTTTAATTTCAATATCAATATTTTTCTTAAAACCTACAAATAAATGGTATTTGAAAGTGGGAAATGAAATCCCTAAAATGCATCCTTCAAAAGAGTCGCTTATTAGTATCATCCATCTTTCAGTAAGAACAGTAACTCAGGAGTCACAAAATACTGAAGATTAGTAGACCCAATACAACCTTGAATAATGCCTTAGTTCTATTCAGGGTGGTTATTGAATGCAAGCTGACAAGAAGTCAAGGTGAAATTTGCCATAAATGATTGCCAACAGTTTCTTTTGTTTTCAGATAATGTATTTTTCTCTTGGAATTTGAAATGAATTGAAGTTGTTTCACTGAATTTTGGTGATAATCCCTCTTTTAAAAAGTAGTTATTTAAGCACAGTTTGGGTAAATAACTATCAAGTCTCTAGAAAAGAGCAATAGATTCCTGTAAATGACAATGTGTGTGCACAGAGTTGGTAGTTGTCAGTAACCACTGTCCTTCCCAGAAATTAGCCTGTGCCTAGTGTAGTTGACTTGTTGAACTATTAAAATATGTCAAACATCAAAAACATGAACTTGGGTTTTAAAAAAAATAAATATGTAATTAAGTTTCCCCAGGACCCATGTGCAGCCATGCCAGGGCTGTTTACAGAGAATAAATACAGGTAGTATTCCAAGCTCCAGATTTTTTCAAGCATTTGTAGCCATGTCAGTTATTGCTTTTAGAAAGATATTCAATCCATCCTTTTGAAAGAGTTTCTATTGCAAAGGTCTCTATTACAGGTGACAAACATTTTCACTTGGTAAAGGTGAGATAGAAACTGTAATGAGCAGGGCAAACTGAATTCTGGATTGTGATAACATGAACTATACTGGATACTGTTGTGCATTTGTCATGACATTGTTGTGATGTTCTGTTTGTCTCAGCAACAGCTCAGAGGAGCGCAGAGGAAGATGAATGCCTGTGTTAAAGATGGTAGGGCAAAATATGGAATGAGTGCTGTCTGGAAAGAAAAAAGGGCAAAAAGAAATTGCTTTTCTGAACAAGTATAAATATTTGCATTATTGTGCAGAAAATTGCAGTGCTGAGATGAGATTTTGCTAGTCAGCTAAGACAAACTTTATTATATTACAGTTGGAACTTCCCAGACACTCAAAGCAGAGTGCTGCTACATGGCCATGGCTTATCATCAGTTACCTACACAGTAGGGCAAATTAATCTCAATGTTTTAAGTTCTCTGTTTACAACCTTAGGTCTATCAGAACTTGCTAATGTGGATCTTTGGCAAATGACACAACAAATAGCTTTATAGCAGCTTGCAGTCAACCTGTATTTACTCTCTGAATCCTCTGTATTCAGTTCAAAGTATTTTGGTAGATTTAACTGATAATTCAGCCCACAAATGCTCTTTACTGAAAAGACAGATTCCCTTCCACTGCTCAGTTAGCAATAACATCAACAACCTGCTATCCTCTTGTACTTTTAGGAAAGTCAAGTAAATTGCATACAATTTTTTGAGCTGAAATTTTCTTTGATCTTTTTGATTTTAGAGTTATTTTGTGAAATGACAGTGTTGAACCAGAAAATACTGGTTCATTTAGCCAAATGTGTTTCAGCTGAAATCTTCCTGGTTTGATGATTTTTTCTGCATATTCAGTGGTACTGAAACAGTCTGATCTGGTAAAAAAAAAAGTTAACATTACTTTCCTGACCACAGCTGCCTGTGAGCTACAGCTTTACCTTTTTGCCAGCTCCAGTGGTGATCAAATTCACATAGAATCACAGAATAATTCTGATTGTAAGGGACTTCACATCTTCAATGGGATCTTCAATTTGTCTAAGCTTCAATGAGAGCTCATCTCTTACTAGGCTGCAGAGATCTGGGAATTGAAGGAAAGGATGTTTTTCATTTGTCCTGCTGTTCATGACATGAATTGGGGATTTGTGGTTTTCCTTTTATCTTTATCCTACAATTGTGAGTATAACTGATGAAGGGAATAAAAGACTTGTGACACCCTGCAGGAAAGGAGATAACAGGGATCTTGAAGAAGGAGGAAGTACATGTGTACCCAGAGATGAGGTGGAGTCAAGAACAGAGAGATCCTGGAATGGGATGGAAGTTGGTGTGTGTGGAGGAAAGAACATTGTCTTTGGCACAGGGTTGAGAGTAAGAAACCCTTCCTGGTGGCAGAGAGAAAAGCAAAAGTGCAACAGAGGAGAGGAAGACAACTGAAAAGGCAGAATTTATGTGAGAGTATTAGAGACAGTGAGCTGCCTCTGTGCTGGAAAGAAGAAAGGAGGAACAAGCCATTTTCCACTGATAGAGGAAGGGTTGTGGACTTCAGGCTGCCGTGATGGTGTGGGGAAAGAGAGCTGAGTACCAAGGAGATCAGCATGGAACAGGGTTGGAAGTATGAAAGGAGCACTGGACTTCTGCAGCAAGCTCATTCTGTGGAGCCAAGACCCACAGCACCCCCATATTTCTTATAATACCTTTACTAATAATGGTTGAACCCTAATATCCTTATATTCATTAGACTGAATTTAGATCTTTCAATCTGAATGCATAATGAGTGTATTATTCACTACACCCAAAACTGGTGTCATATTTTGCTTGAATAGGACATAGGACATTTTTACATAATGCAGCTTTCTTGTTCCAACCTTTCAGCTAAATACTGCAAAATAATGACAAGAAAATAGTTTTTGCAAGGAAGCAGAAGTATTTTATGACAAAAGCAGTGTTTGGAGTAACATTCTAGGAGAGCACAGGCACTTTTTTTTTCCCCCTTGTCACTCTCATTAAAGGCTCTGAGAGACTTTTTTGTACTGTGTCTTGCTGTTGGAATACCTGTCTCCAAACAGCTTTCTGTAGTGGAAAATCCAATTTAATCTGAAACAGTTTTATCAGTTCTGCACTACTTTTTTCTCCTATTGGAAAATAAAATAAAAAGATCATATGTCAACTTGACTACAAGATGTAAAGCCTCTGAGCTTGCATTAATAAATTTAAGCATCAATTATGTGTTTGCACATTCATATATGTATAGCTGAAGGCAGCCTCTTTGTTGGCTAAGGTTTATTTATGCTGCATAGAATATGTTTTTCCACTTTCTATCATTCTTGAAAGGCAGATTTTTCCAGAGATTGTCCAGTTTTCAGGTCTTTCTGAGATGAAAATTTATTTTTCAGGGATAAGGAACCTGAGAAATTAAATAAAATGTCTGTCTAGGAATGCTATATTCATTTATTTATTTTAATTCAAATATTAACTTATTTTTTCTCTGTGTGCTCCTGCTGATAGAGAGAGTTTTCTTGTGCTCGCTCATGCTGTGCTTTCTGGTGAGTTTGAAGAGCCCAAAGGCAAAGGAAGAACTTACAGAAGCCTTTTGTTTTAGCTCTGCAATTCAGAATATGTTTAAATAGGAGGATCTGAAAATTGCTACCTCCTGCTTCTGAGTTGAAGATGCAGACACCCCTGCCAAGGTGTCTGCATCCATGTGTAGCTAGTTCCAAGGCTCTGATTGTGCTTAATTGCCCTGACTAGCCTCACCTGGGACCTCCACCCACAGAATCACAGAATCATTACAGTTGGAAAGGACCCTCAAGATCATCTAGTCCAACCGATAGCCCTACACTACTCTTACCCCTAAATCATCCCCTGAAGAAACACATCTATCCTCTTCTTAAAAACCTCCAGGGATGGTGACTCCACCACCTCCCTGGGCAGCCTATTCCAACATCTCGCCACTCCTTCAGTAAAGAAATTCTTCCTAATCTAAACCTACCCTGGCACAACTTAAGCCCATTCCCTCTAGTCCTGTCACTAGTCACAAGGGAGAAGAGGCCAACACCCGCCTCCCTAGAATGGCCTTTCAAGTAGCTGAAGAGAGTGATAAGGTCTCCCCTCAGCCTCTTCTCCAGGCTAAACAAGCCCAGCTCCCTAAGCCTCTCCTCATAAGGCCTGTTTTCCAGACCCCTGACTAGCTTAGTTGCCCTTTTCTGCACCCTCTCTAGTACACCCTCAGCTTGATGCTCCACGAGCTCTATTTAAGCCCCACCCTGGGTGGGTTTAGGTCAATCCTTTGTTATTTGCAGGGTGGTCGGTGGACTCTTGGAGGAGCTTTTGTTTTTGCTGTGGTGCATGGATGTTTTGGGGCTGTGTGAGGTCCCTGGAGTGGCTTCTGATTCATCTGCCCTGTAGAACAGCTGCTGCCCACTGATAATACTGATGTCACACCAGTAACTTGCCTGTGGCATCTTACTGCCTTCAAGCAACATCATGCCAGCTCTAAATTCTGTATCCTTCCCTGCTTTCCAGGACAGGTAAGTCTGTCAGCTCTCTAGGTTTCCCTACTGCTGTGCTTCTGTGTGCTGGGAGTGGACTGGAGGGGCTGCCTGAAGGAAAGCTGCTTTGTGGCTGCTCATGGCGTGGTTTGGGGGCAGCTCTGTCACCTCCAGTACTGGGAAATCAAGTCTTATCAGTGTGAATTTAAGAAGGAAAGATAGGCTGGAAACAAACCTTATTTCCTTTTGAAACAGCAGCTGTGTAGTCTTATCCATAGGAAAGTCTGCTTACCTTGGCTATGAAGTAATGCCCATAGCTAAAAAGCTTTCAACACTGTAAATGATCACACATTTCATTTCAAGGTGTTTTCTCTTTCCTTCAGGCAGTGTTATACAGCTCTATTTCTCAAAACATGACACTAGTTAATACTGCATCAAACACTTGAAAATAACACTAATGCAGCACTAAGAATGAAATGTACCCCAAAGTCAGGGAATACCAAGGGCCTTGCTTCTTCTGGAACTCTTCCTTTTGTTATCATGTGTACTCTTACATGTTTTATGATGTACTGAGGTAGCATGCTGCTAATGTGTTTGATAAGGCCTAGGCTTACAAAGGAAAGAGGAATAGAGAAAAGCATGTGAGGCTTCAGTTAAAATTTTGGAGCTGCTGGAATTTGTCAGTTCTTGTAATAAATGTTGCCTCGAGAGTGAGTTGTTTTACCTTTAACCACATGTTTGAAATACAAAGCTTTCTGTAGAACAACTGTAAACCTTCTGTATGGTGAGTCTGCACTGACCCCTTGCTGTGCACGTTGCCCCTGGCAGTTTGGCTGCAGCCCTGCCTGGAGGCCTGGCTTCTTCAGCCATGAGCTGGGTGCCCAGTGGGGAAGAAAGCTGCTGTGGGCAGGTGCCAGCCCTGCTCAAAGCTCTAGTGGGGACAAGAGGGATGAACACTGGGATAAGGACCAAGAATAGATATTTTTCAATCCCAGTAGTGAACATGTCAGTGTCAGAAGGGGCCTGAAGTGTGAAACCAATAATTTTTCTGACAGTTTTGCTGCTGGTGTCTGCCTGTTAATACAGGAAGTACCAACAGCTTGTGCTGGTGCTTCCTCGGATCAAGTGGTGCTGTCTTCCACAAAGAGCTCCCATCAGCAGGCCGAGCCAAGAACAGGAACAACAAAACCTGACCTAGATGGTGATCAAAAATGCTTCACAGAATTGTAGAATGTCCTGAGTTGAAAGGGACCTGCAAGGATTATTGAGTCCAACTCCTGTCTCTGCACGGGACACGATGTGCCTGAGGACCTTGTCCAAATGTTTCTTGAATTCTATCAGACTTCAATCTGTGACTGCTTCCCTGGGAAGCCTGTTCCAGTGTTTGATTGCCCTCTGGGTGAGGAACCTTTACCTAATATCCAGCCTAAATTTCTCCTGCCACAGCTTCATGCTGTTCCCTTGGGTCCTATTGCTGGTCACCAGAGAGAAGAGATCAGCTCCTGCCCCTCTGCTTCCCATCTTGAGGAAGCTGTAGACTGCAATGAGATTTCGGTCTCCTAGTCTTCAGGCTGAATGAACCAAGTGACCTCAGCTATTCCTTGTACAGCTGCCCCTCTAGACCCTTCATCTTCATCATTTTCATGGCCTCTTTTAGAAACTCGAAGTGAGCTAAGGCCTATCCTAGGCATGTGATAAACTGTGGCCAGAAGGTGGATTATAGCCTCTGTGGTCCTGGGAAGTGCTGAGTGTCTTATGCTGAGCCCAGCTGCAATGGTGGTGTGTCCCTGAAGCAGTAGGATAAAATGTCTTCTGTAGATGTTGTGGGGTTTTGTAGTGCATGTTGGTACCTGGGGTGGGTGTCTTGATTGTGCAGGATGGGAAATTACAGGCTGAGAGGTGCATCTGACAATGCCACCCCAGCATCAGGGTTGTGAGGGGCCTTTAGAAGTGGGACCTGGGGCTCACCTGGAAATGGTGCTCTGTGGGTTGCATTTGCAGACTGGGTAAATCTCATATAGCAGTTGCCAGGAATCTGAGCCTTCAGCTGAATAAAGGTGTTATGTTATTTTCACTTGGATATTAACTGATAATTAGTATTCTGTGTGACCATGTCTGCAACATAGGATGTACTCCATTTGCTGAGAGTCCTTAGAAACATTGGTGGTTTTTCACTTCATAATCTGATTTAGACTTGGGTAAAGTGATACTTGCTTGCATTATAAATGTTTATTTCCTGCCTCTAATGTTTGTAAATTTAATTTACAATGATCTGCTGCTAGTTATTATTGAGTATAATGTGCTCTTTTGTAGAAAATTAGAATAATATATTAGGGTTAGCTGAGAGTCTTCTCAATGTGTATGTGGGTGTGCAGTTTGTTATTGGCTTTGATACAAAGAAAGATAGGGGATTAAAACAGTAATGCAGCTGATGTAGGCAAAATACTCAACAAGGTTTAGTTGGTTGAATCTTCATATTATTTTTTTTAAACACTGCTGTAAAGTATGCTAGGTGTTAGAGCTGTGCTATTACATATCACTTTGAAATCTGTGCAGTGCCTCATTTAAGAAATTTTTATACAAGCTTAAGCTGCAGAAAAGGCCATTTGAAGTAGTAAGTGCTGGTGATGGGTAGAGTTGCTGGAGTAACATCCTTGGTTTTCACAGCTTTAATGGTAAATCTACTTCATTTGTTGCTGTAAATATGTTAAATGATCAGTGTTGCGGGACTTCTGATGTAGGAGCACTTTGCAATTCTTTAAAGGTGGTCTGAGCCCACAAGTTTTTTGGAAAAAAAAAAAAAGTGAAGATGTTTTGGGTAATTGGAGGTTACTGAGCAGAAGAGCATTCTGTATGGTCCCTGAATAACAGTAGTACTTTCATGCTAAAATTCTACCTGATTGTTGGATGTCATGCGAATACATTTATTTTCTTTTGACATATATAGCAGAAGTGAAAAGCAGCCACTGATGTGGACAACGTCGGTGTGTTCAGCTGTCATGTCTGACAAAGACCAGCTGAGTCAAATGAGGGGCCTTAGTTCAAAGAAATGCATCTGTGTGCATCTGCAGTCAAATGTGTATGTAAGTCAGCTTCCATATACTCTGGCCTCCCTGGTCACCTGCAAACTTAGGTGATGATTCTGCATCCTACGCTGCATGGATAGACTATAGAGAGATATATTTTACAGGAGCAGACAGAAGCTGTTGGCACCTGTGTTGTGTTTTCCTAAACTCATAATTATCTAATATGTTTGTTTAAGTAAAAAATTCCTCTGCCCCTTCTCTCTCCACAGGGTTGATATCTTTTTCTTTTAGCCACATAAACATTTGGTATATTGGGGAATGTACACACTTCAGTGCTTAGGAACATCAAAAGAGATGTTGTGTTCGCATCAGTGATCAGCACTGAGTATCAAGTAGTATTTGGGAAAGAATCTGGCATATCCCTCAGTGACTTATCTGGGAAGTGTGAATGGCATTTAATAAAACAGATTTTCCAGCAAACGACAGGCCAGAGCCTTGAAGCAAAAAGTACTTCTGCCCTGTGCCAATCATTCACTTCCTTCCAGCTCAGTGATTTATACCATGTAAAGTGTTCTTGTATTTAAAGCTGATCTGTGCTGCACCAATGGCAAGGTGTTAAATCCCTCACTGAAGCAACAGAATAAAATATAAAATCTTGAACGCTAATCAGAGTTGAGTTTCTTATGACTGCAATTATTGGCAGGCATAAAGACTACTTTTGATGAAATATTACTTTGCATCTTCCTAAGGGAAAGAAGGGGATTGGTTTTGTTCAGAGTTGCAGAGGTATTTTCATTTGTTTATTTTAAAGATATATAAAGCAAAGTAGTTGTGCCAAAGAAGTTGATGGCAAAGTTTACTTTGACTTAACCTGTCCAGAATTTTGCCTGAGGGCTTTGGCACATGAAGAGTAGTGCTGAGGTTTCTATTATGGTCTCCTGTATGGTGACAGACACATCACTGGTGTGAAGGGATTGTACAGCCATGGCAATAGTTTCTTGGAAAACTGAACAGGTGTAGTAAGATGGAAGCTGTGATATTTTCTCCCATTGCCCTTTGATCTACCTTGGGCATATCTTTTTTTCTTCTAGGGTTCTTTCAAGTGAGGTTTTGTCTTCAGCTGTATTTCCATGTAAATCCCCAGCCAATCCAAAGACATCTCTTTACCTCCCTGCTCCCCTGTGCTTACCCTGCTTTTAGCTCTTGAGTTGTAATTTCATTCCACTTAACGCATTCTTCCTGATACTATTCCTAGCAACAATAGGCTTGTTGCCTAGTATGCCTTCCAAGCTTAAAATTGTAGACAAGATGCTTTTGAATTTTAATATGCACTATGCCCTCTAAGAGAGCATTAGTATTCTGTGTCTTTTTTGCCTCAACTAATGAAATTATAATAAAACTATGATTTGCCTTATCTAACCTAAATTTTAAGACATTAGATATATTAACCCATGTGTTCCTCTTTCCCTAAAAATTGTTGTTCCAGGAGATACCATAAACTACTACTTAGCTAAGTGGGAAACTGTGCCTTCCCATTTTAGCCTTCTTTCTGATGTAACTCTCAATGTAAATGTTGTTCCAAACACCTTTTCAGAGTTGAAATCGTACTGCTAGTTCATCAGCATGCTCCATCACAGAAAACAATGCCTTATTCTTCTGAGGTCTTATGGTCTTTTTTACAGATCATATTCATTGTCCATGAAAAAGTAATGCATTGTAGAATATTGTGACATCAAGCAAGTTCAGTTGTCTTTTGCAGTTGTTAATTACCCTTAGAAGGTGGATAAGAAGTCTATGGGGAATTCCTTAAAAGAGAATTGCTTTGCCCTTGGGATGTGTATTACCATATGGAAAGCAAGCTTGTGTTCTTAGTTAATTATCTTTGTTGTTTCAGTTCATTTAAAGGAAATGTAATAATTTGTTGGTTGTTAGTACCTGTGTATTTTAAAATGGGAAGTTGTTAGAATAATAAAGACCCCCAGGGTATGCTTACAGTACTCCAGAAAGACACTTTCAATTATTTTTTTCCCAAGGCATTAATTTTTCTAAGTGGAACTCACAAGAATATTAACCAAAGGTGATTTACAGCATGTTTGGGAAAGTGTGTTTCACTATTATTGCTATTTTTTGCAGATAGTTCAAAACTTTTCTCCTAATCATCACATTCCTATTTCTTCTTTCTGCAAGACTGGAATCACACTGAATTTGATAGCTTTGAGCAACAAAATATCAAAGCAATAATTGAAAGTGCATAGGGTGATAGTACTTATTCTTCTCTGATGGAAAAGTGAAGGTCATGAAAATAGGTGAGGGAAAAGCTCAGTATTATAATAAACAAATGGATATGATCCTTTTGAACAGAGAGCCTGGGATTATTCCATCTGGTTGGCAACAGAATACTTCTGTCATGGTAAAATAAAGTTTTTTGCTTTATAAGGTGTTAGGAAGCTCTTTGTTTGGAGGGCAATGCACATCCTGCAGAGCTGTGTGGGAAGCTAGTGATTTGACTTTTCTGATAGGTTTACATCTGTGGTCAGGGCTAAGGCCACTCTTGTTTTGCTGCTCCTACTGTAATTATTGCTGCACAGTTCCATTAACATTTGGCAATATTTGGAAAAGCTTTATGCTTTATTCTTTAAGGCAAAATTAGGGTAATTTTTTTGCTCTCAGTCAAACTAAAATTGTAGTTTACTATTATTTATGATTTGTAGCTTTTGCTAGTCAGCTGGTTTTGTGTAAGCTTATGAAAACAAAGGGTCAAATTTAAGAGGTTATTTCACTGATTTCAAGTAGGTGCTTTGGATTTACCTCCATGTGTTGGAGAGCAAGAAGCCTCATCTAAATAAAAGAGCAGTTATTTTCAAAGCACTCAGAAATTAGTAGGTTTATTGCTTTTCATTCTCTAGAAGAAAACAAAATCAGCTTTAAGGGTTATTTTCCTAAGCATTACCTCAGGAATTCATTATGACTCTCCAAGCTGAAACCAAGACTGGTTGGGAACTTACTGCATAGGTGCTGGGTTTGTATACATACTCCACCTGACACTGGGTTGCAGTAGAAAGGCTAGGCCTCCTTCAGGATGAAAGAAACTGAACGGTTGGCATCTGCTGCTTCCATGTACGCTAAGATGTTCTGAAATGGAAAGACTGAAGGGGAATTAAAGCATTCAATTCCTTCCTGTGTCACTGAGCAAGTAAATCGGTACTGCTCACTCTTTAGGGCATAGTCAGGTCCCCTGTGTTGGGTACTGGAAGAACAAATAGACCTTTCTTTCAGTGTTCACAGGCATGAGTAAACATGTTCAAATATGTTCCCAGAGGAGTTTCTTGGAGCTTGGAAGGGACTTCATCTAAAAATCCTTACTTAGATTCTCTTTTCAAATTGCAGCAATTTTTTCCTCTGCTTGCTACAGACATTGCTTTTAAGTTAGAGTAGGTCAGAAAAATGACCTAAGAATGTCACCACCTTTGCCAACAAACCAATCTTATGAATATCCTGAGCCACATGCGCTGCCTTTGTCACATTTGTACTTGCTTTGTGTTCCAGTTAGCCTCACGAAGCCAGGATTGCACAAGCGTAATTGAGGGCAGGATTTGGTCAGGAGAATCTTGTTGCTGCTACTGCCTCTGTGGCATGAACCAGAAAGAGCACAGCTTGACTTTCATATGCCTGAGGTTGAATTTGCAGAAAGCTGAGTAAACTTGCTCTGGAAATGCCAGTCAGTCTCCAGAGAATTGATTTCATTTGGTGAAATGGCTAGTTCTGATGGTATTAGCTAGCTCAGGTCAGACAGTCTAAAGCCAGCATGTCCTTGCGGGAGCTGTTGCCATCAGAAAGCTATGCCCTGTGTCGAGCCCAGTGATGTTACTGTGTGATTCTAACTGACCTTTTTGTGGGGGCACTTCCTTTCAACACTGGTGTGAGCCTTGCTTAATTAGAGCGAGGTTGGGGTGGGGTGTGTACGGGTGTTTCACCATAGGTACAGGTAGTAAAGCATCTTTAGCAAGACAGGTTTTATTTTGTTTCTCCCCTCTGATCATTTGTCGTATTGGGTTATTAATAACATTCAGAAGAAAAGAATGCAAATACATATTATGTGGGATGGAGATCCTTCTGCTGTCTTTGGGGAAATGCTTTGGATGTGTGTGGGAGCATAGAATGCATTTATGTATTTCACGTTCCCAAATCCATGACTGCCTTATCAAGCTAAGGTTTTGCTAGGCTCATGGGGCAGACATGTGAACTCTGTCTGAAAATAGACACATCTGGTTCTGAACTGTGGTTTTCATCTAGTCTTTTAATTAAGTGTCTTTACACACCAAGAAGCATCCTGGCTTATGTTGTGAAGCTGTTACCTGCATGATTATATTGCTGCTTGATTTCTGTAACATCTACTTTTCAAAATAAATCAGTTGAATGCAAAATGATGCTGATAATACAGATTGCCATGAGATCTGATTTGAGATTGACTGGTGGTCATTTTACAGTGCTTTCCAGATAAGGTGGCAAAAGATAAATATATCTTCTGAGCTGCTATTTTAAGCATCACAGCTACAAATGAGTGACAGTAGCTTGCAGTTTAGGTCACTTAGTGCATCCTAGCTTATGCATGATTAAACAAGCATAGGCTGAGTTTGAATGCTGGCCTGCCTTTCTAACTTAGAGAAAGCAAACTATCTTGGTGTTTAAAGATTAGAAGATCCCATCTTAACTTTGTCTCAGTAGCTATTAGCCATTGGTTTGTTCATTTTATAATCCTTTCTTCTCAATTAGGAGAACACAAAGTCATTTTCACAAACTATTTGACCTTCTGTTTGTAAGTTTCCTGTCACTTGCTTGCTTTGACTAAGATGATTTCTTTTGTAACTATGCAGAAAGTAAGGAAGGAGAAAAATGCAAAGATATTGTTCATTTGATTGTCACCCCAACACAATGAAATCTAAGTTGGGTTTACAGCCAGAAGTGCTGAAATAAGGACTTGCTGTACTATTCGTATTTCTCTCAGGTAATGTAACAGGTTGGTGTGTGCATCTGGTCAGAAGCCAGTGGCATGCCAAATGATGCCCAAGGGGCAGTTATGTAGTATAATGCTTCTGAGAGCATCCTTCTTCCCAGCATGGCTATTACTGGTAGCTCTGTCCAGATCATTACTGCTGAGGTCAACTTTTGCAAAGTAGCTGTCTGGAGGTCCAGATCTCAGATGTCTAGCTGTGGGCAGCTCGCACTACTGGTTCAGAGTAGGGGGAATTAGTCTGGGGTGAAATAGAGTCCTGAGTAGATACCTAGCAGGTGTTTGAATTAGCAGATAACTAGTAGCTGTACGTGTAGAAAACTTCTGCATTTTAAATAGGCCAGAAATAGTAAATAAGCAGTATATAAGCTTTGTTCTAGCCCTTCACACAGGTCAAGTCTGGCTAAAGGTTAAATAAGACTGTTGTTTGGAGTGGCATCGCCTGGAATCTTTGTCTGGTATTGGTAGAGAGGAGGCAATATAGACTTTGTCAGTTTTGCACACAGTTGAGTTCAAAGAGTAAGATGGAGAAAAATAACTGTCATTCAAAGACATCCAGCCATTCATCCATGTGGATTGGAGCAGTGCAAGGGTGTCCTTGCTGTGTGCTCAGCTGCCTCTGATAGCCTGCAGGCTTTTCACTTTAGAACAAAAAATACAGCAGCAGCTCCAAGAATTAACACTTGAGAAGTTGATTCTCCCCACCCAACCCCCCCTTATTTTCTTGACGGATTGTCTATGGGAGAGGGAGGATTTAGGACAAACGATTTATCTAAGATGTTAAGCTGTAACACTGAAAAACGGGCAGGAAAACACCTCAACAAGCTCTGTGAGGAACTTGGAGGCCGTTTAGCTGAAGAGAAGCTGCAGGGTGTTCTGAGCATGGAGCACAGAGGAGCTGAAGAAATACAATGTGTTAGACTTTAATGAGCATTACACAAGATCTTCCTGAAGTATTGATTAACTAGGCATCAGGGACTTTTGAACCTTAAATGCCTGCAACAGCATGCAGGGTTTAAAAGACTCATCACTGCTCCACAGAATAAGAATCAGGTTCTGGGTAAAATGAGTGAATACAGTGAAGTCTTTGGTACAGCTATTTTGGGCCACAAAGAGCCTTTGAGTGCTCAACAATAGCATCGGTGTTGGAAACCCAAGAAGAAAAAAAGAACAGAAAGCTCATATATTCTGAAAATCATGTACACTGCATTTAAGTTTGCCTAGGAGAGAATGAGAAGAGCCAGATAAAACATGGTGCTGCACAAAAAAGGCTTTATCTCATTTACATCCTCACCTCCTCTTTGGAGAGACTTTTTAGAAGCTAGGCCTGTGAGATGGAAGAGACGTAATTAACAATATGTATGTCTCGCATTTTCAGACTTCAGTGCTTCGTGATCTTGGGGCTGTGATCATTTTTGTAGGCTGGTAGTACTTTACCAGTGGCACAAATATGCTCAACTCTCTACCTAAGATGGTAGCCCTGAGTATTCTTAGAAATGATAGCTCCTACTACAAGTCAAGGGTGCTCATGACTGGTGATGACTGTGTGTAAAGTGGTTAAGTTAGTCCTGCTGAAGAGACGCTAGGAAAAGAAGTTAAGACTATAAACTTGGTATCCTTGCTATCTTGTGTTCCAACCACTAACTGGTTTTTGTTGTCTTCTTTCTCAAACTCATGAAAACAATGGAGGTATAACCTGATCATTTAAAGTAAATTATGAATCTTGCAGTTCAGAAATTCATATAAAGTTTAATTTTTATATATATGTATGTGTCACACTAGGAAGTAGGAAAAAACTAGAGTGGATGTAAAAGAACTGAATGCTGATTGAGGTCTATGACAACTTGGCTAAAGATGATGAGCATCAAAGATCAACGTTATTTGAATTTCCAAATGCTGTAATAAAATAGTGGTTTGGGGTTTTTTATAAATATTCACAAGATACCTGTTCCATTTATAAATTCTTAAGGAGATGGAACAAGACTGAAGGAGAAAGAATAACATTCTGGAATAATATATCCCCATCATATGAGAAAAAGTAAGAAAGGCAAAAAGCAAACCACAAAAGAAAAGAGCCATACTAAACCATACTAAAGGCAACAATATAGCTGAAGAATGTGAAATAAAATCAGCAGAAGGTGGACCTGTGTCTGACAGAGTGGGCTTGTCCAGTGAACACTGCAAGCCTTGCAGACGTGCTTACTTTAACAAAGAGGTGCTGGTACAGGGATAATGACCCAGGGTGGGTCCAATATAGCAATAAATGATGCTGGGATAGTGTGCTTGAAGCTACAGTTTGCATGATTAGTATCCTTTTCATCTTAATATAAGCAACAAATTGACATTTAGTGCAAATCTTGTGGTTATGTTTACTACTTCTCTACACTCAGTAAAATCGCATTGCTGTTTGAATCTGGTTGATCTGCTGTTTCACCATTGATTAGTTTGGCCCAAGTTGTATATGTGTCTGATTAAAGTGTAAGATTATTTGAAAATACCTGCTGTGTTATCATGAGAAAAGGCATAATTTTGATTAATTACAAATTGAACAGAACCAATTAAAGATATTTTTTTCCTTAGTTCTGTCTCCTCAGCACTTCACTGAATATTCAGGGCTTTACATTTGGACAGTTTATTGTATGCTGTTTGTCACAGGTGAATGAGAATCAATGGTTAGTCCAGCAAAGCATGTACATTCCTCCATGTGACTTGCAAATATCTTTTTTCTGATGTGATATGCTGGGAAGGAGAGCATAACAGGAACAGCGTTGCTAATATTGAAGTGTATTTACAATTAACACCTTTTACAGCTAACTTACATCCTTATCTTTCTGTGACATTTAACCACCTGTAGAAGGCACCTTTTCAGCTGTATATTTTAACATGAATGTAAAGAAGCAGCAGTGAATGACTAGCAGTAAAGAAACTCACTGCAGCAAACAAAAAAGAGAATATATATTCAAAAGGCTTCACTTAAGGCTTGTTCATCTTTTTACCAGACCTCCTACGTTTCAGCCATGCTCACTTTCTCCTGGGAGCTTTTGAATCCATTGTCAGTCTGTAAAATTAGAAAGAAAAGGGAGTTAAAACCCATGTAGACACTAGAAATTTCTTATTACAAATCATCTCTGCCTCAGTAGATTATCTGCATATCCATCCATTGCCAAATGTTCTGAAACCTTTTCATCCTGTCACAATTTTCTTCTCGTACTACTTTAGTGCATTTAACAACTGGGAAGTTTGCCTGAATAGTGCTACATAAGAGGAAGTAAATTTTCACAGAAGAGGTGGAGAAAAGGTGAAGCAGGCAAAGAATGACAGAGTGCATAATGTTGATTTGCAGATTCAGTTCCTACCTAAATAAACAAATGGCTGAATAGGGCTAGTGAATAAGACATTTTAGCAGGTGATTACATTATTGTAATATTCAAAGAATAAAGACTCCATTACTCCATTACTCTTCTGCACATTGAAGTCTGTCACATTTCACTTACACGAGATGGTATTTGGGAAGATGCATGTATAGGAATGTCAGTGATTAAAGGCCATATCCTGCAGCAGGCTCCAGGATTAGGCCTGTAATTTGTTAGAACAAGACAAAGCCTTTCCTTTAGAAATGTAAATTATTTCATAAGAAGGAGTAGCAGAGCAGCTCAGCAATCCTTTTCAATGAAGTGCAAGTCTGGATTGGTTATAGTGTAGAAATGAGTAAGAGTCTGTACTCTGTAGAGGTGAGAAATTGAAACATCGAACCTTTACTGGAGTCTGTCTATGAGGATGATTTCTAAGCAGGAACCAGGAAGACCAGGACAGTAAACCTTCTGGTAAACCATGCTGCTGATATTTTAACAAGGACTAGATTATCACAATAGGGTAAATAAATATCCTGTTAGTGCTGCATCTCGGGGGGAGGAACAGTGAGGTGGTGAGGTATTGATTCAATTATTTTCCTAATTAAACAAAAATTATTGCAAATAACTACAGGCAAGGAAAGAGGCAGCAGAAGTGCCCCTTGTGGAAAATGGTGACACTGCCCATGAAACAGGTGCTGATTTTACCAAGGATGTTCCATGGCATTCATTCAGTCTTGTCTGTGTCCTGTTCATGTGTGGGTAAAATTCTTGGGAACAGGGTAGGGAAGAAGCCATTTTGCTTGCTCTTAATTCACAGCAGAGTAATAGTGGATTTACAGAATTTTTCAGAAGCCTTTGTGGCCAGGAATGCTAAGCAGAAACATCACTGACACAGAACTCGTTCTGAACACACAGCTACTTTGGGTAGCAATTCTTTCAGATACACACTCAGAAAATGTCTGCCAGGACATTATTCACTGAGAAATACCACTCATTTAAGTTGACTCATTTGTTAAATGTGTTTTAATCAGCTAGGATATTTGAAGCAGTAGTATTTTCTAAATGATCAGGTAATTAATGGTCCTTTCTTACAATGTATTTTATGTATCAACAAAGTGTTAACAAGGTAGCGAAATACAGTTTCTGGTGCTCAGCATTCATATGGAGTTTGTAATATTTGAGTTGTGCAGGTGTTCTAACATAGGACTGCTTGTTTCTGCCTCAGAGGTATTGCTATGTACATACCAACTCTGAAATGTACCTCTTGAATGGGGTTAATGTGTGTTTTCAGGGAGCCTCAATGGGTTTGCTGTATCACTTGAGCACAGTTTTTCTTCCACAGAAACCTAATTCAAGTCCCATTGGTGTCAGTAAAAGGTTATCCTGCCCAAGTGAGGGATGAGCTATGTGTGTATAGAGAAGTGATCCGTTTGCACATCAAAGAGGTGCAAGCAGGTCATGTGCAATGTTCCTCCTGTTCATGGTCAGATATGATGTTGCATGGGTAAGTGCAGTATCTGGCATATGTGCACAGTGCAGGTGGTCTGTGGGCACGTGGATTGCTGCAAAAGGAGATGATGTTTTTCATTCTTTTTTCAATTCTTGCTTACCACAGTGTGCTTGAGGCATTTTCTACCTATAGGTGTGCATTTTCTTTACTGCTGGAATAGAGTGTGGCAGCTCTGCTAGAATCTGCTTGATTTGTCTTAGGACATAGTAGTTATTTTCTTATCAGAAGATAATTCATGTGTATTATTAAGACAATGGATTTGACTTTTCAATGAGTTTATGTCTTTAAGAATAGTTTTCAGAGAATGAGTCAGCCATATGTTAAATCAAATTTAAAATCCATTATGAAACACTGAATCATACTTTATATCTCTGTAATGATAATAAATGATCACCTCTCCCATGTTCCCCTCATTTGTACTACTACTCATCAATCTTGCTAATATCACAAAGATTTATTAAATGAATAATCTTCAAACTATAGCTGTTTTAATATTAATAGCTCCATTTTATGTTGTTTCTCTTATGATAATTCCATTTGTATTTAAGCATGCTGACTTTAAAGGTAATAATCCTTTTTACAGTGAAATTTAATGAATAGAAAACCAGTAAATCAATAATAAAATCCTCCTTAATGAGGTTTTGTAATTATAACAATACATTACAGAATACAGTAAATTTCTGAATGCCCTTCACATGTAAGAAAAATACAGAAGTAACAAACTACAGAATGAAAGTTGAGGTGGTACTTAAAGGGATGAGATATTTGGAATGCCTTTGTCTATACATGCAGCTGAGTAAATGTTTAGTCAATGTTTAAAACTATCCCAAGATTGTAGTGTGATGCTTGGTGATGTGTGATGAGATGTCTCAGCTCACTTTACTGGGAAAACCTCTTTGTTTTAGAAATATGCTTATGTTTTCTCTCATTATTCTGTTAACTTGCAAGTCCTGGTTATATTTGGGTCATATTTGACCTGCATTCATTTTTGTTCTCCAAGAGTGTTTGGTATAACTTTGTTATTACAATACAATTGTTTTGGAACAACACTGCCAGGTGATGAGAGGGCAGCTGGAGGTGGTTTGCACAACACCTGTAGCTCAAGCCCACCTGACCTGAGGCTGTCTTGTGAACAACCCTTCTGCAGCAGCCTACTGAATAGGGAGGAACAGCTGCAGCACTCTGGTAGAAGAGGAAATGATCTGCTCTGTATTTTAACTTCACAGCTGAGTAGTGTTTAAGCCCTTGTGGGGTTAGTACAATTTCATACTTTGACATAATGCCCAAGTTATTTGTGTAAAATTGTATTCATTTTTTTAATGAAGAATTCTGTTTCAAAATGAGAGAGTTGAGAGTTCACTCAGGTGAATTGGGCAACATCCAGGAGAACTTAGATGCCCAGGTCATCTGGGGTGTTTTCCTTTTGACAAAATAAGTAGAAATGAGTAAAGAAAAAGTGATTCTGTTGGTTATATGGCATGAGAATCCCTGGGCTCTGAGACAGTGTGAAGGAAAATCTGCTTTCCCTATGGGTGCTCTGTGTGCAGTGCATTACACAGTGTTCAACAAGTCCTGAACCTCTGTCTGCCCTGTCATTAGTAGCCACATAACAATCAGAAGGGCCAAATCTATTTCTTGGGCTCACTGCTGGTGCAGGTGTAGAGAACTATTATTAGAGCTGGGGTTGGCAGACCAGTGCAGTTTGCTATCTCGCCTGAGGTTCTTGTTAAGCTCTCAGCATGGGTGCGGTGGGCTCTGCTCACTGACAGCTACTTATCCCTCCAGCTTCAATATTTTTCCTGTGTTGCAGTTTCTGAAGTGTCTGGTCTGGAAGGGCTGTGAACAATGTGTTTCAATAATCCAGCTGAGATGTAATGAAAGCATGAATGACAGCCTTGCACCCTCCTGAGACAGTCTTGGTTTGTAGCCTTACTTACTATCCTCTGCAGATGTAGAAGTTTTTGTCTTGTAGCTAAAGTGATAATCAAAAGTTGGGCTGATACCAGAAATGACCTCCAGGTCATGAACCTGCAAACCAGACACTCTAAAACTTCCTTTAAAAGAAGCTGCAAAGGATGAAGTGCAATCCAAAAGATATCAGGCACCAGCCAAAATAAGCTCAACGTTCTTTAAATCTAATTGCAGAGCATGTTTTCTGATACTCAGAGCTAAATATCATTTAGGTGTCTCATCAAACAGGAAATTACTTTGTTTGGGTCACCTGTTGTAGGAAAATAAGCTGTGGCCTTATCAGTATAACAATAGTTTCAAATTATTCCTGTTCCTAATAAAACCCTGGGAATACACAGCAGAGTCTCCATAGCACATCTCTGGAGGAGGAAAAAAAAAACCAAAATCTTATTCTGCCTGTGTCAGTGAAAACACCAGGAAGGCAGTAGGCAGTGTGCAATAGGGTAGTGCTCTAGTGCATGGAGTTAGAAAGGAGCAGTGAGGGTAAGAAACTGGACTGGAGCCTGAGGTTCAATTCCCAGATCAGTTATAGATTACATATGTTATAAGCCTACTTTTGCTCTTCCTTTTCAAGTCAGATTTTAAGGAGCAGCTAACACCAAGTATGATGTGGCTTTTATTGTGTCTGATGTTTTCCAGGTCTACTATTCTATAAATGATAAAAGTAATTTCTGTCTGGGCTAGTCTTGTTGCTTTAGCTTTAGGTACTGTCCAGATAAATGCCTTCATGAAGATAGGCCTTTTTCCTTAAAGGTTTATCTTAGTTCTACTGTCATTACACTATTTTATTCTGAGTTTTAACTGGCAAACTGAATTCCTAAGAACTGAGACAATGAGGTTATAGTTTCATAGCAGTAAATGCTGTGATTATTTTTTTTTAAAGCAAAATCTAATGGAGATTTTTGTGCCTAGCTGACCTTACTGGAAACATAGTGAACTATGACTGACCACTTCTAAAATCTGAAAAGCTGCTTCCTTCTTACCAAGAGGAATTCAGCAGCATATAAATTCCTTTGAGTGGCTTCACTGTATACCCAAGCATTAAAGGTCCTCACTTAGCCCTTCCACTAGTCTCCCAAGCTTCTCTAACTTTGTGAAATCAGACATTTTAGATGACTTTGGCCTCTAGGGCTCTCACATTTTAAGAAATAATCTTCCCCTGCTGGACCTCAGAACTACCTGCTGGAAATCTTATCATCCATTTAGTTCAGCATGTATTTGGCAATTAATTATCTGCAGTTCTAATCCAGTGAGTTAATGCAATTAACATCTGGGATTCAGTGCATCCTTTTGCCGACTTTTTAATTTAAGGACTTGGAGACAGTAGATCCCCTCTAGGATAGAGGAAATAAGTGAAATCTAACCTATATTTGGAGTTCTTAATCCACTTCATATTCCAGAACCTATCCTGTTACTCACTGGTTCTCTTGTACTTTGTTAGTTTTGAGCAGCCATGGCTGTTGCTTGTGGCATTTAACCTGTGGTAGCAAACCTGTGTGAGCTCGAGTGGTTTAAGGGAGAGAGAGAATGTGGAAATGGGCATTTGTAGGTTCTGTTCTCTGCTTCTTTCAATAGCAAGCAGGTGACAGTGGCTTTTTTGTCCTTTTGTAAAATAATTTGAATGTTATTGTGTTGCTGCTGTGACAGATTTAATTAATAAACAAACTTATCCTGAAAAACCTATTAAAGGATAGTATATAAAGGTGAAAAAATAACCCTGACTACTAAAATCAGTACAAGTCTTTCTTCAGCTCTGCCTGTGGAGATTAGTTACATATTCAGTTAGTAACTGAACCTTTTCTTCTTAAACAGAAAGAAAGGAGAGGAGGAAAAAAAGGAAAATAAAAATAAAAACCACTGCTCATGGCCACTGTTTCATCCTGGGGAACAAGGGGACTTAGCTTCTAGTGAACAGCAGTGGAAAATACACCTCATTATTTGCTTCATAATAGAAGAGCAAATTATATAGGCAACTCCCTTCCTGAAAGGACTATTCTAGAAATGGCTGTAAATTCTCAAGCAGTCAAGCACTCAGCCATACCTTATCATGCTTATAGAGCATCATCCTGTCCCTTCACATCTTTTTAAAGGCAAGAGCACTGCTCTGGGCAGTCTTATTTTTGCATTATCAAAAAAACACATTCTACTCTAAATACATTGAAATTAAAATGGACCTTTGTCTTTTATTCACTGGGTGCCTAGATGCAAATTGCACCTGTGATCCTTAAAATCCTTCTAACTTTCCCACAGTGCCCACAATTCCTAAATCTCTTATTTCTCAGCTATGGTGAAATGCAGCAACAAAAAAGTGTCATTTAAACAAAATGAAGTGGCTATGTCCTCTTAGGACCAGTCACCATTGATGACCTAGGTTTTTCAGAGTGAGACCTTTTAACAGTTTGCTTAATTTATTGGTGTCCTGTATCTTTATTTTGGGAAAGAAGTTTGATTTCAGTTGTTTATTTGTGAAAAGGCACAAATTATTGCTTGGCATTAAGTACACTTTATTTTCCCCACCTTAGCTGTGTCACTCCTGCACTGTTTCTTACATGCTACATCTGTTTTTCTGCAGGATTTAGCATTTAGGATGGACTCGAGGCAAACTATTTGCAAGGGTGAGAACTGGCAAGTTTCTGTGTCTCAGTACCATTTCCTTCTCTTGCCTGAAATACTCCTGAGCACTGTGGGAAGGCCTTGTCAGAATATGTAAAGGCACAATTCAATCAGCCTTCACATCATATGTGTATATGCCACAGAATGGAATATAAAAAAATCTAGAATAGGATAACTACTGACAGATATTCAGTGATTTACAGGAGTGTATGTAGAAGCTAGAATTTTGTGTAGAAGGTATGGATTAAATATTGAAGAGTTAAGAGACAAACTGTATCTTTAGTTTTTCTGCTTGGCTGCAGGCATATGGGTAAGACAAGGGAAGGTGAACTCCAGTGCTTTTATCTCTGAGGTTTTGTAGTGCAAGTTTTCCTCTCTCATTCATCTGTATCAGTAAAAAGACAGAGCTTCCTTAAGTCAGTGTAGAAGGGAGTTGGCTGGGTGACTGAGTGAGCTGCAGTGTCCACAGTACAGACCCTGGTGGGGTCCAGACTCCAGTGCTCAGTTCCATACACATACTATGGACTGGGAATGGGCTAGGGCTGTGGGTCGCTTTCCCACTGCTGCAGTGACCCTGCGTAAAAGAGATAGTGAAGATAGGTAATCGGTCTGTCAGGGCACCTACCTGTTTAGTCAATTAGTAATTTTTAAGCAGAGCCCAAGAAATGATGAAGACAGGATACTGAGTATAATAAAATTGTGGGGGCCTCCAGTTAACTGGAGAACTGCTCTTTCTTGATCAGAGAAAGTCCTTAGCTCAGCACGTGATAATTTCTTTGCCAAAGAGGATCTCCCTTAAGCTGTTATTAAACTGGCTTAGTAGTGGGTATCACTGCCTTCAGGTTTTCAGAAAGCATGGGTTGAAAAATATAAAACTGGCTTAAAATAAGAGATTGAGAGAAAAAAGACTAACCTTGGGGTTTTTGTTTGTCTCTTGGATTTTGAACATTTTGGGTTCATTGAGATATATTTTGAGGCTTTTCTCATCCATCAAGAAGATTAAAAAATTGCTTTGTGTTGTGAGCAAAAGCAAGATTGTTCCTGAAAGCCACTGATCCCAGCACCCAAGGGAAAAGTCCAGATATTGCTACAGTAAGCAGCACTCCTGAAAGATCAAGCCTGAGACCTTTCTGGCTTGTCTTCTGACCATAACATTCTTTGAGACATGCAAGATGAGTAGTCCAAACTGGATTTGAGCCCTGTAATGTACATGTGAAAAGTAACATCAGTGCCAAAAGGCTCTATCAGAAATGAGTGCTTCTACAAAGCACATAAAGAGAAGTAACCTCCTTATAATGACCTAAAAACCACTGTCATCTGGCTCATTCCTTGTTCTGTTTATTTGGTCTTTCGCCTTTGTATTTTAATTAGCTTTTTTCTTCTGTTGTTGTGATTTAGTTTTTATGCTGTGGAACAATGTGTTTTATTTCAATGTTTGCAACAGCATGGTATGCATACACAGAAAACTTTGGTAGATAGTATCTGTTGAGCAGTTGTAGGTGCGTGACCCATTTTCTCATCTTCATCTGCTTGGAGTGAATGGATATATGTAAAATGATTAAGAAAACAGCAATGGAACCATTATCCAATTAGGCAGATTTGCATTTCAAAACCAGAAGCTTAAACTGAAGGACCTGAAGATCACAGAATCATAGTATCATTATTGTTGGAACAGACCTCTGAGATCATTGAGCCCAACTGTCCACCCAACGCTACCATGCTCAACCTGCTTTCTTTTTGTTGGCCTAATTGTTACATATTTTTGAAGCACACAGCATAAAAGAGAACCTGCTCTTTAAGAAAGGTTCAGTGACTGAGTTTGTAGCATCTTCTGCTTTTGCATAGTTGTGTGTTATCAAGTACTGAGGATGAGGTGTAGTTGTGAAAGGCTAAAAAGAGAAGAGTTAGCTGAACAGCATTTGCCTTGGGATTTAAGACTGAAACCTCCAGATTTATAACATGCTAAATGCAGCATCTAACCTAGTCCCTTGTTTTAGCTATTTATGCAGTATTGGTGTGATAGTACAAGCAGTTTTCCTCACCCTTTCCCTAGACATTGGTGTTTGTAAGCCACCTTTAGCATTTACTTCTTTGTTTGGACTAAATAAAGAATCACTGGGAGCTTGAACTGAGGTCAAGAGCAGAGCCTGTCAGCATCCATTTTCATAATGGTACCAACATTGGAGGAAGGAAAGCTTAGCTTGTAAAAGGAAGTATTTAAATGCAGCTTTGAGTCTATGTAGAGAGAAGCAATGGTTTCCATAGGATCACCAGAAATGCCTGTGTGAATATGGAAGATGATGTTTAACTCTAGGCTCAGGGTTCATCTGGCTTAGCAGCAGGCACAATGCTAAGGCATATCAATCAAGAATGCTTTCTCCATAGCCAATGGGCAAACAGAAGCACCTCCACAGGATGAAAGGACCTCTTAATAGACTGTTGAGTGACCTCAGTATGAGGAGGCTTCTCTTAGGCTCATGATTTCAGAGGTGGAAAGGAATGGGCAGTTTTACGAGCACATAAAACAACTCGGACACATATATGATGCTACAGTGACTTTGACTCCTGCTCCTTTGCCATGGCAGCCTGGCTATTGTACTCCTTTTCTCTGTGGTTTTACTGAAAATATGCCCAGTTCATTTCAGCTGGACTTTGGTTTCACATTTAGTGGCAGCGTAATGGTTTCTGTCCTTGATGATGCTGTCTCCTGCTCTCAACTTCACTCCACCCATTGTTACAGTGGCACAGTGTGGTCACCTCAGTCAAGAAACTTCCCTGGCAGACTACAACCCATCCTGTGGAACCCCAGCCTCACAAATACAGGCTCAAAATGCTCAGGAGATTTTAAATAAATGACTTCTTAAAAGGACAACCATGTAAACAGAGAGAGGGAGATGAGGAATCTCCCTGCAATGGGAAATGCAGGTGGAAAAATTTATTTCCAGAGTTAGCCAGAGGTCTGGTGGCAGAGCTGACAGCAGAGCTTGATGCCCAGCAGAGTCTTTTTTCCTTCAGTAACAGGAATACACAACTCTGTATTTTTTATCATCTTTGACATTAGCAGTCTATGAATAGTTCTGGTTATTCTCTTAGCACTTAACTCATGTTCTTCAGAACTTTGAGAATGGGCTGGAATATCTTTCTGATTCAAAATGCTTTGTTCTGTGTAAACCTCTGCTCAAAGGCATCTTGTGAATGCTAGTTAATCTAACATTTCCTTCTGGCTAGCATGTTTTAATTATAAAATGCAGAGCACTGGAAGATGGTTTAGGATAACTGATTAAAGGATATTTCTGTGTTGTAGCTACCATTAGACAAATAGCAGGTCATTGTTTCAGAGTGTCACATCCTTTCACATTCCATCTAAACTGGTTGCCAATGTAGATATAAAAGGTCATGTTAGGTTTGACCTCTTGTAATTCTAAATACAAGAACCAACACCCAGGTGCCTTTCTTCTGAACTTTGTGGTAGAAGATGAGTTTGTAAGCAAGCTACAGGTTAGCTCAGCAATGCTGTATCAGACTGCAGCAACTGTGAGAAGGCTACAGCTAGCACTGTTGAGAATATGAAGTGGTGGTGAGTAGGAGGATGAGGACTTGAAAAATACACAAAGGATAGCATCAAGTGTGGTTACTTAAAGAGTATGTGTGAGCCTGAAATACAATGCTATAGATAAGAAAACTTTTTGCAGCTGCCACAAACTATTTCAGATTATGCTGCCTTTTGGGTTTGGGGGTTGTTTTGTTGTGTTTTGTTATCCCCAATTGCCTGCTTACGGTGTAAACTGATGCAAATTGTTGCAGTATGCAGCAGAGATGATGTGACCTTGACTGGACTGTGGGCAAGTGTGAGACTAACCGAAGTACAGGAGAAAGCATATGGCTTGCAAACCTTTTGGCAAAGACTGGGATATTTTGGTGGAGGTGGGGGATGGGTGGTGCACCCAACCTGTTTCATTGCATTTCCTTTTTTACATGTTTAGAAACTTCCAGATAAAAATGGTAGATAATGACTTATTTTGTGGCTGATCTTGCTAAGTCCTGCCAGTAGCAGAGGCATGAGGAGCCTCTAGGAAATTACCGCTTAATAACTTTGTCCCTTTTGAATTGCTTGTGCTAGGAATCAACCCTAAGGTCCAGGATTTTATCTTCTGGGCCCTCTGAAGGAGTAGGTGGTGCTAAACTCAGCTAGTGGCCCTTCTGGCAAGGAAGGAGGTAGAAAGTTGCTGATCCACCTAAAGAGAGATGGAGGAAAAGGGCTGTGTTGTATACACACTGATATATATGGATATGTGGTGTCTACGTGTGTATGTTCAAATGACAAATTGATCTCTTGCTGGGAGTTGCTCTGTGGCCTTTTATATAAAGGTAGTCATTTAATATTTTCCTCTCTGTGGAAAATCTTAGGCTTGTTTTATTAGTGTTTTTTAATTTATCAAGTAAATATATAAATAACTGCAGCAGATATATTATTAATGCAGAGCACTTATTGTGTAAGTCACTGAAAGTCACAGATGTGTCATAAAAATAGATGGCAATCAATAATAACAGGAAAATGTTATTTGTTTCTTGCAAAGCTGCAGCTATAAACTCCCCTTCCTGCCAGTAGGAGTGTTATTGCCAAAGCCTGGCATAGGTAGTTCAGAACAGACAGTATCATTCACAGTTTTAAAGAAATCAACTTCAAGAAGCAGACTTCCAAGCAAATACAGCACTGCCCTATATTGCAGAATAGAGCTATTTAAAAACAAACCAGAAAAAGCTGACTGGGCTCTGAGAGAAGTCAGCTTTGTCTGTATGTAAATTAATATTTCCTCTACAAAATGTATGTATATCTTTAGACCACTGTTTTGGTTTTTTTCTCACAGAAATATAGGCAATATAGGATGGAAAAGGGGATTGACTGGAGGTTGCTTACTGCTGCTAAGCTAGAACCTGTTAAAGCAGGCTTGCAAGCCAACAGATATGCATGATATTTGAATTATTCTGTGACTGCATCATCTGATAACTTAAATATTCAGAACTCCTATCTGTGCCCTGGACCTGTTTCCTTCCTGTGCTCATGGTCCTATCTGCAAATTTGAAACTGTTCATTTTGTGTCCCAATTTCCTCAGTGTCCTAGTCCAGTTACTGTATTGATAGGACATCTATAAACTGATTAACCAAATATGTTTTTAAGCATATTGGCTTGACTCAGTTAATGGCTTTGATTTTTTTCTTAAATGACTTTATTGTGTTGAGTCAGTGTGTTTGATACTCACTGGGTTCTTTGGAAAGAAAAGGGAGCTTGGATTTGATGTTTTAGGACTCATGGAAAACAGGCATGCAGGAGAGCCCATGGAGAAGCTGCAGCCACAGCAGATAATGGGGTGCTGAGTAGAGATATTGATCTGGAACTTCTAGAGCATGCCTGGGCAGGACTTTAGGGTTTGACCCAGTCTAATTTTCTGCCACCCAAGAAGTGTTGTTGGCATGTAGCTGCCACCTTGTTTTCATAGGTATACAGTTTCTGTGACTTGTGAATTGTGATGTACTTTTGGCATCTTATTTCTTTTCACAGTTTCCTTATTACATTTTGACAAGTGTCTGACACAAAGCTGTCAATACTGTGATTTAACCTTGGTGTGCCACCTCCAATTCCAGTGCCTAGGACTGTGAAACAATAGATCTGATCTGTTGAAACTTCACTTAAGTTGCATTTCTTTTTTTTTTAAGAGAAGTTCTGTGTGTATGAGAATTTTTTCCTTGTGCTTAGGATAGAACCAAATTTGTTCACATTTTCTTGATTTGCAGGTTATCTTTGATAAGAATTATTCTCAGAAAAGTAAGCTCAGGCTAACCTGTTATCTTGCAGAGAATTCAGTAAAAGAGTTTTGTTACTTCCTGATATAATGCTAATTAAATTCATTGCAAATATATAAGCTGCTAATACTAAAAAAATATTAGAGGATATTACGTGGATGAATGTGAAACAATCCAAACAGTTTTATTTGACCATGTAATCCCTCAGAAATCAGCAGTAAGTCAACTCCAGTCTACTGGGACCTTGCAATTTGTTTTATATTGTCCAATTACCAGAATTTGTGGCTAACCAAAATATATGTATCATGGTCTGTTTATCGCACATTGATGAGCATGGTAGTGCCCCACCTCTCCTTGTTTACATTGGCTTAACGTACTGTGCAGACCTGTTGCTCTCCTGTGCAGCATTAGAGAATGTTTAGGAAGGGCTCAGCTGCCAGAGTTGAGAATTTTTTGTAGCAGAAGTCTGGTGGCATGAGGCTGTGTCCAAACCCAGCAAGTGTCTGGCTCAGATTTGCAACCAAACTTCCAGCATTTCCCACAAAGTGCAAGGCCCTCTGTGCTGCTGGAGGAGCACCTAAGACAAGTCATTAGTGTTCCTGGAAATGTGATACCTGCCAAACTGCAGTCTGACACTTCAAAAATATGTTGCCCTGTGTCAACTCTAAAGTATCAAAGATGATGTTGTTGTCACCTGACAGTGCTGGTAGGTGTTGTAGAAGGAGCTGTCATCTGGTCTTCATTGATCACACTAAGCAGCTTCTTTACGTTCAATTGCTCTTGGATGTCAGGAGGAGAAAGAGAACACTAGGGAGGTATTATATGTAGTGGCACTTCAAAGGTGATTACTCTTTCTTCCCATCAATCATGTTAAGGAAATTCTCCTAGTGCACTTGATAATCCTATTTTCCTTTGAAGAAAAGAAAGTCTTGATTCCAAGCTAGCCATAGAATTAACAGTGTCATTACACATTTTTGAACTCATTAGAGTGTACTTAGTATGCCTGAGATGTAGTAGATTTGAAAAGCAGTTTCTCCAATGATGATATGAAGTGGATAACAATTTTTTTCCAAAACAAATTGCAGATCAACTCATCAGTCTTTTTTTCCTAGAGTATTATGTACAAATGCTTCACAGTTGTCTAGTTGTGTCACCTGTGAGGAGTTCAAATTAACTTGCAGAAATAATCTAAGGACACAACATAGCAAATAACATACATTTTGATTGAATGCAAATTTTTCAAGGTTATTTCCTAGCCTGTTGTGATGGTACAGTTTTCTACTGCTTAAATCATGGTACCTGCACACTTAGATTAAATTCAAGATCCACCATACAGCAAATCTGTCCAGAGAGTTTTGTTTACTTTGCAATCAGTAGATTGGTAAGTGTGGGATGGAGCAAGATTTTGAATCTTTAAGAGAAGAAATTTATTGTCAGCCCTTCCTGATAGGTTATGCCTGTTCTGGTGTTTTCTCAGACAATCTGTTTATTGAGAAAAAGACACTTGAGTTGTCTGCAGTTCAAATATTCAGGTGAAGCATACAGTGCAGATAGAAAAAACAATTTTGCAAAAGACTACTGATTTGGATCTATGGTTCCTTTCTTTACAGCAAATCTCAGCAGAGGCTGCTGGGTTTGCTGCAATAATGTGATGCTTCCAGTACACCTCAATCGTGTTCTAACTCTTCTCCCTTCTTCATTTCATTTATTTTACAACCTTTTCCCAATTTATTTTACAGATCTCAAAGCATGATCCCCCTGGGCTTTGTAGAGACCAGTAATGACTATGTAATCAAGCCCATTCAGTTTCCCCTTGGGCTTGATTACACACCTGACAGAGCAGAAACTTCCCAAGGGGTCAAGAAGTCTGAGGGGCGGGGAAAAAAACCTCAGACAAACCAGAGAGCTTCAAACAAATTCCCCCTGCTTCCATCCCCCAGGCAAAACGTGTGAGTCAGCAGTGTTCTGAAATGGAAAAAGAAAGGGTTGCTTGGAGAGATTTCATTTGGTGTTAGATCCTTGCCAGACTCTGCAAGGTTTGGACTTTATAGTGAGGATCTTTTACTGAGAACGTTTGGTGTTCTGTTTGAGTGCAGCTGCTGGGAAACGTTTTCTTCCTATTCTTGCCTCAAGGCATTAGCAGTTGATGGAAAACACAGCTGATTGCTCTGCAATGTGACCAGGATCACCAAGATTGTTAGATTTCCTAGAATACCTAATCTGTCATAAACCTTTGTCTGATTTACATAATTAATTTAGAAGTACCACCTACCTTGTCCTTCATTTCCAAAGTCTGTGATTGCTCACCTTTGATAAACCCATACTCTGCTCACAGACTGACAACCAAGGATGCAGAGGCACAAAGTTTAGATTTTCTCAGTGTGGTAATAAGGAATTGGAAAGGCTGTGAAAGCTCTGGGTCTCCATCCCCTGCTCCAACTGTTTTATGTAAAGGCCTAAATAAAGGACAGTGTATGGAGAAAAATCACTTGAGCCAGCATTCTTAACAGCTTTTGGTTGCAACACGTTGAAGGGTTACAACACGAGCACATCACACCAGTTGGGCAGGAGTGAGTGTGAGATCTGCAGAAGGCTGCAAATGTTCTCAGTGTATCACAATTAGCCATCGCAGTGCTAACCGGCACTGTGAAAATGCAGGGTTGTGTAACCTGCAAGTTCTCACATCTTCCCTATGCTGGGGTAGATTTGGGGTAAAAATAGGACAGCCCAGGAGAAATTGAAGGGATTTGGCTTACTTCTCTCCTTGTCAAGTTTTTCATTGTCTTTGATCAACTAATGACAGTCAGAAGTGAGGCTTAAACCCATGCCTTTGATGCAGTGGTGGAATGTCTTAACCAATGCAGTCTTTGAACATCTAAAATTCATTGTTTTTCAAACTGTTTTGGCTACTTGTAATTGCAGGGAACAGCCTTTCCTCGTGTGTGGGGTTTAGCAGACAGCCTGTTCTGCCTGTCTGCAGTAGATCAGGAAGCAGATGATGTTGAAGATCCCAGACTTGATTCATTTGTCCCATTAGCATATCTCGTATTAGCAGTCCCCTCTGTTACTCAGGGTGGTCATTCCTGGTTTCATGAGTGCTAGGGAAGGAGAAAGTCAGATTCTTGGCAGGATGCATATGTCCAGAGGACAATTCAAACACCTAGACATTTAGGAATTTTTTTTTAGTGACTTTCAAGTATATTTAAAGCTTAAATCTTACATACAGTCTTTAAACTTCTTTTAGAGAGATATGTGGATATTAATCATGAATACATAACACCATGGTAGATAAGACTACCTACCTGAAGAAAATATGATCTGATAGGGTAATAAATACTTGATCTTGCACCTGAGCAATTGGTTAAACACTTTGTGAGCAGTGATCTTTCAGAGGGCTACTTGCTTCTGCAGCAGCCCAGAGATATTCGGTGATGGATAAAAGCAGTAAGCAAATACCTATGTAAGCTGTTGTCACGTTCTGGGTTATGTTGGAGTCATTGCTTAAACTTATAAGAAAATACCTGTCTCTTGACTTGGGTGGAATTTCAGAGAGGATGATTACTTGCTGATTGCAGGCTAATAGACTAGAGGGGAAAAAATGCTGTTTAAAGTATCAAGTGCCTGATACTGCTTAAAATGATGGGGAACATGTGATTAGAATTATGTATTTTGCGTTCACTTTGTTAGACTTTGATGTCCTCATACCTTTGAGACAGCCATACAAAAGTATATCTATTTTTTCTTTCTATGCCAGTGCTGAATACACTGCTGACTGTTTGCCCTCTCTCAGGAAAAGATGAGAGATGCCTTAAAAGAAAGCACTTAATCATGGGCCTTACTATACAAAATAGTAGTTCTAGCTCTTCTTTGTGTGTGTGTGTCCCCGCCCCCAAAATAACACAGATTACAATTGGTTTTGGATAACTGTTTCCAGAATAATTACAGTTGCTACCTTTACTGGTAAATGAATACTTTTGCTGAAGGTCTGACTACAGTAGTTTATCTTTTTTTAGGGTTAAAGAGAAATTGCATTTAAAAAAATCAGAGTAGCTTTTCCCCCCTAGATTTTGCATTTGGGTATTAACCCAGATTGTATTATCAACATAATATATTGTTCAAATAATGGCACTAAAGATAGTTTACTATGTTCAGTACACACTGAAATGGAAAAATAATTAGCACATCTCTGCTGCGACTCTTTATTAGTTGGTATAACACCAGTGTATGTTCTGGTAAGGACTCTAAATCACAGCCTGTGTCACTGCAGTCCTGCTGCTGTGTCCTGGTTTGAGTTAGAGCAGAACTAACTCTGGTAGACAGTTGCAGCCCTTAGATGAGAATTATCAGGTTTTTCTCTGCCACTTGCTCTTCCCACCATCATAATCAGAGGTTATATTTTATTGTGACTCCTTGATGACTAGAGAATGTTGCAGGATTTGGGGGGTAGCCAGAGAAATGCGTAGCAGCAACAGTCGACTTTTCTCCACGTCTTTCCCTTTTTTATTTCTTGTCTTTGCACCTTTGAATTAGTGCTTACCTAAAACAGTAGCAAAATAAGTGGTCTGGGACAAGACAAAATTGACAGATGATAGCAGAGGAATAGATGAGGGATGGAGTCAAGAACAATGACTGGACAGAAAGATTTTCACAGAAAAAAATGGAAGAAAAGGAATGAAAGCATAAAGGAGGAGACAGAATGCTATCTTAAAATGGAATAAAATAAGGCCTTCTGCCCCCATCAGCCTCATGGTGCCCCTGAGCTGCCAGCCTTTTGTTGTTATTTTACAGAGCTTATTTGTGTGACAGGATTCACAAGCATGGGTTTGACCCTGGTCCTGCAGAAAGCAGCAGGTTTGCCAATGAGCTCAATAGGACCAGTGCTTGCCTGGTCCTGCTAGATAAAGAACTACATTTAAAAAGACACCATCACCTTGCAACTTGCATTTATACCAAAAAAAATGACATTTTGCACTCCTAATATGAGCAACAACTTGCTACCAAACAGTAAAGAAACTACTTGCAAAAATATAGTTTTCTCCTTTGTCTTGCAGTTGTCAAGCAGTGAGGTACTTAAACATAATTCCTAGGCTTAAAGTTGGCTATAGGCATAAATCAGTGCTATTGTTGAGAAGGTACTACTGAGAAGGTAGCCAGCACTTGGAGTCTAGCAAACTCTTTCTTTGGGGAGGAGAAGCTGGTGATGCAGTCTGGTATTTCTTTGCTATCAAGTTTATTCAAAGAAAGCACCCTGTGACCTGTTTCTCAGGCATGTTAGGCAACAGCTTACAAGACTACTTTTATTTGTTTGAGGCTGAGCCTCTTTCTTGGTTAGTGCTTTGCACAAAAGCTCCATTTCTGTTCTCACAGGGCAACTTTTCTGGTTCTGTTCTTATTGTATCACTTTTGGGATGTTTCTTTCTATATAACACTTAAAAGGTTTAAGGTGTTTCTGTTCTATTTCTGTATACATGCACTCCTCATGACAGTAATATCTAGCAAAATGTCCCAAACAATGCATGGCCCAATTCATAACTAACATGTCCTGAAGTCTGTTTGACGGATGAATCAGTATTGTTTCAATTATTCTAGTAACTGCTTCCTATATTTAGTCCAAATGAAATGGTGCTGCTGAATGCCTCTGCTTCAAACAGATATCACCCATAAGAGTACCTTGTTGACTCAGTTTCTGGGTGCATTGGATAAAGGTAGGGATTTTCTTTCTAGCAAAATATCAAACAAGTGGGAAATCTATTCAAATAACAAAAGGAATCTAAAAATGCTAATTTCAGATACTATTGGTAAAAAAGAATCCTTCAAATGATTCTGCTTTTATAGTGAATCCAGGATGGTAGACTGGTTAGTTGGACATTATTTCTGTCATTGAGGAACCTGTGTCTTCAGAGCATGTAGTTTAAGATACAGGCCTGTGTTGCTTCAGTTACTGCTCAAATAAGCCTTGCTTTTCCTTGGTGCATGTGTGACCTAGTCCAGAACTCGTTTTATGTCTTCTCAGACAATGCAGAATGTGATGAGACAGAGCACAAAAACTGCTTGATCCTATAATTACATGTGTGTATCAGGCCTGGATTGTGCCTCTTGTTAAGCATGTTTCTACAGCAAATCAATCCTTGTGTTTACCATATCCTCTTCTTGTTTTCTAGTATGTCCTAAAAAACACTGAGCTGGAAATTTGTTCCTTTCATGTTACTGGTGTGAAAACGATAGCACAGTTACAAGGCCTATTTCAGCCGTGGCTGGGCATTTCTGAGTTAGTTGAGGTTATTTTCATGGCCCATTAGGACAGCACAGGAAAGGAGGGATCCTAAAACCAAGCATAAACACTTATATTCAAATCAATACTGGCTCTTCAGGTTCACAGTAAATATGTTCTTCCTAATAAGATGACCCTGAACCTTCAAAAAATGGGCTGGAATTGTACAGCCTCATTTTCTGTCTATAATAATGGACCAGAAATCCAAATATAATGCTCAAGTTTCTTTCTGTAGCTTGATCAGATCAGGTGATCTTTCTTATTTTCCCTTTTTTCATTGCAGAAAACTAATTTGAAATGTAATTATGTCGTTGCTGGGTATCACCATGGCTGTTCAGCTGCCTACAAGCGGAGTGATCACTGTTTGCTAGGTGACATTGTGTGATATTATCTCCTCACCTATCACAGTCTCTTCCCCTCTCATACCTGTACAATTCAAGCTAATATCCCAGCATCTCTGAGCTGAGCCTACATGGATAATGATAGCTGTGGGATTATACTTCTTTGGGTTTGTTTTGTTTCTTTTCATCCCAGGTCAGCAACAATTGTACAATGCTACCTAAATGCATGAAAATAACACAAGTTTATAATTAACCTGTAGTTTTATCAGCACAAAAATAGGAGTGGGATTTTGGGGTTCTGTGGTTGGTTGTTTTGTAACAATGCTTTTAATATGTTATAGAAAGAAAGGATTCTTTTGAAAGGTCACTTGAAAATGAAAGCTGATTTGTTTTATTCCTTTGTAAAAAAAAAAAAAAAAAAANGTGTTGACAGAGGGAGAGAGTTTTAATGAGAACAGTTCAGTGGCACTGCCTTGCTTCTCTGCCATGTGTTGTCTGAGGATTTGATCCCACTTTGATCTGTGAAAACATCAGTTACTTGGCATGCTAAAAAATAGACGTTTTCTGTTTTAAAACTGCAACTTTGTGACACCTGTTTATGCCTTGTCCTCAAACCAGAACATTTTTCTCTTTTTACTTTGTTACATGTAAGCCTTGATATTTCAGCTTTCTTTCTGAATAGTGTTCTATGCATGGGAGCTTGCATGAGGAGCACTTGCAGCACTGGCTCTGTGGTTCACAAAAAAGCAACTGAGTGGTGCTGTGTGTGGAGCATTGGGAGCAGGGAAGAGGGCTGTGGATCTGGAGGGTTTCACTGCATGGAATAGATTAACATATGGAGCTCCCCTCTTCTGTTTCCACGGTTTCTTGAGGAAAAACAGGAGACATTTTTCACTTGAAACTACCACTTGTCATGTGTCCATGCTGCTTTTGAAGAGATTCTGGCTGATTCTTGCAAGTAGTTGGCACTGAGTTTAGTGTTGCTACATAAAGGCAACTCTTTCTTCTCCTCCTCAGGAGGTGAAAGCCATGCTTGAAAGCTACATCATTGAAAATTTTCTGCTGTTGATGGGTCACTTGATGTGGATATACTAAGAACCAGCCAAGCCTGTTCTACAGGCTGAAAGTAGATGTTCTTGAAGTTTGCAAAATGTATGTGTGCTAAGTTTTGCTGTTGGAAGAAAGCAGCCTGCAACTTTCTCTTTCTGGGTGATGGAGGTGGGACATGGGGGGGAGTGTGGAAAATAGAAGACCAGAATCTTGGATAAAATCATGGGGAAGTCTCAGGAGTGCCAGTCTGGTTTATCCTCTGTACTTGGCAAAACACTGACTGCCTTGGCAGCTCTGTTAGCACAATGTGCCCTGTGATGAGACCTCAACTGGGCCTTGTTGCTACAGATGTCTCTTATATAGCCTGTTACTCTATATTATGATTACTCTTCACTGGAAAATGGAACATCTTTCCTTTGAATTCTCCTTAGCATCTGCTGTTATCTAGAACTCATCCCTTGCCCCAGCTTGGAGCCATTCACTATGGTTTTATCAAATATTACATCTTCATTATGACGAATGCAACATGTTCTGTGTCAGAATTACATGAAAACATCTGAAAGAGACTTTCAGAGGTTGTCTAATCTGTTCCCTGCTGTAGGGAAGAATCAGCTATGCCTTTGTCAGTGCTAAAAGGTTCTCCATTTTTGAAAGGTCATGGAGAGCAGGAGAGGTGTCTGAGGATTGGGAAAAAGCCAGTGTCACTCCAGCCTTCAAAAAGGGCAAGAAGGAGGATGCAGGAAATTACAGTCCAGTCAGTCTCGCCTCCATCCCTGGAAAGGTGATAGAACAGCTCATTCTGAAGGTCATCTCTAAGCATGTGGAGGAATGAACATCATCAATATAGATGTAGATGCTGACCAAAACCTGATAAAGAGAAGAAAAATCACTACGTTTTCAACTTTATTTATTATATCCTCACCATTATAGATTTAAATGGTCTCTTCTTTCATATAGCATGAAAGAAGTAGCTGCCTTTGTTGCAGGTTTTTTTGCTAAGTGAGATTAAAGATGTGCAAGATCTCTTTAATTTTGCAATGAAGTCTTTTCAAGCTCATTATGTCCTTTTGTGGGCAGTTGATATGTGTTGGTTGCTTGAGCTGTGCCAGGCTTCTTTGCCTCCATTAGCAGACATGTGAATTAAGAAAGCTCTTTTGCTTCCACAAGTGTCTCTTACGCTCTCATGCTTATAGGATATCATGCTTATTTCCTGTAATGCCACTGAGGAGTTTCTGTACCACAAAAAAACCCTGCAAACCAAACGTCAGCTTTCTGTATGTAACTCCCTGGAATTTTTGCTGCTTCTCTAACAGTGTAACTTAATATTTTAACTTGCACCACATCATCTGGTACATTTCCTAGTACTAGCATCAATGTGTTGTTCTATTTTTATTATTATTATTTTTATTATTTTCCCTGGGTGCCAACAGAGGACAATGTGCTATCCTGGCTGTTCTTGCCTTCAGCAGAGTAATCTCAATATGCCATTCTTCTTTGGCAGAACAAGAACAGATGACACTCATAAAACAGATCTCTGCACTAGTCCTGAGTCCTTCTCCAGCATCCCTGGCACCAATAAGATTTATTGCTCTTCTAAATATCTCCTGGCAGGCTACTCAGAATGTTGGAAAAATTATAATAAAGGATTACAGTTTGAGCACAGACAACATACTTCGCTGCTCAAAAAAAATGGTGAACTATGTTCTTCTGCCCTTTAGGCAGAAACACAAAAAAGATGTATCACAAAATTATGGATAAGCAGGATCTTTTGTGTACCCGAAGGGGTGACCAATAGTCCTGGCTGAAATGGCCAGCAAACAGCTTGTCTAAGCTAGCGTAGTATCTTTACACTCCCTAGTTATGTCTGTGGAGTCAGAAACTACCCATAGAGCCCAAGGGAGATTATGTAAGACAAGTAGTGTGTTATGGTATTGGTGCTCATCTCCAGCGTCTCTGCTCAGCTCACTAACCAAGAGACCTCCTCTTTTCCCTCTGTCATTACCATGCTGCTCTATTACTAAGGATGGATTATTACTTGTTGACAAGTTTCTTTTATATTAAGAAGATAATTACCAATCTAGGAAGCATCTGAACTTTCTCTAGAGAACAAGCAATTAAAAATATTCTTGGAGACTCTAGAACTTCCAAATACAGAATTTGGAGTACCCAAAGCAAAATCTAAAGCTTTTATTGCCAGTTACTTCTCTAGATGCAAATATGACAAATCTGCCAGTAAATGCAATATTCCAGAGCTGCTATGTAAAGGAGTGTGTAAGTAAAGCAATTTTGTAGTCTCTTGAGCCAAAAAATTAGTCAAAATTTAGGATCTCCATTGGTTATTTCAGAAGTTAAGACTGGGGTTTGATCTAGTGGATCCTTTGATTCATTGTAGATTACTCAAAAAAATAAAAACCCAATCCATCAAACCACAATCCATGCCAACACTGTATTGAAGGACTCAGTAATAATTTTGCTGCTTGTGCCACCGTGAGCACGTGATTTTTTTATTTTGGTTTCAGAATCACTGAAGCTGTATTGGGTTGTGTTTTTCTTTTGGTCTGTTTCTGACTTCTCTCTCAGGTATGTGACCACAAACTTAATTCATGCCATTCAGAAAATTGTTTTTAATATGGGTGGAGGCATAGCTGTGATCAAGGGCTGGAACCTTCTACATTTTTTTTCCTTCTGAGTCTAAGTGAGCTCAGTGATCTCCCCCAACAAATGAAGGGCAGCTGTTATGGACATCAGTCTCAGCAAGATTTCCCACAACATGCCACAACATTAATAGGTTGTACTCCTGGGTTATTCTCAGTACCACTAATGCAGCTCATTATGGGAGCCCAGAGGAAAATGAGATAGGGGATGAGAAAAGCCTCTGCAAATACAGCAAGATGTTGATTTCCACTAGTAAACCTCTTTTGGGTGATGGTATTGGAGACTGTAATATCATCCCTATTGAAATGGAACAGTTTTCCTGTTTTCATCTGATGTGATTTGAACAGCTGATGTAGCTGGGAGAAGCTCCTTTGACCAGTGCCAGGTTGTTCACCAGCAAACATCTGGTCTACTCAGAGATAATTGTTTAAGATTGCTGCAAAATGTAGGGTGCCCTTTTTTTGACAGTGTAAAGTGAGCTAGGAGATAGAGTACTGTCTGAAATCCACTAGTGATAAAACAGTCAAGAGTTGTGCAAATATTGTCGCCTTTGTAAAGCAGCCTTCAAGGCAAGCAAGCAAGCATCAGTGAACAAATACCCAGAAATTTACTGGACACTGTGGGCTCCCTGGCAAATATAGTTAATAGTTTCGGTATTAAGACCTAGTCATGTGTCATTTCAAGGGAGATTATAGAGGGAACAAGAGTGGTCCTCTCTTTTTCTAACACTCCTAATTAGAGAGTGACTGTAGCTTCTAGTGCTCCCAATAGGAATATTGCAACCTTTGCTTACTCACACACCTGTTTGTTCAGAAAATACAGGTGCTTGTGTTCTCCAGTGGTGCTGGGCATTTCTTCAGACTTTCCGGGTTAGTTATGGCCCTCTACGTACTTGTGTTGGCTTCTCTCATAGCTAGAACATGTGTGATGGAGGTGTTTGAGAAAGTCCTTTCCTGATTGACATTTGTGTCTCCTTCAGACTCTATTTGCTGTCTGAACCCTAAATTACATGCTTCTCAGAGCAGCTGTCTGTTCATGAATGGGAAAATATATGGTTCACACATCCCATTATGTCTTCGGATATCCCAAATGTCCCTGCAAGTCGTGCAGCTGAGTGGCCTCAACAGCTGTCAGAGGCTGCAGCTGCAGAATATCCCCAGCCTTTCTCTGTGTGATGTTATCTCCATCTCTTCTCCTACCTGCTGATTTCCTTGAAATATCTTTTTATGTTGAGACTGTTTCCAGCTAAGATTTCAGACCCCACTGGTCAAGGCCAAAATGTTTGGGGATAGGAAAGGCAGGGAAGAGAGGCTGGTGCTCAGAGCAAAGGACAGAGAGCAGGTTTATTGCCTAGACTTCCTCCCCTTAGGAAATCAGGAAACTGATGACTCTCCAGAGCATGCTCTTAGCAGCTGGACACAGAAAATTCAGAGAAGACTTACAGTATAAGGGAAAGACTTTATTTTTCTCTTCTGTTGGGCAAAAGAAATGTACCAAATAATCTGGGGAAAGGATGCAATTCTAATGAGATGTAAGCTTTTATTCACGTTTCTCTTGTGAGGTGAGTAATGTTATAGGTAGTGTTCAAAACTTCCACAGAACTTTTTCAGGAGAAAGGAAAAAAAACTTGTTGCAGTTATTAGTAAGCAGTGCATAATTTCTATACATCTGTTAAAAAGTAGTTTGTTGAAAATGGTAAATGACACACTGCCCATGGTGGAGGAGAGGGTGAGGTAGTCACTTCTTCCTTGAAATGTATTTGCGGTATATTAAGAACACTAACTATTTAGTCATATTTCTTCATATTATGAATAATTAAAAGGGAATTCAGCTTTGTAATCACATAGGAAAAAAGTCTTGGATTCTGTTCTGCAGTTTAGCAGTATTTAAGGTCAGTGCTTCAAAAGTAAACATTTCAGTAGCCGAGAGCATTATAAAAATGCTTTGGGTCTGCCTTGAAATGCAGTGTATTTAATACTCTCTTGATTCTGAAAAGTTCTTACTTAGTAAGACAAACTTTCCATTGATTTCAGTGGAAATATGGAGCTAGCATACAAAGTAATCCTGAATCAGGCATTGCTTTCTGACTGTATGGGAAAAAAGTGTTGTCACTTAAGTGGCTATTCTTTCTATGCTGAAAGAAACCCAAATATTACTGTATTTTCACTTTATTTAGCCCAGCCTTTTTGAAGAGAGCTCATTTTATGTGATAATGTATGATAAAATTTGTAACTTTTCCTAATACACCCTGCTGGCACCAATAGGGAAAAACCTCCAGAAGCCTCTCAGCAGAAATAGCTTATGTGCTGTGATTTGCTGAACTGGCATTCTGTAGTGAAGAAATACAGATTACAAAGATAGTTCAGATGTTGAAGATGACCACCTATTAGAATATGTTGGTGCAGGTTTCCCACTTTCTACAGTTTCTCTTTGCTAAGGATTCCGCCCTTCACCTCCCAAAGAAATTGACTTGGAAAATGTTGTACCTTTTATGATATATTAAAGATGCATTATAGAAAAAAATGGAGAAGTAATAAAAAGTAAAAATAGGTAAAGTGTAACAGCTTTTATTGTCCATTCCTGAGATCTGTCTGTTTGTTCCTCTTTTAATGGCAGTTGCTTTCCTTAAACTGCAGTGCAACCTGTTTTCCTTGGTGAATTTCATTGCAGCTTGTTTACAAGGGGGTTGAAATCGGCAGCAGGATGCTATAAGAGAGCGTGCTGTACTTTTAAAATGCATGGGAGATATTACCATTTACGAGGGAAGGAAATGACAGAACAGAGCAAAGCAACTCTGGCACATTAGTCATAGTTACACTCCTTCATTACTGCTTCAAATTGAAAAATGCCAACCACTGCACAGCTCACTGAAGTAAGTTCAGAGAGAACTGCACACATTCAAAGGTCAGAAAAAGGAAAATTATATACAATATTGTTTTATTTCCTTCACATAATGATTTATTTTTTTCTTTTGTCTTACTTTTAAAGTTGAAAAGATAGAGATTGTGCTAGGGGATGAAATTTTAGAAATTAAATTTACTTGCAATGCAACAGCTTCTCTTATTTGAGTGGAAAGCTTGTCAAGCAGGGGTGTATTTATAGGCATCCTTTGGGAACTGTGCTTCACAAGGTGAGATTTGAGAAGCTTTGGAGGCTGATTTCTGGATATAAGGCAGGATAATTTAGCAGGATAGTAGGAGTATTTGCCTCTCCTAACTGCCTAATTTAATTTATCATTTTTTAAAATTAGCTGTAAAGCGCTTCCATTTTATGTCTTCTATGATTTCTATGTTGTGGAATGTTATTTTGCACACTTGAAAACTTCTTTTTTTTTTTATTCTAACAAATAGTGTTACAAAATTCCATTATCCAAAAATTAAATTGTTCTGACTGCTTGGGCTTTGTGAGCATTGTGGGGTTTTTTTCCTCCATTGTGTGACTGGGTGTTCTGGGACTGCATCTACTTAGAAACCTAGGCCCTGTATGTGACTGTGCTAAGAATATTCATGAGTTTAACATTCATTTATTCTTTTGTTTTGCTGTTAGCATTGGGTTCCTCTGGTGCAAATGCTTTTGTTTGTTTAAACTTCATAGCTAATGGATCTCAATGCAGTTTGGTCTGAAATTTGTTATATATCAATGGAGTTTAAGAAGGATAGGGAACTGCTTGAAAGAGTCCAGCACAGAGCCACAAAGATGATTCAGGGGGTGGAACATCTTCCTTATGAGGAAAGGCTGGGGGAGCTGGGTCTCTTTAACTTGGAGAAGAGGAGACTAAGGGGTGACCTCACTTGTGCTTTTAAATATGTGAAGGGTGTGTGTCAGGAGGATGGGGTCAGGCTCTTCTCAGCGAAGCCCAGTGACAAGACAAGGGGCAGTGGTTGTAAGCTGAAGCATAGGAGGCTCCATGTGAATACAAGAAAGTGTTTTCCCAGTTGAGGTGCCAGAGCACTGGTACAGGCTGCCCAGAGAGGTTGTGGAGTCTCCTTCTATGGAGATGTTCAAAACCCGTCTGGATGTGCTTCTGTGTGACCTGGTCTAGGGAATCCTGCTGTGGCAGGGGGGTTGGACAAGATGATCTTTTGAGATCCTTTCCAGGTGCTAACATTCTGTGATTTGTTTGTGCATACAAAACCAGACAAATATAAAATAGACAATAAAATGTCTTTTCTATTTCTGCTTGAGACTACTGTAATAACAACTACTGTGGCATGATCTTAACATCCACTATTCTGACTGATGCAGGAATGGAAGATAAATCATGCTTACCCATTGACAATATCCCTCTGGGGTTCTGATACAGAATAAAATAGCAATAATTGTTATTTCAAGGAAAATAACATGGATAACAAATAGTTTAGGCTTTTTTAGTGGTTCCTGTTCAAAACCAGTTAGTTATATCTTTATAAGTCATTTGTTAGTCCTCTAAGTGTGGTAGATTTTTAGATTAATAGCTTTTATAATATTCTTTCCAGTGTAACTAATTAATATAGCCTCCACTGTTTGAAAGCTCTTGGGTGGATTTAATTCAGGTATGCCCTGGGTTTTTCAGCCAGGGCCTTTCAGTCCTGAATGGAAGACTAGAACTTTCCTTGGCAGTGAAAAGCTGTGTGCTCTGTAGAGATGCAGCTTGTTTATGGAGAACAGCACTTGTTTAATGTTGTTGTCAGAAAAAACTTTTCCTTTTTACCAGTCTTATTCCAGTTAATATTTTTGAGGGTAAGGTGCATAACTGAGAGAAAAAGCATATTCTAGCATGATACAATTTATTAGCAATATGAATTGAGTGGCAGTGTTCTTTTTACGTAATGCATTTAGTCACTGATAAGAGATTGGAATGCACAAATACAAGGTAGTCTGCTTGCAGGTTTTTTAGCAAAAAACAACATAAAGCCACTTGTCTTTACAAAGTTTAAATATATGGTGAAAACTTTCCATAGAGTTATTTTGACTGATTTTTACTTTAAAATATACTTCTATGTTAGGAGTTGATGTAGGGGACCAGTTAGTATCAAAACCTGAAACAGACTGAGATGAGATGACAAGGAAGCAAGCATGCATTTCATATCTTCAGTTGAGAGCATGAAGCCTATGAATTTTGTGACTTGCTCTCACTTTTGAAATGACTTTAATTCCTTATGTAATTTATACAGCAATGAATTTTAATCAGTATGCAGTTTGTTGATTCTTATTGTGTGAATTTGTAAAAATAACAAGTAATTGTGTGCTGCATAGTAAGAGGACGGTATTTTGGTGGATCAATAATGAAGGATTCAGTGATCCTTAGTTAATCCCTGGATATTGATTCTGTGATCTAAATTCATTTTAAGTTGATTTTTCTCAAGCTGTACTGAGTGCTGTCCTCTGAAATCTTGGTTGTACTCCTCACTTATTACAGTTGTAAGTATTCTGCATTAAAGGTATGTCAGATGAATCAAGCAATTTAAGTGACATTTGATTGCTGAAGTGGTTGTTTGGCTTGGGGTGTTTTTTTTCCTTCTAATCATAATAATGAATTTTCTGTGAAACTTCATCTTTTTATGGTTCCAACAAGGTATAGAGTTTCCAAGAGTTATGTTGCAATTTCTTGTTGCCAGTGTCTGTCAACCATAAATAATTGTGGCTGTTTTGATTTTTTTTCTTTACATGTCTAGATAGGTTGCCCAGTGGAGCAGAGAATACCAGTTTAATACTATTTAAGACAGTATTGTGAAGTGTGTCTTGAGCTATGAATTATCACTCAGGAGATGCCAGTGGGAAGCTAAATTCAAAAAGGATGTTCATAAGAATGTGAATCTTTTTTACATACAGTTTCTGTGTTATTGATCGGTTGGGTACAAAATGAAAAGGTTGCATTTCTTTGTGGCCTTTTAACAGAGCAGAGGGTTTCATATGTGAGCTTGTTAGATCTGAGTTCCCTCTACAGCCTGCCTGAAAGCAATTAGAATGAATGAAACAGCTTTAAAAAAATTAAGTGTAAGATCCCAAAATGTAGAATAATCAAACTTTTTTACAATGGGAAAAATGCTGGCTCAGGTTAAAACCAAAACTGATTAAGTTTTGGGAAACCTGGAAAAAGAAAGGTTGGATACTGACTTCCAGAAAACTTGTGCATAGCACTTATCAAAATGTAGGTCTCTGACAGGTCTTGAAATGAGCCACTTTATACAAGTGCATCTCAAAATAGCTTTCAAGGCCATAGCTTTGACTTGCAATGCTGCTGTAGTCAAATCTGCTGAAGTCAAGAGCTCTAATTCATTACAGCGAGTTACCAATTGCCATAAGGTAACAGTGAGTACAGTTGAATGAATTGCCTCTAGGTCCTTAGAAGGAGCAATTAAAAAAAAGTTTTTGCTTTACATGTCTTTAAGATATTATATAATTGGATTTCATTACTTTGTAATGCCCTGAGGTGCAGTAGGTGCTTTATGGAGCAGATAAGACGACTCATTTCTTAATCCTTACATCTTAGTTATAATGCTGGAACAAGAATGGCAGAAAACAGTTCTAGGTGTAACACTAAGGCTGGAGGTGACAGTTGCAGCCATAATATGTATGTAGGTTGTTCCAGATCCAGCACTGTCATTAAGTGGCTATGGCTTATCTCTCCATTTGAGTAGATTTTAATAAAAGTACATAGGGATTCTTGCCCATGCATGCTTAAAATCATCAGGCTTTTCTTTATGAGCAGTATCTGTAATAGGGATTCTGAGTAGCACCTAGAGAGTAATTGCCTGGCAATACATTCAACTTCCTACTTCCAGAAACTTACTAGTTTGAAGCTATTTAAAATTTGGCCTCTGTAGTATACAGACAGGAGTTTTAATTTGCTTTTTTTAGTCACTTGAAATGAGCAGCCACCTGCACCCAACATGACTGGAAACTTTTTATTGGAAACTTTGCATTTACAGAATTTATCAGTCTAGTTTATGTTGCTGGTATTACAGTTAGTAAGTGTAAGGTACATTAGGTGGAAATAGGTTACTTTGAAATGTACTATTTATATATATTTTGTCTCAGTTATATTTTACATGATATCCACAATTTCACTACTGAAATTGGACTGTCTTGCTTCAAGGAGATATTATGAGCAGCTGAGCTGTTGTTTGTTACATGCATATTTATGCTCCCATCTTGTGTCATGTTATCTGCTTGATCATGTAAAGTCATAAGATTTCAGGAGCTGTTTAAGGTGTTTTCTCCTCTGCCCCTAAAATCAGTAGATACAATTGCCTAGAGTGAATCTGTTGCTGTTGTTTGTCTGCTGCTTAGAGCCTGGAGCTGTGGTATGCTTTAGTTGAGAAAGCTCCATAGGACCTGACCTGAAACTCAGACAATTAATTGAAAACCTCTCCAGTGACTTCAGAGAACTCTCAGAAGATACTGAGCATGGTGGAAAGTACCCAAATTTGAAAAATAAAACAACCAACTAAACAAAACCAAAACAACAAGAAACGAAACAAAACCAAAAAACCAAGCACAAAACAAATAAAGAACAAAACAAAAAAAAAAACCCACCACAAAAAAAGAACACAGAAAAAGACCTGAGTCTGGGATATCAGAATAAATCAGTTAAGAGGCCTCTAGTTAGGTATGTGTGCAGAGATCCCGCTGTGGGAGATGAAGGTGTGTGGTAAGAGAAATCAAATGGTATAGGGCAGTGAGGAAATCACAGCAGCCTAAGACATAACTTTATATTGACCATTGCCCTCTAGACATCTTGTTTAGCCTGGTTAAAGAACACCTTGGAATGATATCTGGCTATGTATTTCCATGTATGTAAAAATATAATAAAATGGTAGGAAAAAAATTACTTTGGCCCACTTCCCATTTTGTGTAGTCATTGCCTTGCTCTTTGAAGACAGCCTTGAGACTCAATACTCCTATTAGGAAGTAAGAAAATATAGTAAGCTATAGATTATTGTTGTTGAAAGAGACACAAATACTGAAGGCAAATTCAATTTCATTCAGATTTGTTCTAGAAATTCGCCATCTTGGGCTATAAGTTCAAATCCATGTCATGTTGTGTTTGCATGCTGTTGGTTCATTTCAGTTTTCACCAAATTGGTTTTTGAAAAAGGGATAAAGAAAAATGTCTAGATAATTAGTGTCTTCCACATCTGAGTTTGTGAGAGAAAATGTGATTTTGCATGTTCTTGACTACAAGAGCCTCCTGTTTACTTCAGTTCTGGATTTGATATCTTGGCATAAAAAGAAATCACTGTCATGCCAAGGAGAACAGTAATGAGATGAATTGCCTTCCAAATGATGTCTGGATTTGAAGAGGTGGAAATCACAGTTGGTTTTTCAGATGTTGTGCAGACCTCTAATACCCTGGCAGTCTCACTAAGTAGAATTTTTTGTAATTTCTTTGAACCTCCTCAAATCCATTACTAAAATATCTTGCCTTGCTTTCACACCTGGAGCCAAACATCCTTCAGCGCTTCATGAAGTTGCAGATGATTGAGCATAGAGTGTATTGTCTCAGTCACTAGAGGCAGTTTTGTGCTGGCTTGAAGAAGAATGGGGAACAAAGCATGTTCAGGGACACCAGGCTGTCAGTATGTACATTATGGGTGGATGTCTGTATGTTCTGCTCCACTCATTGTAGACTCTAACAATGTTTGACTCCCAAATATTCCTGGCAGGTGCTAATGTTACTTTGTTCTGGGTTTTTTAATCCTCTTAACTCTTTCACTGTGTAAATTCCTAGACCATGTAATACTTGCAACTTCTGCTCGTGACTTTAAGTTAGGTTTTAGAGGTTCTATCTCACTTCTACCTTACAAGTGATGGTGCAGATTGGTGAGATGAGATCTGGTAGCTCTGAAACTGTCTGGGGAAGGAGGAATGCTGTTCCTCCTGAGAAGCTGGATTTGCAAATGGTAAAGCAATGAGAAACTTAGGGACTGATCATGCATGACGGGACAAAGACAAGACACCTGTTCTCTGTGCACCTGCACAAGTACTCTATGTTGAGCATTTCTTAAGACATTGTACTGCCATTTTTTGCTTCACTAGGGCAGCAGCTGCAGCACATTATTTGGTAGGTTACACTCTTTCTTCTGCTGCAAAGGAAAGTATTTAGGGTGCTCAGAGTTTTTCATAGCAGTAAAGGGTCACTAAGACTCTTACTCAGAATGTATTCTGGTCTCTGAAATGCAGCTCCTGGTTGAGCTGGTTAATGGAAGGAGCTCCCTTTACTGCCTGACATGACTGCATACGTGCTGCATTTGGGTACAGTTCTTCTGTTTTCCTTCCAGGGTAACACAGGAATCAAAACATGTAGGCAGCAGAAGATCAAGCAAGCAGTTCTACAGGTTCCCGAGACTTACTGTGTGACATGCACATCCCATGGCTGATGCTATCTTTGACTTTCTCAGTCAATTTCCTGACCACTATTTGTAGCTATGTTTATTCTATCCACCTCCAGCTTGCTATTTAGTGTGACTAAGCTGCTTGAATTCTAAAGTAGGATTTACTAACGAAGTCCCAATTTCTGTTTGAGGACCACTTTTTTGTCTGGGCATCTTTTACTATGCAAGGAGGAACAGCAGTTAGAATAGATGTAATCTGAGCACACATCAGCTATTTAGTGCAAAATGCACATATATAAGAGCTAGGACTAATGTACTGCATGGCAACACATTGTATTTTAGATGCAATGCAGGTATTTTGTATGTACATCTGTATACATAGGACTTGATGTATTTACCATTAGTATACACACCACCAGAAAGGAGACACCAAAGAGTTTCTGTTGGTTGAGCAGGAGGGAGGGAAAGTGTTGCCCTCTGTCTCTTAGAAAACGCTGATCCTCAGTCTTGCTGAGTTGCTACCTTCTGCTTTTTTGCCTTTTTTTTTTTAATTTCCTAATAGTTTCTTATATTTTCATGTATTTTCACTTGAGTAGCTCCTGCTTATCTCAACAATTACACTTTGGTCTTTTTACTATTTTTATCTTGCAGGGCTTTTGCTCATGGTCTATGTCGCAGCTCAACAATGATTTTCTCAGTAAAGCTGGGCCAAGGTCACCCAGTGGTGTTGCATCAACCCAGTGTTTGAAACCCAGCCCTAGGTTACACCTTTGGTGGAAAGAAATATCTGGTCAGTTAGTTGGATGGGTGTGCCCTGTAGTGCTTCTGTGCTGGGCAGAGCACCTTTGTCATGTTGGTAAACCAGTTTGGTTCCTTATTTTGGAATAACCAAAACTACCTGGAAATCAGATGGCCTGTAAGTGCTGCGAAGTTGTAGATGTGTTAATGGAGAAGGCTGTCTGTAGCCCAGGCAGCCCAGGAGTGTGCACAAAGCTGAGTTGAGACTGAAATTAGAAAGGCTTAAGCATAAACGGCAGCTTTGCCTGTAGTCGACCTGTCTAGCTTCAGAGTTTCTTCCTTTGTGAGATGGGTTTACTAAAACATATTACAGAGCAGACAGGGAGGATTATGTGATTAATGTTTTGCATGGTATTCTGTGAATGCAAAGTGCCATCTATCTTCTAGATGAAACTGTTAGGAGCAATATATAAACCTGAAGAGTAAAGATGCTGTTACAAATTTGCTACAAGCCTTTATCTTAACATTTTAATTCAAAAAAGGAAATGACTGTAAAGAATTGTCTTCTGATCACAGGATTTAAAAAGAACAGATTTTTTTTTACTGTCATGCTGCAAATTTTTTGTCTAAAAATGGAGTTCCAATCATGTAACATTTTCCAGTCTTTCCTTCAAGGTGCATATTTTTAAAATGTAAAAACTGTCTCCTTCCATGTCAAAATTTCAACATTTTAATTTTTGTGTATTCAAGGTATATGGTAAGCTTCTAGAACTTCCCCTAAAAGGAAAATACCATTTTGCAACCCTCTCCAATTCTATAAAGCATTGAAATAATTCTGAGGCCAGAACTGTGCTGTCTCCCTGTGACTGACAGTTGTGTCTGTACATGCACGTAGGGCAGGTCTGTAAGGACTGCTTTCCAAGAGGCAAGGTGGACTGCTCCCAACCTTGCTCAGTGAGGAAGCAAGCAAACTGGTGCTGGAAGCAGGTTCTTGTTTATGTGCTCACCATAAGATATTTTCAAGCCAAAAGAACTGATTGGGTAATATAAGCCTTCTTTGTACCAGAGGGAAGGCTATTCACTAAACAAATAACAGCTTATTTTTGTACACAAAGGACTAGGGAACCAGAAGCTTATTCCATAGTGGTTGTGATGCATTTCTGGATGTTATGGTGATCAATTATGCGTAATACTACTCTTGAACTTACACAAAGTTTTATTTGTTCACAAATAGTCTAGTTACTCTAGCTAGATTTCTTTATACTTAAGCAGCTAACTTTTAGTATTTGTATGGAAGAAAGGAAACTGTCAGAGTAATATCACTGTCTTGAAGATTTATGATCAGTGTGGAATATTGCTGCTGTGCATTATTTGCTAGGTTTCTAATTACCTTTTCTGGTTAGAGGATTTTGTTTTAAAATATTCTTTTTCCATGTAGAGACTTGTGTTTAGAAGAGTGTTTGACAGGATTTTTTTTGTTGGTTTTTTTTTGGTGCAAAAGAATGGTAAAGTGACAAGGAGATGCACACTAGAGATGTCAGTTCATAGCATCCTGAACCTGGAATTGCTAATGAAGTCTCTTCTGTGCCTCATAGGTGATATGCCAGTGCATTTCAGTTTCAAGAGAATAGATGTACAAAACAGTCAAGGGTACCTTCCTTATCACATAAGAGGAGAGGTTAAAAATAAAAAAGAATGAGACTGTAATTCTGAATGGGAGTGTTCTATTATTCATAAAGTATTTTGTTTCTGTAGAAAACAATATTATGATATGACATTCAGATCTTATTACTCTTCTTGCTCGTATTGTGCTATGCAGCTGTTCTGCATTAGGGGGCTTCTTCATTTCACTTTGCAGAACAAACCCTTTGTATTTATTTGTATTTTTAGGGTGTGGTAGGAGAAGAGAACTTGTGCTTCCTTGGATTTCTGGCTGTTTTAAAAAAGATGTGTTATTTCTTGAGTCACTAAACAATGCGAATATAAAAAATTAATACTAGAACTGAAGCACAAAATCAGTACTAAAGAGATATATTAAGAAAAAAAGATTTCCCTTCAAAGTGCTGAAGTGCTATGCATTTATAGCACTCCTCACATGTTGTTATACCATTCTGCATTTTAATTGTGACAATTCAGGAATAATACAAGTGTTTTCCACAGCTCGTTTGTATGCAGTGTAATAATTCTTACTATCTCTTCCTAGCTGGTATCTCTTTGTGGGGCTTGTGTTCCAAATGGGGCACAGAAATTGCCTCTAAGCATTTTTGTGAGGCAGTTGTGGCTTCTGTTAGTAAGGATAGCTTTTCTGCCAAAAATTCCATTTTCCATTTTGTCTTGCAGATAGTTGTTTCTTCTAAGTCTGGTACCATGAGTGCCCACTGCAGACCTGAGTAGAAACCTGGATAAATAATTCTGAGCTATATTGCACTGCAAGTCAGTAAAAAAAAAAAAAAAAANAGTGATTCAAGTTTGCCTAATAGTCCTTAAGGGGAAAATACATACCTCAAATTTTTCTCTGTAGTGCCTATATAAGGATCTGTAGCAGTGCTAACTATTTCCAACAAAGTTGCTATTTAATGCTAGGTAGAAAACAAGACCATGCTGTAAGTTTGTTAGTAGTGCTAGTGGAAGAGAATTCATTAGTCTTAGATGTTATTCCTTTCCCTGGAAAGGAAAATGCAACACTCTCCACATTGCATCATCTTAACAAATTCACTGTGAAAGGTCAAAGGCTGCAATCTGTGTGTTTGAACAAAGACTGGCACAAGGGAAAATAGTAGCTTCAGCTTCTTCATACCACTTAGTTTTTCTGCAGAGAAAGCTTCATTTATGGTCCCACCAGTAAGCTATTTGCATACAAACAGGGCAAATCATGCATAAATGCATGGTTGTGGTACAAACATGTGTAGATGATACAAATAAGTAGTAATAAAAAAGACAGTCAAGATACTGTAAAACACAGACCTCTTATATATATGCAAACACATAGATTATCTGTCCCAAACCCAGAGAATTTGTCACATAAGCTAACAACTGTGATCTCTGTGTGACATTAAACAGCTAATATTTACAATTTATCAGGCTACTGGAAGGGGTTACATCTTTGCATGTGGCTTTGAAGCTTGTAAATGGCACAGCCTGTGTAATTGGCAGTTTTCAAGAGCAAGAATTTCCATGCTGTAGTACAAAAGTCTAATGTTTGAAAAGAAAAAGTAACTTTGTAAGCAGGTGGGAAGTAAGGTAGAAAACACAGCACATGTTTCTGCTCTTGTAAGTACTGCAAAATTCTGAATTTTTAAATGTGCATGTGTTTACAGGATCAAAATCTAAAGTAGCACAGGAAGAGAAATATGCAATTTTCTGAGTCCTTGTGATCTCTATTAATAGCTCCCATCCCTGATGAGTGCAGGGATTTACATAAGAGAAGTATGCAAGAATCTCTGAATAAGAACACAATATCCCCAATCTCCAGCCTCTGAGAACTCCATTCCAAAATAACAGACACTAGACAGAACAAGATTTTACTACATGCGTTGCAAGACCCTTGTTGTTTGCCACAGTGTTTGTTTCTTTCCATCTCCTTGGCTGATAATTGGAATACTCAACCTATGACTTGTAATAAGCTTCTAGTCCCAAGGTTAATAACAGACTGAAGATCAGTAGATGCTTTGATTTCTTGTGTTTGGAATAAATAGTGTGCAATGAAAATGTATATAAAGACCTCAGAAATCAAATTGGCTGACTTTAGAATGAAAGGAGAGCAACAGAGACTGTTATTTACAATTACTGCTTCTTTTCACAGTTTATCTGTTTCTTTTTGTTAGATAAATGCCTATGTAGACAGATATATTTATCAATCCAGACATGTATGTAGTTCCTACAAATGTGTCTGCTGTTCTGCTTGCTTGCTGGTGCTTTCTCTCTCCCTCTAAGCTTTATATTCTTGTGATTCAAAATGTAGCTGGGCATCTATGGCAGCTTGCTCACTTTAACATTTTGAGTGGTTTCAATTTAATTATTTTCTAAAATTAAAATTGTTCTGTGACATAACTGAGGAAACAAATCACAACCTCTTTCAGACTTTCATAAAATAACACCCCAAGTGCACAATACTTTGGTGCAAACCAGAAGCTAAGACTTGTAGAAATGTGATGTGGGAAGAATAAGGAAAGAAAGCCTGATAGTTCTATGAGTCCACTTCTGCATGAAAATGATTGAACAGGAATTACAAGTTTGGAAATTTAAAATATTGCAAATAATTTGGTATTGAAGCAAAAGCCAGTCATGTGGGAGTTTTGTTTTTCAATTACTGCATTTAAAGTGTAGTTTACATTCTTGAACCTTAAGAGCTGACCATTAATGTTGACTCTTAATAAGATTCAGAAGGATGTGCAAATTCCAGAAGCCTAAAATAAATCTAATGTAGTGGCACTATTTTAAAAATTGTTAGGTTGAATTTTAAGACAAAATAACAGAAAAATTGATGTAAGATTTAATTAATAATGCTGAAGAAATGAAATGAAGGTAATTCTTATCACTGTAAGTTTGCAATGATTCTAATGAGACTGGCACTTGAATTCGATTCCAAGTTGTGCTGGTAAAGCTGATAATACTGGTGTAAGATTTCCATGTATCCTTCATTGTGATTTCACTTGTCGCTTTTGGTATTTTTGTGAGTGTTCAGGATAAAAATCACTGGACTGTTGCTATTCAGCTTTGCAGATGATACAGACCAGGATGAGATATATAATGGAGAGAATGGCTTGCTAACATAAAGCAGCCTGGGCACAATAGCTAATCTAAGTGTTAGAAATTAGGACCTAGTGCCAGAAGTGGTAGTGCCTTTGTAGCTCAAACTGCCTGGCTGCTGTCCTGATACATTAGACAAGTTCCTCACACAGTCACATTTTCTGCTCTGTTCTGTTGCCCCACTAGTTTGCAGAAGACAGGAATTTGATGGCTTTGCCATTTGCCTTGAGTCTGTCAGGTCTGGATCTTTGTGTCCTTTTAAAAGCCAGTGGCAGCCTTTTCTTTCTTGAGCAGAAAGCAGTCCTAGTGATAAAGCCAGGAAACAGGCAGAGAGTGCCCTTGTAACCACACATTTCCTGGAGTAAGCTGAGATTTTTGTTGTACTTGCTGGAAACCTGAATATATCAGCCCCCTACACTCTCACAACTTGTAGTTGCCCAGCCCTTTATTTCACATGGGTCAGCCCTGGTGTCTGGCAGTCATCTAGGCTGAAAAGAAGCAGGTGATTCCATGAGGCAATTTATCCTGGTTACCTGAAACAGCTGCCATAGGACAAGAAAATTGCATTCTGGAGAAGTCTTTCTCTTTCCCCTGAGGACAGATTTGAAGTAGATTTAAACACATTTAAATTACCCTAATATTTAGATGGCTAAAGTTAGGGGGAGCGAGCCCAAGGTATAGCAAGATATGAGTGGAAGAGTTCAACTCTCATCCTATCATATTTAAAGCCCAGGTAGAATTTTCCCTTGGCTCACCCTGCAGCACCTCTTGGATTCAAGAGCAGAAGAAATTTTTCTTTAGTGTCTTGAGCACTTTTTTTCTGCAGAAAGGTTTTTACTACATTTTTAAACAGCTGCTTTCAGTTCCTTCAGCTGCCCACAGTAATAGAAATAGGTTTGCCATTCCTAGGCAAGACTTAGAGTAGCTCTTGGCCATCTCATTGACTCAGAGAACAATGTTATCTGAGAAGAATCTAAGTTGCTTAAATCCTTAGATGCCCATAGCAATTCCTAAAGAATATTACTCAGCAGGGACATCTAAAGAAGACATAAGACACTTTGCCTACTTCTAAAGTTCTAGGTTGCTTTCAAGTAGTGCCTAAAATTCACTGACAGGTAACAGGTTTTAGGACTAACTTTTGGCATCCTGAAGAAGTGGCAAGGAAACTTGTTTGTTTTCTAATCGTGGTTAGGCACCTGGCTACTTCAAATGCCTGCCCACGCACACTTGAGTAACTGCTAGTTGTGGGAAAGGCACCACTGCACACGTTTGTTCCATCAGAAACATGGTGAGTATGATCCAAATAAAAAGGTAACTAAGAAGCCTTTGATGGGGAACTGTACTTGCAAGTCATAATTTTCTCTCTGTTCTGATCCCCATGCAATTTATTCTGAAGTCATTATGTAAAGAAACTGCAGGCTTTCTGTCAAAGGCAGCTGTGTGGAGCATTCATTAGAAGAGCAGAAAAAGTAGCGTGACACCAAGAGTATTTGCCTGCCCTCCTCCTTTCCTCCCACGGAGAGCAGGAGCAAGTGTGCCTGTGGCTGGTTCCTACCTTATGCCACTTCAAAGAAGATTCTTTGAAAGTCTGTTACACAAATCTTCTGCAGAGAGCTAAGTATGCAGATAAGTTACATCAGTGCACACAGGATACTGGACTCTAAGTGTTTACTCTGTAAACACAGAAGCCCTTGGGAAGTAGCAGCTAATGCAGGTGGAGCATTAGTAGGCAAACCAGGAAAGCCCTGGCCACTTGGTGCTAGGCCATGCTGGGTGGATGCATAGTCTCAGATGTGGCAGGCTTCGAACTTTTGACTGTTAGCCTTCTGTAACAAATTTTGCAGCCTCTCTGAACAGGGCAGTTAGAGTTTTACAAGATGGCACTGTGGAGTGCTAATTCCTATGAATAATCCTTTCATCCTTTGCTGTCTGCTGGTGTCATGTGAGCTGCATTTTTTGCATCAAGTGGGGATCTGCAAGTATGAACTGCTATTACAGAACAGCAAGTGATCTTTACTCCTGTGTAACAGAAAAAGAGCAAGGAGGAGAAGGTAGTTCACTGCTTTGCAAATCAAGGGCAAGTTCATGGCAAGATGGAGACTCAGTGACCCCCATATATGGACATCAGTGTGTGGGGGGTTTCCAAACCTCATTGCTAAATGCTATTTTTTCCCCTTGATCACAAGCTAAGTCCCTTGTATTCACTGAGGGCAGATAGTGTGTGCTTGTACAGTTTCTGTGAATCTTCTGGTATGTGGTAGTTTCATGTCCCCAGCAGTCATTCCAATTACAATAAGAGATTGTAATTACTTGCTGTTTGTATGTTTTAGAAATTCAAATAATGAGCAAATATTGTATGTGGCAGGGTATAAACTTTTTTTAAAAACATGTTTAATCAACCCTTCATGCTTGGTAGTTATATAGTCATATTGATAGTCATTCTTCCAAGTAGAAGTCGGGTAGAGAGGTAGCAAGTTATGCTGCCCTAGAGCCACGTAAACTTATGTGAAAATGTCCTACTTATGCAAATGAGTCATAAAAAAGGACAGAGTCTGGCCTCCGGCATATTTAATAGCATTCTTAGACTTTGCCAGGCAAGTGTTGCTTCCTGCCTCATGCTTTTGATAGATGGGAAGTTACTGCTAATGCATTTTTAACTCTGAGTATTGTAGTGAAAATGTCACTGGCTGAAATGCATTCTCTTCCACGCATGTTGGCTCCCTTAATGTGTCAAATGCTGCTAAGTAGATAAAAGGTGTCTGCAATGAGATGAATCTACTTGTATTGTCCTGCTTATGGACTCAGTTCTTGAAGTGGTCAGCATTTCTGATACCAAGTGACGCAGATCCTCAGTTGTGCCAGAGCACAGCTTGGCTCTTTGAGGGCCAGAAGTGACAAAGTTTGAAGACAACATGACTCCAGGTTGTGGTGCTTTGGCTCCTTAGAATTCTCCAAATTACACACAGCAGCGGTGAACGAGTCTGGACTTGGGGATGGCTAGGAAACAGCGGAGGGATGCATGGACCTAGCAGCAGCCCTTACAGCTAGACCTCTACTGCCTTGCTAATGTTCAGAACTTCCTGTGGCATTGCCCGGGGTGGGTCAGAACCTCAGCTGTGACACCAGCCAGCGTGGCCATGTGACCGCTTAGCCATATCAGTGCGACATTGCGTGGCTCATTTTTGGCAGGAGTTCAGAGCAATCATCCTCCCTACTCCTGTGCCAGAGATCTGTGTGGCCACACAGGACCCTGCGTGTTCAGGAAGCTTTGCTCTTGTCTGTTCGTTCCCGGTCGAGCTCACGCTGGGTGTGAGCAAGTGCCTGTGATCTGTGTCTGTGTTCTTTCCTCTGTTGTGTGCTCTGCTCCGTGTGCCTGACTTCATAAAAATGAGCCTTGTTATTCCAAGTACATAAACATGTTTCTATGCATTTCCCATTAAAGATCTCTATGGGGATTATTTAAGAATTTACCCATCAAAGCCCTGTTTACTTCCTTTCTTGGACAAATGTACAGTTGATTTTTCTTCATACCTGTGATGTGGCATCTTTTCTTCAGTCTGCCCTTTTTCTGCTGAAGTCCTCGCTTGTGTATCATTTATGAAAATGTTTCACTTATGAAAATAAGGCACTTACATCCCTGGTTTAGGGGAGACATTGTTCTGCAGACACTCCTGGATCCACAGCAGTACCTGGTTTTGATTGAGCTGGAACAGAGCCTGTCTAATCTACTGGGTTGTGCTGTAACAAAGGAGCCTTGTGGGGAGCAACTACAGGGAAAGAAGGCAGCTGGTGTGTAAATATTCAAACTTGGGCATTCACTGAAGCATTTTCTTGACTCAGAGCTCTCAAATGTCTGAGTATGTGATCTGTGTGCTGAAACTGTGCCAACCAAATATTTACTATTACTCTACTGCTTCTTGGAAAATGTAGAGAATTCACACATTATAAGAAGTATCATTTTTTTGGAACAATGGTCACTGAAAGTAATGCTCTGTTAGTACAGAGGTATCTTTGACACTCTTAAAATTAGAGTTTAGCTCAGAGAACATTTTCTTAGCAGCTTCATGTTGTTTGAATAATTCACCTATGAAGAATATTCTGAGCTGAACTCTGCTTTAATTCCAGCAATTTTATGAACCTTTCATGAAAACACACTTCAAGCTATCGCTGTTTTAAAATTAAAATAATTTGCCTTTCTAGTAATTGATTTAAAGTATCTTCCTTCTGCTCTTCTAGCATCCTTTGTTTAGGCATATAATAGAGTAACATCATATGTTTCTGGCATTATCTGTTGTAAATAGCTAAACTTTGGTACTAATTTGCTTTCTTGCACTCAAAAAGAGTTCACAGAGATAGAGTTTACTTTGCAAACTAGGTTTTTCAGTCAACTCCAGCCTGTTTTGCTGAGTTATTTAAGACTTGTTTAGTGCAGTTTCCTTAGGAAATTATGTTTATATGCTTGTGTTGTATATCTCTATTTTGAACATGTTTTATTTCTCCTTCTGTGTTCCTGTCACCTATCTGCCCTGCATGGTTTTTGAGCAGGAACTATTTTTCACTTTTTCTGTCTAGGATATGGCCTATAGTTTTGCTTTGGGGGCCTGAAGGGGTTGGTATTTATAGTGCAGATGAAAAAAACTAATGTTGATAATGAACCATCTTGTCCACTTTCAAACCAAGGGAAAAATTTGTTTCAGATCCAAGCATCCCCCGGAGCCTGCCTGTGCCTTGAACCCATTAACCAACTTTGACAGGGAAACAGTCTCAAGTGGTGAGTTGGAGAGGGGAATATGTTCTTAGAGGTTCTGTGGTAACTGGGGTGCAGGAGGCAGGCTCTGACTGTCCTCCCTCTTCCCCTCTTTTCTCAGGGAGGGGTAGAAGCATGAGCTTACAGCAATAACCCAGAGCCTTTATGAATGGGGACCAGCACAGGAAAGACTTGAGTCAGTCTGCAACCTCCTGCACAGCAAAGGCCAGCAACCATTGAAATGCAATCCAGAGGAGTGAAACAGCTCCTGTTCAAGCCTTCTTTGAATTTGCTAATAAAACAAATTTGAGGGAGTTCTTTCTTACTTTGAGGGAAAAGATCATTTTAGTAATCTCTTTAAAGAGAGTTCTTGTTCCTTTGGCCTGTAATTCTACTATAATCAGTACTTTGGAGGAGGGTCTAACCTTTAAGTGAAACTGAGCCTGTAGTAATTTTTAGGAACAGTGCCTACCCACTGAATTGTGAAAAATACAGGGATTGCTGCATCAGTCTTAAACCTTAAGGAAACACTTTGGAGTTCTATGGGCGGCTTAATCTAATCTAAAAGGTGAGCATGGTTCTAAATGTATTTTCTAGTAAGCTTTCTACTTGTAGAAGCAGTAGAGAAAATTGCTTGACCAGCTAATGGGATTAGCGAACCGCATTCCAAGGGTTATGGTCCACTATGGAGTAGCTAATCGAGTAAGATGGATATTTCTAATATTCATTGCTTTAATTTTTATGTTTTATTAACTATGGCAGGCTCAGTGGCTGCTTGGAAGAGAGCTGGGAGGCCTCCTGAGGGAGGGCTTGTTTAGGGTGTAATAAACCAGAATGACAGTAAAAGAAAAGGCAGAGAGGAAAATGTTTGGAGAGTTCTCCCATGCTAGGGGTATTTGTGCATGTACACACATTACTCAACTAGAGAGTATGATCTTACTGCCATGATGGAAGAGGCAACTGTGACTTAAGGTAGAAGTTTATGGTCATAATAACTGTTATTAGAATTATCTCAAAATACAGCTGCTTTCCCCTATTTGCAACTTTTATAGTGCCTGGAGAGAAGACACCAGGTGCAAGGACCAAAAACTGGATCTTCCTGCATATGATTCTGACACTATTAGGAGTAGCTGGCTGGTTCTCCTTTCCTCTTCTTCCTCTCCACTGTGTCTTCTCCATGATATTGTTGTCTAAAATAAATGGAAGGTGTCTTTGTGCCTTCCCAAAGCTTTTTGGGACTCTGAGTCAGAGGACTGTGTGTGCACTGAGGCACTTCTCGCTCAGTACTGAACAAGGAAGGCTCCCGATGAGGGAGAAGGCAGATAAAAATGTATATTTAGTAACATCCACAATGGAATATCATCCAAATAGAAACCAAAATAAGCACAATACAAGCCTTAAGAAAAAAGAAAAGAGATTTGAACAAAATCTGTAAGATACTGTTGGCTCTAAAGGCATAAGAAGTCATCCTGATAATGAACATACAGAAATTTGCAAAGATAGTGGGGAATTAACCCCATTAACCTTAGAGGAGGAAAAAAAGCACAGGTGTCAATAAATATTTACTCTCCTGATATTTGAAGGTGTTCTTATTTGCACAGCCAACTGAAAGCTTTTCTGTGGGGATTTTGTAGAAGTAATATTAATATTAACTTTGTGTCTTTGTTGCTTTATTTTATATCTTTGAGACAAGTAGTAAATTTACCATTGCAAATTTGAGATTTTTTTTCAGTTGTAAAATTTATCTCAGCTCATTTGTCATGAAAATTTGCCCCTTAGGACTAGTTTGAACAGTATCCAGGTGTTTAATGTTGTTCACCTAATGAAGGCACAACTCATGAAAACAACTATTGAACTGTGGTACACTTCATGAATACTGAGGAGGCATTCAAATTTCAAATGCATGTCGTAGTAACTGGGTCTGTAAACTGCTGCTCCTGAAGCCTTGATGCTCTGTGTCTTTCTCCATATGACCATTTTTCACTTGCCTTTTTTTTTTTTCCTATTTTCAAAGACAGTTTGTATGTCTCCATTTAGCTTCATCAATCCAGAGAGAGTACAGTTATAATTAGTTTGGCCATGGAGCGCTTGGCAGATTTTTTGTGAAGTACTCTAGTTCATAACATGCCTTACTAGTCACATTTCTGTCCTCTTAAATAAGAGGAGATGGATCGTAGCAGGATGCAAATAATGCAGGAGAAGAGGTAAAAAGCAACATGTTATGTGAAGATGAGGCATGAATATGGGTGGACTAGGAGAAACCTGCTGAAATGTGTCAAAAAGGAGATTTTTTTTTTTTGGGGGGGGGAGGGAAGCCTGACCCAGTTGCACCCCTGAGAAGGGAAAGAGACCAAATCACGGGATCTGCGTGGATACCAAGCACCACATTCTACTGTGGCAGAAGAGCAGTAGATCATCCTACACAAATGTGCTATTGAGATGCTCCAGCAAAGCAGGAGGGGGTGGGAAGAGAGTATGCATGGTGCACATACCCGAAACATATTTTAGGGGGAAGCTGTTGTCGAGATGAGATGTTATCCTTGCTCCAGAAGAGCTGCAGCAGCTATGTCAGTCTTAGCCTAAAAAAACAAAGTCTGTATTCTGGGCTACTGAAGTGAAATAGGTGTAGTTGTCTGTCACCCTGATGACAAAACCACTTGCTTTGGTTTTATTAAGCTTCATTTTGCAATGCCTGGCCCATGGGGTGGATGGAGGCAGGATTCTGCTGTGTTCACTGAGCTGATGTTGCATAGCGCTGCTAAAAATGTGTATCAGCATTTGCCAGATATAAATCACTGTCCTTGATTGATTGTGCAGCTTGGATTATAAAAATCCAGCATTTTTCTTTTCTTTTTGTCTGAAATCTAAACCAGCAAGTTGCAACTTTGCCAACACAGTGGGAAGCATTACTGTTCTCATTTAATTCTCAGAATTGTTAAAATTAGGCATATTTGCAAATTTACGCTGGCCAGAAAATGAAACTTTCTGTTCTGGGAAAAATAGTTATAGTCCTGTTATTCTTTGTTACTGAAATGGCTATTGAATTTCTCATTAAAAAAATCACTATGAGCAAGTAACCCTTCATAGAACAGTCAGGATACTCATAACAGGAGACAGATCTCTCTGCAGGATCACCACGCTACAAATGAATGGTCAAATCCCCATATTGTTGCCTGATCTGAGATCATTCAGGCTCTGAAGTCTTTTAGAAATATTATTTTCTTAAATCAGGAATTGCCTTGTAACCCTGAAAAATCTTTGTTTGGTGTAGCAATATTTTCCTTTGAATAAACACTAACTACAGAAGAAAAACAGATAAGTATGTCAGATAGCTCTACCTTTCAACTTTTGCTATATCCCAAAATAGCTCTAGACCTCATTCTGTTCTAAGATCTGCAGTGCACTTCTCTGATATGCTGCTCTCTGTATGTCCTGTATTTTTAGTGAAATCAGTGGGAGTTCAGAGTATGTGGGACTGCAGGATCCTCAATCCTCCTTGCTGATCTGAGACTAATTTTTTCTTTCCTATGCAATGTTAGATACTACTGCTGCAATTTTTTTAATGATTGTGAATAATTTCATTCTTCTTGTAATCTGATAGCATTTTGCATTTAGCCCTTTGTGCTTCCACTTGAAGAGCAAAGATGAACTCCTGATGCTGAGTTAAGTTTTGCTTTTATATTGGTGCCACTACATATGAACACTGTAAATGCTATGTATTGTGTTGCTCCTGCAACCCCTGTGGCTGATACAAGCAGATTTTTATTTGGGGAGCCCAAACTACCAGTTTTGAGATCCTCTGGGCAGCTGTAAGGATTTTGTGCCATGTCTGTTGCAATGGTGAAGTGTGAAATAGAAAACTGGTGAAGAAGTCTTACTTGCAGATCAAATTTCTTTGCTATTTTGCTTGAAAGGCAGACACTTAACATCATTTTAATGCAGTTTTTGTGTCTGAATTAATATAATAAATGTCAATGTTGAATAGGAGAAGGTCACATTTTACTACTTTGACCAGATGTGTAATCTTGGAAGATTCAGTTTTATTACTATTATACAGTCATGCTGGATAAGGTCACCAGTATTTCTTTCAATATGAAGTAATATATGAAAGCATAGTTTATACCAACTTTATTCTCAGCAATGTGGATTTGTGCTGTGAGATGTATTGACAAAGATCTACCTTGGTTATATTTGCATGTAACTCCAGAGATGGTTAATGGTGTGTTGGTTACACTTATTAGGGCCTTAGTCATTGCAAAGAAATGAACCTTTGAGGATTGTACTCTCCTGCTTCAAAAGAAAAAGGGCACTTTCTTCAGCAGTATAGATATTTAGTCTGAAAGGCACAACTATACACTGCACAGCGTGATGAAAATGATCTAGCTTTGCATGCATACACTCTGGTTGAGCAACAACAGTCGCCAGCAGTGCCAGATTTCAAAGGTGAATACATCAAGTGTATGTATCAAAACCTGGTGCACCCTGTCTGCTTGTAAAGAGAGACTGCACTGATATTAAAGCTGGAGTAATTGGACACCTGCCTGCATATTTACATTGCCTGACATGGTGTTAAAACTGCTTTTTTTTTTTTTTTTTGTAGCTTCCAAACTGCGTGTGTAAATGAGGCAGTAGAAACTCTTGTTTTTTTCTTTTGAGTGAGGGACTGTGCTCCTACTGAGGCCATATGTGTTGCCCTCTGTTGAAACTCTAGCACTACTGATTTTCTCCTGTTTGGGATTTCTCCTGGTTTGTTTGGTTTGGTTTTTTAAGAAAGCTTTGAGTTTTTATTGTGTGAGGATGAAATGCTACTCAACTTATTAACTTGTATACTTTACCTCCTTAGAGAAAAGTCACCAGTTTTTGTGGAAATTTGAAAGAGGAAAAAATGCAAGGGTTAAAAGGTTTTGTAACATCCAGTGCTGTACTAAATTATGTAAGGCAAAAATATTAAATAATAATATATTCCTTATTGCACACAGCCTGTTTGGGGATTATATGGAGCAAGATGGATGGATCCCAGGGTCCCTTCTTCTCTACCTTTTTATTGGTATTTTTAAGCATTCTTTTAGGTACAAAAAGTTATCTTGGAAAACTTTTTTACTTTTTTTATTTCAAGGGTTAGCATTCTGTATAGGAAAGATATTTTGTAAAGCTGAAGTCCCAAAGCTGTTTGTGTTGTGCGGGTTTGTGTTGAAAACAAACAGTATCAGTGTGCTGCTCCTGCCGTCAGTCAAGATCTCCTTCAGCTGTTGCAGAAGATTTGTGTGCCCCATGCCAAAGAAGCTACATTTCAAATGTAGCTTGACAGCTCTAGAGGAGCTTGTTCTGTGCATGCATCTATTTCTGTAGCTAAAGATACGTAATGTAGCATGTCAGATTTTTCGATTGCATTTTCCCAGTGGTATGATTTGTGCTGTGAGACAACGCTGGGCACAGGCAGGATGCACTAGGGCACTGGTGAGGCATAACACACAAGGTGAGGGCTGTGTCCTCACCTTGTGGCATCTCTCTACCTACAGTGGAGCTGGTGTGTGGTGCTGGCTGCCAATGGTTCTGCACCCTGGGGTTGGCCTCTCACATGTCAGCAGCACAGCCAGCCATACTTGGTGTTTTCCTTGCATATGCCCAGGGTAAGTGATGCAGATTTGCTGTCACCTACACAGATGTGTTGTGGGGGAAGAGGGCTGCAACTGTTGCAGTTGCCTAGCCCAGCCTCTTGCCCATCAGTATCAAGCCATGTTTTGGAAAAACATTTGTAAATCCTTCTGCTTGAGGAAATTGAATCAAGGTAAAACCCTTTTCTTGAAGTCTGCTTTCACAGTGTCTTACTTGCCATTGTGTATGTATATATATTCTTTTACATTGTGCTTGCTGTTGTGGGAATGTTTTTGTTCTCTGATGTATTCAAAATGATGTTTAATGACTTTAGCCTTCACTTATTAGGGCTCCTGTTTCTGGAAAGTCCTTGTAACACGTAAACAGAGGAAGCAGGTGTGTAGATGCAGGCATGTAACCTAAACCTCCAAGTGAGAGCTCTCTGGTTTTTGGTAAGTTTGGGGGTTATTTTTGAAAGATCAGTGTCAGTCTCAGAAATGTCACCATCTGAAACAGAATTGTGGTGCAGCTATGTGAGTTATGGCAAGGAAATAATTTGAAAAAAGATATTCTAAGTTCTTCACTACTCTAGTAGTCTCTCCTGTTTGTTAAAACTGATTTACTTTTGTCCTGTAGGTTGTCCTAGAGACAACAATCTCTTGGGGAGATCGTAGATGTTTTGATATCAGTTTTAAACAAGGAAACACACTTGGAGTTTTGATGCATGTACACATCTATATATCTATAACTTACACAAGTTTAAAGGAAATCAATTAGCAATTGACTATTGCAGAACAATGGTGATAACAGCTGAAAGTGTGGATAGTTTAAGTCTGAGCAAGTCTTTTGAATTCTCTGGTAGTTTTTGAGGTCAAAGTTACTGGGAGAGGAAGATGCTCCTTCTTGTAGGATTTAATTATTTCAGGATTTCTCTAAAGAAAAATACAGTGTGTAATTAGAACAGAGAGGTTATTGAATGTTTCCAAATCTAAGATATTTAAGAGTTGCTGACAAGACATTCTTTAAGTGGGCCTCATGGCTTTGAGCTCTGTCTGCTCCTGTTGACCTTTAAAGTGTGCTGGAAGGCTACTCACTTCCCTGGGGCTTCAGGAAGGACTCATGGCTACTTGGTGCAATTTGTGGTAGTTCTATCCTGCTTGGTCCTTGTTGGCTAGAAGGGTCAGGTGAAAACATCCAAGATGCCCAGGGGCAAACACACTCTGAACAAACTGAAAGGTTAAAACATGTATAATGACACAACTTTGACCATTCTTTCTCAGCAGGAGAGTGTGCTTTGTAATTTATTCAAACGTTGCTCCCCATTCCTCCTGTCATTGAGAAACATTAAATTATTATAAGTAATAAGTGAGTGCTTCATGCATTTTGTAATGCTGCAGGTCATAGAGGTTGCCAGTAAGTCTAGTGTTTTACTTTTAAATTTAAGCCCCTTGATGTCTTAGCTGCTGCCACTGGAGATGTAGGTGTCAAAGTTGTGCTACATATGTGGTGTCAGCTCTGCCTGTGAGCACAAGCTAGAGCTCCATTTTTCCATCTTTTTAATTGGTATTAAAGGAGACAGCAGCAACCTCACAGCTGGCATCTCTTTTCATCAAAGCAGTGATAAGCTTTATATTCAAAAAAACTTCTCTCACTTCAAAATCCTTTACTTTTGGTGACAAATGTTGGGCCATATTTGCATACAAATCACTTTTTTTTTTCCAGGAAAAGGCTGAATTTCTTTTACTTTTTTTTTTAATGCTTTCTAAACATAGTTTGTCTGAAACTTTTATGAGCCAGTTCTTTGTTTTTGTATGCAGTATGATGAGCTTCTGCTGGAACAGAGGAGACTGAAACAACATTAAATTGCTTTTTGGTTCCTCTTTTGAGGACTTCCTGAGCATGTGTTTCTACAGAACAATTTTCCTTCCCTCTTATAATTCTTTGGCTTCTCATCTCCATTGGTAACTGCTTATCTTGCACTTATAAATTAATAGTACACATATAATTGAATGTGGCATCATGGCTGCAAGGGGTTTTTTACGTTGTTCATTAGTGGTTTAAGATTTTTTAAGTTTAATTTAAAAGGTTGGGGTTTTTGATTCAGTAACTTGCCATTATAATCAAATGTCCTTAGAAAGTGGTAGTCAAATGGAAATTTTATTTATTCTTTCTCTTTCTGATGGCAAGTATAGCTTAAAAGAGCTTAATTCTCTCCTACTGAAAATCTATCCTATAGAAGCACTTTTATCTCTTGGTGACTACTTGCATGCCAAAAACATCTCAGCCTGATCTATCCTATTCTTGGACACTATTTTATCTCCTCTGCAATCGACTTTGTCTGTAGTGGAACCAACATTCTTTTTATCACCCAAGGTCTGATCTTCAAGCTTTCACCTTCAAAAGCACAACCATCCTTAGGCAGACTGGTAGCTCAGAATGATTTATAACTGAGGAGAACTTTGAAGTTCCTATAAACATCCAAAAAGGAGTGTTTTCTGCCTTTTTTTTTTTTTTTTAGTTATTCTGCAGTTAGTTTGCTTGCTTCTGCTTGGGCATCTCTTGTGTCTTCCATTCTGTATCAGTGACATGCAGCCAGGAATGAGCATGCCACCAGTTTCTGACTGGCCTTGATAAGAAGCCTAAGATAGTAATGCAAAGGCTGGGAAAAATGATTCACCAGTGGTTTCCACACCAGTGCCAAGAAGTATCAGCATGGGGTTGTGTGAAATGCAGACAGGTACATTCAGGGGGGAGTCTGTAGCAAACACATGTTTAATTTCCAGAGCAAGAAGCATGCACATCACATCTGCAAGAGTTTTATAACAGTACACAGAGCCAGCACTGGCATGTTGAGAGGTCACTGGGTCATTCGTATCCAGCAGCCTAACAAGAGGAAACTGAACAAATAATGGTGGAAATGCTTTCATTTGGAGTTGTGCCAAATGTTCCTGCTCTTTCAGCCCCCAGATATGGGATATCTACTCTCTGACCTTTGGAGACAGAAAGGCATCCATGTTTCTCAGCAAGATGGCTTTGATGGTAATCATAAACCCCCAAGAAAAGCTGTGTGCTGTAATTTAGGGAAGAAATACAAAAATACAGAAATTTATTTGCTGGAACAAAGTTTGTGATACCAAATTCAACATCAGTTTTCTCCCTGACATCCAGGATGCAGTTGGAGTGCTGTCATTTTGCCTTTTTTATTTTTGGTGTAATTTTACTTCCTATTTTAACACTGATGATATGTCAGATTTAAACCATTTTTCTTCACTCCAGAGAACTATCTGCTAGCAATGAGCATAGTGACATACTGTCATCAGCTTGCATTATGGTAACACTGAGGGGTCCAAACTAGAGATCACAGCCCAAATCTTTGGAGATATGTAGATATGCCACGAAGTGCTAACAGCTACTCAGACCTTGCTTCAAGGAGACTTTTAAATCTGTGATTAATTTGGAGTGCACAGTGGTCTTGCAGATTCCCACACTGGTTCCAACAATGATGAGGGAAATATCTATTAGTGAGAATGAGGTAGGATGTAAGGTTTGAAGGGCCATAAAATGAGATGTTTGCCTTGATGGACCTCAGCCTAAAGCATCTGATAACTTTGAACCCTGTCTTCACACTGTACAGCACTCATAGGGAACTTCCTGTGGGTATTGAGGTTATTATGGAGGTTTCTATATGCAGCTGGGGCTCAATAAATTGGAGGAGGGAGTGGAAAGGAGGAGAGTAGGGTTAGGTCTCAACAGAGGAAAAACCCACAGAGGGTGACACAGGAGGTTTCATGTCTGCAAACACCAGTTTATGCCCCTTGTTCAGTTAGTTATTTTTGTTGTTGTTGATCTCGTAACTACAAGACATTCAAGGTCTCCCCTTGGTGTTATGTGGCATCACCCATTTGTTTTTGAGACATTTGTTTTTCCCAGCAGTGTTCCTGTGCTAGGGATGAAAATCTCTAGCTACTTTCAGTAGTATCAACCAAAGAATCAAACAGTGGCTCCTATCAGCAACTGATGTTGTGCAGATCATTCTGAGACCCATATTTGCTCTTGTAGACTCCTGTTTCTGTAGAGCACTAGTCTTCTTGACTTGGCTCCTTGAGAGTGTGTGCATGTTCTGTGCCTATCCACAAAGGCTGTCCTCTGTGGAGAGCAGCAGAGTAGGATTTCTTGCTGGCTTTGTGAAGATGATGGGCTGATGTGGAAATGCTCCTATGAGCAGAAAGCCAACATTGTGCCACGAAGCTCCCTGCTGTACTCAGCCCTGCAGGGATTTTTGTCATGCTGCGTGTGATGGGGTTTGGTGCTTGTGGAGTGTTAGAGGGCAAAGGAGAGGGAGGAAATGCCTTCCCCTCCTTGACCACCTGTTAAGGAGCTAAGCATACGTTCTGGATTTGCAAATCATTATAATGACAGACTGTGACAAGAAAAAGAGCCATGAAAATAGATCATGTAAAGAAGTCCTGGATTAAGGAATCCCCTGGTACACTGGGACATGATAAAACACCACTAAGTCAATAATCTGTGCATTAAGAACTCCTCTGCTTATGTAAAGGAACTGAAACAGTCTGATTTTTCTCAGTGAGCCAGAGGAAGTTGTAGCTTGGGTATGTAATAGCATGATAAAGAGTGCTTGCTCTTCAGTAGCCCTTACAGTCTAACTTGATTTACAGATCAGATCTCTGTTGATGACAGCAGAAAGACTGTAAAGATGCCAATGACCGTGTCTGAGACAGTCTCGGCTGTGTCTTTATTTCAAGTCCACAGAAAGGAAATAATAAAAACAGATAATCACATTAAAGTAATGGCTTCAGATGACACACACGCAAAATAAGGTTATTGAGAGTTAAACTGCTAGTTTGTCTTCTTCATTCTCATGTTCCTGAATATTACAGAAGTCCTGGGTGAGAGTATGGATTTATGTACTGTGCATGCTGAAATGCCTAGCTATGATGTGCAGAGCTGGGAACAGTGAGCATTAATGACAATAATAGTATTAGAACAGCATCTACAGAGGCAATGATGACACAAGGCTCCTGTGGTCTTTATCCAAGATGGCTTATTATGCAGCCTTCCTGTGCCTAAAGGGGGCCTACAATAAGGCTGGAGAGGGGCTTTTTACAAGGACGTGTAGTGATAGAACAGGGGGTAATGGTTTTAAACTGAGAATAGATTTAGATCAGCTATAAGGAAGAAATTCTCCACTATGAGGGTGGTGAGGTACTGGAACAGGTTACGCAGAGAAGTTGTGGGTGTCTCATCCCTGGAAGTGTTCAAGGCCAGGTTGGATGGGGCTTTGAGCAACCTGGTCTAGTGGAAGGTGCCCCTGCCTGTGACAGTGGGGTTGGAAATCTTTAAGGTCCTTTCCAACTCAAACTATTCTATGATTATGAAAGTTAAAAACAGGGCAGAGACCTACTTTCTACTTTACTGCTTTCATTGCATTTTGTAACCTATGTCTCACGATCTCTGCTTGAGTTTTATTATGCTTTAAAAGGAGGACTTTGTACAGATAGTTTTGTGTTGATGTATTCTACATCTGGTTTACATTTTCTTAGCCCTTAAGTATGACTTATCCAAAACTTACTCCTCTGGCAGGTGAGGGAAAATGCATCTTTAGGAAGATTTTTTCCTTGATGTGCAGTTTCTGTGAACATTTTTTTCAATATCAAGCTTTTTGTGTTAAAGCAGATAGGCAATAAGTTGTCAAAATTAAGTAGCTAAAGAATAGTGGCTTAAAATTTCTTTTCATGTTCCACTACATCTGAGTATCTACTTAAATATGACACAGGGTCTTTAGTATTTCCACCCCACCTTTCCCTCTGCTGAATGAAGGCTGATTCCTTGCTTGGATGCACTAGTTGTTTTAATCCCCTGATAAGTAAACTGCAGAAGAGGCTATAGCTATATTCCTCTTCATTTTGAAATACCTCTGCCAGCCCCTGGGTATATTTCCTTTGTTTACCATTTCAGTGGCCTTGTTCTCCAACTATTAGAGTTTCTAAGGGTCACCACCTGTCCCCTGAATGCATGGAGGGGTTCATGCAGGCTCCTTGGAATGACAGCAGTACAGTTTTCAGTAGGCTCTGCTAAACAACAAGAAGTAATAATGTTTGCAAAAACAGTAGTAAAATATTTTACTTCCAAAGTCCTCTGTCTACCACATCCAATTCCACTGTGTATTAGCCAATGCAGTAAAGACACTCATGTAGGGTCTTTACCATGGACTTATCAATTTTAAGCATTCAAAGGAACCAATGGAAATACACTAGCAGATTTATTTTTAGGTGCAGCAGGAGAGATATGATCTTGCAGGGCAAAGGTGCTATGATTTACCTTTCTATTATGCAAGTGTGCTGAACAGTTCTTTCATAAGGCAGATGGAAGCTTCTCTGGTTTTTCAGGCTGTTCCTAAAGGTGTTGAGGTTCTTACAGAGGGATAAGCCATTTCTCCAAGAGGTGTAGATAGCATTTCTTTGTTTCGTGAGAGATTCTTTCTCACCTTTGAAATTTCAGCACATTCTACTTTCATGGAATGGTTCATTCGAACAGTATAGCCCATCTTGTTGCTTTAGAAGCAATTTCAGTAACTAAGTGTGCAAAATGTACCCTAAGAGCTTCCAGCTTAAGACAAACACAGCTCTCCATTGACTTTAATTGGAGCAGTTTCCTGGATGCCTAACAGAAGGAGGCAGGAAACCACTTTTAAGAAATTAATGGGGATCAGGTGGTTTATTCCATTTAAAATCTTCCAAAGTCCCAGCATACCTTACAACAGTCTTTAAGGAGTACACTTAGTGCAAGGCAGTCTGAATAATCTAAATCTGGTTTTCCAAAACTCCCTGTTATTCATGTTCCTCATTATCTATCAATTACATTCAAAATTACCTTCATTACCTGAAACCTTGATTATCCAAATGTATTCACTGTCCCCTGTGATGCTATGGTAATTGGTCTTGTACTGCATTGCTCCAGCTGATGCATCACTCGTTATAAAATGAAGGCACCATTGGTCCAGCATGTTCTTGTGCTATGGCCTGCAGAGCTTGTCTTCCTCTGTACTGTTCAGTGTAACTTAGAGCAGAGTTATAAGAGTAAGTGTAAAGCTCTTAATCGTCTGCCATCAATATGTAGCTGGAGATGGTGGATCTGTTACCAGCTTCTCCAGCAGCAGCAGGTCCAAGAGAACCTTCCTTGAGATAACAAATTCTGGAGAAAACAGAAAGAGGTGGGAGAAATGAAACTTCCTATGCAGCTAGATACTGCCATAAAGCACTGGCTTGTCACAGTTCCAATTCCAGTGGTTTGCTCTGTTCGTCAAACCAATTTACCTTCAAAATTAGGCAAGCTAAATCCCAGGGAGATTTATTAAGTATTTATCCATTTATTTTACTGTTGTCTCCCACCATAGATGTGCACAACAGAAAAAAGATTGTACTTTCAACTAGCATAGACATAACTGTTAATAACGCTTATAGTTTGTACAGAACCTTAATTCCCAACACATTGTAGTGTCTTTCTACTAGGTTAAAGCTTGTTTCCAGTAAAACCTAATGCCTGGATTAAGACATGTAATAAATTGCAAGAAAGTAAATTTGTCATAACTAACATTTAGTAATTAATTATTCCCTCATTTATAATTCCTGAATCATGAGATAGGACTTCATAATGATCACATCATTTTTTGAATATGATGGTGCCCCAGATTTAAGTAAGACTCAGTGCTGAAGCATTTTATCACAAGTTGTTTCCTATTCTCAGGTGGAGAGCCTGGTCCATGAGCTTTCATCCTCTTTTTAAAATGAGTGTTAGCAATGACATATTGCAATTCCAGTAGGGTTCAGTTTGGTAAATTAAATTCAATGCAGTTTTCTGGCAGTGCAGGTCATTTGAAGAAGAACTGTAGGTGTTAACTTGCTTTTCGTGAACACGTTAGTTTGTTTGACTAATGGTATCACTTCAATGTTTAGGCAAAAAACCCCACTCCGAGTGTTGCACCCAAAGGGTTGTTTGGTTTCTGCTGTCAACTTCATGTATATGAATAGTTTAATCATATATTTAAAAGTAGGATATATCATCCAGAGCAATACAGACATAGTTCTTAGCTGAAATGGATTCTTGTACAGCAGTATCTCTTTGAGATCTTCTGAGAGCATTGTTAAGAGTTGTAGATGAAGTCCTTCCACATAAAGAATTTGGCATTTCTAATTTGGTCACTGGTTATTGCTTTTGGGCCTTCCAAGATCAAAAGCTTAATGTGATTCTAGAATGTGATAGTGATTCCTGGTACAAATGTAAATTTAGGTCTGCAGTAAATTTCTACCCAAAGGAACCTTCATCAGAGGCGTGTTTCTGAGCCACAAACTCTCCCATGGCTATTCTCACTGTGGTTCCACTTAGGCACCTGCTATTGCCCAAGGCTGCCCCTAAGGTCAGTAGCTAGCAGAAAAGAACGAATCTCATAGTAAAATACCACTTGCTATGAGGAACTGAGCTTTTAGTGACCTACTTGACATACCCTAAAGGCATTTAAAGGGAATATCAAATATATGAAAGGCTTGTTTAAACTGCAAAGTGAACAGTTCTGGATCTCGCATTTCCCTGCTGTGGCCTTCTGTCTTGTGGACTCGCTGTACTTTGAGTAGCAGTACTTTGTACTTTTGTGTGCTAGCTAACATGACTTAGACTATAAGCCATATCTGTATTTAAATTAGATGTAGTGACTTTTGTCTAAGGAAAAGTAAAATAATTGTTATTGTTAATTTCTTAGAACTATTGCACTTTCATTGACATGAATAATGATGTTAAGTACCTTCAGTGGGGTGAGAAGATCAGGTAGAGTAAAAAATGTGACTCTATAAAAGCTGCAGTGTGATCTTAAAACACTGGTGTTTGAGTGCAGAGAGATCCATGCAGAAGATTCACACTGATTGCTCTTGGTTCCTCTGGAACCACTAATCTGTTTCATTGCATAAATCTGGTCATCTGTATTAGTGGAAACGTGCTGAGCTGCTTTATCAAGATCAACTGTGGTTAGATAATTTCTTATCTTTTCTTATTCATGTAAAGATGTGGCACAGCAAGATCAAAAAAAAGCAAATGCAGCATGTGGTTATAATAGCCTGAAACAATTTTAAAGTTTTAATTGGCATTTTATTGCATTTTCATTGGTTCTTTATCTCTGTCATTCACAGCTAAGTTTTCTCCCAAACTAGCAAGTTCTGTGATGTAGTGTTTCTTCTATTGTACCAAAGCAGCCTTGTAAAATATATTTAAATCCAGTTCTACATGTAAAAGCCACTAAAGAGTGCTCCTCCACTTCTTTCTATTATGAGATGATCGCTTATAATCCAAACAGTCTCTACAGCTTCCCTTCCAGAAGCGAGTCACTCTGTCTTATTGAGTAAGATTTATCTTGGGGAGGAGCAGTTGGTTTTTGCATTACTGCAGTTTTATGTGCATCCTAATTCAGTGAGTTGAGTGGGGACTGAATGGATGCCTCCACACATTGTTGTGAAGAAACAATACATATTTGATTCTTTTTTAAAAGGCTTTTTGATCCCTTCCCTGTGTACGTGTGTGCTGTTTCAGTTGGGTTTCCATTCTTAACTCTTACAGGCAGCATCTGTGGAACTTTTATTGTTTTCCTCACATAGAGAAATTGCTGTTGTAGCCTTCAAAATGTGAAGAATTGTTCAAGGGCAGAAAAAAAGATAAGTGACTGGCAGTTGATTTGCAGTTATTAATTTTATTAGGCATGCATTCTCCTGTGTTTTTTCTGAGCTGTGAGACTTCTTTCTGTTAGCAATTAGGGCTTTTGAACAAAGAAAACTTCTGCTTAGATGCAATGATGAATTCAATACCCCTGCCTACACTCTTCAGCTGAATCTGGGGACAATGTCATGGTGACTTAATACCTGAAACTTCATCTGACTGATTCTCTCTGCTTGGGGCACTAGATGCAAATTCATGTAAAACAGTGTAAGAAAAGAATAATCCCTCACCCAGCTCCCCACAGCACATTATTTCTGCATTCACATCAGCTAATTTATGGACGTGCAGAAGGGGTCTTTCATAAAGATGCATTAGATAAGTGGGGAAGAAGGGAAGGAAGGAAGGAGGAAGAAAAGAAAGGAAGGAAAGAATCATTTATTACAGGTTTTTGCAGCTGGTTCTCCTGTCCTACGAGCTCCCAGGAGTTTCATGAAGGTGTTCTTCCCACTTCAGTGAGGGCTGAACTGGCCATTGAGCAGCCTTGTGCTCGAGGGACACCTTCTCTACATGCCACTCATGCTTCCTGCCGTTAGAAAGAGATGGTAGCAGTATCCATGGTGGTGCAGTCTGTATTAATCCTAATAAGAGCAAAGCCCTAATCTCCAAGGCAGTTCTTGCTGAGAAGTACCATGTAAATGAGGTGTTTTCAGCTGGGAGAGGCAGAGGCTGTTGTGCTTTAATGTACCCACCCAAGCCTGTGAAATACATGAAGCAATATTATGTCTCCATATATACCATAGATTGGGATGCTATTTTTTTAATGGAAATGGGTGAGTCAAAACCAAAATATTAATGATAAGGTCAAATTTTGTGAGTTTCTTGAACTTAAATTATTATGGAGAAATTTTTATTGACTAATCTGTCTTTTGTGCAAAAATGTTAGAATGCTAAAATTAATATTTCAGGAATTTTAAAAGTTTTGGAAATTTTATTTACTACTTTTCTGTTTAAAATACATTTCTACATGTTTTTTTTGAGATTTTTACTTTTGTGCTGTTATGAGAGGGAAGACCTTTTAAAGAGTATCCTGATAGGGTCACACTCCAATGTGACCATGTTACACACTGAAAATAATTTTCCTGAGTTAACAAATGGTTTAGAAAACTAACAATATCGGTTAAACCCAGGAGCTTTGTAAAGAAGCAATTACCCTTTCACTTTTAGACATTCTATCTTTTTCTGCTTGTATTTTACTCTTTTAAAGCCTCACATATTAAGAAAACCTGTCCATTTTAATGTTTTTAACTGGTTCCTCACAAAGACAGAGAAAAACAAAACAAAACGAGCAACAACAACAAAAAAAAACCCAACCCCCCAAACTTTACCCTTATTATTACAATGTCAGTACCTGGAGAGCTTTTAATTTTTTCCTTTCTAAAGCCTTGAATTGTTCTGTTTGAAGTTCAAATTGAGGAATAAAACAGAAGTCAAAATGTAAAGTATGTTTTCTATATAACAAACTAATGGACTTAACCAGGAAAAAGCTGTTTAGTTGTAAAGCTTGTCACATAAAAGGAACTTTTAACCTCTTTAGGGTTTCTTTTTGTTTCTTTTTTGTTACCCCCCGAGGTCATTTTTCCAGCATTTCAGAACTACAGAAAATGTGCACCTTGATAATTGTGTGTGAAAATTTTTAATGGGCTCTTTATGGAGTAGAGCAGAATCCCACTGAAGGGAACACAGAGACTGGCTTAGACTTTGAGTACAGAATTACAATAGTTTATGCTTCAAAGTCAAAATTCAGATAAAGCAAAAATTGCTACTGTGCCTTTGAATTTCAACTTCCACTCTATTAGTGGAAGGAAAACTGCATTTGAAGTGGTCAACATGCGGATGTTGGCCATGTGTTCTGCTTTTCTTGAAGGGCCTGAGCCCTCTCTGTCTGATCAACTTAAAGTTATTATGTAGTTAACAAATGTTGACTTTTCTGTAGTGACACAACCTCTAGCTTGAGCATATCCTTAAATGCTTACATGTATGTGGGCAACTTGCACTTGTGCTTGGCACAGTTGAACATGGCTTTGGCAGTGTCCTGGTGCCCATTGCAGAACTACTTTGCAGTAAATGCCTCTAAATGCCGTGTTTCAGAATCACAGAATGTTAGGGGTGGGAAGGGAACTCTAGAGATGACCTAGTCAAATTGACCTGTCAGAGCAGGTTCACCAAGAACAGGTTGCACAGGACAGCGTCCAGATGGGTTTTGAATGTCTCCAGAGAATATCTCAAAGAGCTTCAGTTATTATGGTCTAAACTCAATGAAAGAGTGAAGGAGTTCTGTGGCAATGTGTGGAACCTTGGCTGTTGAGGGCTGAGAGCTGGCACATGTTTCAAAATTGTTGCTCTGCTGGTTTATAGAAAGTTGTTGAACTGTGCCTGCTTGGCCATGAGTTTGAACTTTCCCAAACAGGTTACAGTCTTAATAGACCAACATGCAGAGCCTATTAATTAGAGTTATGGAAGGGGCTTATGGGCTTTGGGGCATTAAATGACCTATTAAGGGTTGTGCAGGGAGTTCTCTGCTGTACCCTATATGTAAGGACAAGTGATTTTGTTGAAATCATAGGTTATACTAAGCTTTTGGCTACGTTTGAGGACGATAGGTCTGACCCACAGTTGCTTTATTACTTCATGGTTTTGCACTTCCACTAATATACCTAATTAGATATACAGGTATACCTAATACCTGTAGGTTCAGTCTACTACCTACTGGTAGTCTTTGGAAAATACTGACATTCCTAATTGTTTAATAAATCTTTAATGAAGCTTTTAGTGTGTGTGAGGGTATGCATATTGATTTGTCTGTGTATTTAGGTATTAGGAAGAAATAAGACTGTTGAGAGACTAGATCTAGAGAGAGGAATGTATGGCCACAGATTCTAATAAAGTATAAAGGTTTTTCATTCCTTAAAATGGAGAAGTTGACATTAAATTGCACAAAGTTGAATGATGTGGACTGAGTCAGAGAATTTGAAATAAATAACAGCTGTGCATATCAAAGCTTAAAAATAGAAACTTCATCACTCAGTAGCAGTTTAGAATGAATGAAGAAATCACAAAATTATTAATTATGGTGGTTAGAGAAAGGAAGCATAGAGTTTAAACTTTCTGAAGGCAGAATGCTGCCTTCTGTCATGCACCATGTCTTCTAGGTATCGGAGCCTTATCTTCCCTAGCCGCTGTGTAAAGGTAGGGGCTGTTGCCCAAACATAGGCACCTACTGCCATTTCTAACAGCCTAAGGCTTAGGCTATCCCAGGCTTCCCACCTGGCTGACAGATATGACACAGGGCATATGGGAGACTCCTGCCCTTCTGGAGTGGCAGCTGGATGCCCTGAGGCATCTCAGATGGCAGGAGATGCTCCTGTCTAAGGAGGAATTGCATGTAGACATAAGTACAGACTCACTTTCACTTGCATCTTGAATACACAGTCACAAGAAGTACATTAGTAGTTGATAGCAGTGTTTGCAGTGAGTAATTGCAGAAAGCAATGGACAGTTTATCTAAATTTAAGTTAGGAAGAATTTTGAGGTGAATAGAGTACTTATCCAGATTAGAATCTGACCGGGATATAAGTTTAAAAATTATCCCAGAATTAAAAACTGTAGTTAAAACCTATGATTTAAAGTTGCAGTAGTTGGTTGTTTCCTTAATGACCTCAAATCCATGAATTCATTCTAACATTTGCCTCTTCATATATTCATAGTTAAATATAACTTGAATGTTATCCTAATTACATTCTCATGTTAATTTAGCTCTGATTCAGAATTTCTGTCATTATTCTTTGTAGAATTATTTTGAAATGATGGAAAGTTGAGTAAAGATGCTTCAGTGTGTGATTGTGCCTTTGAATTATTTATTGCATTCAAAGACAGAAATATGGTCAAAATCTAGTTTGAGTTGTAAATGAGTCTTGGTAATGTAAGGAGGAAGTGAAAATCCTTTTTGCAGAAGGACATGGTTTATGGCTGTGTTGTTTGATATTGCAGGAGGCTTCAGAGCCCCAGATGAGCAGAGAGCCTCACAGCTTAAGTACAGATCCATTGTAGCAACTGGCAAATGCTGTCTAAGCAGATAAGACAGATAAAATGTGGAAGAAGGGAGAGAGAGAGGGGTACAGAGACAACTTGGCCAAACGACAGAGCAGATTAGTAACAGAATTAAGAAGACAGAACAGATGTCCTGTCTTGGTCACAACCAGCATTCACACTGCACTCTCTCCCTCTGCTGTGTGCTGTGGAAACAAAAGCTCTCACAGGCAGCGTTTAGCCCATGTTTTTCACGATGCATCTTAGTGGCAAATAGTACAGTGTTAATATAAGGTTGTAGAAACCATGATTAATGCAAAAATTCATACTTGTGGCTGTGGCCCTGAGCTAAGTAGAGAACAAACAATTGCTGGTAAAGCGTGTGCAAGTCTGAGAGGGTGAGGAACTGCCAGGGAAAAATTGTAAAGGAGAAAAGGAAACTTGTCTTAATGTAAGCAGCAGTTTTGCTAGAGGTAAGTGAGAGGAAATTCTTCATCTATAAATGGTTCATTGACCCATGATAATAAAGCAGTGCTGCAGAAGAAGGATAATTATCTACTTAAGTATCAGATGCCCTCAGGGTAAAAGCTCCCCTTCTCTCCTTTTGAAAAATGAACTCAGATTAAACGAATGTCCTTTTCCCTGTTTTAATGTTGACATGGATTTCCTTTTTATGAGTAAAATTAATTAGTTTTTCTATTCCTTTATTCCTGGTATGGAAATCAGGTCTGCCAAGCAACTTTCCAGCTCTTCCCTTGGGCCCTAAGTTCAGCCAATAGCATCCTTTATGGAGGTTTGAACAATGTGCTGGGAAGGCACAAATAAATTACAGTGGTTTTATTATGCCCAGTAGCTTGCCAAGAGGCACAGCATTTTAGCACTAAAAACCCACAAACATGGCTTTTTGTCCCCATCCAGAATTGTTTTGTTTCCAAGCTCCAGCTTTCTAAACACATATTTCTCCTTCTATTTTAATACTGGAAGTTGTAACAAGAGAAAAGTAGTGGCATAGCTGATGCTGTCTTAAAAAAAAAAAAAAATGAGGGCCAGGTTTTCAAAGTGGATTAACGCAGCTGGGGCCAGTTGTCTTCTGTTCTGTTGGGAGCTGCTAGCTGTGGAGCTTCCTTGGAAAACCTGCTCCCACTTTAGCAGATATCCCTTACAGTCTTGTCTGTCCTCATCTGGACACTGAAAAATGATCATGATCAAAACCTGTCCTTACTTCTCTACTTCCAGATAATATCTGGTTTTATCTCTAATTAGAATTATAAATGTGATTCCTACAATAAACTTGGTGAATGTAAACACAGGAACTAACTCATCTTTCCCATGTATTAATCCTTTTTAGTTTCAAGTGCCTCATGTGGGTCTTGAAAATCAGGTTGTTGTAACCTTTGAGTGAACCTGTTAACTACAGAGCACCTCCTAGTTACCTCTCCTGCAGTATGGAGAATATTCCTTCAAGACACAGTAAAAATAAATTAGGTTGACTGTAATACAATGGCATAGAATTTCATTTTCTCCAACCTAGTCCTTTGAACACTTGTTTTAATACTGAAAAAATAAGAAGTTGTTAATTTTCATAGCCTTTGGTCATGAAAGTTCAAGTGGTGTTAAAGGTAATTTTAAGGTCTTTATTCTGCAAACACAATACTGTAAGTCAGAAAAAGAAGTCCTGTCTGCAGGGAATTGAAATGAGAATCAAGCCCCAAGTATTACTTGTTGGATTTACATAACTGAGGCTTTGCTCAGAATTCTGGACCCTATTAATGATGTTACAAAATTACTTTCAAGTGAGAAATCATAGCAATTATTAATTTCTGTGAACACAGCAGATCAGATGACTGTGAATTAGCATCTGTGCACTTCCATTGTTTACTTTTTAGTTTCATTTCACTGACTTATGAAGCGCAGTCACCAAGGTAGAAAAAAATCAAAGTATATTTACAGTGTTGTGAATGCCACACTTAGAAAGGAATAGCCTTCATTATCTTAATGTATTTCTAGAAACATGATATTTATAACAGGTGAGCATCCCTTGTACTTGGTAATTAATGTGATGTAGAAATAAGTGACCTGCTATTACCAGCATAGTGTCAGTTTTTTGCATTTAGGTACCTAAAATTAGAGGTGTGAGATCAAGATTTTCAAAAATGCATACCATAAACGTGGAAAGCAAAACTCTTGTCTCAGATCAAACACCCAAACCCATCTTAAATTTGTTTGGCTTCCCCTATTTTTAATCATGAAAGGAAATGTCTCTTGAGTTTCACATGTGTTAAATATGATCACCTCTCCATCAAAATGGTAACTGAGTCTGTGAAAACTTTGCTCTTTTAGACATCTCAGTATTAACATACAGACCTTAATTTAGTTATTTTGTCCCTATCTGAGGGACCTGAGGAAACTTCTTCTGAAGAAAGGATCATGTGATTCTCTGATACCTTATGTTTAGTTGCTCGTGCTGGAATCCTCAGAGAGGAAGAATTTAGTCATTTCAAAGATGATCAGAAGCAGGTTACAGGCTAGGGATTGAGACGCTTGTGTTTGTGCCTTGACAACACCACCTTCAGATGTCCTCGTTTGTCCTCTGCGGCCGGTGGAGCGTTTCCGTGACTTGTGTCCTGAGGAAGTGGCTGATTTATTTCATACGGCGCAAAGAGTTGGCAATGTGGTGGAGAAACACTTCTGCGGCACCTCGCTCACCATTTCAATTCAGGTTTGTAAACCAGTCAACTAACAAAGGTTTCATGGTTTGCTTTATCAACCTTTCAACCTTCTTCCCTAGTCCAATGGCAAAAGGACATTCAAACTTCAAGAGGCAATAAATGCAAAGTAATAATAATGAAAGAGTGCAGTAACTGTGTTGTAGTCTGCTAGATTTGCCATAGAAAAAACTAAAAGGCAAAGCAGCAGGCAACTGTGGATGATTAATAACTGCAAAACTTTGGAATAAGCATGTCAACACTCTCAAACACACTGGTTGCTTGTGAGTATTTCAGCAAATATTCTTCCTTCAAAGAAATGTTTGTAGGATTCACCCAGAGCCACCTTACCTCCCAATTTAGCAGGGAATCCACTGCTTGTGAAGGAAACGGGTAATTCCTGCTCACAGCTATTTATAAGCAGGTAGAAAGATGTAGCCATGTAAATATGTTATCAATTCTGACCTTTCAGGTATTTACACTGTGTGGTTTTATACCAAAAAAAGAGCTCTGTCTAAAGCAAATCAGGAGACTAAGCCCATTTCATTAGAATAAGAAGTTAAGCAAGCTTGCTTTGATTAATTTCTCACATTTCTGATCAAGGATCATAAGCCTATTGCTAGCTATTCAAAAATATGATCTGAAAGAATGAAAAATAACTGTCATCTTTCTGGTCTAAGATACAGTTTCTCACTTTGCCATGGCCTGATAGGGAAAAAAAAACCATATGTTGAATTGTCCCCAGGAAAATATGCTGAATTACCATACAGTAAAGTTGGATGTAAATGATAACTGTTTAAGATTTGTGAATCCCTGTGTGATCCTTGTTAGTTCTTCTCACCTAAGACTTCTCCCTTTGCTTACAGGATGGCCCTGAAGCTGGACAAACGGTGAAGGTGAGTACTTATTATGCAGAATACAAATTAAGAGACTATTCTAGGAACTAAGAAAAGATCAAAGCTAGTTATCTGCAGACCATTGCTGTATTGTTATTCTTGCAATCAAAAAATTCCAAGTGTACAATAGCTGTAAATATTTTTTCTTGAAATTTTATGTGATGTTTACAGGTTTTCTTTCTAGACAAAGATTTTCAATAGTGAAAATATGTTTTCTAAGTTATTGGATGTATTTATGCGAGTGTCAAGGGTTAGAAAGCCTTAGAAAAGAGGAATCTGTATAAGGCTTTTTTGTTTGTTTTTGTGGAGAAAATATTGCTCTTCCATTCATAATCTTTGTTTTTCTTTTTATTGCCTAATGAGTTGTAGCTAATTATAGGAACAGTGAAATTGAACCACATTAGGAAAACATACCTTTTGTCTCTGCTTTCTCTCTGCATATTCATATCGCGTTCTTGTTACTGAAGTTCAAATGTAATGGACCCAGTGAAGCTTAAAAACAGATTTTAAGTGTACTTCTGGAAGAAAAAAAAAAGATGGGGGAGCGCAGGGGAAGAGAGGATTTATGATTATACTCTCCACTTGAGTAATAACATAGATAACATCCAAGATGGCTCTCCAGCCATGTTTCACTGCCTCGTAATGCAAATGCAAATGCATGTGTAGTTAGATTATATGCCTGAATGTTAGATAAAGGCTATTTTTTACATTTGGAATCAAAGGAAAGTCAAATATGGCTCTGGGTTAGCACATTGTAAAATCAAATTAGATGTCTCAGAGAAGCTGTTTGGGCTGATTAAGATAACTGTAACAACCAAATGATGGCATATAGAAACGGTTTACTTCTTTCCAATTTGCTGTATTGACCTTATTTTTTCTTACTCCTTTTTGTTGCCTGCTTTGAATATTTAACAGAAAGGTAATAGGGAGAGAGAAAAGGAAATTAGAAAATCCCCAAGCATTGGGAAGCTGTGGAATGATGAAGAAATGTAATAGTACTGCAACGAAACAGATTCCTCAGCTCATGACTTAGAGTGCGTTGGGTGTGTTTCACTGGGAATGCCTGTTGATAGGTGAAAGTCTCAGTGCAAATAATTTGTGAAGTAAATTTTGTCATTAAAACCAACATGTTTTAATGACTATATCACATCATTTCTTTTAATATTGTGGGCAAGTGTGGTTTTTTTCCTCTGAAAAGGAAAGGTTTATAGGAATAATTATGTTAAAATGTGAGAGAATTTGCTTATTAGAACGAGCAAAACTAGATGTAAAAATTCCCATCATCTGCGATTGTCAACAGTAAAAAAAAAAATGCTTAGGTAGGTATTAAAAAGGCAAGAAATTCTCTATCATTTTGTAGTCATTTTGGAGACAGCAGTAAGTGAGAATCTATGCAGTACATTGCAAAATGGTAGCCACCCTTCATGCTTCCTTATCGCACTTTTAATAAGCAATGAGATGGAAATGACCCACTCACGCAGCTGTGAACCCCTAGACTCTGTAATGAAGAGTGTGTATTCATAAATCAGAGGTTAGCAGTTTGCATTTCTCTACTTTTCTGCATCATTGCCAACACTGTAATTTATCATCATCACTTTGGGATGTTTATCATCCACAAATGCCAACAACTATTTTCTTCAGAGATCTTAGAGCTTTCAAAAATTGAACTGGGGAAGAAATCACTACCGTCAAGATCTTCTTTAAAGTGGACAGTAGGGTGGATACATAACTGGTTCTATTTACACTCTTTTGAATGAGAAAACTTGAAAAAACACCTATGTGATCTACAAATAATTTATGAACCTTAAGTTCAGTGTGTCATGTGTTTCTGTGTGTTTTTCTTCCTGCATCAGAATGTACAGTAATCCAGTCTTCTAAGGGATTTTTTAATTAAAATTTCTGGAACAGACTAAACATCAATAAACATTAGAAAAACAATCTAATAGTAAGAATAACAAAGCATCACAATAAATATTCAAGGGAGTTTGTGGATACTCTGTTTCAATAGGGTAAGCAAGCATCTGTCAGAAGCTAATTAGGTCCAGCTGATTTTGCTTTGAATGGGGTAACACACCAGATGGCTTCAAGAGTCCTTTCCATTTGTATTTTGTATAATTCTGTATTTCTGTATAAATACAGTCTACTATATGTACTGTGTCGGAAGAATTATAAGAAGCAGGGCAAGAGTACTAGCTGTTAAACTGGTCAGTGCAAAGCTGTACTACAAAATGGGAAGAACTATCAGCCTAGCTGAAGATAAAATCTGACTGAGAAATTTTTCTGGAAAAGATTAGGAAATTCTTTGTCAACAAGAAGGAATGGTAGAATCACAGAATCATTTTGCTTGGAAAAGAACTCTGAGATCATTGAGTCCAATCCATGTCCAAGAAAAATCTTGGACCTTAGTTTGAGTCTCTGGTCCTTCTTTGCTGTGGAAGCACTGAAAGTTATATGTGCTATAGGTTTAAAGGAGATTACCCTTTCGGTGTGATTTTTGGATAGAAATCAGTGATGAGGCGGTCTGCCAATGTTAGATATTTAGTGTGCTGGTGTGAACCTGCTTGTGTGTGCAAGTTTCAGTCAGATGTACCATGTACTGCAATTTCAGAATACTTTAGTGGTGCCTCTTGGACTATAACCTTGCTAGTTACCTGATGGGAAGCTGTTTATAATCTAAAATGTAGCTCCATTATTGCTGTACTCTGTTCTTCGTAGATACTGTCCTCCTTTGAATTTAAGCTAGCAGAGCTTGCAGGACAGCATTCTAGGGAAGCTTAAGGTTCTTTCAAATTCCCCCATTATTGCAGTCTGTGTGTTTGCATTGGGCGAGTCTTTGGAAGAAATCATACCTACAGCTGATCCTCAGCTCACAATACTTCGGTAGATGGGTCTTCTCTTACCCGTTAAGCAGCTGGAAGTACATATTTGCTAAGGAATTCTGAACCATATCCCAGGTCTCAGACCATTAAATGAAAGGATATATTGCTTTGTGATCTTCTTCATAGCTGTCCACAGATTGTGCCTATTCCAGCCCTGTCACCTATTTATGAGAGAGACAAATGTCCTTCTCCAAAGGTCGTCACAGACTTGCACACTTTCTTTTACTGTGAGAGGTTCTTGCATCAACTCAGAACAGAGAACCTGAGTGTCTCTGAGCAGCGTGTCAGCAAGCATAGCCATCTTCCAGCATTAAAGAAATTTTGAATACTTATTTCTTCTTACTTGAGAAAGGAAGGAAATTGTGTTTAGGTTTTCTCTTAAATATTTATCTCTGCAACTTCAGGCTGTTTTTCTTGGAGAACACAATATGCACAGCATCCTGGTGCCAGGAATGGAGGATGAGATTCGTGCTCGTTCTGTTTAAGAGTGCCTTAAATATCCAGGCAATTTCATGGATCAGGGAAATCAGCTCTGCATCTTAATGCAGGACTCTTACTGCTGTGTCAAGTGAGTGACGTTTCAAGATTTCCCTGGTATATTTTATAGCCTTCTTTTTAACATCAAGACAGCAAATGCTGTAGCTGCTCTGGTGGATGTATAGTGTAGTGGAGAATAAACTCTCAGGTTTACGTTTTATGAGATTCAATCACAAGAAACTCCATGTACTCTGTAAAGGCTAAACAAATCAAGCTGGCAGGAGCATGATGCAACTAATTTATCTGTAGAGACAAGATAATATTGCACAGCAAGTGTCCATTGCACAAACACATATGAATACATACTCTATTTTGCAGCAGTGTTGAAGTCTCCAGCAGCTCAGCACAAGCTCAACACCTCCACTGTTATCAATGAGTAAGTGCCTGTTTGCCAATTACAGGTTCACATAAATAAATGAGAAAGTGAGGCTGATGGTGGCAGTATGGGTATATGTGCAGAAGTTTATTTTATGTCACACATTCCACTAATTATTTTTACACTGAGAAGATTGTCTCACGGTTATTTTTTGATGTACTTATTTTTCTTTCCCAGATGTTTTTAATGCTGTGTTACATCAATCCACCTAACTTGCATTCTTTAGAAATCTTCACCTGAACTGTGGAGTCTGGGGTTTATTTAAGCTCATAGCAGACAGCTCTTTCATACTATTTGTCTACTTATCTCTGGACCTAAAGTACTGGACTTCAGCTTTGAGTATCTAAATTTAATCAGATCACTTTACAGACTGATTGCATCAGAAGAATTAAATTCTCTAACTCAATACTCTTGCCTCAGCCTGCTTTCCCTGTAGACTGGCAGATGTGAGTCCTTGTTTAATAGAGTGTTGGAAACCACCTTTTGCTCTCTTAAAAGAATAAAAAGCTGACAACTGAGAAATACAAGATTTTTCTTACCTGTGAACAAATGCAAAAATTCAAGTACTGGAAAAAAAAGCAGAAGAAACTTAAAAAGTTTTTGGGAACCATATTGTACTGAAATGTGTGGACAAATGGTCTTGTTTGCTCTACCCTTAAGAACCATGATTCTCTTGAAAGCTTGTGAGAGGTCCAGAAGTGATTTGATAAAGTACAGCAGTATCTTTGAATTGCTTTGAGAACCACACTAATAGTATTTGGTTGGAGAATATGTTATATTGCAGACAGGTAATTGGTGCAGCAAATTCGGTGGTCTCAGGGCTGCTATGTCTGTTTGAGCTCCTAATTTTCTTTCTGTTTCAGTACTATATGTAGGTTGGGGTGGATTTTGATGGGATGTTAGTGCCTTATATTTTCAAAGCTAATGTTATACTGCCCCTTACAGAGATATGGAAGCAGCACGAACATCCAGATGGTTTGTCCTCCTTCCCTTAAAGCCTTTTGCTAGCTCTTTCTTTTCAGCTCACTCTAAACAATAATTCTTGACCTTTCCTTCAAGGCCCTTTTCAAAATCTGCCTTGTATTGGTCTAATTGTCCTTTCAGTCCCTTGGCTAGACCTCTGTTTTCTATGGTGCAATTAAGAGGTATAGTCCTAAAGTCCCAATTTCCTCTTTGATTTGTCGGGTCCTTACTCCTGTTCATTACATATAACATGCAGGTTTTGATTGAACTATAAGCTTTCCATGAAGAGCATTGTATTGCTTTTGTTGTTTGCTGTCCATATAATCCAAAAAGGTGCATCTGTAAATTCTTTCTTAATACAAATAATAATATGCAAAACCTGGAATGAAAACAATTCTTAAGGCCTCTGTAATTTGTGCAGATCAGTTCCTGTACTTAAAACATGGTAACAGTTGACAAAAGAAAGAGGTGTCTGTGTCCAGTATACAGCTCTGTAAAGTTAGAGATTTTCCAAAGGCTGAAGGAGATGTAAGAAAATTGGGTATGTGGAAACAGCCTAGTGATTGATGGACGTGACACCATCCTAGCTGAGAATACCAAAGGCTCTGAGGCACTGATAAATTGAAATGATGACCTGGATAATGAAGTCTGATCCAGAAATATTGGGTTGTGAAGTTCCCTGAAGGGATGTGGGCAAAAAGTTTTGAAAGATTCTCTTTAGCAGTGAATTATGATGGTTCTGAATCTGGATGATTTTGAATTTCCAGTAGTGAATTCATGACATGCTATGCCCATGACTTGTAACATCATTCTCTGTCTCTTTACAAACAGAGAATAGTCTCTATGGGCTGGAATGTAGAGAAAAAAACAAAACAGGATTAAAATGTGCAGCTAATAAATGAGGAAAGTAAAAAAATTTCAAAATATATAAATTGAAGAATAGTAATGAGAAGGAAGATTTCCCTGTTCCATGCTGGCAATTCTACCCTTCTTCCCTGCCCTATGGATTTCTTAGATGAAGATTCTCTGTAGGTACTTTAATTCCAAAAATACTGCCAGAGCTAGTCAGAGTTATTGACACTGTCTAAATTAAACTATAATAAGGAAGTAAGTGGGCTCAAATTCTTGTTTAAATTGCCTTAGTGTACAGATATTAAAAGTCATGCAGCTCTGTTGGCCACATCCAGCATCTAGCTTTTCCCTCGCTGGGCACAGTCCCCTTCCAGCAGCAGACCTGCAGAGCAGTGGTCGCTGGCTTGTTTGCTCTTGCAGAAATCGCCAGCTGAGGGCTAAGCTGCAGGTGATGTGCGCCGACCTGTGTGTAACGTGAAGGGCTTGTGCACTTAAAGGAATGTCCATGTGAGCATAGATGTTCCTGTCTCAGTCCCCTGTCTGTCTCGGCCACATCATGTGTCAGCAGAGCCCGGCAAGTCTGGGGAGAGGCCAGGGCTGTGGCTGGCTGTGCCAGCAGCTAGTCTAAGTGGAATGTGAGCAGCCACCCTACCCTTTCTCCTGCTGGGATACTACTTCATGCTGCCCACAGTGCCCTGACTGATCACTGCAGGGGAGGGGTAAACACTGGAGGGCTTCCCACACTCTGCCCTTCTGTGCAGCTCCAGGAGAGCCTGCTCCTGCTTTGACAGCAGCATCTTAAAACCCCTTTTTTTCCCCTGGTATGTGTTCAGATATTTACAACTTCCATTACAGAATAATCTGGAACAAATTCAGAAGGGTTTATTTGGGAGGTTGAAAGAAAGCTCTTCAATTATTTTTTTCCTACGAACAGTTACATTCCAAAATAAGAAAGTATTTCTAGCAGAAAGGTAGAGAAGTTTTCTTCTGTGTTGTGACAACAAAACCTTTTTCTTTATGGAAAAAGTCCTCTTTTGGAAATGCTTTCTGTTTGACTGAATTGGCATTTTCTGGAAAAAAAAAAAAAAAAAGAAAAACAGCACACCAACAAAACAGCCAAAACCCCCACCCCCTAAAAAAACCAGTACGGGGTGGAGTGTTGGAAAATGCATGAATTGCTCTATGGGCTGCTCTTCATTTGCCCCACAATGGCTGAGATTAGGATCAAAAATCCTATGCTTTAATTAGAAAGCATCTTTCACTTCTTTGTTCTCATGTTACAGCACTATGTTTTGCATTTAAATTATTCTCTGTCCCAGAGTATATACAATCAATCAAATGCCACTCTTGAGTACAGGTCCTACAAATACCCTATTGTAGTGTAAATGCAAAACCTCTAGAAATCCCAGACAATGCATGAGGTCTAAAATCATTAAGAGCACAGTCAAGGCTGTCTGATTAGGTTTTGTGTAGTTAGTGTATGAATTTCTTTCCAAGTTCCATTTCATCCATAATACTTTTCCTTTGTCAAGCTCATACCTTATAAACCTCTTCATTTAATAGGGAATGTTTGCTTTCATTTTTTTTATTTTGTCACAAAACACTGCTTTCAACTATGTTGAAAATGTAACTCACCAAGAAAAGTGCAAACGCATTCCTGTTTAATTCAGATGCATAACTTGATGCTGTGCTATGTTTTGTAGTAGGTGAAAATTGTTTATTAAGCAAGTGTTGCAAAGCTGCATTTCAGTTTAATAGGTTTCTGACTAACTCTTTCTAAAAATTAATATAATGCTTGTCTGCCAGTGCTCTGACCTCCTGGGATTTTGCGTGTTTGTCTTTGTGTTCTTACCTGCCAAGTACTGTTTTTCCTTTCCCAAAGATCCACCATGAAATGATTCCTGACCACAGATTAGAAGGGATGTCAAAGGGTCATGTGCAAACCAGACTTCTTTTCCTCATGCCAATCTGTGCTTTCTATAAGCAGGCATTTACACACGCTTAAACTGTTTTGTGGTGGAGTTTATTGGGTCTTCTTGCCCAAAGGCATTTTCGGTTGACTGATCTGTGTTAAACTTTGGTGCCTCAGCTGTCTGGCTGGATGCTGTGACATCCGGAGTCTCCCAGGGAAGGGCAGAATCGCAGTGCTTTGCTCATGTTAATGACCCAGTTTCGGCAAAAGGGAACCCATTTTATAAGAGTCCTGACTGCCTCACCAGTGCAATACTAAAGAAAATATTAAGTTGACTCCATATTTTTTCCCTTAGAGTCACCTCCCTTTCTGAAAATGAGAGCTGTCTAATTAAAGTTGTCCCTGTAGCTCCTAAGAGTCTGCACAGCTTCAATGAGTTTGTTGCTTAAAAATGTCAGTAGGGAATGGCTATATGTAATGTTTTCACATGTGATAGCAAGGAGATGTAAGCCTTTATCACGTGAAGAAGTAGGTGGTTACACTGTCCTGTAACATAATGAAAATGTAAGCACATCTGCAATGTAAGTTGATGTGATTTAGTCCATGAAGTTTAGTCTGTTTTGGCAGCAGCGTGTTAGCCCGTGTAGGACTTTCAAAGAAAGAAAAGCCTCTGCTTGAAATGATTTCGAAATGGAAAACTGAGGTTAAAATAATAGAATAAAACTTGCTGAGCAAGCTTCAGACAGGTTGACAGGGTGAAGAGTGTGAATATTTTTGCTGGTTTAAAAAAAAAGTCAATTGTTCCAGATGCTGCAGTGTTTTTTGTATTTTGCTGATTGCAAGCCATGCTGAATAACAAAGCAAAACCCTTCTATCAAGAATTATTTCCTTCACCCTTCCCGAAAGCTGCTTGAGTGCCCTCTGGCAAGACCACTCATACACAGGGTTACTGCTTGTTCTGTAAAACTAATTTGTAGTTTGAAAGAATTTGAAAAATGCCTTTAAAAAAATCAGTCTCTGGGAGCTTTATCAAATGACCCTTCCTTGTTTGGTCAGTGGTAGGTAAAGCTCACCCTGGCTGGTGATGGAAATATTGCTGGAATAGCAGTTTCAGAAGGCTGATGGAGAACGGATGCCAGTGCGTCTCTTGCGTGGTGCTCACCATTTTGTTTGCATTTCACTTGCTCGTAGTGATGGAAGCAAAAACCTGCAGCTTATGCAGTGCTGCCTAGGGTAACTCCACAAGGTAGCATCTCAGAGGTCTATGACTCCACACTGCTGTTTACTGTTTTGGTGACAGCTCTTGAGTGAGGTGTAGCACTCTCTGAAGAGCTAGAGAAACTCTAAACCTTCCCTTTTGCAGAAGTCTGTATGCTGGTGTCTCCAAACTGATTGTACACACAGACATACCAAATGCTGAGACAGTGCTTTAAAAGGGGGAAGGAGTAATCATGAGACAAAGCCTGATTCTTACTTAAAAGTAGGCTTTTATCTGGTAAAGTCAGGTTGATAGGTTTGTCTTCTTATCGGTTTTGTATCACGTAAAAGAAATCGGCATCTATGCATGCAGTTCAGTGCAACAGCCAGGACTTTTCAGAAGAGAAATTCACTGCTTAACTAGTGGATAAATTGCCAGTCAGGATTAAGATTTTTAAAATAAAATATTCTGTGCCTGAATTAGGTACTGCTGCTCATGATTTTTTTTCAAAACACAAAAGCTCTGCAGCCTCTGTATTTTGAAGGGAAAAAAATTAGAATTGCAACTTCCAAATAGTGAATTCTGTCAATAAAAGCATGTCTTAATTTCTTAAAAGTACTTGAAAATTTATTTTTTTTATAATAAGGTTTCAAATTTCTAGGAATAATGCTATAAATTGGAGAAAAAACAGATGGATCTTTTAACAATTACACTGTCCCCTTAGCTGAGATTACAGATAGAAGATTTGAGGAAAGCAGTTTAGATTCCATACTTGACCACAGTTACCTACTTTAGAGAGAAACTGTTCACTTTCAAAGAGGAAAATGCACCTGTTATAATTAGCTAGCTGAGTAAAATTAATCCTGAAGCTTTCTTTGTCACCATTAGGTTTCCACACACATTTTTCTTTTTCCAGCACAGACTGCCTTTTCCTGGAGTCTGATATACCTCAATTCATCCCAGGAGTTCTCGGTCCCGTGCTAGGTGCAGCAGACTGGGCTAAGAGGCTGCCTCTGCTTCTGGCCTCAGAATGATGTGTGCAGTCAGAACAAATTCATTTCTGCCTGTACTCTTATGCAAGAACCAGTGCTAAGTGTGGTCCATGCACACATCTCCTCTAAATAAATCCTGCCCAGTAGCACTTCAGAACAAGGCTCTGCAGTCAAGAGCAGGCAAAATCTATAGCTTGTGGTAAAGACAGAAGATTGGAAAGACATCCTGTGTTTGCTGGATTGCTCAGGTCTTTAGAATGAGAAAAATGGTTTCTCCTTTTGTAATCTCCTAGATTATTATATCTGAAAAAATTGAATCATTTTCTTTTCCCTTCCATTTATAGTTTTTGTGAGTTTTACTTCCTTCATTGCTGAATTTTCATTTCAAGTTGTTTACTTGACGTCACTGACCCAAATTCTCTCTGTGAGAGCCTGGAAGACAATAAACCAGACCAGATGAAAAGTGCTCATGTCTTCATCTTACTTGTAAAGATGTTAAAATCTGAAATGCTGAATTCCTCTAATTTCCTGAATATTAAATTTCTCTAATTTCAAGCCTAGTTTTTAGTATTTGGATAAAGATAATGCCCAGAGCTAGCATTTTTTTCTCCCTTTTTTATTGAACTATGAATGAGCTTTGTTAGTTCTCCATTGAGAAGATGTAGGAAAGACAATAATACTGTTCTGTTTTCTCACCTGGCCTTCCAGCACACCTCAGTTGGAGAGGAATTATCATTAGGGGGTGGTTGGTCTGCCTTTGTTGAGGAGTGGATCAGTTCACACACTGTATTTAATGGAAGCTTTTTTTCCTGCAAATAAGTCATCTCTGAACTCAACAAAAGCCGTTCTGTCTTTCAATTGTGGTCTTTTGGTGAGGCCACCCTGAATTACATTTAGAATGATGATCTAGCAGAATATGAATCTGTAACTTGTCTTTGATTCTCTGAGTCCCATGTAAGCAGAACAACCTTGAGGTCTGGGGCTAGATTATTCTTTGGTATAAATGGTTCAGTTCACTTGTGAAAATGTGGACTAAATCAATGAAGCTTTTGCCATTTTTATACAGTTTCTTTTGACTACAAGAAGGCCTACTTGTGTAAGCAACTTTGATTTCATATAGTTTATAATTTAAACCTACAGTTATTAGTCATGTGTAAATCTTGTACTTCTGAAGGCAAAATTGGATTTTAAAAGGATAACCTACGATTTTTAGTATAATTTGACAGTGGTTTTGGGTTTTTCTTTAAATGACGACTTCACCTGAAGAAGTTCACTGTTACAGTAACTATTAAGGAAAAAAAAAGAAAAACTATCAAAATTTATTAAGTTCTAAAAAGCTCCTCTCAGTGCATATACATGTAGTATATTTCATTAACAGTAATGAGAATTATGCGTGCATCCTGGCGGGAATAGGCCCTGTTGTTTTATTTCTTTCTCTTGCTTTCAGTATTAAATCTTGTCCTGCAGTCAGTTCTGTAGGGCATACATATATTCCTGCTGCTCAATTATTTGTTCTGCTTAATATGTTCAGTTTGAGCACCTCTTTTTGCATAGTGAAGGTAGAAAGTTCATAAATAAAATAAAATCTAACAATTTGTGGACACACATAAAAGCAAGGGATATGCAAATTAATGAATTAATAGACTGCTATTGATTACCAGTAAGGCCTAATTAAATAATAAATTTTTTCCCCACACAATTACTTGTTTCATGTTATTAAATGATCAAATCCATAACTATTTTGGAAGCCCAGCCTCTTAAAATTAAATGAGGTCCTCTAGAGCAAAGTTGTGGTTTGGAGCAACAGACAGAAGCAGGGCCTATTTACATGGATTTATGATTTAATTTTCCATGTAATCTAATTTAGTATAACTATTGAGTTTCTAAAAAAAATGAACTTTGATTAGATTTTGTTTGTACAAATAAATACATAATATAGGATAGTTTATTCATTATCTGTAGTATATTTAGAAAAGTGATTCATGGGTATTTCTGTACCTGAAAGGGCATATTTTTCCCCATTTCCTGTGCTTTTAGCTGTATTCCACAGCAGTCAGTCACCCTCCAAGTCCCATCCAGGTGTAGTACATAATGAAGATGCAAAATCTGGAGGAAATAAAACTCATTTCTGTGGGAAACTTCATTCCTTTCATATAAATAACAACTTCATCATTACTAATTTCTGAGGTAGACATCAATATTTCATAGAGAGCATTAAGTATGTGAAGGTCCTAGGAAAAAAGCATGTTGGAGAAGGAAAGTAAACAAATAAAGCTCTTCAATTAGACATACTTTCACTTAATTGGAAGTTTTAAGAGTAGATCATGGGAGCAAGAAATGAGTCTTTCAGCTCATTCTCTTCTGCATGAAAAATGCTGTGTGCCAAAACACTGCTGTTTGAGGTGAGAAAACTCCTTGGGTGTGATGAGCACAGCAGTGTGCCACAGCAATGCCCTGATGGCTTCTGTGGACTACCTGGATGGCTCTATAATTAATAGGTTGCAGGACAAGCAATGGCATTTTGTTTCTTAACAGTTAGGGCTGTGTTTTGCCTTTGCTGAGCTTTCCTGGCAGCAGATTGAAGCAGGGAGACAGATTGCTGGTTGTGTTGCAGGAAGTGCTGAGCAGTATGCAGGAGCCTGCACGTCTGTACGCACCTGGGCATGCATTTCCTTGCTGTTGTGCTGGGGAACATGCTATTGCTGAGCTCGCTTGCTGCAGCTAGGTTAGCAATAGGATTTAGTAGAGCATGTTGCCATGGGGAGAGCATGGTTCTATGTTGGCCTTGTTGGATGGAGCATCTTTGTGTGATGCCCTGAAGACTTATGCTTCCAGTTCTAAAGCCTTGGCTTCACTTGCCTGAAGCCAAGCTGCTGCTTTCATGGTGCAGACCAGCCAAGTGCTTGCTCCCCTTGCGATGATGGCTGTATGCCAGTGGGTGCTGTTCACTGGCAGTAAGGGCCCTAGTGGAGAGGAGTGACCTTTAGAGATACATGGCTTCACTCAAAACTCTCTGAGGTCAATGCAGGGATTCAGCGCTCTGGAGACTTTGAACCAATCATACCTTAGAAGACCCAAGGTTGCCTCATCCTGAGAGCTGGAAGGGTTTCCTTTGCTTGTTTGCTATATAAAGTGCATGAATCATTTTTTTTAAACCCCTCTTCCAGTTCTGTTTTCTTATGATTAGCATGTTGAATTTCCATGTGAATCTAAGTGTTTGTTGAACACCTCCACACAGAAGAAAAAAGTTGTTCTGTAGTTGCCTGCCTTGTTGACTCTGATAAGATAGCATATTGCAGTGAATTACATCCTGTTCCTTAATGGTTAGGCCTATGTTTTGCTAATATTGAGTTGACTTGACCTCAGCAGGTCTAGGCTGGCAAACAAATGTCAGCTCTCTTCAGCAGAATATCTTCTGGTCACTCCAGTAAAACAGGATGTATGTGTATAGAAGCGAAAGGCAGAATATTTGCAGTAACCACTGAGAAGATCCTGCAAACAAATTTCAGTAGGCAGGCAAAGACAGGTTGCAAACCCTGTTGAGAAATGATAAATTGCTGTTAAATGTTAAAATTATTGCATGACATTCAGGACTGAAACTTAAGGAAATTTTACTGAGAACTTATAAATAATAGAAAGAGGTAATAAGATTTAATAAATAAGCCAAAGAGTAAGTGAAAAAAAATGAGAACACAAAAGAAAATTAATATTTATCTTTTACCAGTATGGAACAAACTTTGTTAAAAAAATGTGTGAAAGTGAAGAAGAGTTTGTTCGACAAATTCTAATTGCAGCCGTAATTGATTATACTCAGCCTGCTCATTAGGGTAAGGGAGAATGAGTCAACTCTCAAGGTCATTACAGTAATAGATATTGTAGGCATGTAATTTGTGATAAGCTCGTTCCTGAACATCTAATTGCTCATTCATGGCAATGTATCTGGCACTTTTACTCCCCAAACACCTCTTTGTCCAATTTGTTTAACACCCCTTAATATTCCAGGGTCAAATTTACTACAGGAGGCATCAAGCAATGAATTTTCAACCTCCAAATTATTACACCACTTCACCCTTTTTGTGCCTCAAAGACAGAGCCTACATTAAAAATTAGTGGTCTGGCACTAAGCAGGGTACATCACAAATAGAAATACTCACCCACAAAGACATGCTAGAATTTCTCATGGAAAACAGCTGTTCCCAGCCCTCCTCAGTGACAGTCATACATTGGAGTAGACTGCCAAAACAGATATTCTTTTTTAAAATACACCAGTTAATTAGAATTTTGTCTTTTGTATTGTTCTTTGGAAAAACATATAATAGTGATTTGTTAACTCTTTCATTATTATTTCAAGACTTTGATAGAAAGTCATTAATATGAGCTCTCTTAGACTGAAAATCAATTAGAATTTCGCCAGTTCTTAGAACCAGCCAAAACAGAAAAAAACACTTCCAATGTATATCAACTATAACTAACAACTGCACCTAGCTTTGATAGAATGCATTATATTCCTAGGTCTCACAGAATCAATCACTGTCTTCATTACTGAATTACAGATAGTTGAAGTCATTTGTCCAGGACCAGAAAACAGCACCTGGTTGGCACTGGGAATTGAACCCAGGCACCCTGAGCTGCCTCCTCTCTATAGTCATTCTGTCTTAACACAGGATCAGACTGTTCTGCTTTATTAATCAGTACCATCATGTTATGTAGCATTGTGGAGTGGTGGCTGAGGTAAGGCAACCAAATTCCAATTAGACTGGAAAGTTTAATTCAGTCTTCAGTGTAAGGGGAAAATGTAAATTTTCATTCAAGTATCTTTGGCTGTATTCCAGGAATGAAGGATTTTGGATTTAGTTTGGGATTTTTTTTATTTTTTTTTTAATAAACAGCACGACTCTCAAAGCAGCACAGAATCACAGAAAGGTTAGACTTGGAAAGGACCTTTAGAGGTCATCCAGTCCACTCCCCCTGCTGCAAGCAGAGATGCCTGTCCAACCTGACCTTGAATGTTTCCAGGGATGGGGCATCCCCCACCTCTCTGGGCAACCTGTTCCAGTGCCTCACCACCCTCCTTGTAAAAAATTTCTTCCTTATATCCAGGCTAAATCTCCCCTCCTTTAATTTAAAGCCATTACCCTTTGCCCCATAGCTTAATATTTTCATTGTTTGCAAGACATTATTTTCACTTGACATGACATAGTCCATAATTACATATTGCTTCTTGCGGAAGAATGCAATAGATATAGCTACAGCTATTTAATTATATACCAAAAGAATTCCAATATAATTTCATAGCCATTCATTGTTAATATTTTTGGAGTACTCAAAAGTTTGAAGTCTCTCTTTGAAGCACAATTCTATCCAGAAATGTCGTTTTCCCTGTACTAGCTCTACCCTAACCTTAGTCCTTGGTACTACAGTTTTGCTCTTTAAAGAATTGTCCATAATGACATATGTTTACTAAACCCCTCCTTTGCAATATAGAAATGACAATGTCGACTGACTGATATTGCAAAAAAAAATAATAAAAATCCCTGTGCTTCCCAATATATATCAATCCCTATAAGCACCTTGGAGATTGACCTGCTGAAAAAAATTGTTATGCAAACATACTGCCATCTGTTGTGCAGTTATTCTTCAGTAACAGAACATAAACTGGAGATAGTCAAAGTAATTTAGTAAGTCAACAAATGTAAACCGAGACTTGGTAAATATAGTGCATTACACTGAGGTTTATGAATCATTGTCATCTGCAAGAATGTAAGAGATATACCAGACTTTTCAAAGTCCAGCTTCTTCTGTTTCCTGTGTCAAATGCTGATGTCAGAGTTAGTTATGAGGAACAGGATGTGAATTATAATAATTGATTAATTTTAAAGTATGGATTTAAAGAATTCTGTGACTGATACAAAGCCCACTAACAATCCTGGGAAGATCCAAAGAATTTATATGACTGTTAGTAAGTCCTAAACATCTTCATTTAATGAATTCAGAGTGTGCATTCCCATTTATGCTGATGGTTGTGCTATACCTGTTCAAGAAATTACATGTGGAGTTATCATTCATTTCAGAAATAAAGCTAATGGTACCCAAATAAAACAGGTACCTTCTAGAAGTAGATGCTGTTTAGGTATTACAGTAAACTCTGTAGAAGAATGAAAAAAAAGTTCAGTTAGGTTCATGTTCTTTCTATAAGTGCAGTTCTCAAAATAGTGTTTAGACATCCTCATAATTATTGAAGAGGTTTCAAATGAAGCATTTTCTAGTATCCTATCTCATAGCTAATTTCCATTTTTTTCATTAAGAAAAGATAAATTGTATCCAATTATTTAAAATTATGTAGGTCATTATCATGAATGAAACTGCAATTAAACTCAGTTTTCACAAAGAAAGAAGAGGTTATCTTGTCATAGTGTAGGTGTTAGTGTGCCTTGCTTGGCTGGTGCTCCTGCCTTCAGGCCAAGACTGTGTGAGGGTCAAGTCCTCCATCAGACTAAAGGGCTGTATTTGGCCAGGACTGTGCTAAGACTTTTAAGTGCCCTCAAGAACTGGAGTCCGAATCACAGTGGTCCAGTCCAAGTGTATGTGCACTGTCTCATAGCAGTATTTATTTACACAGTCAGCAGAGGATAACGCTTTTATCCTAAGCAGAAATTACCATTTCCCATGAAGAGCAAACACAAGCTCTGGCAGCTGGTGGTGTGTTACTGTGGACTGGACGTTGGGTGATTTGTTCCACTACCCTAGCAGCTCCCCAGAATGCTGTGGTCTCCAGAGGCAAGACTCTCTTGTCCATGACTGATCACAAAGACACAGGTTTTGTCCCAGAAGACTGGTAATATGGCAAATGGGAGGTGAAGTGGTGGTGAGAGAACTCTGCTTGATCCTACCCCTCCTTCTGCTGGTAGTCATTCTGGGCATCTCTCCCTCCTTGTGGCAGTGGTCTACCAGGACAGTGGGAAGCAGGGAGGGAATCTTCTGGGTTTGAAATGGGCAAAGGGAACCCTGAAATGATCTGTGAGAGCAGGGAGACAACATCACTGAGCAGCAAAACTTAGAGGAAAAGTAGAGGGGTGGACAATGATCCCAAAGAGCTGAGCAAAGCTGTGCAAGATTCTTCTGTACTTGCTAGGTCTTTAATTCAACCCCAAATAATGTTGGGCTGTGTTTTTTTTATTTTTAAGAAAGAAAAAAAAATCCCAAAACTCCCAAACAGGCCAAGCCATCAGTGTCACCACTATGATAGTGGCATAAAAGCAGTTATTGGGAAAACAGGTCTGATACGCCACAAAGCTTAGGAGCTGATGTGTGACAAATAGCACCCAGCTTGTGCAGTCACACATTGTGCTCACCAGCACAGCTTTTGGCTCACATTGGAGACATTGGAGCCATGTTCACCCCAGGACTCTCCAGCTCCAGGGGTGTTAGTGGTTCTGTGCTTTGCAGAACAGGTGAATTTTATTGAGGGAATTAGTGGGGACAGCATTAACTGCTTATATTACTTAAAATGCTGTACCTGAGGAAACGTACAAAACCTAACTTGATTCTATTTTCTAGCCAAATTTAATAAACTAATCTAACCCTCTAACTTATGTTGAACTACATTATAGGTTTCACATTAGTTTCACCTTAGATTTCACTCAGATTTCACTGGTAATTACAGCTTCCTATCATTTTCCAGCAGTATATAATATGAAGTGGTTTGCACTTCACACTTTTTTGTATTTATTGTTCCCATCCTGTTGGATGTACTAATAATTAACATGCAAATAATTAGCATCAAGATTTGATATCCGCAGAGAACAAATGCTAATACAGTTAATGCATCAAATATGAAAGAGCCTTTTAATTCAAAAAAATAAAGAAAAAAAGATTAAAAATATTAGCTTTTTATATAAAAAGCATTTGCAATGATTATAAATTCTATTGAGCTTGCAGAAATCTTGAGCTTTGAGCTTGCAATATCTCTCATTAATGTTTAGCCTCAAGAAAGAGTTTCTAATAAAGGGACTTATGCAGACAACAGATAAATAGAAATGATACAGCCAAGAGGGCTGAAGAGCCCTGGGTATGTTTGTTGTCATTCTACCAGGCCGATTTCCATCAGAGGTGCTGAATATGCTAAGAGCTCTATAGAAGATGAAGTGAAATGCAATATGCATTGATAACAGCAAAGGCTAGAATGCCAGGAAATTATTTTCTTTTTCATTTTCCTCTAAGTTTCTTTTTCTTGTTATTACTTCCTGTGGGATAGAAGAGGTTAGCCCTGATCCTGCAAAGTCTGCTGGTTGGCCTAAACCTGCAGATCTCAGAGGAATGATAATTGGAGAAATCTAATGTGCCATAAAATGGAGGTCAGTGTGAGTAATCTAGTGTCCCCTGCTGATTTTAAAAACTGCATCTCCTGAGGACTGGAAGAGAATTTTATCTGTGTAGACACTGTGTGCCTCATGGCTTTGCTGCTGCTTTGCAACTGGTGTCCAGATCCCTCTCTGTGTGACCAGGACGTTAATGTGGAAGGGGGATAAGAGCAAATCATCTTTATTTCCAGTGGGCATGCTAAGATGAGTCATTTGCTGTAAGATGGTAAAGCCAAATCAGCCAAACAAAAGTACTCCTCCACTTGCAGAAAGCAGAAGAGTAATTTATACTGGGTTACAGACATTACATGAAGTATGAGGCTTAGGACAATGAAAAGGGAAGGGACACAGGACTGAGGTTAGGTGGAAAAGGCTGGCGTGCTCATACCTACTAGTTTGGTTGTGTCATGAGCTCAGCAGGAAACAGAGGAGATGGGGCTGTGATACTTGGGCAAGATACACCAAATCCTTAAGTAGGCAAGCCTGGGAAGTGCTGTGTGCGTCTAGGTTGAGTTGAGTATTTGTTTCTAAATAAACTCTGCTTAAAGCAATTCTCAAATGAAAAATGAAAATGCACCCAAAGTAAGAGCAATATCAGCACTTTGTTTTCACAGTGTTTGCAATAAATGCTTTCAGTGTTCTGAGACTGAACTAGGAGGAGGGTTTTTTCCTCAATATATATTTTTAATATATGTAGCCCAGTCAATAAATGCTAGTAACCCTAATCTCTTTCCCTAAATGTCATTAGATTTTATGAATTTTTCATAGAAATTAATCACTAAAATATTTAGATCTTAATTAATTAATTAAAACAGAAATTTACAGCCAATGCTGTGTGGTGTCCGTTAGAAAAATGACTTAATAGGCTTTCAGTCCTGCTATTGTTCTGGCTTGTCAATGGATTACTTAAGTGTCATTTGTTAAACAAGTTAGGTCAATAAAGTCCTTTAATTGTCTTTCATAGAGTGAGCATTATTTCCAGATAATGTATATCTAATTCTCTTTTCATTTTAGTCTATCTGTATTGGCTAGTGTGGGTTATTATTAATTAGCCCTTCATAGCAGATTAGGCAGGAAAGATCATGACGCAGTAATAAGGTTCACAGAGACAAAATTCTCTAATTAGGAAGTATGGCTTTGTGGTGAGCAGTGTCTTCAAATGGATTGCCATCTGTTAAATTAGAGCTGATTTCCTTCATTTGCTTATATAATGTTTCTAAAGAAAATGGCTTTCTCTATTTATGGAAATTATATATTCCCTTTCATTATTTTCTCTTAATTGATTCTGTATTCCTGTAATTAGTAAGCAAAGAAAATATACAGTACAGGAGAACAGCCACAGTAATGGACAACACGACCCTGTAGTAATTGCCATGTGAACTGTTGAACATCATTCTGGTTTAAGATGTTCCTTTTGATGTGTTTAGATTAAAGGAATGTAAATTCAAATCCCTGTTTCCAGGGGAATAAGCTAGATCAGTTTGTGTCCTTTCTTCATACTAGTTGCAGCAAACTCTGGAGTAGGCTTATATATGTAGCCTTTTGTCTCTCAGCGTTTTAGGCTAAAAGACAAAGACTCTTGCTTTTACATCCTTTCAAAACTTACTGATTTGGTTTGTAGATGAATGAAAGAATTAATCTTGGGTTGTATAAATGAACACAGTGTAATGGGGGCCAACGTAGGTAAGAAAATTCTTGTTAGAGAAATTGATGCTTGTGAAAATTTCCCTGATAGTCAAGGGTATATGAGAAATCTTGGAGTTTTCTTGACATCTTTAGAGTCCATCGCTTTGTGGGTTTGTTCCTTTGCATAGGAATTTTAGTGGAAGAAAACATACCTAGACAAAAACCTCCTTGGGCTGAAACTCTTGTCTTTTCCATCTTTCTCTGATTCCTCTTACAGAAGAAGCTATTGGGTCCTGCAGTAAATGACTGTGGAGGGAAGGCAATTAACACTTAGTATTTGATAGACTGCAGCGATAGCTGTATAGGCACACCCTTTGTTCCCAGGGAAGGAAAACACTGATGTTAGTGTCAGTGTCTGCAGTAATGAACTCAGAAGTTTGTGTCTAGTGTTTGGCAGCTCCTGTTTGAAGAGTAACATCTGTGGTGGCACTAGACAAGTTACGAATTACAGTTAAGTCAAAGATGATATCTCCAAGTTCTGTGCCTATCGATTGCCAGGTGGAGACATGAAGAAATCTCTCTTCCTCCCCTGGATAATATAGATAATTAGATGTGCCGTTAAGAGATGTTCAGCTTCTGCTGCAGCATCTGGCAGTTGCCAGTCCCAGGACAAAAGATTGGCCCTAATGGATTACTTGGCCTGCTTGGGCGGGTGGTGATGCTTCTGGTGTGGAGGGTGTCACAGGGTGATGCCTTGCAGGGAGATGTTGTTAAGATGGGGTGTGCTGGATGCCTTTCAGAGAGAGGGGATAAATTAAGTTAGTTAAAGCTTACCTTGTGCAAAAATTCCCCAAAGCCTCTTCCGCTGCATATTCTAGGTTTTCATGAGGACTTTCCACTACAACCTAGATATGGTAATTTGTGCATTATGTATTGAGAAATGGATCAATTAAAAACTTAGAAACAGAATTAATCAGATGTTCACTTTATTTATGAACATATGTTCTGTGTGATATTTCCACTGGGATATCTAATGAAACAAAGTCAGAAAAAGAGCAGCTCCTAACATGCTCATTATATGTTCTCCCCTCTCTAGTTTTCAATTGGTTTCTGGTTTCTTTGAATTTCTTTATAATGTGGTACTTAGTAGAATAAAGGAGATGGAAAAGGTTAGAGAAGTACTACAGAAGATTGCAGAGCTCACAAACATTTCCTTCAGCAAAAATTTTGAAAGTATCAGAAGGAAAAGATTCAGAGAGTTTCATTTAAAACTCAATATACAGTCCCTGAAGATACCCCCAGGAGAATATAAAGGAATCACTAAGGAGGACAAGTGCTAGAATGCAATATAAATATATTCTACTTTTAGGTTATTTAACCACGATAGTGTCTTTAAGTTGGATCAGTGAAGTTGGGCCTTTTTCAGACTATGGACAATGCATTAATGGCAATTTTTTTCTCCTTTCTTTGTGTGTTAAGATTTAATAGGAGGAAATGCAGAGACCTGATATGAAACAGTGGAAACATATAAAAAGGCAAATAAAAGGCCTTTCTACTGCCAGTGGAAAGAATGCCTAAAAATATTAGTATAGTTAATATATTTTCTAACACTTTTTTCTCAATTCAAAACACACTTTGAAATAGGCAAATAGACCATAGAGAGAGAAATATACTGCAATTTTCTTCTAATAGCCACAAACTCTTCCTGAAAATGCAACAGAAGCGACTCAGCATTTTTAGTGCCAGATGGATGAAAAAAAATTTGCACATTAAGCTTTCTTTGTTAATTAAAAACTGAATACCAAGGCTTAAGTTTACAAATGTCTCCAAACAGGGTGGTGTCTTGGGACAAGGTGCTGCTAATGCACTAAATATTGGCCTTGAATATCGCCTTGTTTGAATGTTAACAAGGTGGTAATCACTGATGTTACACAAGAGTGAAAAGAGGCACAGCAGGTGTAGGTAAGACAGTGTTTCAGCATGTATCACAGGGAGCAGTCCTGGAGGGGTAGGGGTCCAGACCAGAAGGTCTAAGAATTTTGTTCTAGGTCTAATGCTTCAGCTTGCTATTTGAAGTCTGTTGCATTTATGTCAATTTAATGATACTTAAGTTTAGCACCCCAAGCAAAGAGGTACACCAAAAGTGCTTGCACATACTGCAAAATTCAGTTAGGTTACTGACTACAGTCCACAGTCCAACACATACTGCAAGGCAAAATCTCTGTTGGATTTGCATGCACTCATCTCTGTAAAAATGATTTAGGTGAGGCATAGTATGGGCTGCAATGTTTAACTAATGCTCCTTATCTTTCTTCTGTAGACCCAAAAGTGTTCAAGGTGATAGAAGCCAGAGCTGCCTGTTTGCTGTATCTCAGATAAAAAAGGGAAGCTCTTTGATCAAAAGGAGAATTCTTATCATGACACATCACTTGCTCTGTTTGTCTTATATCTCTTGAATATCACTTAATGGCTTTTCATTTAAGACATTCAAGTTTTTTTTCTGTGCAACTAAGTTCGGCTTCATCTGCTGAGACTTGGCTGCTATGCAGTTTCCTGCACAAGGTAGTTGAGAGCAAGCTTGGTTGACAGGAGAGTGTCAGGCTCTATGCCACCTAATTCAGTGATAAGTGTTAAAATAATATCAGATAACTATGGCATCAGGTGTTACTGGTTCAGTGCTGTCTTTTTTTTTCCTACAAAACAGCTGAGTGGAAAAAGATGAGTGGTTTTGCTTTAGGTTCTGGCTGCTCCCAGGTGATGGCTGTTGTTACCACCACCCATCTTGTGTAACAGAACTGGCTGCAACAGATTGCTTGTTACCACAGTCCTTAATTGGTAGAGAGCAGTGGATTACTGTGTTTTTAGAATAAATGAGGATAAAATCCACACTGTAGCTTTAGAGGGCAAAATCTGGGGTTAAATTCTGCTGTTAAAGGAAATGCGTGGTATTCCTCACCAAGTTATACTAGATCACAAGAATGAGGAATTAACAGCTGTCATATGTAAGAAGTAGTAATGTAGAGTTATCCTCTATGCACAGAATAAATATATTCCATAATACAAATTCAGTGGATGAAAATTGATGCTATTTCATCTTCTGCGTATCAGAGATTTCTATATGCCGAACTCATGTAATTTTGCTGTTTGAAAATGTTGGCAGGAATTAATTTCAACTAAAAAGCATAAGTATATCCTTTTAATTTACTTAAAAGGCAAACCAAAATTATTACCAGGCATTGCCTCTGTTGTAGCAGAAGTCTTATAATCATGCTTGCAATTGAACAAATGTTGTCTTATCTTAAAGTATTTGACAGCAGAAGAGAATGCAATAGGGAAGTGCAGTCGGTGATGGAAATAGAGCTTTCTCTTGAAAAATTTTAATGTTTGGTGAAATCAAGAAAAGACAGTGAGATAATGCAGAAATGCAAAGAGAGCGAGGATGACAAAAATAAGAAGCTAAGGGAAGATCTTTACAGGGCTTTGGGGATAGCTGTAAGTGGAGGAGACTAAATTTGCCATGGTCTCGGGCAATGCCTTAGCCCTACAATACAGGCAGCCGCCATGGTGTGGCGCAGAAATGGATATACCTGTGTGTCCTCTGTGAGTGTGCATGTGCAGGGTTACCAGGGAAAGGGAAGGAGCTGTTGTTCTAACATAGCCAAGAAGAAGAAATGACAGAGAAAAATTAAAGTTTTTCCTAAGATGTAGTAACAAAAACATGGAAAAGTAGAAGGTGACCCAAGAGAAGTCTGACTTACTGGCAAAAGAAGGGCTGGATTTTGAGAGACAGAGACTAGGGAGGAGATAATAAGAAAAGATGGCTAGGAATGCAAGGGTATCTTCCTTGTCCAAGAATTCTTCACATTATCATACTTACGTAACAATAAACTGTATTTATGGCCAGAAGGGCTTGTTAGATATCCTGTTGCTCTGTAGGTTTGCTGAGATGTGATTTCTGCAGATAGCTAGACAGGAATGTGTCCCTGAATGTTGCATTTCTCCCATAGCGTCTGAAAGTCTTTTGTAGAAAAGCTGTCACAATGCATGTCAGAAAACCAACCACACCAGAATATTTTTACTGTTACATAAGAAAATATGCTTTTTGGTTTTGCTGAACATAAAAACAGGAAACATAAGCCTGTTAGCAAAAGAAGGAGCAAAAAAGAGCATGAATTATTAAAAAATAAAATCATAGCAAAAAACTTATTTGACAACAGAGCTAACTTAATTTGCTAACATACACAAATCATCCAGCCTTTCACTCTACTTCCTCTGGATATTGCCTTGCAAAAAGGTGGGGGTTTGTGTTTGTTTGTTTAAACATTGCCACCTTGTTGTAATAATGTCAGAACTTTTCTATACAGGTATTCTTATTTTCATATTACCAATACTGAAATTTAAAATTCCAGTAAAATTAATGATATGCTGTAGGCTGCCTAAAAAAAGATATTCCTTTTTTTTCCTAGAACACTGATATTTCTAAGTCAAATAGGGGAAGAGAGATTTATCTGAATAGTTAATTTATGTTTTCATCTTGTCACTATAAAGATCAGCAATGAATATATCTCTGGTACTAAGCGCTGCCTGCTCACAGAGGACTTCACAACAACAGATTTTTAATGATAGAGTAATCAATAACTTTTTCTGGGTTTGCTGATCTTGCAGATAGTTCACACTATTGAACAGAAACCTCCAATCCCTATAGCTTATTAATGCATGCCAAGATAAAGTGGGTTTTGACCTCAATAACAACATCAGTCTGCAAGACCTTCATGGTGGTTCTGTGTTCTACTGGTTTTTTTCTTTATGGGTTTTTACATTCATGTCATCCACCAGTGATTAGGTTTCTTTTTTTTTAGTCTAGCCTTTTCTCTCCAATAATGGCTAATCTCATGTGTGTCAGGATGAAGTCCTATTGTAGGAACTAATACAATAATCAGCCCTCCGGATAGATTCCTTGCTGCTCTTCGATGTTGGTTTAATCTCCAGAGGTTAAGAAGGTTATCACTGTAGCTCTTTCCAAACAGTTTTTGGGCTGAGGTTGTGGATTTGGGGGTTTGTTTGTGGGTTTTGTTGGTTTTTGGTGTTTATTTGTTTGGTTGATTTTATATTTACTGTTACAGGTCTTAGTGCTAAGGTTATAGACAACCTTCAGGTTGTGGTTTTGAAGATGACTGGGAGATACAGATGCAAAAATCTCATTGGAGGGTATCACTGAAAATCTTGTCACTAATAGATGAGCAATAGTAGGGTCAGAGCTGCACTAGGACAGCCAAACAGCTTTGTGAGGGTTGCTTTGTTTGGTTCAGTTTTTGTTTGGCTTTGTGTAACTTCTGAATTTTCCCCATGCATTATCAGTGTGGACAGGGTGGGATCAGGCAGTGCAGCACGTGTTAATATACTGGTACTGGCATGTCTGAATTTGTTCCTTCTCTATCCCATCCATACCTAACTTTGTGAGGTCCCATTACCCAATTCACCTGCCATCTCATAGAACGTATTTTTCTGATGTTGGTAATATTTTAGGTTAGGAATGGCCACCAGAGGTCTAGATGCTGAGCTGGTGCCAAGCAACTATGGGAAGAATTCCTGCATTTGTTTTGCCCTCCAGTCACTTACCAGGAGTCAAACAGCCTGGCATCCAGCAACCATTGCACTGCCTGCTGCATCCTTGGGAAACACAAATAAGTGATGCTCAGGTGAACGTGATGTTGCAGTGGTGTAGGTGTGCTGTAAACCTATTCATCTGTCCTGTTTGTTTTAATTATGTTGCAGAGGTCCCCAGTGAGGCAGGTAACACAATATCTAAAAATCATTCCATCTGTCAGAAAACAGAGCCACATCTTTGGAAAAATACAGTGCTATTTAAAAACAACATGTGAAAATGTGGGAAGAAAAATCTGATGGCTGGTTAAGGCAATGGAATGGGGTATAAATTAGATGAGATATTGTTATTTCAGTTGCAATTTGTCCAGGACTTTGGTGCCAACCTGTCTGCTTATACAGATCAGAGACCTGGGATCTGACAACCAGTAGTCAGTACTTCAGCTTAAGGGCTTTGGTGACAGTTTCCTAAGTCTCTCTACTTTTTTAGCTGTACCTATTAAGTTTTACATCATTCATCTATTAGATGTTACTGCGCATATAAATCTCTGAGTGGAAAGTTAGGTAATAGAGTATCTTTCTGGCTTCGTAGAAAGCTGAATGTGACAGATGTTTCACCTCCAGCCATGCTGCAATCCCAGGCCCTCTCACAGTCATTTACAGGTTGTTTTAATCTGTTGTAGCTTATCAGTGCCATATGTAAACTCTGGGGATGTGTAGCAACCTTTCACCTCTCCTGCCGTCCTTTTTTAGGGTGAATTAACATTGTTCTGCATGAACAGATGAGCCTAATGAGGCTGAGTCTTTCAGGAGTGGTGAAGGTGATCGAGCTGTTCTCCATGCTATGTTCTTTAATCAAGGCAGGCTTCCACATTCAATCCCCATAAGCAGTAATTGCTCCTTATGCCACTGAGGCAGGCATAAATAAATAAATGTATTTTTGGCACTGCCCAGGCAAATTTGCAGAATAGTAACTCTGTGAAGCTTCCCAAGAAATTTGATGTGCATCACGTGACGTGCACGCAAACTGGAAAAACTGAGCATCTCACAGAGTGAACCTGTGCTGCTGATCTGCAGCTATTGCAGCATATACTCCGTGAAACCCCCAAAACCTAGTAGCTTTTCCTCAGGGTTTCAGTGCAAAAGCATTTGAGAGGTGGTGGATTGTACAACTACCATGTAGGATCATTCAGGGTGGTATCTATGAAAGGGAGACTGAAGTCAAAGTGTTCTGTACTCCAGGGACCAGGCTGGGGAGCTGGGGTCTTTGCAGCAATCCCATTGACCAGATTTCTATTCTCGGGCTTCATCGTGGCTGGCTACTTGTCCTCAATAAGTCAGTGGTTAGCACTGTGACTGTGGGCAAGCCATTTCACCTTGTTATTTCCTCTGCCACCCTTTGTCTGTCTTGTCTGTTTAGGCTGTAAATAAAATGTTTCTTCAGGACAGCGACTTGTCTGTTAGGATGTATTTGTTCAGCAAGTACAAATAAGATCAAGGCCCCATAGCTGAGGCTTCTCTATGCTCCCACAACATGAATAATAAATAATAGCAGAGGTAAACTGACTGCGTTAGTACCATTTATGTGCAGGGGTATTATCGAATGAGACGAGAAAGGAATACAATGGGAACCTTCCTGAGCGTTGCAGTAGGAAATGATGATTTCAAAATAAACTTTGGTTTTTTTGGATTTATGGTGCAGATGTCTTTGCAATTAATGCAAAGATTGCTTTTGATGCTGCATTTGTGTGGTAACAGCAGTGTATTTAGTATCATATGGAAATTCTGTTACAATTTTAGCAACAGTAAAAAAAACCCCTAAAAATGCTGCTCTTCTTGTGATTAACACAGGAGGACTTGTCACCATCCACATGGGTTTGACAGTAGTCGGGATTTAAACCTTTGAGTATTGTGAGTGCTGTCTGCTTCTACAGAAATAGTGCCTCATTTCCCTCTGGGACTTCTGATCCTAGCCACACACTCTTTAAAACTGTGCATGGCTGGATGTTAATGTTGTTACGTTTAGGCTTTGAAGTGATTGAACTCCCACCAGAACTTAGATTTTAATCATCACTTTGATCTATGGCCGTGCTACAGAATCAGTTACAAATGTAGGGTTTCCTGGGCAGGTAGTGTAGCTCCAAACTGTGTTCACTTTTCACCTGTAGAAATAGTAGTCCTGCAGCAGGCAGCACTGCCAAGTGTGGAATTTTGTTTGTGCTCCTGCTCCTATTGCAAACACAGCAGGGGAACGATCTTAGCTGTTGTTATTACTTACATAATTTTCCTCTTTTCCACAGACACATAGGGAAGACCATAGGGATTGTCTCTGGAAGCTGAAAGGTTCACCATTCTCATTAAAGAGTGAAAAAGAAAGAGAATGCTACTTTGGCAGAAATGTTTGGTTTGTTATTGGTTTTGGGTTTGGGGTTTTTTTAAACAACAAACAAACAAAGACCATTATAAAACAGGAAACTGGCAGTAGAAGTAAGAATTCAGAGGGCCTTTATTTACCATAATTTATTTTTATTGTGCTTGTAGACTTCAAAGTGGATTCTGGCTGCTAAGGTTTGAAAGGTATTGCCCTACACTTCAGATAGCAAGCTCAAGAAGCCTTTCAAAGAAAACAAACACACATGCAGGCAAAAAGCAATGTAGTTTAAAGGTTAGAATTTCTTCTCAATTTCAAGGTTTCTTTGTATCTTTGCCCCAGCATGATTGTGTTGTCCAGCTAACAGTGTTTACTCCCCACATACTCTACTCCTATGAAAGTCATATGGCCACCTCAAGCTGAGCTGGCCTTTAACAGATTTAGGTCTGATGGACTTGATAAGCAAACTGTTGAGAAAAGAAGTGCTCCTTGGAAAAACAAACCAAGCAAAAAAGCCTAAACCACACTTCTATGTCCCAGTAGATCCTTTGTTGCGCTCTGCATTACAGCTGGCCCAGGCCATGTGCACCAAATTGAAGGATCTTTGCAAAAATGTGGAAAAGAGCAAATATCAGGAAGCATCTTGGAAGGTTTTTAATTAAAAAAACAAAAATAAAGCAGCACATGGCTCAGTTGTAATGCCATTTGGTGAAGTGTCTCTATCTTTGCTCTCTAATATAACTGGGCTCTTTGGATAGCATGCTGGACACTAAGAGGTTGCTATGAAGTGTTCAGATGTAAGCTGATCCTTTAAAGTATGAATGCAGCTGTGCATGACAGTCTGAATTTGTTCACTTGTCATAGAATAGGTAGCATTGTGTTACAGATTCCCATACTCTACTAATAATACCTGAACAACAGTGGCTCACATTTGTATTCAGTCAAATACAATCAATAGACATCTGTTTGTACATGAATGACTGTGCACTGGTACCTGTTTACTGCTAATTAAGCTTCATTAGTGATTAGTTTGTCTTCAGAAGGGGAAAAAACCCTCTGTAATTAAAGGCTAGCATATTATGTGGTCCTATAGTTTCCTTTTTCAGAACATGCATTCTAACAGGACCATTAGTCTGCAGTACATTTGTCTGTATTTAAGTGTAACTGCATTTCCCTGAAAAGACCATCTGTTCATAAAGACCATCTTTTTCATGCTCCCTGCAGTAAACTTTAGAGAGTGGTAGAATTAGCAAAAGGCTGAATTTAAATGGAAATATATGTGGATTGAGACTAGGTAAAGCTGTTCTGTACACATTAGAATGGTTCTGAGCTGGAAAGATTGTAATTATCTTCCTCCTTTACTTTTACAGAATTTATCTGCACTGAATTCTGCCACCTTTGACTGAGTAATTTTATTCTTTCTACCTACACCTGAATGGCAAGTTACTAGAGCAGTGATTGTGGTGAAGCTGTTTTTACTTTATAGCAAATGAAACACACTTTCATTTTACTTGAATTGTTTGTAAATAGTCACATTATAAACCTGCAGTGTAAAGGTCTGTTTCCACCCTACCATGATAACACTGAGTGTTGCTTTATTCTACAAATTGTCCTATTGTGAAATTAGCTACTATTCAGTTTTAGAGTGGCCTGGATGAAAAGCAGGTTCGTCTCCCTTAAATAAACAATTCTGTTCAATTTAATCCTACGTGTAAACTGAAAGAGTAGACTAAGCTGAATGTCAGTGAAACAGAATTCCACCACCATAAAGGTATAAGTGAAAAAACTGTGAAATGCCTTCTGTGAGGTTAGCAGTGCAAAAATTGCACAGAAATGCTGTAAATGTTGGTAGTGTTTTCATATTACACAAAACAGATTAAGAATTCCTGCTACTTCAGTGTAGATTATGCAAGTACAGCCCTTCATGACCCGCACAGACATAACCATGGTAATAGAGAGCAAGCAAGACAACATTCTTATCCAGAACTCAGACAAGAGGATAAATGTTAACTCCACACAAGAGCTGAGATAAACGTTTTTGTCGTTGTTGTTTAATAGTTTATTTCTTATCCCAACTAAAGCATGTGTGCTGGGCTTTCTTAGAAACCTAAGCAAAACACAGAATCATTGCAACCAGAAATAATGAACTGAGCAATGCTGAAGTGCTTGGAACGTGATTTCTTCCCACCCCCCCAAGATGAAGGGAAGATTACAAGAAAAATCCTTGTTATTAGCTAGTACCTGCTTCTTAAGCAGTGAAATCACTGTAACCAGTGGCAAGAGAATCCTCTGGCCATTAGCTCTCTTGAATTGTCTCACAGAAATAAATGACTGTATATCAGACATAAACGAGTTGCTGTTGTATGGAGCACCTAAGTGACAGCTCTGTACTGTGGGAGTTATCAAACCTTCAATATCAATAGGACCTACGGTATACTCTTACCAGAAACATATGCATCCCTTCTATGACAAGATACTCCTGTATGTCAGAGAGACTGCCAAAGCAATTGTCTGTGTTCTTCACGTGCTATTCTCCAGAGGAGCTTCACATAGGAGATGAGTTATGTATAAATGCAAAAAGTGTTTCTGTTTTATTAGAAATTATTTATTCCAACAAAATATGCAGGGTTAATGAGAAAAACACCTGGGATGACTTATTCACAAATAGTATATATCATTAGATTGTAGGTGGAACATGTTTTTCATGTTTTTTGTATTCTCTCAGTTCAGAATATTAATATGGATGTGAGTTGTCATGCAAAACCAAAAGACATCAGTGTTACGGTGTCTGATCCAGAGCTCTAGTACTTTATCCAATGGTCTTCTGTAACATTTGAACCAGACTCACACTTGAATAATGATGGCATACCAAAGCCCAGTTGATATAAAAATTTACCATGGGCCAAAAACAAACAAAAAAAAAGAAAGAGAAAAAAAATAAAGCCTGTTTAACTCTTCTAAAGCAGGAAGACACAGTAAGGGTCTTTAATGATTTGACTGACTTTTTTCCTTAGCCATTTGTGAAAAGTAGTCTGACAATATTCTGACAAATAAGCAGCCTTAAGTCACAGTCACAGAAGATAATCTAAGGCCTTTGGCTACATGTTCTTTAAGACAGTTGCAAGTGAGCGATGCCTGAGGTGCAGGTCAGGGGGTTTTGAGGCAGAGCTGGTCCAAAAGCCTTGAGTTTGTGCTAGCATCATGGTGAAGGCAAGCTAATAAACTCAGCAAGCTTGGGCCATGTACCTTGTAAATGTAATCATGGTCCTTGAATCCGTGCTGGCCTGCATCCCACCATCTGGGCATGCAAACATGTGAGTTCCCATCTGTCTTCAAAAGACTGTAGACAGAACAGGGTGTGTGAGGGGATTTCCAGGTGTCACTTTTCACTTTTATGGATGGAGGGAGGTATTTTCTCCCTTTTGAACCAGGAGTGTTTTCAAGGCTGCTTTTTTTTTTTTTTAAGTGTGTTAATAAACCATAGAATATGGTAATTAAAGTGAGTGTTAATGAGGTGCTATGTTGCTACATATATTAGGCTAGAGAGAAAACCTCAATCAGCACTCGGGTTTTCTCCAATGTCTTCCACTTGTCAGTCAGTAATATGGCAGGAATGTGGGGATCCTACCATTTTAAAAAAACCAGTATTAGGGTCTTTGGATTTGTTCAGATCTTACATTTGTGTTTTTAAGATACATAAACAAAGGCATGAAAATTGTAAACTATTAGGGATTTTTTGTTTCTTTCTTTTTAAGAATGGCATAGTTGAATCAAAAGTGGAGACCATAGGGTAATGGTCCTTAAGAAATGCAGGTGGATCTACTTAACTTACAGAAGTCTGTATCTGAGTGTGCAATTCAAACACTGTGGAAAAGCCTAGAATGAGCTGAAATGAAGTCTATCTTTTTGAAAATTCAGTGAATTAAGAATTTGGTAGGCCCAACTCTGTAAGCTGTTGTCCAGTCAGTGCCTGCAAGGAGCATGTAAACAAGTGAGGTTTAGTAGGAACATGTCCTGGAGCTCACTGTCCATTGCTTAGCATTACTAAAAGCAACATCCTTTTTCTAACATGAATTACAAAATCTAAGTTTACATAAAATAAGTTATACAGCTTTTATTTTAGTTACCCAACTGTCTGTCTGTTTCTCTTTATGATGCTCTTCTGCCACCATTGTGCTGGTGATGATCTTGAGAGCACTTTCAGTTGAGACATTTTTTTCTGCTGTTTGATGCCTTCTTGGTTCTTCAGGCTTGGAGATAACATTGGCTTAATGCTTCTGAAGTCCCCTGTCAAGTGGCTCTGCATGCAACTACAAAAGAGATTCAGTCAAAGATTGCTTCACACATGGCTTGTTGCAATTCCCTGTTCAAGAGATTCCCTGTTTTTCTGTGTATTGTCCAAATGGGCTGCTCAACTTAGGCTGCTAGTCCAATGTTATTCACTGACACTATTTTTCCATTTAACTCAAGTCTTATTTTCAGTCTGCGGCTGGCTTTTAATACCCACTAGGTAGTGGAAACAGCCTATTCTGTGTTCTCATTTCTGGGCATTTCCAGGTATTCTATTTGTGTGAGAGTCTGTTGCTGGCCTCTGCATCCATTTTTTTTTTCAGTTGTACATGAGGGGTAGATATCTGTAGAACCTTCGCTCACCAAACAGAAGAGCATGTCAGAGTCGTTGAAATGGATGCTTGCAACTGTTTGCTGGGAGTGGAAGCTGTGGTGCTTGTGAAAGGCAGGATATAGATTTAATTTATGGTAATTGTTAAGGAGATGGTGATTAAAGGAACAGCAGCATTTTTAACAGAAAAGCAGAAGAAATCTTCAACTTTAGGCCTCTAAGTTGTTTTTATTCTTGTGGAAGGCAGGACCTGGTGCAAAGGAGAGATGTTTTTCTTCACCAGATGCCCAGGTCTTTCTGCTCTGCGCTTTGCAAGGCAGTCACCAAAAGAAAAAGACTACCTCCAGGAAAAAACCCCTTTCTATACTCCAGTGCCTGTGTGAATGGTTCCAAGGTATTTATTCTGCAGCCTGCCAGGTAGGGCTTCTGGAATATCTCAGTGGTAACATTTAACCCTGTCTCTGAGTGGCTGCTTATGATAGTAGTTTGCTGTTCAGCTGTCTGTATCCTGTGATGGTCTCTGGTGCTTGTTAAAGCAGTTCCCTTTACCAACTTATTGCACATATTTCTTAGCATTGTTTAACATGGGTAAGAAACATGGAAATCTTTTTGTGCAAATGTGCATCGGTATCCACCTTGTCTGTCCCCTTGCTGGCACCATAGGACCTTCCACCCTAGAGCAGCTTTGGGGAATTGCAATTACATGCCTCAGAAACACCTCCACAGAGTTTATGTTCCACTCTCTACATAAAAAGCTCTCCATTGTATAAGCAGACTCCTTTTGCACCTAAATAAATCCTGCCCACCTCTTGTGTTTTCTGTGAAGTGGTAGTGGTGTTGCTCAGAAAACCTGCAGCATCTTAAAGCTAGCATGAAATTAACTGAAACAAATCTGAAAGCTGAGAGTTTTGATGATGGTGTCCTAAATCAAATTAAAATTGAGCTACAATCAAGCACAGCATAGAATCTTATATAAGTAAGTTATGTATTCTGTTAAATCTTATCTCATTCGTTTACTAGTGCTAGTATACTGGGTGTAAATCATTCTTACCAGAGATGGATAATCTATTACTGACATATGAAAAGCTCTATGTTTAAAGAAAGTTAGAATTGTAAAATTAAATGGTGAAGGATTAGGAAAAGGCAGAATTAGGACGGCCTGTGTAGCTTTAATTTGGAACATGAGTATGATGCAGTCTTAAAGACTCAATCATAAGCTGCTACTGTATTCTGTGCCCAGGGTGGACAAGATCAAGTGTTTATTTTTATCTTCATAGTTCAGTGTGAAGTTCCAGTGCTTAGATGCCATCCAAACTCTGCCCTGAATACAAGGTTATTAATGTCCTCTGAGCTTTCATACAGAGCTTCTCAGCAGAGAAGCATTAATACATATATTTTATATTTTAAGTAATGCTCATTCTCTTTGGGTGACAACTTAGCTTCAGAGCTTGATTTCTTTTGCATACTTAGCAGCTTAAATGACAGATTTAGCTCATGGCTCTTAGAGACTACAATTACACTTGTCATTGCTCAGGATTTCTGCAGACCAGGCCAGTGTGTTACATGTGGGTGCCCAGGAAGTGACCAATGGTGAGATGGTCTAGTGACCTTCTCAGCAGTGAAAAATTCTGGTGGAGAAAGGGATAGGCTCAGTTCTGTCAAGCAGTGTTTGATTACCTTATCCAGGGGTCTATCCTTAACCTTTTTCTTGTAACAGTCTTATACATAATTTGCTGTGCTTTCCTAAGGACCATGTTGCAGAAAGCCGAATTTAACCTCAGTCTGCTGCTAGAACTCTCTCTTGAGCTTGGGATATTATCACCTCTTTCTTAAAACTTCATAAAAATATTGTTATATTTTCACTAATCTTGCTTTTAAATAAATATTTTAACTGATAATTAAGCATCTATACTGTAATGCTTATCATCATATAGACCAATGTAAGTTTAATTTTTCAAAGGAAAGCTGGTGCAAAGCCAGTGGGGATCCTGTTAGGTGGAGGCTCCTAGGAATAGCCCCATTACAAAAACCCCACAGTCTGCACTACAGCTGTTGAACTGGATGCTAAATGGCCTACAAGGCTTTCATGAAAACTTTATCATCCCTTGTGTGAACGCCTTTCGGACCTAATACTCTGCAGGATCGTCTGCATCAGTGTCCCTTCTCTAGAGGTGCCTCTAAACCTGTCGTGGTCCCTGACAATGCTTTTTTGCAGGTTGCTTTTGAGGGTTGATGGGCTTAGGACCCCTGTGAAAATGCCTCTCTGCCCTTTGTGAAGGCAGAATCCTCTTGACTTGCTTTCCTGACTAGCTGTGATGCAAGGCTGTTGTTGGCTAATTTGATCTATTTTGCAGCTCAGGGGGAACTAAACTGAGGGGCATGTGTTTTCTGTATTTTAAAGGGCAGGAAAAGTACAGTTAAAATTCCTTATGCACTCTGTAATGACTCAGGAAGAGAAAACTCCAGTATTGTATTTGAGAAGCCTTGGGATTAAATTATGTCATTTAAGAACTCATTAGCCTGTCTTTCAAGTGTATGCACTTCGGGGAATAATCATCTTTCTTCTCCTGCTTTGCCTTTGAGTTGCTCATGTGTCATATCTCTCTTGCCTAGGAATTTCAACTTTATGGCACTTTGGATTGGATAAATCCCCTTAGCTTTGAAATGTTAAATCCTTCAATTAGTTTGAGTTGGAGACTAAAGGCCAAACATTTCAAATGTGGGCACCTGAAGCTGACAGGAGCTGCAGACATTCATCACCTCTGAAAATCAAACTAATCATGTAGGGAAGCTAAATTTAGATGCAGGTATCCTGCTTTTGCCAGCCCAGTTTAATCTCTGAGTGCTGTGCTGTGACTCTGGACCATATGGTCTCTCCCTAGCCCTTTGCACTTCTGTGGTGTTTTCCTTTTCCAGAAAAAGGCTGGAATTTATGCTTCAGTATTCATGTTATAATGTCCTCCTGACTTTCTCAGTAAGTTTCTCCCTGACAAATGGATCTTTACCACTGCTTGTGCTAAAAGCACCTATAAGGTTCAGTAGTCTAAAACAAAAGTAGGCCCTAAAAAATTGCTTAAGAAGGTTTGTATTATTTTACCAAAGACAAATGCTAGTCTTCCATTGCCTAGATGAACCTATAGCCTATTTTGCTGCCTTTAGCCACTGTCCCTTCAAGCTGTGCTCTCTGGCTATCAGCAATGCATGGCCCCTGCGCAGGATGGTAAAAAAATAATCTGCCTTTCAAAATCAGCCCCTTGAAATGTGTTTGGCCACTATGAAAACTATTACCCTACTCATAAGTTTTGACTTACTCTATACTTTTGAAGGAGGTAAGAGGTCAAGTAAGGACGGAGTAATTTGGACACCTGCTTTTAACTGCCTATGCACATGGAAGGAATTAATTTTTTTAATTAATTTTCTGACTGCGGTAGCAAAACAAGTATGGACAAGTGTGCAAGTGACTTGTGCAGGTTTTGTTTACTGCTGTAACTGCCCAAAGAACTAAATCCATGAGCAAAGAGAATTTTTAGAGATTTGTATTCATAAGATGAAAAGCTCCTGAAAGAATGTAACAACTCTGGGACTAAACTGCCTTTCCATTGCCATGATCTTCTGCTTCTGCTGATTGTGAATGCTGGAAGTCTGCTCTGCTTCCCTAGGGTCCTGACACAAAATTCATTGTCAGAACTGGAAGTGCAGAAAACTAGCAAAGACAAAACCCCAAACAAACAAAACTCTCAAACCCCTAAACAAGGAAAGGAGATCTCTAATTATAGATGCACCATAAGCAGATGTTAACAAGTCTATTTAAACCTTTTTAGACTGTAATCTGCTGCTGGCCTCCCGTCCTCATGTAACTTGGTGTTTCCCTCATTAGCTAATTCTGCCCTGATTAGCATTTCAGAAATGCACAGGTTTTGTCAAACACAGCTTCAGAAGCTGTTTTGGAATACCCCTTTGGGTGGATGGTTTTTGTGAGCTGCAGATTACAAAGGATGATTTCCCAGCCTACTCCATTGTATTTACTCTGGCTTTGATTCAACATGAGAAATGATCCACAACATTGAAAGGCACCACATGGATGGACCTCACACAGTTGCATTTGTGCTGGTTGGATGGTCTCAGCCTTGCTCATTATCCTGCTGCAGTACCATCAGCTCACTCCCAGTGTCCTCCTTCCTTGGCAGGAGAGTACCTGTTTCTCTGGGTGAACAACCTCTCTAAAGAGGCAAAGAGGTTTCTCTTTCCTATATCTCTCCACATCTTCCCTCGTTTTTTTTTAAGGGGGCAGGGATCTGATTCAGTGCTTAGAGAGGTAGGAAACAGAGTTTGCTTCTTCATAGACGTGGCAGGAGAGGAAGACTTTCTTGAAGTTCTTTTCAGGTTGTTGAGAAAATTTGGGAAAAACCCTCCGCTTAAAATGCCTGCTCAGCTGAGGATTTTAATGGAACTGAATTCAGTAGAGTGTTTTTTCTTTGTGGCAAAAGAGGGACCTTTTGTTCCAGGCCATGATCTGTGCATTGCTTCAACATAGAATAGGCATCTTCCTTCCTTGGACTTCTGAATATGGACTGCTTCCTTTTGTGTCTAAGAGTATATGGTATATTTCAGCCCTTTCTTCTGCTGCTTATGCTCTCCTTATGCTAATGTAAGAGTCTTTTTAGGTCCTCATAGTATAATGTAGTGCTTCCCCCCCACATCTTCTGCTAAGTGTTGTCATTGCTCATGGCAGTTCTCCTTAGAGGATATATTCTTATCACCTGATAAGAACTTATTTTCCCAGAGATATCAAGGTTCTTTTATTATATCTTGGTCTATGCTCTGTCTCTCCAGCAGTAGCAAAAGGGTGTTTATTTTCTTGGCTGTTTGATTCAGTATAGATGTGAATGTTCCTAGCAGCTAAGTTACCAAAGTAGGCGTTTGTGTAGTGCTATTTTTAAGCTTAAGTTTGGCTTCATTTTACTTGTCTAGGATGAATGTCATGTGATGATACAAGATTTTGTGATAAACAGGTGTGGTGGGATTGATCTCAGTTTCTGTAAGGTTTTGTATAGATTGAATTAGAAAACAATTCCCTGTGCAGAAGACCTTGACGTGTCGCCAAAATAATCAAACTTAGAATAGCTTCAGAGGTGTCTAGAAACCATTTGGAAAAGACATATAGGTAGAATTTTTCATGAGGGCTTAACACAGATGAAACAGAGTTTTCAGAACTGATTGGCAATAACACAGGTGGCTAATTTCTCTGAAGTGTGCTGAATTTTGAAGTGCTTTGAAAATCTGACAAGAAGTGTCAATGTCACAGTTGCTGCTCCTTGCAGAATTTGGATTTAAATTTGGGTATTTGAAGAACTGGGCTTCTAAGAGCAACAGTTTCCAGAGAAGCAAATAAACTTATTTTGTAGTTCTTTTCAGATGAGGTGCCTAAATTAAAGCTCTCAAGTGGCCTTTTCTAATGTCTGAATTTGTGATTTGATTTTTAGAATATCACCTTGCTCTCTAAGTGTCACTTTGCACATACTAGGTTCTAAAATACAGACTAGTTCAGTTCATGTTGTTTAGCAAATTCTGATTTAGTGGGAATGTCAATGGCATCCGCTCTCTGTGAGCATAGTTTTCAGCTCAGGATCTTCCACTGATCCTATTTCTAAGCTGAAATTCAGGTTTGTTTTTATGTTTACAATCTGAACCACTGTGTTTAGTATTTATTGCATTTTTATTCTGCTGAGATGCTAGGAGACTGCCATGATACGATTCACACAACTGGGGTTCTGCTCGCTTGACTATGTCAAAGTAATAGTAACAAAGATCAAGCTCATCCCTGATGCACCTCCTGGAAGCAAGGACCTTTCTGCTGAGGAGCCAATATAGCTTATTAGTTGTATCCCTACGCAACTCCTCCTGCTGCTGCAGATTGAAGAGTAAGAATCAGTCTGTGACCAGAATAGCATCCCAGGAGTGTTACACCTCACCTTCTAGAAACCTGGCCTGAGGGAAAGATGATGTGATGTAAAAAACACTCAGTTCTGATCCACAGTCTTAAGGATGGTATTCTGGTATCTGTCTATAAGGAAGTACTGAGCTTCTGACACTGAAGAGAGTAACAAGTAGTCAACACCTCTTAAATACAGGCCTTTGGTCCTGGTAGGCTGAAAAAAACCCAAAGACAGCAGACCTGGCTGGGGAGTGTTCAGACTCCTGGTGATAATAGAAAGTTTGGGGGGAACTTTGGATCAAGTCCTTTCTTATCTGACCTGATTTACTTATTGAACATCCGTGTTAGGCATGCAGGCTGCATTTCTAGTGCAGCAGCTTCACTCTGTATAATTAGCACTTTTTCTTTTTTTTTTTTTTTTGATGTGTAGCTGGTCTGAAAGTTGGAGTGGCCAACTCTGCTAATTGTATGAAACTCTTTGATATGATGCTGGAGGTGTTAAGCAACTGTACCTGCGTTAAAAATGCTGTGCTTACATAAATGTGGCACACAGATTGCAAGTTCTAAAATTTATCAGGCAGACTAATTATTTAAATGTGAGCTATAGGTTACATAAATAAATAGCTCTCCCTCAGTAAATGGCAAGGTGTCATGGTGTTAGCCACGTGGCTTGTAACAGAGTAGAATTAATGTTAACACTTCTGTCGCTTTCTTTCTCTGATTAGTAATTCTTTCAATCTTGGTAGATGAGCTGCATTTATGAAAGTTTTGCCTGCCCTCTAGGTCTCTATTTTGTATTCCTTGTGCATTGCAGCCTGCTTTTGACTCTGGCAGTAATGCTGGATACTAAAACCATGGATGGCTCAGGCTTCCTACTCAGCTTGTGGAATGAGGCAGGCTGAAACCAAACTGGGAGATTCCCCTGGGGCAGGATATCCACTCCCCCAGCTCCAGGGATCAGCCCCTTTGCAGTTAGCATGTTAGTCATGGAGCAATGACATAGGATTGTATATACCAAGAAAAGAGAGATCACTGTGTAATGAATAAGAAATTTGCCAAGGTGGGGCTCTTTGCATTTTGCTGTTATACATATGCTGCAGGAAAGATGCATGTATGTTCATACAAAGGCACAAAGGGATAATATACTGCCTGGAACTTTTTAGTATGGTTTCTGAGTGCAGAGATATGAAAGCTCAGAAAATCCTATAAGAGAAAAGCTGCTTTAGTTAGTCAGAGGGACTTTCATTAAAGTTTCTTGCTGATATTGGTTTTAAATTCACTTATGTGTGCTTCAATTTTGTTTCCAGAGGTACCTGCTGTTGTGTTTTTCTGGTAGCAACACTTCAGAGGGTGGGGACTGTTAGGTGACCGTTTGCATATTCCTCCTTAGTCTCTCCTAGAAGTGGCTTTTTTCTCTTCTCTTCTCTCCATTGTTTGTTGTTTTTTGGGGTTGGGTTTTTTTTGTTTGGTGGTTTGGGGGTTTTTGTTTGGGTTTTTTTTGTTGTCTTTCCCCCCCTCCCCTTTCTCTAGTCATGCTAATTTACATGCAGCTTTCAAAATGCGATTTGAGCAGGCATCCTTCCTCTCCTTCCCCATCTGCCCCAATTCCCACTCCTCCTTTTCTGCTGCAGCAGCTGTATTGCTTGATCTCACAAAAGCGAAAACCAGGTGAGTGTTTCACTTGCTTTTCACTTAAGGGGAATCTGCAGGCCTGATTCTGCAACCTTTAGTGTTTTTTCTGGCAAACAGCAGGGAAGGTCCTCAGCACTTTATGGGATGTGCTGAGCCATTTGCAGACTCACAGCCTGGGCACTGCTATACAATCCTGCAACATCACATCACAGAGAGGCTCTTGCCCATCCATTTTGTGGTGGATTTAGGAGAGGGAACCTGGTTTCATGGCAGTCATTCAGCTGCAATGCCTGTGTTAGGCCCACTGGAAGCAATTGGATCAACTCAGTTAGTGCAAGGGATTAAAAGAAGCCAGATGCTGCCTTAATGGACAAGCATAAGGCGAAGTTGCAAACTTGGCCTTTTGGGGGAATGGAAAGCAGTTTAGTTCAGGTTTAGATTAGAGGGTTGAGAAAGAAATTGTCTATTAGTCTCAAACCAGGCTGACAGTGCACCCACACCGAGCTTCCAGATGGTCCACGCCCGCCAGGCAGAGTTGTGCACTAACCTGCCAGAGATGTGGGGGCATACGCTTCCAACCGCAGCGTTGCTCGGGCTTGTGGAGCCTCACAAGCTGCTACCCAGAGGTCACTGAGGTGCTTCCCCTGAGACCAGCTCAGACTGGTGCAAACCAGGCATGCCTGTATGATGGGAGGTCTGTTTGGTCCAAACCAAACTCTGCAGGGCTGCTGACTGCTTCTCATCCCTCCAGCACTGGGTTGGAAGGTGATAGTAGGGGTAGAATTTCACCACCTTAGCAACTCCTTCACCAGCACTTCTGGAGAATGCATCACTGCCAGGTTTAGGCCAGCCAGATTCTTTACTAAATCCCCAGAGGAAGGGAAGAGAGGGAGGCAGATTGTAAGCTTGAGTTGTAAGCTGCTCTCAGCTCTGATCCCAGGACAGTGGATCAGCATGTTGAGGCTGATGATGAAACTGTGCTGTAACCCCTCACAGGTAACCTTTGTGTTCAGTGAAAACCAAGGTTGTTATTGCTGGTCTTTTCCTAGCCCAAAAAAAGGGAACAGACACTAATAGCAGCTTTAGCTCCTTCTGTTTTCATTTTATTTTGTGAATAAAGCCACTGATGAATCATGAAAACTACTGTTAAGGTCCAGTTTCAAGCCCTGCATAAATTTACGCTGTTTAAAATGAGTTAAATTCCTTCACCAGTAAATATTTCCTGGAAGCACATCTGTCTGTCTTTTGTCTTTCTGAGCACTTTTTTCTATTGCCAAGGTGTTTAGCTGCAAACATGGAAGGCCATGCAAATAAGACCAAGCCAGCTGCACAGATTTTGCACACTTTAATTAAGTTGTAGGGCTTCAAATGAATTTGGCTCCAGTTTCTGATGCTTCCATGCCCTGTATTCTGTTCCAGTGCGGATGTTAAATCGTGCAGAAATGGAGCATGACCTAACTTTCATGTCAGTTGATCTGGCAGTAGCTGGTTTTGTGTAACTAATTTAAAAAGATTGATTGTTGGTTAATTACATTAATGAACTGAACCTACATGGGCACAGACCAGAGCACAGCAGTCTCCTAAACAGTCATTAAGAATAGACATCTATCTTTTCACCTGCTTGTGCAGCCTCCTGTTGGGTGCCAGAGTATGTGGAATCGTAATTCTGAAGGTTAAATGACTTAGGGACGTAATCACAAACTGTTCACCTCTGCTACCCCTCTGCCCATATGGCCCTGCTAGTCACAGTAAAAGTCCATTTGGACAAACTGTCTGTTGAAAGGTCTCCAGGACAGCAAGTCTGGTGGTTTCAGCTGGGTTCCTGGCAATTGCAAGTGTGCATTACAAATCCACCACAATTCCTTGGTTGAAAGGATTTCGTGGATTTAATCAATTGTAAAAGAACTTTCCCAATTAGGATAATTCATGCTTATCAAGGTGAAAGTGTACTAAGCAGAACAGTTGACTCTTCTCTCTAGCCAGCTCATGAATATGAAGAAATATGGAATCAATAATACATTTCTGTAATTAAATTGGTAAGTTAAAGTGATCGAGTTCTTGTTTTAGCAAACAATCAATGGAAGATGCATTTCTGTGTGTTTATCAGTGTTGCCCTTGGAGCCATTCACTACACTTAGGTGGGAGATGTGCAAATGTTTCTTGCCATGTAAGGGCTTACAAATGAAGTACTTTAAGAAGTTTTAAAAAAGCTTGAGACAGAGTCTTTGGTAGCTTTTCTAACCTGATTTCAAAATATTAGACAGTGAATAAAGACAATGGAATGCATTTTTTTTTTATTTTGAAGTTTGGAGACATACTGTAGTATATTCTTTGGCATTATTAGCACATCTGCTTGCCAGATTTCTTCCCATCATGCAGGACTTAACCTGAAGTCAGTAAGAGAGTTGCCACTGGCTTGAGCAGAAAAGGATCGGGAGCAGGGGCTGCATCTTATGAAAGATGGCAAGAAAAAGTCATAGTTACTTGGGAAATCAAGAATGAAAGTTGTAAAAATCTTCAAAGGTGACTTATGTCAGGGCTGATACCATAGTATTCTGCAAGGCCTGATCCGGTGCCTGCTGAGACTGAGGAGCTGTTACAGAGATTTCAGTCACTTTTGGGTGATGTCATAGTTGACCTATGAAGTTCAATTTCAAGGAGGCTGTTTACTTCCACAAAACCATATTGTATCCCCTGTTCAACAGTGTGGGCAGGAAGTAAGTGAAAAATAGGATTTATCAGCAGTATTATAGTCAATGCTGAATACCCACATTCTTGATTCTCATGGTGAACTGTTGAGGGGTGAACAGGCTGAGCACCTGCATAAGGGATTTCCACCATTGGTTTGTGACAGCTTAAGAAAAACTTTAAATGTCAGGTGAAGAAGTTGTGGAATGACACATATGCAAATGGCATTAAATTATGGTTTTATCTAAGATCTTCTGTTTCAAGCTAATTGAAAGATAGAGGCCACTGCTGCAGGAGGAAAATATGAAAAGAAAACTATACTGAAACATTAAAGTGTTTCTGATCAAGTAAAATTCAGTTTCTGTTGAATGTTTTATTTTGTTCCAGTCACATAAATTACCATCTTTGAAATACTAAAACTCCCACAATCAGCTTTTTATAACAGAAAATAATTTACATTTAAAAGGTTTAACTGAAGCAGCTAAACCTTAACGATGAATATGCACATTCGGCAATAAACCTGAGAAACAGCCAATGTTTTGGAACCCAGAGTTGCTATATATAATTTTAATATTATAAATAAGTAAATACAGTCTAGTGAGTTCTATAGGTATGCACAGAGATGTTTGCTAGTTCTTGGGAAATGTATCCTTGCGGCTATAAGATGCCCCAGTACTGACACGGAGCCTTGGAAATCTCCGTCAGCACTGATGCATACTCTGATGGAAAGCACCATAGCTTGAATGCATTTCATACTCTGCAGAAAGTTACAAGGCTTGGTGATGTTACTGTCATCAGAAACCTTTTCTTTCTCCATGCAGTAGCACCTCTTCTCCATCTTGTGGTGGGTTGACCCTGGCTGGACGCTCCTGTCGCTCCACCTCCTCAACTGGACAGGGGAGAGGAAATACATTGAAAGGCTTGTGGGTTGAGATAAGGACACAGAGATCACTCACCAGTCACCATCACAGGCAAAACAGACTTGACTTGGGGAAATCAGTTTCATTCATCAAATCAAGTCAGACTAGGATAATGAGAAATAAACCCAGATCTTAAAAACACCTTACCCCCCATTCCTTCCTTCTTCTTGAGTTTAACTTTACTCTTGATTTTCTCGACCTTCTCCCCGCAGAGGCTTGGGGAGTGGGGGTTGTGGTCAGTTCATCGTGTTGTTTCTGCCACTCCTTCCTTGTCAGGGGGGAGAACTCCTTACACTCTTCCTGTGCTCCAGCACAGAATCTCTCCCACAGAAGACAGTCCTCCACAAAGTTCAACGGTGCAAGTCCTTCCCACAGGATGCAGTTCTTCACAAACTGCTCCAGCATGGGTCCCTTACACAGGCTGCAGTCCTTCTGGAATGGACTACTCTATCATGGATTCCCCATGGAGTCAAGTCCTGCCAACAAACCTGCTCCAGCAAACTTGTTCCTGCTCCTCTTCTCCCCATGGGCCCCCAGGTCTGACACCAGTGCAGGTTTCCCATGGGGTTATAGCCTTCTTTGGGCATCCAGCTGCTCTGGCGTGGGGTACCCTATGGGCTGCAGGTGGGTGTCTGCTTCACTGCTAACCTCCATGGACTGCAGGGGGACAGCCTGCCTCACCATGGTCTTCACTGTGGTCTGGAGGGAAATCACTGCACTGGTGCCTGGAGCACCTTCTCCTCCTCCTTCACTGACCTTGAAGTCTGCAGTGGTGTTTCTCTCACATGTTCTCACTCCTCTTGTTGGGCTGTAAGCCAACAGGCATTGGCTCTGTTGGACATAGGGGAAGCTTCTCACAGAAACCACCCCTGCAGTCCCCTTGCTACCAAAAACTTGCCATGGAAACCCAATACACATCTTTAATTAATGAAAGAGGAGACAGGGACAGTATTTTAATTCTGCAGGAACCTTGTCATCATCCTAGAAGATGTTGCAACTGTGTCTAAAAAGGCAATAACCGTGAAAATTAGAGATAATTTCCCTCTCAGAATAAGAGTAACTGGTACGTAAGGCTTGTCTTCCCCTTGCCACATCCATTCCTGATTTATCTTTTCTTCTCCTCTACCCACTACATTAAAGGGGGAGTGGGCCATTGCTGCTATAATGCTTGTACTCCTTGCTAGTGGAGAGAAGATATATTTCAGTTTTATGGTCTCCTCAAATGTACTCAGACACATGGAAGAAATATCTTACAGGTGTTTGTATCATTGCAGATACTCTAGAGAATTGAAAACCCTCTGTATTCCAACAATAATCTTTCCCTCGACCTCAGTGTACTTTATATCTGAGCTGAGGTTCTGAGTCTTGCTGTTATTGAAGTCAGTGAGAAAATGGGTGGAAGTTTCAGCAAAATGGGGATGAGGCCCTGGGCATCAATCATGAGGCTGTAGGGCTGGTGTTGTGGGAGAAGCTGTACACAACTTTGTACAGAACAGCACCTGACCCCTTCTGAGGGGGGCTGGACAATTCTTGACATCTCCAAGATTTGCCTGAGGGGATTTGATCCTTACTCTTATTAATATTGGAAAGTAAATTATCATTCTGTTGCCCTTCATATGAGGCCTTCCAGAAGTCTCCCATCCTTTTCATTTAGACTGGGTCTCTGAGGGAAAACCCCAGTAATAACACACTGGTGTGATAATTAGTAAGCACATTCTACATAATTACAATGTTAGCATCTCAGGGGGGAAAAGAAAGCTTGTGTTGTCCCTTCAACAGGACAATTTGATAATCCTCTTAGCATTTTCTCTTTTGGCTGATAATATTTCACAGAATTTTACTTTGTAAAATATTCCTAAAGGGAGGCTTAAGCAATAATGCACAGATTATGGAAATGACTCTCATTAAGTATAGGGAGAGACTTCGGCAATGCCATGAACTGCTTCAAAACATGTAACCCCCATTAGGAGCTTCATTTAAATGTTTATTCACAGAGCAGTAAATGTTTATTATAGAACATTTTATTGAAACATAAATTAAAGAACCCTAATTATACATATCACAAGTGTTTAAACAATATACATTCATCAAGTCTTAACTAAAGATCAGAGGTGAGGGGAAATGCAATTGCACTTTCATTTGCATCTCAGCAACACCAAATTTGAACAAAAACACCTGGGCAAAGTGACCCTCAGGGAAGTCAAAGGAGCAGAACCTCATGGCAGGTGCTTTCCAGCTGTCCTTAAACCTTCACCATCTTCCTGAGCAGCTTCCGAGGCACTTTCATTGTTTGTGCATCAGCCTTCCCATTTGTAAAATGGAAGCAATATTTTATGCCAGGGTTTTGGGTTGTTCTTGCAGTGCTTTGGTATTGAGGGGTTAGAAGATGCTGTACAGGTCTGACAGTGTTCCAGTAGTAGTGTTGCTGACATATAATCCTGGAAACATGGCATAGCAGTTTGCCCATTGGGGTCCTTGGTAGTTCCAAGGTGTTGTTGCTCCTAATGATTCACACAGAGTAACGGTTGGTGCTTCTGCAGTTCAGCCTGTCCCATCCAGTGTGGGTGCTGTGGTGTGGATAGGCACTGAATAATGGCAGGTGAGTGGATTTGGTGATGGTCCCTGGCCTGAGCTTCCTTCCACTGAATGAGGTGTGGATCCTCATTCCTAAAGTTGTGGATGAGGTTAGAGGTCAGGAAATACCAGTTCAGAAGCACCATCCTACCCTTATTTCCATTTAGCTTATTAATTTTCTGCCTTTCAGAGAATCTCATAGGAGAAGTCCAAATCACATTTAGATCACTTCTTCCTGTAAACAAGCTAATTATCCTCATTATTGTGCCAGATTTCTTGGCTTTAGGGCTGAGGGGGAGGGGTCAGCAGTTCTCTTGCAAATGATACAGTTACACCTGTGGAAATTATGACCACAGATCTCAAGTGGGTTTAAAAATCTTTCTGCCCATGTTTTCATTAGGTCTATATCCCTTTTAAGCTCATTTCTTTAAAACTTTTCTCAGTCTGCATGGTTGAAGATGTACTCTGCTGCAGGTCTTCCACCTTGTTTGAGTTCTGATATATTTGCAAATTCTCTCCATTTTATTGTTTTCCATTGGATGTGTTCTCGGTGCTGGGCAAGTATCTTGACATTTTGAGTTCCATAGGCAAATTCATGGCATAAATGTTGGGAGGGATCGTTGCAAAGTTTTCTTTTCTAAGGGTGTGTCTACAGTGCAGTGCCATGCAGGTGTACACAAATGTCTCCTAAAGGGCTGTCACGCTCCAGCTTGGCAGCATGTGGACAGAGCCATGTGGCCTCTTCTCCTAAGAACTGTTCCAGTTTCTTTTTTCTGCATAATGGTTTTGATTCACAAAACTCCCACCACCATTTCCATTCTATCACTAGCTTGCACCTTTCCTGTTCTCTAGTGGCTCTTCTAGTCCATTCCCACCTGCATCTCTGCTGTTTCCTCCTGCTATTGCTCTGGGTTTTCTGAGACAGATGTGGATTTCCCTGCCCTTCCCTTCCAAAGTGTCCCTCTGCAGCCTGTGCTGCTCCTTCCTGTCTGTATCACATCCTTACATTTCTCATGATGGTAGAAAAGCAAACCTCAGTTTTGTGTTTTAATGAACCAGAGCCAAAGTAAAGGTGTTACAAGAGTGTGTTAGTCTGTGCAGCCTTCCTGGGTTTGGAGGAGCCCTTACCACCAGAATGCCAAAGTTGCCACTTGGGGAGGAGAAGTGAGTGTCTGTACATATACAGCCTTGTGCCTGAGGTTTTAGAGGAGCTGGAAAGGAAAATGCTGATTCCTAGAAACAGGGCATTTTTGTAGGAAAGGAATTGTTTCAAGTAGTTTCCTATCATGTTTTAGTATTTTATAAAAATTATGTCTTTTAAAGTGGTCTCATTTTGTGTAATTTATAACTCCTGGAAATGCAAAAAAAAAAAACCTGCTGGCAATAATTTTGAAGGCTGTGAAAACTGAGTATTCTAATTGACCAGGACTCTTTTATGTTTTTAATTTGTTTTCCCTCCCAACCCAATTCAGGACTAGGAAAAGTGTCAAGAACCCGTAAATACTCACTGAGCATAAATTGCTTTTCCATCAAGGCATCTTTGCCAGGGCCTGCAAGTCAAGGGCCCTTTGCTTTCAATGCCTAGAAGGAATGATTGTACCTAGTGTGCTAGTGTCTGGGTAATGCGATGTATTTTCAGGGACAGCAGAGGGAGTGCTTCATGTTAATGAGCTACGGATATACAGGCAGGACTTTCCACGGAATAATTTTGTAACAGGGATAATTGAGCAGTTAATCAAGAATAGCTAACAAGGGCTCCATGGAAGCCCAGTTTACAGAGAGGACAAAATTGCCCTATTTTTCATGTGGCTATCTCAGTATTATGGTTGATTTTCTTTATCACCCACTAACAGTCTTACTTGGAGAATGGTTATTAGTTTGGAATTTCTACAGTTAATCTGGTGGTTTAGAAGCAGCATTATCACAGCCTCCCATAAGAAGCCCATGTCTCTGTAATGGACAGGGGACTTTGCAGCAAACAAGGTCTTATCTGCAAACCGCTCTCCTTTTTCCCAGTGTTACTGGCTGATGGGGCTCCTCTGGCCAGCAAGACTTGCTGCCTTCAACTGCTAATGCCCTTTCTGCCGTTCATCCTACCTGAACATGACAGTGACAGGGACATTGGGATTTACTACTCCTGGCCCTGATGTCCCTCTGTGCCGCACAACGCTGCCTTTTCTGATCTTCCTGCGCCATGAGACTGTGGAAACCCACAACTGCAAAGCCTTGTATCTGTAGAAAGACTGAAAAGTAGTGAGGGAAATGATTAAGCTGAAAGACATCTGGTTTTACTGCATGAAAACATAGCTCAGCCACATACTGCATTTGCATGTAGGGGGGAACAGCCCTTCCTCTGCCAGTTTTTTGGCACCCCCCCTGTCCTCAAGGTTGTGTGACCTATCAGTTTTTGTGTATTCATCATAGAGCAATATTTATGGCTAATAGACTGTGGGTGCATAGTGAGGAGCTCTTGTAAAGTCTATTATATCCCTTTCTGTTGGAAGCTGAGCTTTGTTGCTTTGCTAACCAGTACAGCAGCTGAGTGAGCACAACATAATGTTCATAAATTATTGCAGGCAATGTCCATGTCCTCCCCAGTGGTGTGTGGCAGGGTCATCTGCTCTTCACTATTCTTGTCTACCCCCATTTTTGCCTAGTAGTTTTGTTTTACATCCGGTGCATCGGTGACACATTGGCTATTTGGCCATAATTTAGTATATTAAAACAGCCATAACTAGGAATGTTGCTTTCTGCATGTCCTTGAGTGCTGAAGCAAAACTCGCCTGACCTGAATGGGAGTTTTTCAGCAAAGCAAGCTCCAGGATTTTTTGACTGAGACTTTTGTGAGCGTTTTGCAGTCCTTGTTCACTGGAAATTGACTTTAGATCTATAGTTCCCCAAATGCCTGTGCTGCTGCCAGAGTTCAGCAGTGGTGGGATGACTGCTCTGAAGTGCCCATCAGCAGCCCTGTGCTCCACAGTCATGCTGGGAATGCCATGGGGCTCGATTGGAGGATCTGTTTCTGTGATGGGAGGTCAGAGATGGCACATGCTGGCTCTGGCTCACAATTTCCCTTTGGCACTACAGATTTGTTCCTTGCAGTATGTTTTCTAATTCTCTGGCCATTCTGGCTTTAAAGGTCTTGAGAAAGCTTTTGCATGACTTGATAATTACCACCTTCAGGAGTTTCTCAAGCTGAGATTTCATTTCCAATGTGGTAGCTATTTTGAAAATAGAGAAAGCTTCAGTCTCAGCCCTAGAAAACCGTCAGCCTAATAATTTTTTTGATTTTGAAGGTCCTATAAAATTCAGCTCCCATAGCCTCCTTCCTGCTGCTGCCACCCCAGACATCCCTGGCAGGAAATCTTGTCCCCAGTATCAGAAGCAGCTGAATGGGGCTCAAGCATCTTTGACCCACACAATGTCCCCCACTTGGGGACATATTCCTGTGTCCTCATGCTGTCATACTCAGTGTGCCCATCTCCTGTGGCTGTGCACAGCTTTCTCCATCAGTGTCTGACAAGAAGAGGGAATGGTAGCTAACCTTCTAAGCAATGCAAGCATGTCTGCATTTTTTTCTACTCTGATACAGGTGATACCAGTTGGTCCGTTAATGTAAATGTCTGTCTTGGCTGTTGGATGTTGCTTTTCCTACTTGTTAACCAAAATAACACAAAATGAGGGGAAAGCATTGTTTTAGGGGAAAAAGAACACTGTCAGTAGTGATTGAATACAGCCTGCTGGAGCATGATGGGGCTGTCTGCCACCCACCAGATATGAGGATACCCACAATAAGTGGGGAAAAAGTTGAAATGCTTTATTCTGACATTTTATGTACGCATTGTTTGATTTTGTTGTTTCCAAGCAGTGTTTTGAGGGAAGATTTGCCTAAATCTGTTTGTTTGGTTAAAAAAAAACACAGCCAAATGTTTTGTTTGTATCTACTGACACATTTCAGTCAACTGCACATGTCTTTTTTGGATGTGCAAGTTTTTATTTTGCCTGGAAAACAAAATGGAAGGAAACAAACTTTAATTTGCAGGAACCTTTAAGTTATTTCTGCTGCCTCCAGTTGGGGAGACCTCCCTGTAGCCATCAGCAGGCACAGACCACCAAGATATCTACACAATATCTGGGATGTGAATACTTCCTCCAAACCAATTCACGGGTTGGAAATTGAGCTGGTGCTTAAGTGCCTTGGTGGATTGAGGCTCTAGCAATAACAAATAACACTAAGGAGCAAGAATAATCAATTAAATAAATCCTAATGAATCTAAATATCAGTGTTGCTGAGTTGGGAAGGCCAGAAGCTGAAAGGCAGATTAGAGAAGGTGTGAATTCACCTTGTTTGATGTTTCTCACTATCTGGTAGCCACTGCTCTGTGCTGCTTGTATTTTCTTGTGGTTTTTTGGTAAAGCTGAAGAGAAGGAAATTACTCGAGACACTACTGCTGCTCCTCTTCGTTTCTATTACACAAACAGTGGGAGAAATCAACATTTTATTTATGTTCCATGCACAGAACTAGGAAAAAAAGAAAAGAAAGAAAAAAAAGATGTCTGGAAAAAAATTACTCTCTTTTAAATTGATTATACTTACCTCAAACCTTGGAAATGGTCATCTGTTGTCTGATATAGCTGACAGATTTTGCTGTGCAGCCTGGCATTGTGTAAGAATATAATGCATATAATAAAGGTGAGTAACCTTTGAGGTTGTCCCCACTGATACCAAGTGGCCCATATGCCCCATAAACACTTTTTAATCTTTTTTTCCTGTTGATCATAAGAGCCCATTTTGGGGAGAAGATCGCATGAGGCTCATTCATAACTACTGAGCTGGTCTGTGCATCTGCAGTGCAGCATCTCCTCACTGAGCTTTGGACTACATCCCTGCATGCTTTCTGATATTCCAAATTGTCTGTCATGGGCATACAGATCTACTCCTGTGTGCATCCTGGAACATTCTGCCACAGAGATGAAAAATAGTCTTAAGGGTGGCTGAACTTTTAGGGGATATGGTTGTTGATAGCTGATATTAGGCTGTATATATATCATCAAGAGAAATTCCTGAAAATATATATTTGTAGCAAAACTATGACTCCTTATAGCAGAAGAGAAAGAAACAGACTGGCAGATCATTCTCCATTTTTATGAATAAATTTAAAATCTAACAGGAACCATAGATGGGACACCCTACTGAAATTTTGCAATGCCAGTGCAAACTTTAATCTTCGCTTTAATTTTTCTTGAAAGTCTGCCTTTGTCTAAAAGCAAACTTCAGGCCTAGGGTTACTGAAGATCATCTTTAAACTTTCCTTGTGATTTTGGGCAATGCATCATGAGAGCAGTGATGTTCAGATGATACATTGCACTAATACATCACAAGAGCACTATCGCCCTCATGATATATTAGTATAATACACTATCAGAACACTATCACTGATGTATTACTCAAAAACATAGTTTTTAACCCTCAAGAATCATTCTCATCTCTAGCTGAATACACTGAAAGCTGTGGATAATGATAAGAATAAGCAATTGCATGTTTGGTTTCTCTAGGGCAAACTGAGAAAAAAAAAAAGAAGAGTGATATTTGGAATAAGTCATTAACTGAAACATCCTTTGCTTTTGTTTTATTCACTGAGAAAATGGTTTTTATGGATTGAAGCTAGCACAATATAGCTGTATTTGAGTTTTCTTACAAATAGCCTAAGAAAATATTTTTTGGATTTTAGATCTCATTGTAGACTGTTTTGAGAATGTCTCAGTGAGGTGCAAGAATTTCAGCTGATTTCCACCTTATCAAATTGGGTCACCTGCAAGCTATCTAAATTCTATGTAAAGCACTTGGTGCCGTTTGATGCAGTTGTCTTTTTTTTTTTCAGAAGGATTTAGACACCATCTGAAAAGATCTGGAGATGCATAAATGTGATCTGTCACTTAGATCATTTGCTGCCTCTCCTCAACAGGGTGGTTTGGGCTTTTTTTCCCTGGAGAATTATTATCAGTTGGTTGGTTTTAGTTTTGTTTAGGTTGGGTTTTTTTGTTTGGTGGGGGTTTTTTTCATCTCAAAAGAGAGTGATAGAGGGGGGAAAGATAAAAGAATGCTTTGCAATGTTGTAGATCAACTCACTGCAGAAAAGTGGAGTGTTTGTCTAATTTCCTAGTAGAGTTTGAGTCTCGAGAATCTTCAGTTACCCTTTCTATGTGTTGTGAAGAGACTGTCATAGTCTCTTAAAAAAATAATAGTAGTAACACAACATCAAGTAGGCATGTTGGCAAGTAATATATTTACTTTCTTGTTCATATTTTTGTTCCTTTTCCCCTTATCTCATCAGCATTTGTGACAAAAATACATTGCCCCTCCCCTCTCTCCCATACTGGGTAGTCCAAAGCTGCTTCTGTGACTTATGGTCTTCTTGCTCTTCTAGCCCCCAGGTGATGGCCCTGCCTTCAGGATGACAACACTTACGCTCTGACTGGAGACAAAACTGGGCTCATTATTCTTGTACCTTGCAGGCTTGTGACCACTTGGTGGACTGGAGCATGTGTCCCTGCAGGTGCATGTTTCCAGCACTCACCTCATACCACTGGAGCCTTCAGTCTGTTTATATTCAGGCTACAACCTCCTGGGGGGAAAATCAAAACATTTAAGTCTTTTTAACCTTGTAAAAGACATTGTATTAGCCATGCTCTACAGCCTGGTGAGTGTACTTTCCTAACCTGCTTGATCTCCACTGTGTACCATCAGTTCTTCTGTCCGCCAGCCTGTGCAGCATAGCACTGAGCCCAGGGCTGGCCATGCAGCCTCCTACAGTCATGTCCCATCACTGGCACCTTCGTATTCTTGTCAGTTTTGAAGTCACAACAGGCAGCTCCAAGGTACATTGTCATTTCAAAGCTGTGGCTAAACACGTCTCTGACTGACAACTATGAATAATTCCACAGAGGCCCTAAAGTTCCAGGCATTTCACTCTGAAGCTCATATAATACAGCAGAGCTGCCTTCTCATGTTTTTCATCTTCTATATTCTCCAAAGAGTTGAGATACAGTTATGGAACAGGTTAATGTGTTTTCCTCTGAAAATAGTACTATAGGAACCCATGCCTGGTTACATGTGTGTATTGAGAATAATGCTGACAATCTAGAAAAGAAAGTCATGAGCTTTATCATCACCATTACTTTGTTTCACATTTTCAGCATGTTCATGTCCATGTGCTTCCAAGGAGGGCTGGAGACTTCAGCCGGAATGATGATGTCTACCAGAAGGTAAGGGCTGCACTCCATTTCTTTTTCAGAGTTGGTTTTGCTTTTAGAAAGCCACCTTAATGATACAGCCACTGCCTTGAGTGGAGGTGGTTAATGCATCTTTATTGCTTGCAAAGCCCCTGTGATAGCACCATGAACTGTATTGGGATTTCCTTGTGAGCTCTGGGTCAAGCTGTGGTCACACGGGGTCCCAAGGGAGGATGCAGTCACCTCTGGTACCTCAGTTTTTCACCACGCACAAAACAAGGTGACATCTCTAACCAGTAGTTATGTTTTCTTATTTTGAGGGCACAGGGGAAAAAAAGACCACACGGTTAGCCTGGCATGTAGGGAGCATGTCCTACCCTGGCTGCTAGCCTGGGGTGCCAAACCTCCCCCTTCCAACAAGAGAAAACACACCTCGTTACAACTCACTCACAACTTGCCTTCTGGCCTGCTTTTTGTAGGGCTCTGCTCAGGCTCTGGGCAAATCACATTGTAGCCCCAAAGATGAAAACTAAAGACCAACTATGCATAGAGGTGCAGTATATGCATGTGTGCAGATTGTATGGCAAAGCTGGAGACATAAGCTGCTCCAGTGTGAGTTTAAATAAACAACTGTACTGGCATTAACAAAAAGTTTTCCCCAGCTTGACAGCTGTCACAATGAGCTAATGAAAAAATCTCACTCTTGTTAGATGTATGGATGGTTCTTGGTGAGTTCAGTAGGATCCTCTATCTCACATATGACATCTCCTTTTCTTTCTGAAAGTAATTAATATACACTTGTTCAGTGCTAATGCAATACCATCTGCTTGAAGGAGAATTCGTGACATTTTTTCCTTTGTGATACATACATGAAGACAACTCCCCACTTGCAAGAGAATGGTCATGTATTCTAAAGCTTTATAATGACCTGAATATGCAAAATCAGCGAAAAGAGTTTATTATTGACCAGTTACAGGAAGTATAGAGACTGAGAACTCCACTAACGAGGGTAAAATCTAAACACTAAAATGATTATGAAGCCCTAGAACAGGCTGCCCAGGGACGTGGTAGAGTCACCATCCCTGGAGGGATTTAAAAGACATGTAGATGTAGTGCTGAGGGACATGGTTTAGTGCTGGTTAACACTGTCAGTGCTGGTTAGCAGTTGGACTTGATGATCTTAAAGGTTCAACCTAAATGATTCTATGATTCTTTTCAAATGGTTTTGGATGCTGCACCAACCCACAAGCTCTGTTTCCATTTCTGTCGTATTTGCAATTCCATACTCTTTAACACACTCATTTCTTTCTTGTTATATGTAAATACAAACAGGTAAAACTGTTAATGAACTAGACTATACATTTAGTGTTGTTAAATGCAAGAGGGTGACAAATTGTTGAAAAGTATTTTTATCTTGTCATTTTCAGTTACAGCAATTGTAGGTGTTGCTTTTAGCAGACATAGGGAGCAAAAATATTTAGAAACAGATGTGATAATGTATCTTTTAGCAGAAGAATGTATAGCCTCAGAGTCTAACCAGCTATTCTTGAATACCACAGAGCTAACTTAGGCTTTTGTGCAAACTGTAGCTGAACAAAGATTACATTGGGGGTTTTTTAGGGTGCCAGGGAAAAAAATGTATTTGGTGCTATAAAAATATTGATGCAGAGTTCTGTCATTGGAGGGGCTTCAGCAATATGCAACATGCAAGTCTCCTCTCATTTTCTCAGTTCTCCTTCATTGCTCAGGAGGGGCCACTGGGAGATAGAACAAATAGTATAGTTCAGCCCTGGACACAGGCTAAATGTAGACAAATACAAAACAGGCAATTTAATGAAAACACAGCTAACTTTGGAAACTATTTGGAACTTACATCAGTAAAGCAAAAATCTTTTGATATAGTGCATCCCTGTGTTGTACCAATAAGACATATCCCTTTGTCAAGATCTTTTAAAAGATTTAGGAAGATATGTAGGTCATGGTGGGGCAACAGGCTGAAAATCTATGAGGGAGAGAGGACCATTAGGTGAGATGTAGGTGCTGGAGAGAGCTTTAAATCCATCATCCATGAAATTTGTACTTAGGACAATCCAAAACCTGTTTGTAAATGGCTCTTCATTTCCATGTATTTAAGTGATAGATGGAGTTGTAGTTTAGGGAGCGAAGACCACCTTCCAAAATTGTCCCAACAGCCTTTTACTTGTAGTATGTGACATGGAAGGTGATTAGCTTCCCTTAAACAATTTATGTAGTCTTAAAGCACACACAGGCTAAATTTTGCATATTGTGGTGCCTGGTTTAACGACCCAGCAAAAGGCTTTGCAGCTATTGGGTGTAATTGTCACAGAGTCTGGCTCTCGGCTCTGGTTCAACACATCTATTGCAAACCTCTATCTATCTCTAAATGCCTTTGAGCTCTCCAAGCTCTGCAGTTGTCATCTGTATATGCTCAGCAGATTGCTGACAAATCCCATTGCTCTGTGAGTGTTTGACAGTGAAAGGAATGCCCAGATGTTGAGACATCAGTCCTCTTAGGAGACTTCTAGAGTTGAGACAACCAGAAAGTACTTGCAGTCTCTTACCATATGCTTCATTTCTCCCACTTGGTTTGGGAGTGACCACTCATCTGATTGAAAAGACAGAAAAAAACATATCAGATTGATCCCTGCTTAGTCTGTTTATTGGGCTCTGGTATCTTCAGGCTTTTGGCTATGAAGCTGTGATGTAGCCTAATTTTAAAACAACTTTTATGTACAAAGAGTATACTTAAGGGTAAGGAATATTTTTTGCACTTGGTTTTTAATAAAATTGCTGATGGACACTAATGTCTGCTAGTTTCTGAATATATATTTAGAACTTCAATACTGGAACATTAATTGTAAAAGAGATAAAAGAGAGGCTGACACCTATTCCACAGTACCTTTTCTAAGGCATTTCTTGGTGGAGCATGTCACTTAATATTTTAGCTTTCTGTACCTCAGGTGCATATGAAAGCAGTCACTGTGTGCCTCTTCCAAAATACAGAGAGAATGATTAATAATGAAAAAAAATCTGCGTTGAGTTTTTCAGATGTATTTCCTTCGCATCTTTGTGGGGCTATCTCTGGAAAAGTATTTCCCAGGAAGTGTCAGCTATCCCCCCTCTGGCTTCACTGTACTGGAAAGCTTTCAGTTCTTATATTTTTCTACAGCTATTTGAAGCCTAATCCTGCAAATGTTCACATCAGAGTTAAATTTGTCTTACAGGTTTTTTTATAGGATCAGGCCCTCCATCTTGTACTATAGCTGGATTTTTTCTCTACATGTTGAGTAGTACTTATTCATTGATTCTCTTTATTTCTTGGACAGTAAAAAGATAGCAGCAAAATGTTGGGAAAACTTTTCCTCTCTGTTTTCTGTTCAGTTTGAAATAGATTTATTTTTACATTTATTAATCAAGGAATGTAAAGGTCTTACTATCAAGGAGTTGCCTGCTTTGAAGTAGACAAAATGTCTGCTATTGTAAGGGCATGTCCCAGAAACTGGTAAGAATTGGGTATGAATGAATGTCTTTGCTGTAGAACAGCACCCATTGTTGTTGCAGTAAGCGCAGCTACTGCAGAGTTGTTGGAGGTCATCGTGTCCAAGGCGTTCAAGAACATTATCCTGAAATGTCTCAGCAGTTTCATACACTCAGCCATCTGTGGGCAGTCCTCATTCAGTGTGTGTTTGAAAAGTCCATTGCACAGCCTGTCCCTGGTCTCTACTGAGCAGTTAGCCATTACTGCAATATAAATAACATTCATCATCCTTTAGGTTGGCAGGTAATAGCTGTACTGGGCCAGAGAGTATGGAGCTTTCTCAGAAAGGAAGACTGAATCACAAGTCTGTAGTGCTGCTGCTATGAGAACTGACCTCAACAAGTTAATTTTGAGGTTGACAGACTGAGATGGGTAAGAGCAGTCTGGCCTCTCAGTGAAACCCTGAGCATCCTTGGCATGCAGTGATGTGTTTTGTGGTGCACATCCCTGTTCCTCCCCAAATCCTATTTCACTTGGTGGTTGCAGCCTGCTGTAGCAGATGAAGCATGACAACAGTAAACATCCAGGGCTGTGCATGCAGGGCACAGAGTGCTCAGCCCCTGACCAGCTTTGCTTTCATGGCCACCTCATTTCCTTGCCTGTCTTCAGTTCCCGACCTAGGCTGGAGAGCACTGAAAATACTGTAAAAGAGGAAAGCACAAATAAGAGAGGTTAACCCAAACCCCTATGTCTTCATCCCATGGCTGCCTGCCAGGCCTGCATCATGGACCTCTTTTACTGAGCCTAGGTGCAATTTCCTAATGTTAATTCTTCAGTAACTTAAAGATTTTGTAAAATGCAGAAGCCAGCAAAAGAATTTGCTTCATGCTGTCCTCCTTCCCCTCTGGCATTCAGGCAAGCTGTGAGAGAGTCACTTAGGGAAAGATTTTTTGACTTAGTGATCTCATTCAGCACATTATGTTAAATCATTTCAGCAAGAATACCTATTAGTAATAATTTCCAATTCCAGGGAGGATGAAGGACACATTTTGGCATGTGACTCAAAACCTGCTAGGCTGCTTCTTCAGGCTGACAAAACAGGGGAACCATGGTGAATTCAGAAGTTTAGTCAAACAAGCCTGAAGTTTAATTCTCCATGAGTGGCTTAGACTGTGACATGCCTTCACTCTGACCTGCAGACAGCATCTCACATGCTGCTGGGCACAGAGCCTGGTGGAGGGCTTGAAACGTGCACAGCTGCACTGAACTGTTTGGGCCTGTTCCTACTTCAAGATAAGGTATATAATGAAAAGATAAATAAGCCCTAATCCAGGTCCTGCTAGACAGAATGGAAAGCTGCCCAACAGCTTCTGTGAGCATTGGATTGGACTATTCATGAAAATTAATGGCATGCAGAGCTAATAGGCTGTTCCTTGGCCTCAGAATTCTATTGCACCTCCTGGGAACATATTGTAGCCTGATGGTAGATCAGTCTGCTGCATCTGAACTCCCCTGGGGCCCGGCTCCGCTGTCTTTGTACCCTGCATGGATAAACCCATGGAAAGGGAGGGAAGCAACACAGAATCTAAATTGCTATATTTTTTTTTTTAAACAAAGCACTGTTTTTCCCAAGTACAAGTTTATCTCCCTATCTTCTTCTGCTGTGACAGCAAATAAATTCTTCCCAGTAGGCTGTGGATTTTATCTTGGTCTTGCCAATGTTGCTCTTTCTGACTGAGAGCATCAGAGGAAGCTCTGCTAGCCAAGGAGCATAAGCCTTTCCCAGTTGCTTCATGAGTCTTGTGATATTACAGCGACTCCAGCAGGACAAGTCAGATTACCTGTGCATGACAATTTCCAACTGAGAGTATTGCAGGAGAAGTTAGGACTAGGCAAAGAATTATGTTTAGGATTTGGCAGCTGAACAGACAAAAAGTAATTTGGAGTTGACCTGAAACATTTCTTTTTTTCCATCAAACAAATTTCCTTTTTGAGTTGCAGAGGATGATTTGTTATCAGGACCATGATATTTTACCTGGTTATTATTTGAAACCCCCTGGAGGCTCCTGACACCAGGAGCAAGTTCTTGCATGTGCCCAACTCACATAAGGCAAACTGACAAATTTGTCAGTAGAGCCCAGCAGGAATACTCAGAGGCATCCTATTGTTATGTTTATCTCCCTCCATGTGCTCTTTTCTGCCCTTTCCAACCCTGTGAGGCATTTCTTAATCTGATATCTAAAAATCTCTGAGACCTTCCTGTATGCCGCGTACATTGTACTTTAAGGTTGCAGGATATGATAATCAGATCTGATTAAGAGCTATTTTGTTTACTGATATCTTCCATCAGATATAGAGAAGTAGAATCGGCTCAACTATAAAGAGTGAATTAGAAGTGGTTAGGATTCCCATTAAGGCAGCCATCCCTCATGATCACACACTTGCCCTTTACACCTAGACTCTGTCTGGAAGGTAATGTACATTTGGCATTTTACATATCATCCTGTAGTCTCATTGCCCTCTAGCCCAGCTGTCTCTCTGCATTCCATCACTGCTCTCGCTGCTTCTTACCCTTTGCTGCCTCAAGGTTTCTACAATCGTTTTCCTTATAGGTAAAAAATATTGGCTTCCAGAAATCACTTAAATTTATTCTATAACATAGCAGAGACAAATTATTGTGACCATTACAAAAGATCTCTTGGCCCCTTCTGTAGGATGTTTATCCTGCTTAGCTCATGGAGTATTTGCTCTTTTGTGTCCTTGATGGTAGTTCATTTGCAAGAAACTTAGTGACAAAGAGCCTCCAACCAAAGACAAGTTGCTGATAAGGGGATTAAAGTGAACAAGGTCTCTCAGGCCTGTTTATTCTGTCAGTACTTGGACTTGCTTAGCTGCTCAGGTGCTTCTTGTATATTCCCAGTCCCTCAGGTAAAACAGTCTCCAGACCTCTGCTTATCCTTTGATGCACAGTGTTAGCTGAATTCATGCTGATGGGGAGAACATGCACCCGGCTTTTTGAAATTGATGAGATGGAAAGTAAACAAACCTATCCGGGAGCTGACATTTTCCAAGGAGAGATTTTTCTTCTCTGAACTGAAATGTTGCCATAAACTTAAAATGAAATGTTCTCCTGCATTCAGTTTAAGGTTCAGGATATGGGAGCAGCTAGTTGGTCACTCACAAACCAAATCACACTGCAATCAATGCACTGCACAACAGATGACTTCAGCAATTTATTCTGCCAATAGCAAGAATTTGGAGGGTCCCTTCTCAATCCATAGAACTGGTTCAGATATGACCACTAGCTCGCAGTGATTCAACCCCTGACCCACATGTATAGTTTTATCTTGTGATCCTACGAGGAAAGAGCTCTTTGTATCCTCTAATGTGGGGCAGTTCCTTTATCTGCTATCTTGCAAAGGTGGATTATGGTATTTTGAGGGAATAGCTTTGTCAGGTACCAGGTATCTGGGAAGTGATCATCTCATAGGAAACAACTGGTTGTTGCTGGCAGTTTTGTTTGCTCACGTAGCACTGAATCAGCAGCTTCAGTGATTCAGATGCAATGCTATCTGTCACTTTCTAAATGTCACTTTTGTAAATGAAGGTGAAGGTATATTAATGGAGCCAAGTGTTCTTCCTGGTTGGGAAGTAAATAAAAGTCTGATGGGATGGGTTTACCAGTATCTACAAGGTCAAGTTAATCTATTTTTTGAGTCAAAAGAGTGAAAAAGTGGACAGGAGAGAAAAGCTTTCCAGATATGTGCTTCTATTCTGTTTTTTTTTCTTTTTTTTTTTTTTTTGTGGGTGGGGTTGGGGAGAACCTAAAAAACCACAAGAACAACAAAAGAAAAAGCCAACAACCAAACAAAAAACCTGCATGTCTCCATGCTTTCTTTTTACTTTACACTTTACTGGGCACGCAAGCACTGCCCAGCAATAATGAAAACATCTCTGCATTATCAACACTGTTTCTAGCACAAATCCAAAGCATAGCCCCTCACTAGCTACTGTAAAGAAAATTTACCCAAGCCAGAATCAGCACAATGCTAGAGCTGTGTGTTTGGCCTTTACTCCTAAACTTACTGTTTGAGGAAACTTGAGGACCTTCTTTTTTTCCACAGAAATTAATTGGGATTGGGGCAGCTACAACTCTGAGCAAGGTCTGATTATGTCATGCCTTTCCTGGGTATTTCTGCTACAACTATTATCAGTGAAACAGTTAACAGCACTGAAGTATAAATTGCTATCTTTGAGGGTCTATAGTTAACACCTTTCTGTTAACAGCTCGCTGTGGTTTCACAGTTAACACCTCACCTCTTTCTGTAGAAGACACTTTACATTACAGCTTGTGGTCTGGCAAAAAAGCTACAGAGTTTATCGTAGGCAAATCTCAGTTTCATGCGTCTAAAACACTAGCTAAAAAATTCATTACCAAAGATAGATCAGGCCCTGTTCTATACCGTCATTGCCATATGTTAAGAAGGACTTAATATGCATAGAAGAAAAAAGTACAAAACTATTTTGGGCTAAATACTGCTAGAATATGGCTCTCCTTTCTAGAGGCATTTGCTCCAAATTGTTTTCTTCTTTTTCGGGCTCCGATGATGCAAGTACACAAGCCGTTTGCTGGGATGGCAAGGGCTCAAGTCTCCCGTGGACAGACCTGGCAATAGATTAACCCCATAAAATATCAGGAAGAAGGCTGATGGTAAAATAAGTACAAAATGAGAGCTAGCTTTTGTTGCAATGTTTTTGCCATGAAGGTAGTCCAAAGACACCACAGACCTGTTCCCATACTCGGAAAGAAAATGTTTGTTTCACTTTCGGAAAGGAAATTTTAAGAAATCATTTCAGCAAAGTGAAAATTTAGTTTGACAGAGTGTCAGGATAATTATGCACAATTTGGTTTTGTTTAAATACCGTAAGCACAATTGTTTCTTTTCCCTGTAAAGGATTGACTGGAGTGCCAGGTTGCAGCAGTTTTCCTTAATTGCTTTAATCCTTGGCCTTAAGAAAATGAATACTTTAAATTTACACTTGTTAAGTACACTGCTAATGAAAAGGCTTTAGCAATCTTCGGCAGACCAGAACTATATGTAAAAAAAAAAAAAAAAAAAAGAAGAGAGAAAGCAAAGAGAAAAAAGAGAGAGGGAGAAGCTAATCACCAAACCATTCCGTTAATGCTTATTTTAATCATCCTGCCTGCCCTTCCTGGCAGACAGAGCCATTAGGCTGCAGAGGCAGGAGGCAAGCTATCACCATCAAATGGCACTGATGTTGAGAATTGGGCCCAGGAGTACAATTTGACTTGTCAGTTTATATAGACATAAAGCTTCATTGTTTTGCACAGACACAACTGGCTTTTTAAAAGTCTATTTCCCTCCTGATGATGTGAGAATCTGCTTCCCTCTCTCCTACTGTTCTCAAATTTATTAGATAGCGTTTATAAGCCTGCACAGGGCTTGCATGGTACTGCAGGGGCAGGTGGGCTTCAGCAGAGCCATGAGCAGACCACAGCCACCACAAGCTTCCCAGTTTGGAATCAGAAGGCAGCCGTCGGGATAGGGGGAGTGAAGAGCTCTAACTCCCACACTGGGTGATGTCTCGTTTCAGGGAGCTTTCAAATGCCCATATCACTAGTGGCAAAGTCTTCAGAACTGTTAACTCTCTGAGGAACTGTGTGTGTGTGTTTTAAAACACACAGGATGTTCAGAAGAAAGGAGCTAGCAATGTTTCCTGGGGGGCCAAAAATGAAATCTCTCCAAAATTTAATTAATTACATGAAATGTAGGATCTGCTTTTAAAACCAGCTCGTTTTTCCTTTTATAGGAAACTTTTATCTTTCTGACAACTAACTTGTGTGCCAGCAACTTTTGGCTGAAAATGCCTCCCCATGTTGCAGGGAGCCACTAAAAAGGGTTTCAAGTAGTGCAGTGCAGCGCTTTCCCCAAATTTCAGCTTTTGTATTCTGCAAAATGGAGAAAGTGTTTATTGGAGACCACACTGAGCAGTGGCATTTACTGTTTCCAGAAAAAAACAAGCTTCAAAATCCCACTTACTAAGTTGCAACCTAATTGTAATTATCCAAGCACAGGTATTCCAAGAACTAAGGAAAGCAAGGAATTAAGGCAGCATTTATCCCACGTTGCAGCGTTGTGTATGGGGCTGGCAAAGAACTCCTTCCTGCATTTAACTGCAAAACCTGATCATGAGTTTGGGGTAAACATATAAGCAAACCTAACTAAATATTTTTATCTCCCTTTTGCTTATATAAATTACTTCTGTGTACGGGCAACTTGCTTCTAGGGATTGTAATCTCTGTGAAAGTGAGAAGGTATTGAAATAAACACAGTTTTTAATGGAAGTCTTATTTTTAGGGGGTTTTTAGGTTTTTTTTTCTTACTGATCACTTTTTTCTTCCTTTTTTTAAAGGAAGAAGCCTATTCTCATTTGTTACATTAGTGTCTTTGAAGTGGCAAATGCACACAGCTGCCAGATCATGTACAGCATGGGAGTTGTGCAGAGTTTTCTTCAGCTAAAGAGTGATTGTGAGGAGTAATTGAGATTAGCTCCCCAGGAGAAAGAACTCTGCTCTCCTGATTTTTTTTTCCTCAGTAAAATAGTCGCACTTAATGCATTTATGAGTAGACTTTAAGTGCTAACATACTTTCTTCCCATACCCCTGCCATTTCTGTGACAGTCTTACTGAAGAAATAACAATACATAAAGCTGCATAAACACTTAAGGTCTTAGGTGTCTGCTCCCACTGGCACTCTCAAAATTTTCTATTGCAGATAATTTCATTTCACACTTTTACATCTGAAGTGTCATTTTTTGAGACCTCAGACTAGTTTTTTTTCACATATGTTACTTAAGTTTCCTACCAGCTCTGTGAATGCATTAAGTACTAGTACTTGCAGGTGCAGTGCAGAGAGGTGAAGGAACATTGTGAAGTTATGGAGTGAGTCAGGGTAAAGCTGCTGAGTGCAGATACCTTCAAGAATCTTTGAACAAGCAAAAGAAGGCAGGTGGACTAAGCACCCAGCTACACCTACATGGAGTTATCCAACGTGAAGTTCATGCTTCCTTGCAGGAATACTTAAGCTGGCATGTGCACCCCAGCTTTGAGCAACATTGAAAACTTGAATGACTGTAAGGAATTTTACATCAGCTTTTTCTCTGGAGAATTATACTGCTGGCATTTACAAACTCAGACTGCCACCCAGGAGTACACTGGCTTAATTGAACTAAGGCCTGTGAGCTCTAGCAATTGCTACTCTCTGAAGGTGGACACCTCAGATATTTTAATAAGAGGTGACATATTCACCCACCTGTAGATAAAAGTGGTTTTTCAAGGGCTAGTGGCCCTACCTTCACTGGCGTGATGTCTCCTAGACAATGCTTAAGGAAAAAATTATAAGAACAAACATATGTAGAGAGTGTCCCCCCTTTGGGGTTTGTTTTTGTTTGTTTGTTTTCTGTTTATTTGGTTTTTGGTTGGTTGGTGTTTTTATTGTCTGTTCGGGTTTTGGGGTATTTTTTTGTTCTAGAAAGGCACATCCAGGGAGTCCTTTGCCATAAGTGGACTTTCAGGTGGAGTTTTCTATAAAAAATACAAGCAAAACAGCCAAGGCCTTGCCTGCCATTGACTTTCAACAAGAGTCAGATGTCTAAATGCCTTAAAGACTTTTGAAAAGCCTGCCTTTTATCCTTCTGGTTTGGGTTGCATTGAGCAGTGTTGACACACAGTAGGATGTTCTTGGCATGTGATTTTCTCCTCTCATCTTGCACAGGGGTGTGAGGAAGAGTTGCCCTTTGCTGTGTGTGAGCACAGGAACTTTGGATTGATGAATCAGCACTTTGTGTTTCTGGGCTGCTTTCATGAACATGTGCAAAAAGAAAGTAACAGTAGTACAAGGAGAGTGCCCAGGTTAGGTAATGTGCTCCATTGATTAACATCCTTTACTCCACTTTTAAGAGCAGTAAACATATTGAAGCTGAGAACAATCTGGTGTTTTTCCGTGACTTTTAGCAACCTCCTGTCATTTTAAGCTGCTGATATTTCTTCTCTGGTACTACCTGGTGATCATTTTATGCATTTATTACCGTTGCTTCTTTTCAAGAAATAGATTTGCTGAGAGTAAAGAAAGTTGCTCATTAGGGCAATGTAATTAAAGGAAAAGTAGACACCATGCCAAGTTCTGTTTTCTCTACAAAGCGCCACCTTGGAGATTGCCTGAAACTCAATTACTCGTTGCTATGCTTATTAGGGAGAACAATGTGCTGAAATGATCCCTACTCCTAATAACCTTGTTTTCTACATGTGAATCATGTTAATACTTTTTTCTTTAGTGCCTTAATCACCATGTGTGAAACGGGTCTGTTTCTAGAGGGAGGATGGGGAAGGTGGGCCGCGTGGTGGGTGTTCTCGGAATTGCCACTCTCCATGGAGAGTTTCTTGTTTCCAGCTGGTCCACAGTCATTTTTGTTTGTTGCTCTTTTCCTTTAATTACATGGAACAGCATTTATTAGCAAATTACATCTTGATAACCAGTTTTCTTCTGGTAAAATGAAAATATTCATCCTCTGCCTTGTTCCCTTCCTTTGGAGGAAGTAGTGGTGGTATCTTCCATGTCTTTTCTGCCTTACCCTATGGTTTCACCGAGACAAGTAACTTCTGGTACAGAAAGGTGCCATCAACACTTGCTAAATAACTTTGTTCTGATAACTAGTCCCATGCCCAACTTTTCTCTACAGTGTGAAACCCTGATATCTTCCCACTGTTGCTCTAATATGGTATCTTCAGCCTCTGGGAACAAGCTGTTCCTATGGCCCCCCCCAAACCTATATTCCCCTGCATTGGGCTGTGTTTACTGTGGGACCTGGGAATAACAGCCTTTGTTGAGGGCTTTGGAAGAGAACTGATGTCATAAAGGAAACATGTACTCCCATCCAGCCCACAACATAAATACATGCCCTCTTTAGCTCTGTGCTCAAGCCTACCCCTCTAAATGCACAGACAAGCCATTAACTGGATAGTCTAGCAGAAGTGAAGGGCAGAAATCTTAATCATGGTAGTAAGTAGAGCCAGAACTATTAATGGAAATATAGGGAAATTGCCTTAAGTTCAAGCTCTGTGGTGGCTAAGCTCATGTAGGTACCAGTAAGTTCCCTTGAAATTCTCAGTCAAAAATGTCACAAGAAATGATAAAATAATTGTGTGCAAAGCTCACTTTTAATCAGAATTGTGTGTGGAAGTGGCTAAATGTTGAAAATATCTAAGGGAGAGAGGAGACAATTTGTTCATAATGAGCTTGACTGAGAAAACTTTGCTCCCAGTGTGGAAAAGAACAGGAGAAATGTAAGGGTCTTCCCTCTTTGCTGAAGAGGAGGCTAGTCCAAATACCACCTGCGTCTTATATATCATGTAAACTACCAATTATATGTTATATGTGTGTATATATTATATTATATATTCCTAAAAAATGCTCTGTGTTTTCATCTTGGAAGGAAATGCAGGGCTGTATAGTTAACCATTCCTTCTCCCTCTTCCATGTCAAAATATTCCAGTCCTTCTATGTAGAGCACAAGGGAACATGATTGAAAAGGAAAGTCCTACCCTTTGATGTTTATTTGTTGCATTATCCACTTTTCATGGCTCTGTTATTCCAGAATCCTACAGAGCCATTCATCACTGAGTGGAAATCTCCATTGCTGTCAGTAGGGAATTTCTGCCTCTAAATCACATAATTTGGCCCCCGTTACTTAACTTGGGGCCAGATTATTGAAAGTGTTGAGCACCAGCTTTCCAAAGGCTTAGCACCTCCCAGTGAGGACAGATTTTCAAAACTGCTCAACACAGAACAGCTCCTGTGGTGACCCTATGAGGACAGATTTGCAAAAGAGCTCAGCAGTTCCCTTTCACTCAGGAGCTGAGCCCTTCCCAAAATCTGTTCAGCTTTGTTTAGTGCCGAGCTGGATGATGAGGACCTTTGAAAATACAGCTTTTAGCAAACTCTCTCTTATGGAAAAGACAAAGTTACAAACATTTGGGAAGGACTTGAAAGAAGTGTTTGAGAAGACACAAACATCCATGTTTCAAGACATGCCAAATTTTATTGACTGATAGAGGGGCTGGGAGAAAATTCTGTATCTGAACAGGTTTTACCATAATTACCCACTAGGAGATTTCCTGCACATTCCCCTGCAGCAGCTGCCAGGCAGGATGCTGGAGCAGAGCACTGCTGTGCTGAGGCAGCACAGAAATTCCTTGTTCCCCAAAACGCATTCACTTAGCAAAATGCGATTTGCAAGCAAAGTAGCACAAAGCAGCCATTATTCTTCTACCATCCTTCCCAGGGAAGAAGGGAGAGAAGGAAAGGGAAAGGATTTATTTGCACTTTATAAAAACAGGTTGAGTTTTAATTTGAAGTTTTGAACCCATGATCCCCTTTGCATGCACTACACTGCCTTGATCTCCAGAGAGATTTCCTGGATGTGGCTAGCAAGAAGAATCTGTGCAAAATAGTCTAATCTGGGAATCTTATGGGTGTCCTGGTTTTGCTGGTTAGATAATGGGTTAATAGTGTTAGTTCTTGACCTGGAAGTTATTGCAGGTAGGTGGTAATAAACCTAGAGAGCCTTGGCACATCTTACCTGCAGCCCTCTGAGACCCTCTGTGAACTTAGGATGGGCTTTTCCTGTGGTTATCCAGCTCCACTTGCATTTGGTTTCACTTGAACATAGGTATTGTTTAAAATACTGAAATCAATGAAAAAAATAAAGCAAAGGGGGAGGAGCAGGCTTGGCAAAAGCCTTTATTGTTTTTACAGGACTGTGCAGCTTCTGTGATTATCCCTTGCCTTGTTCAGCAGTGTATAATTTAATGATTGCATCCAGGGCATGCTATTAACTTTCTTTTCTACTTCTGCAACCCCAAAGCTCATTCATTCTTTTTACTATTCCCCACTTGACGCGTGTGCATGTCTAGGGGGAGGGCAGTGGCTAAAGAAGTGTTATGGATTTCATATCTTTGCTTCATCTGCCACATTATAGCAAATGACAGTTGATTAGGTCTTTGTATAGATCATTACCAATTGTTTTCTACCTTGCAGATACTTCTATTACAACAAATCTATCATATCCTAGAGATCCTCTGCAGCTTGTTATTTCTGTGTGATTTATTACACTCACAGTAGAAATGTTGTTAGCGAACGTTGGGGAAGCAGTGAATATATTGAGAAATATCAATGTATCCTCATGTTCTGGCTTGCAGTGACAGTCAGTGATCCATCTCACTGACACTTACCTTGTTAACATTTTGATCAGATGGCAAATTTGTCATTTTTCATGGTAACAAGTATAAGTTTGTACAAGAATTGCAGAAACATGGGGAAGATAAAGGGCCCCTCTCTTAGTTTTTCCTAGTGTGATGTAATCAGTAATCTTTCTGGAAAATGAAATAATTACTTTGTGAAAAAGCTTATCCACTGGAAAATGTACCAGTATTAGAAAGCTCAGATTTCTCTTCATTTGAGGATAGAATGAGTTCTCTTTGCAGCCATTACTGACACTTTGATTAACACACCCAACCAACATGAAAGGATAATATAGAACAAAAAGATATACAGTCAGATTTCCTCTCCTTGATTGTAGTGGGAAACACAAAAATCTAGCAAGTGAAAGTGGAGGCATTATCTCTGGGAACAATGGAGTACAAAATACTGCAAACACAATGTTGCAAATTTTTTCTAATCCTCACAGTTAAAGCTTGCTCTCAGTTCAGCTGTCAGCTCTGCAGCTTTCTTGTTCCAAAGCGTGGGCATGAAAACCGTGCTCAAAGCACAAGTGGGCTACACAGGGAGAAATTACAGCCCCTAATGTAATAGAGTCATCTCAAGGTGCCAGTGACTCATCTGCACAGCCCACAAATGTAGGGATGGAGGCACCAAAAAGAGGGATGCTGCCTTTTGAAGCAGTGCAGCTGTTCACCATCTCTGTGTCTGGTGTTAATAAGGGCTTGTCCATGTGAGGGATTTTGTAAGGCAGTGCTGATACAAAATCAGCCTGGACAGAGCATGTGTGCATGACTCAGACTTCAGGTCAGGAACCAAAACAGACTAAACCCAAAAGAAATAACCCTTCTTCCAGGACTTGCATGAATTCAGTAGCTGGAACTTGCTTTCATTCAACCTTTTCAGTTTCATCCATTGGAAACGTGGCTGCACTCTTTCAAATATCAGTGAGCCACAAATGGCAAGTGCAAAATGTGACCTCTCAGCCAACATAATGAAAAAAACAGGGCCAAACAAACAGCCCTTTTTAACTGGATAGCTTAAAAATATAGGCTGTATATGGTGGATGAGAGTATCTTGAGAGTACTTAGACTACAGTTTTATTGAAATGATACAGCTTTTCATTTTCATCTTCACCTAAATGACCAGAGAGATCTGATCCTTAGCACAGTTTGGTTTTATCTTGTTGCTGCTTTTCTAACTTCCTTTACAATGCATTGTCAGGATGTAAATGTTTTGTAAGTATTATTAGAAAGGCTCAGATTATTCAAAGAATGCACATGGAAACAGAGAACTGCTTCAGTTGTGTCACTTTGGTCACAACAGTACAGCTTTGAATTGTTTAATTCTCCTAATGTTATGCATAGCAATGTGATAGTTCAGGCACCAGATAACTCGAGCAGCAAGACTTAATGCTCTGCAGCAATTTGAGAAATCACAATGTCATCTACTAGAAGGTCTAATTGTTATGATTAATATTTAGCATAGAGAAGTCTGTGTGGAAGGGCACAAGTTACATCTGCTTGCTGAATTGAATGTATTACTGATTTTTCATTTCCTTCTATTTTTAGCATCCTATTGAATAGCAGAAAATGTATGAGTATATATTTGCTATAGCAATATCTCTCAGACTAAATGCTCTGCCTCTTAAAAAGCCACTTTTCAGATGCCTGGTCCAAAGAAGTAGGTGGGTGGCAGAGCATTTGCTGCTTGCTGAAGTGTGAGCTGAGGATTTTTAACAGGGGAGATGCTTAGGTGCACCAGAGGTGCTGCTGCACCAAAGTGCAGAGACTAGACAGATGCCTCAGTAGGGCTGATAAGGTGATGGGAGACAGGAGTGTGCTCAGGAAGGTGGCAAAGGGTGGTTTTCCTTCCTGAAACCAACTGCAGCAGTGCATCTCACTGATGTATTGGGGCCTGACGGCACAATCTTTCTTTCTAGTATTGCTGCACCATAAATACAACTGCCTGATAATTCTGGTCACTTAATAAATGCTTCTTCTGACTGAAAACAAAAGGACTTAATTAAAAAGGAAAGAAAAAAGTTAATTTCGAGCCAGTATTGCTGAAGGAAGCTGGGCAAAATGTTTTCTGGGAGAAAAACTAATAGTGAAACAGGTGTGATGAGAATAGGAAGCGAAGTAAGTTTAAGAGAGCTGGTTGACAAGATATTGCTGCAATTTATCTTTAAGATCACACAGAGAGCTGACAGGTTTCTTTAGGTCTTGGTGACATTCATATAAAAAAAGTTTCCTAAATCACTAGCTGAAATTTTGGACAATGGTTTCTGATAAAGGAACCTCAGAAAGCTTCACCTTCTGAAATTGGTGACTCATTTACCATTATCTCCATTGAACAGCTGAGATCTTCTTTTTTGGGAAGAGAGATGAAAAATTATCTTCTGAGTGTACCATATTGCTCCCAGTTCCAGAGAGAAGGGAATTAATGTTGAGGATGCTGTTGCAGTAATTAGTTTCAGAGGCAACGGGCTGAGAGTAAATCCCAACAAGCAGCGAGCAGGGGATTCACCAACAGAGCAGCTGGAGGGTGGTACCTTTTTTTAGCATATGTAATCAGTGTTGTTCATCAGTGTTTTGCTCCTTAATGATTAGAGCAAGATTAAAAAAGAAAAAAACAAAACACCCCACCCAAACCTCCACCAACCAAACAACAAAATAAAACAAACCCCCAAAAGAACCTCCAAAACCACACAACACCCCCCTGCCTCCACAGATTATTGCTGGAAACTCATTTATGGTTGTATCAGGAGTTAATGTTAAACTCTGAAGGTGATTAACACTTTTGACTGAGCTATCATATGGGTGTGGTTAGTACCTGATCATGGGAATGTGGACCACCTGCTTCTGTTCAGTGCATTAGGAGCTCAGAACATCTGTGCTCACACAGGCTCCTTGGAGTCCAGTCCTGTTCCTGTTTAAACCAGTGTGAAGATGTATTAAGCTTGACTGGGATTAAACTGATGTCTTGAATGAAGAATTCTCTAGTGAGTACACATGACATACCTGAACCTTTCTCTTTCCTCTTTATGTGAGTGATGGAGCTCCTCCCTTTGGGCTGTAGGCATCTCTCTTTTGCTGTCTTTGATACAAGGAATTTCCTGGGCCTCAGCCTTGACCCTGTTTTATCAGACCGTGGGGTTTGTCAGTTCTTCTCAGAAGAATGTGCAATCAGACTGTGTAGCATTGTTGTATGCTGACAACTCATACCCTCTGTCTGTCTTAGGAGTTTTGTTGAGTCATTTAGGCTTTACCTATTTCTAAAATAAAATTTTAGAGAGTTTGTAAGGAAATAACAAACATGTTTGTCCACAAATTCCCATGAAGGAAAGCTTTCAGATAATTGAAGGCTTAGGTAGCCAAATTCCACTCCATTTGCATTTCATTTCACTACCATAAAAAACAAACACACACACACCCCTTCCTCCTCCCCCCTAAAAAAAACCCCAAACCCAAACAACCCAAGACCTCAGGATTCTCCACCCACCAGGACAAATGTTGTGTAGTGAAGATCTCTGGTTTTGGGTAACTGATTGCTAGTGGGCTGGAAAACCTGGCAACAGACTTGCAATGAGGGCTTGATCCTGTGGTGATCCAAAACAGAAGTTACGCTGAGTTGCAGTTTTGATCTGTATAAAACTAAGCTGCAATCCTTGGGAAGCACAGATCAAAATCTCAGATACTTTAAGAATCAGTAAGGAGGCTCCTTACTAGGACCTCTGCATCTGCAAAGAGTTTTCTCTAGATTAAGTACAGCCCATTTAAGAAATCTGGTTGAATGCCTTGCAGTTTCCCAGTTCAGACCTAGGACTGTAGTTCTGGTGTTTCTCCTCATCCTCCCACCTTGAAGTGGTGTAGAAGACAAAAGGGAAGATGAGCTAGGGGCTCTAGCAGGGTAGCTCCGTTGACTTCATTGAGGCAGCAAGGTCAAAGATCATGCAAAACAGTTCTTTGATTTCAGCTCAGGCAGAGTTTGCTGGGGTCACTGGCTGATAGGGCTTCTTACCTGCTTTGGCTACTGAAGCATTTATTTCACAGTAAAGGCCGGTTTCATCTATCATTAGCATGCTAGAAATGCTACAGTCTCATTTTTAATCTATTTGTTTTACCAAGAATTGAAATACGAAGATTATTTTGGTAAAAAACTGTAAGTTGCTGGGTTTCTGTGATTTCTCCTCCTTCACACATTCTCAGCCTTATTTGTAAATATCTCTGACAAGGAAGCAGCAGCAAGTGTGAAAACAGTGCATCTTACCAACAGTAAGGTAAACCTTCACCAAAACAGTATTTTTGTATGTGTGGGTTTTGGGTTTTTTGGGTTTTTTTGTTTTTTTTTTCCTGGCATCCAGCATCAGTAGTGAGATTTTAATCTGAAACAGAAAAATCCTGACTGGGGTATTCGAAAGCCAGACCCTTAGCCAGGTAAATCAGAAGAACACTGAATTCAAATGAGGTTATAGACAAATACTGAGTTTTGCTTGTTGCTAGCTTGTCAGCCCATGTACAGGAGTTCACTGGCCTTTGCTAATGGGCATTTGGTAATGTGCTATATCTCTAATAGCCATGACTTTATTGTTTAATGGATTTGAGGTTGCTGTGGCTGAAAAGTCCATACATTGACTTCTTGCTAATAGTGCTTAACATTTCTGTGAAACTTAGCTAAGTTTGTTCCTTTCTTTATTATGGGAATATTGCAGCTATGGCACTGCTGAAATGAGGATATAATGCACAACCCCATGCCCATCCTCCCAAGCCCCAGTTTTCCACTCCTAAGAAAATCTTTCCATAGGGAAGATGGACTTTGTTGTAGGCATGAGATATATAACTTGGCCAGGATTCACACAGAAATGAAAATAGTTTTGTGGAACTGCTGTGGGTTTTATGTTTGCTTTTTTGCTTTTGTAGTGGGCTGGCAACTTGGTAGTATGAGCTGAGTGGTCTGTGTGGTGTTATTTGTCTGCAAGAGCCAGATTGTCTTGTCAGGAAATCAAACCCACACAATACATTTTCACTGCCAAGAATTATGTAAAGTTCTTTTTGCTTTGTTTTATTAATTTTTTTTTTTCAGAATAGTTCTATTACTATCTTTGCTTTGCCAGGATCTTATGCTTCCATTTCTGCTCTGGCAGGACAAGCCTGACTTTATTTTGCCAAGAATAATGGATGTGACTGCTGCCAGGAATCTGACAACACTTCTTCCTTGCAGAGTTACCTAAGATTTTTTTTTACAACAGTGGGGTGGGGAACAATGGTGAATCTCTGGTGCCCAGTGCATAGATTGTGTCTGTGGGTGTGACAGAGAACCTGCACGTTCCAGGTCTTTTCATATAAACCTTCAGCTTGGTTTGGACAGCAATGTAAGCATGTGTTTGCTTAGTCTGGAAAGACATAAATTTGTCCCATTAGAAATTATTTGACTTGCTTGAGACTATGTTTGTTCTACTAAGATTTTTATTAGGGATTTGGTGGTTGTTTCTTTGGTGTCTTTGTGCTTCAGGGTTAGCATTCTAGTGTACTGCAAAGATAAGTAAATCTTCTCTGCTACCACTTTGCAAGCTATTTACCACTAGAAGATAGTACTCATTCATAAAAGTGATGTTGGCTTTGTGTATCAGAGCATGTTGAATTCAAAGGATATGCAGGGTGTACAATGGAAAATAAGAGGTTAAGGTAGAGATGTTTGCTCTTGCTATGATTATTGGGATGCCTGCCTGCATACCAAATGAACACCCTCAAATGGGAAAAAAAAAAACCAGATAAATGGACTGGAGTGGAAAAATGAGTTTTAAAAAAAAAAATAGATCAACTGATAGGAACATCTTGTCAGGATGATGAACTAAAAAATCCAGCAGGTGTTTTCTGTCTTTTAACATATAAGGCTGTGTAATGTAGCTTGGGCTTTCCCACCTGAGGGGCACACGTGTCAGTTGGCAGGAGGCTCCCCTCTTGCTTGGCATGGTTGCCTTTCTGGGCCAGCCCTAGTGAAGGAATGTGATTTGCTATGAAAAATGTGTTGATGGGGCTTGACTTTGTGCCACCAGGCAGATTAGCAAATTGCTTCCTCTGCCTCCCGTTGTTTTATCCCAGCCAGCAACATCTAAGCCTTGATGATTTTGCAGGTCTTCATTAAAAATAGCTGTTTCTATATCTGATTACTGAGCCCCATCTGGGGAGAAACGAGCCTTTCATCTGTGTATTATGAGGCCATATCCAAGCACTTTGATGCCATAACACAGTAAAACCAGACAAACTTTCTGTTCAATTGCTTTTGCAGCTCATCTCCAAATTCTCTGTGAGCCCTGTCCCCAGCACATAATGTCTGGTGTTAGGACACTTTTTTGTTTTTAATTGTTCTTTTACTGCTAAATGCAATTTTTGTAATTGGTTACATAACTCCAGGGGTTTATTTTAAATTAATCTAACTTAGCAATCATTCTACATATGTTCCTCTTAGCATTTGGCTATTATTTGAATTAATTTCACTGATTTATCACCACTGTTTAGATATGCATTGTTTTTATAACACTTGCAACTGAGTTAAAGCACACTTGTTGGGCTGAAGGCAAAGTTTGCTTCACTAAATCAAGCAGCTTTCTTTTCCCTCTCTGTTACTATATATTTACTCAAGTTTTTCCCTATGTGCTCTGGTAGTCTGCTGTAAAAATGGCAAATATTCTGGTAAATAAATTCAAATTATTGTGATTTTAGAGAAAAAGTAATAGCTAATCCTGGCATTTTCATTTTTTGGTCAAAATCTAAATTATTCCTCAATATTTAAACACCTAATTAGCAGCCAACCTCTTTCACCTAAGGTTAGCTCTAACGTTTGGTGGTGGCAGTAGTGAAAGTACAACTGATGATTAGCTCCTGTGTCTAGTTGGTGCCTTGCCTGTTCATCTCCAGAGTCTGAAGTCAAATGGTCAGTTAGCGATAACCCATAAGTCAGTACAGTCTGTTCTCCTGAGCAAGAGCTGCACCATCAGGAGCCTTCTTTACACACAGAGCAAATGAAGATATTTAATAGTCATGCTGATCTCTCATCTTCCTGTTTTTTCCACTAGTGCTTTGTACAGAGACCAAGCAAATTCCTAGTATGGGAGTTATGGGCAAATTACTTTCTTAACAGAAAATTTCCTTTGCAAATGGGCTTCTGCTGTAAATAGGCTGTACTTTCATGGCTACAAATACAGAAAGAGAATCAGAAACACTGAAATATTTAACTGAATATATATTAAAGCTGTCTTTAGGGATGTGGAAGAAAGCTTCTTTCTGAATGCACAGGAAGAGAGCAGCACAAAATTTATTGTTCAGCAGCCCTTGTCAAACTCTTTTTAAGTGAATACATGCATGGATTTCTGGGATTTAGCATGTGAAAAACCCTTGTAGACTATCTTTTTGGGTATGCTATAGTATTAACATGTAACAGATACAGAGACCAACCTTCTGTTAGCTGAATAACTCTTCCATTCATGGTCATGCTGCGAACAACAGAAATCTTGAGTTAAGGTTTTCTCAGATACTCAGTACAGAAAGTAGCTCAGCTGTTCCATTAACTGTTAGCAGGGAAAGAAGGTTTTCATAGTTATAAAAGGGTACAGTCTAGATTAATAAAGGACAACTCACCTTCCATCTAAAATGAAGGACAGTCTGGGTTTCTCCCATAGCTGATCAATTCAGTACAGGTAAAATCATCTTTTTAAAATGAAATAAACTGTTTCCCTTAGATTCCACTCTAATCACAGGTAATACGCAGTGAATTTATTTTGCTATAGAGGTGGCAGAGATTGCATAGTTATTTTTGTTCCAACATGTGATGCTTTGATGATTTCTCAGAAATTTAAACTTAAACATATTTTTAAACTTAAATTGAAAGTGTGTCCAGATATTTAACTAGGTCCAGGCTTGCACTGCAGAAAATAAAGAAAAGGATTGCAACTCTCATAAACGCTTATCCATGTGTAATTATCTTGTTATGTTAAAGTGGTTCTCCTGAATATTAAAATAATTAGGACCAACTATCTCAGCAATACTTTCCTCAGATGTTGTAATTGGCAAGGGGTGTTAACTAATTAAATGTATTTATATTGCTGGATGGCTGAAGCAAAGGATGAAGCACTTGTAATTGCTGAAATTTAGCAAGAGCACATATTTACTACAGAGAATGAACATACAGATTACAGTATTTGTGATGGTCTAATAGCAGAGACAGTAATCCAAATGCTTGCTGTGGGCATTTCTCATTGCTCAAGGGGGAACTTGAGTAAGGGGCTCTGGCAGAGGGAGTTCTGCTGGGTGCAGGTAGGATGGGGCTCTCCCCAGTGAGCACAGTGGCTCTGTGGTGGCTGCAACAGCTTTGGATCTTGCAGGATGAATCCCCAAACTGCTGGGAATGGCTGTGGGGTGGAAGGAAAAGGCACATGGCTCTCTGTAGGTCTGTAAGGGGTAAGTTCATGAAGGAAATGCACTGGGAGCCAGTCAAGGCAGCCAACTGGCCCCAAATCTGTTTGTGTATCAGTCCTGGGCTAAAAACTTGCCTTGTGTGCTGTATCCTTGGGATCTTGCTCTTCCCCAGGGTCAGCAGACACCATGTTACTGTGTCCATGGTTGATCTGTGCTTCCTTCTCCTCCTCTGAAAGAGCCACTGCTGGTGTCTGGGAAAGCTCTGTGCTCACAGTTACTTGCTCTTATTTCAGAAGTGTTTCTCTCTCTTTTTTTTTTTTTTCCTTTAAAGTTCATAGAAAAGTCTTCAAAAAAATCACTATAAAACTGGCTATTGCCTGACCTCTGAAGTAATCAATTTTGAATTCAGCTCCCTGTAACAGTTTGACATTTCAGGGTCAGCAGAACAACTTCCTGACAGATTGAAAGCTGTGTTTCTGGGCCCAGGGTAGATTAGAGTAAAACCGGGCCAAATAAAATGAGACTTCAAAGCATCTCCTTTCTATTTCACTGCTGTTGGAAAAGGCAGCGAGGGCTGGTTTTAGACATCATGGATGACATAAGCCTTGCCTCTTTGACTGTTTCCCTGTCTCCCCTTCCCTACATGTGCTTCCCCCTCTTCTTTTGGGGTAATCTCAAGCATGGCTGTCACTCAGACCAGAGCAACCCAGTGCAGGTTGGATCAGTCACAGCTCCTCTCCAAAGCACCCCTAAAAATGCACAGGAGGGACATACGGCTTGGAGGAGTGGGACACAAAAGCAGGGACACTCATCACCCATCCCTGGCCCTTTGCTGCCTCCTGCATCTTCCTTCAGTTCATTCCCCCTCCTTTCTCCTACACCTCCAGCTTTTCTCTGCATTTTTTTCACTCTCCTGCCATTTCTTCTTGTTTTCACTGCCATCCCTCAGTCCATGTTCTTGTGACAGCATGAAACAACAGCAGTCTTTTTCCCAGCTAGGGGCAAGCGAGAGCCCATTAGCTGCCTCAGACAAAATCCATCTCCCCTGCTCTCTCCTCGATTTTAGCCTCCTCATAAATGAAAATTCAGCTCACTAGAAGGGACATATGTTTACAATCCCACAGCTGGTAGGTACATGTGTACCAGGAGTGGGTGCCAAGGTTATATAGACACATGTCACTTTTATCCTAGAATCCCATTTGGTGCCTGGGAACATCCTCATGCTGTAATGCTGTGGAGGTCATTACTACACCCTGTAATCCTCCATGAAGGTTTTCCATTTTCATTTATACACAGTAATAAAATACACATCTCAGCATCAGGCATTAGGATTAGTACTGACAAGGCTTAAGCTGAAATGTTTTAAGGATGCATTTCTGATGTGAATAGAATAGCTAGCATGGAGTGTGCAATTATGCTGGCTTCATGGAGGGAAGGATTTATGCTTCAACGCTGTTAATATCACAGTGACACCAACAGCATAAAAGGACTTTTATTTAAAAAAAAACAACTGAATTAAGTTTCCATTGTAGCACTAATCTGGTATTATTAATTTACTTTAAGTTTCTAATATTGATAACCTATTGGACATGTGAAAAGAAATGTCCTTTCTAATTTCAGGGTCTTTATTTCTTTAGGAAAGCTGAAATTCTGGGAGGTGGTGACATGAGAACAGCTGGCTGGGTTCAGAGCAGGCAATGGCTCTTGATGGCTCTGGACAGAGCAGTTTGGGGTCAGAGTGGCTGCCTGGGCGAGCCTCCCACCCTAAGCCTGCCTTTCTTTGCTGATACAGCAAAGTTTTTAGCTCTGTACTTGGAGCTCATTGCTTCCAGCAGGGTTTCAGCCCATTCCTAAATGTGTGTAAGCACAAGCATGCACCTTGCTGACCTAACCCCTGTGCATTTAAAGTCTGGATTTGCCTGCTGCAGGCAGCTCAGGGTATTAATCCCCAGAGAAGCTTGTAGCCTCTAAAGCACAGGCTGCACTGCTGCTGTATGCCAGGGAGAAAAAGGGAGCACTACATGCTGAAAGAGTTGACCTCCTTCCCATCTGCCTTCTCCCCTAAATGTCACCGCCCTGTTATAGCATCTGGGAAAGAGGCATCCTCTCCCTTTTTTCTTCTGCCATCCCCTTCTCCTCTTCCTCAACCAGAGAAAAAATCCTCTGGAACCTTCTCAGAGATTGTAGGATGAGTGGATGAGATGGAAGAGAAGGGGAGATGCTTTTGGTGGCTGCTTCCACACAGCAGAAGGATGTGACAGCACTCACATCCCTGACCCATGGCCAAAATGCGTGGAAAAGCCAAGTCAACACTACAACATGTAGTGCATTGCCAGAGAGGGAGTACTGCCTCTTCAAAACCCTGTTACACACCCCCACCCTTAGCATCAGGAGACTCTAGACCTTTCTTTCCCCATCACTTCATCATGGATGAATGGGTGGCCTCACAACAGAATGTAAATTTGCATAATGAATGGAAAAGGGCAAACAGTTCCATTAGAGACAATGATCTTTTGAGTGCACCGGTTGCATGGGATGCAGGAACCTGGCACAAGCATGGTCACTAGGTTGTATATGCATTTCTAGTTTCTGACCATTCTACACTACAATAAGCACAGCTGGAGCCCAGTGGGTTCAGACTGCTTTTACATTGCTAGATTTACAATTTCTGGCATACTGGAGATATGAAGAATTGAGAAGCAATCTCATATATTCCCGTTGCCACTGCTGGCAGTTTCCTGCCCATCAAGATATTTGTTGTGATAGGAGGGAACCACCTTCTCCAGAGGAAATACATTTTAAAAGCCTAAGCTGCTGAAGGAGTGATGTAGCTCATTGTGCTTGCCTGGATTTTTTGAATGTATGTCATTATTTTCTATTTGCTTTTCTAATTCATATTGGTTTTTTAATTGTGGCCTTAACTCCTTCTGCATTTTAGCAGAAATAGAAAACAATTACTCTGCTCAGTCTGTTCTAAGGAGAAAGCCAGATATGGCTTGTGGAAACCACAGGCTTATTATGTCCATCTATTCTTTCCTGCACTTCTGGAGTGAAAATATGTAATTTGCTGCCTTGCAGAATGAGTGCTATTTTGACAAAAAGGAATTTGCTTTCTCTCCAAAAATAGATCAGAATGCTAAAACTTAAATACCTTAATTCACCAGACCTTTGCCTTCCAAGCCCAAGAACACTTAGGTGTAATTTCCTTTGCTTAAAGGAAGCTCTAATAGTTAACAGCTACAGTGCCAACTACCTTAGGCATCCTTCCATGTGTACCTGCCACACACAATGTGATTGCACTAGGGGCTGTTAGCAGAAACTGCCTGAAAAATGCTTTAAGGTGTGGTGAGGAATGACCATCAGACAGCCCAGGTGTACCTGTCTGTGTGGCTTTTGTACTGAGCACATCCCAATGAGAGCCCAGCAGGAGCACAGCTGACCTTACTGTAATGGTGGTTCTGCAGCTGTATGGTTCCTTTTACAAAGCATCAGGCAGTAATGTAATATTTTATGGCTGGCTGAAAGTCAGTCACTGAGAGGCTGAAGTAAATGTTTTTCAGGTGTGGTTGTCTCAAGACAGACACCTAAATGGTGCAAATTCTTGTTGCAGTTGGTGGATCAGGTCTCCAAGTACCTTTATTTAGATATTAAGCCTGGTTTCCAGTACAGCACCAGTAGTCTTATTACACTGCAATCTAATTATTACAGTTTGCATTATTGTTTATTTGTAAGAGGACAGCCCCCAAATCTTAGAGGTGACGAGGATGTCAGTGTCTGTATGAAGAGCAGGGAGGCAGAGGCAGCCTGACTACAGGAGGCTGCTAGTGTTCCATGACACCCCTGCATGCAGTCCTGTCTGTGCTGCTGCTGTCCTGTGCATTTCTTTCATGTACCTTTCCATTTTGGGGTTCAGACAGCATCTCCCTGTGTCAGATCAGAGCTATTTCTCTAGCTAAGAGAGCAAGGGGAGACACACACGTCGCCTGACCTTGGTCAGTGTCTGTGCTTATGGGTGTGACATCTCATACGAGTTGCCAGCAACTGCTGGCATATGGCATCCTACTGTTTCCCTTGGACACAATTTCTATGGAGTTCAGGGGGTCATTACTCCAAGGACCGAGTACCCAGGCCACAGGGCTTCTGCACTCTTGAGAGCTCCCTGCATAAACCTAAGCACAGGAGCAGAGCACTGTTGATCATGCACACTCCTGAAATTTAAGAGTCAAAAAACACATTATCATTGCAATTCATACTAGAATCCTGCATGTCAGCTTGTGGTACAGTGGAAATCCATGAAAAATACTGTATAGCAGGTCCCTAGCAGAATGAATATTTTCCTGTTATACAAACTTTTCATGATGAAATGGTCTCATCTCTGTGGAAAATCATTGCATTGCCCCAGCTGTTGTCAATAACTTTTATGCATTGACTGCTTTTTCCACTAGACAATATTTACACTTCTTCCCTCACCTCATTGATCTTCATTTTTGCAGGGAATTTTTTGGGGGTAAAATATAACCAATTTTTTTAAGGAAAGGTAAACATCCAAGAACTGCACCCAGGGGAAGATATACAGTGCAGAGTTAGTGACAACTTAATAGCTTGTAGTATATCAGTTGTCTTCTATGCTGCTGTCTTCTTGGGGAAAGTATTTCCAGACCATGTATAAAACTATGCACAGAGAAAGCTATGTGCACTCCCTCTTTCTTGTTTCCTTTCTCAGGTGCAAGCATTCTTGGCACTGGCAGAACATGTGCAGTGCTGTACAGGAGCAGCACAGTTCCTCTTCTGCAGGAAATGGAATAAAACATTAATTCTATTGCTCGAACGTTCACAACAAGCCTGCAGATTAACTGTCCTTTCACAGAACACTGTTTACTCCTTTCATAGAAAACACATTATTTCATTGATTTAGCTTCTATTTGGTATGCTAAAGAAATCAAATTTCCATATAGAAAAGTATACACAAAGGATATGACCTTTTAAGTTTAGCAGAGAAAATAACTGAGTGCAATGTAATTAATATGCCATATAAATGCCAACAACAACATTAATGCACCATAAAGCCAGCACAGTTAAAATGATATAGTCTGGAAATGAAAAAGTTAAGTTTCTGTTAGCTTCATTAATTTCCTCACATGGTATTTCAGTGACAGAAGCACAATCTCCTTATCTAAACAAGGAAAATAGATACGCAATAAGAATATGCATTTTTGGTAGGAGGAAGCTAGATCTTGCTTAAGGCTTGACCAAATTTCTAAGAGGTGTCAACCATACTTATGCCAAAGTGTAATTTTCCCAGTGTTTATACTCTCTAAATTTTTCCTAAAGCCTCATGAATGTCTCAGATACAAAGCCCATCCACATCTCTAGATCAGCTGGCAATAGTGCAGTAAAATACTTGCATTGCTATAGTTATATCATAATGCAGCTCTTCCTAGACTGAATATTTTCTTCAGAAGTGTTTTTCTCATGCAGTGAACTTCACTGTCGTGGTTGTGGTCCAATTTCCTTCTGTAGGTAAGGTTTTTGCAGGAGATAAATACTTATAAAATTCAGATGGTAGCTTGTACCTAACTCTAACAGAGATGTCTCCAGGGGAAAAAAAAAAAAAGTTGGTTTTTTTTTTAATTGTTCTGGAACACAAATTAACACCTAAACTTTCCAACAAAAGGTAGGTAGGTAGGCAAGGGTCAGCCATGCAAAACCTGTTCCCCACTGTGAGTACGGGAATGTTACTCAAGAGCTGAAACCACAATGAAAGTCACTCTGCCACCTTTGTATTGGAGGATGGCAAATGCATCCCACCATGGCAAGCGTGTATTGGGGGCTGTTAACATACCTAGGTGTGTGTCCAGCTGTTCATCCCTTGGTTTATTCATTAGAGGTAAAAAGAACAGGAAGGGTAAAAAGATGCAAGGCTTTAGTTTAAAGTAAGAAGGGATCTATTCTTCCTTCTGTATGTGCCCAACACCCATTAAAATAAAATGTTAATGATGGTTTTGCGTTCACATCAAAGGCAGACCAGAGCCTTTCATCTCAGTTAAATCTTATTCAAATAATTAATGGAACTAGTTGTCTAGGATAAACAAACAAAAAAAGATGCTAAGAAATTCCTTTGTAGAACATTGCAAACTTTGCTGCCCGTAAGGAGCAGCTGCTAGAATCGAGGACACCAACAAATAGCATTTAAGTGGGTCTGTCCCTGCTTTCTGCCAGCCTTGACTGCATTGCATCCTAAAAAACCTGTAAAACATGTTATTGGCATTGCAATAGATAATCCAACAAAATCAAATCAAAAATCCCTGACAAGGCCTATGTTATGAAAATAATCATAAATCCTATACTGTCGTAGCTGTGTGCACCACCATTAAGCATTCTGCTCAGACCTGTGTTGATCTAAACAAGAAAAAGGGAGGAAAAGTAAATTGAAGTTCTCAGATCAACTGTGCAGCTGTCATCATCTTCTGTGCATTGCTGTGGCAGGTCCTGCCAAACAGTGCTGCCAGCTGGCCCCTCCCTTTGGTGCATGGACACAAATCTGGAGCAACTCCCTTGGTTTCTGTCAGATAAAGAGGCGTAAGCTCAGTCCACACCTCTAACTAGCTGATGTTAGACTCAGGTCTCATTTATGATGTGGAGGAGTGTAGATTTAGACTAGATATAAGGAAGACATTTTTTGCAGTGGGAACGATGAACCACGGGCACAGGTTGCCCAGAGAGGTCATAGGTGACCCATTCCTGGAAACATTCCAGGTTGTTAGGGGCTCTGAGCAACCTAATCTAGTTGAAGATGTCTGCTCCAGGTGCTCACTGCATCAGCTGTTCTGGTCACCTGCTTTGTGCTTCTCATTCAGTATTCATTAGATATTAATGGGATAAGTGTTTGAAAATGAAGCTGACGTGGACAATGTCTCTATCAGAGTGTCATGTCTGGGGAGGCAGCAGTTTGGTACTTTGGTATGAACTTATCCATGGCTTGCAGCTCCCTGAGACCTCATCATGGTCTGTAACTTCCTCATGAGGGAAAGTGGAGGGGCAGGAGCTGGTCTCTCCTCTCTGATGACCAGTGACAGGACCCAAGGAAAGGGCATGAAGTTCTGCCACAGTGGGTTTAGGCTGGATATTAGGAAAAAGTTCTTCACCCAGTGGGTGGTGGAGTGCTGGAACAGGCTCCCTAAGGAAGCAGTCATGGAACCAAACCTGACAGAATTCAAGAAGCATTTGGACAACGCCCTCAGGCACACAGTGTGATTTTTGGCTTTGTCCTGTGCCTAGACAGGAGTTGGACTCGATGATCCTTGTGGGTCCCTTCCAACTCAGGACATTCTATGATTCTGCCATTTGCAAACTATGGCTCCTTTAGATCTGTGACTTCCACCAAAAAGACCTTGGAAGTAGAGGACAGTAATATATTTTAGGACTTTAGAGATCAGAAAGTTTTTTATACATAGATGTGCACCATAGAAGTGCCTATAAATAGATATTAAAACTTGCAATTTATAGCCTATCATTTCATGGCCTTTCAAGGCTAGAAATAAAGCCATATTCCACTGGGGAAATGAGATTTGTAGTTTTCCATGGCTTAAAGCTCCTGTTACTAACCCTGATGGGCTGCAAGATATTGGACAAGATATCTGTCACTGGTCTGGAATGTATATTATATATATGAGTGTATATAAATTAGGGGGAAATGATAAAGTTTCTACCAGTAAATGAACAAGTTCAGAGATTGTAAGATAACTTGGTGGTGCCTGGGGAAGATACTCCCAGTGCAAGTAATTTTTTTTCTTCAGTAATGATAACTTAACAATGGCAATTAATCCACTCTTCCCAGCAAATGAAGTCAATGGCATGGTAACCTCCTAATAGTGCTCTGAGGCAGAATGAGCTCTGTTAATGCACTTCTGAAATCATTTTGAAGCTGCAGTAAGTCCCGTGGCAGGGGTGAAAGGGACCTGCCCGGAGGATCTGGCTCACTCCAGTTTCATTGGAGCATGGTGTGGGACGTGCTCAAAATACACCAAGCTCTTGTGCTTTTCATGGGAAGGAATAGCTAGCATGACTGAAAAGCAAAAGACTAATTAACAAAATGAGGGACAATTAGCAAGGCACTTGGTTTCATTCTTGTTTCTCATTTATTTGTCTCTGAGTGTTTCACGGGGCTGAGTGATGTGTTATACTAACTGTGCAGATCTGTTCAAGGCAGGTAGATGTCCTGCTTGATAGAAGGGACCTCAGCTTGCCCTGATTGCAGAGGAGGGTGCTGGGTTATGTCACTTCAATTAGATGCCTAAAATCAAATGTCTCATTCACTGTCCTCAGACCTCCTCCCCTGTCTGCCTGTGATTTCTACATGGAAGTCTTCAGGATCTTTAGACACAGTTTGCCTCATAAAATATTAGGTTTCCAAAGCATGTGTGAACAAGACATAGCTCCATTGCTAGAAATTTAGGTTAATTATTTAAATAACTTATTCAATATACAGAAAAAGTAAAAGCCTAGCAAAAGTATCCCTCTTTTAACATTACATATTTATTCAAACAATTTGGAGGTGTAAATTATAATCTGTCATACTGGTATGTGTCTGCTGTTTAACCCTGCATTTGAATCTTTGAGCTGTTTCCGTCCCTCCAAATCAATTTAAAAATGTATGATTTTCTCATCATCTAAGGCTAGCAAAAACTTTTCATCTGGAATGGTATAAAATATAGCTGCTTTGTCCCACATCTCAGTTGCAAATGAGATTCTGTCTTTAGCTAAAGCATGGTTTCTGGTCTGAGCATTTATTTTGGTGAGGTGGCAGTTGCACAAGTGTTAAGTTTACTACAAGATGTAATAGTTTTTGGAAAAACTAATTAAAAAAGGCCTGTGGAGAGAGATGTGCATTTGAACTGTAGAATAAATGAAAATTACTGTGTTGTGGCTGGGACACACAGCAAAGATGTGAAATTGCAGAAGAAACTAGAAACATTTCTGACATAATTAATGTTGAAATGCAGCATCCATTGTAACCTTCCTTTTTCTTACCTGAATTCACTGCTTTCTATAAACAAAACCTCCTCTTGGGCATATTACATTTATTAAAACTAGTTTCAGTATAGAATTGATTTTTTTTTTTTTGGATACAGGGAAATTTCAGTTAAATTCTTTTGACCAAATGGCTTCAGGAAAATCCACATGACTTCCTTGACGAGGCAAACTAGACAGACTAAGGTTCTTCAGTTGGAAAAGAGGCAAAGAGGGAAGGAAATACAGAGATCTCTAAAAATCATAGGATAACTTGGAGATCATAACTAGAAGATAGCTGTTCACTGCCCTTTCAAAGAAAGGGTAGGAGTGAACAGACATGATGAAACTGTGAAGCAATGTATTTGAGACAGGTGTGGAATTAGGTGATGCATAGTTGAATTGTGGAAGTTGGAAGCAGTTTTGGAGCTGTGCTGGCTCTCCTGCCCTTTGGAAATGGCAGTGGTGGAGCACTCTGACGTGTGTTGGTGACAGCTCATGTTTCTCACCCAATGGAGCTCAGCAGCTTCAGCAGAACACTGGGGATGGCCACGTCAGAGTCTCACTGTCCTTCGGCTCTGGAGAGTGAGAAGATGCCCCCCTGAACTACAGACAAATATCCAAATATTTGGATATCCAAAATAGTGTCTGCTTATTTAGGATTTTTCTGTAGCAGAGACTTAGTGACTGGGCTTGAGGGGAAACCCCTGACCCTTGGATAACGAGTGCTGCCTAGGAAACAAAGGTTCAGAAGTGGGGACGAAGGCTACAAAACCCGCTTTATGTTAATAACCTCTATTAAGCCTGGGAGAGGAAGCAAAGCAGTCTCTCAGAGAAATTTGAGACGTTTGTCAGCACTGGCAAGGACAGGTTCACTCTATTTTCCAGAACATGTCTGTAGCTGAGTTTTTCCCAGATCCACGTTTCCACACTGCTGTTTGCTGCAGCACTGCCGCTGCGAGCCAGGCTGGTGCAGCTCTGCCTTTTGCTCGGCAATGCTCATGTACGACAGAAGTGCCACGCTTCTGTTCCCTGATTCCATCCCAGTGCCCTGATCTGCAAGAGATCTATAAGGGGTGGGCAGGGGTTGGGAGTTCAATTCAAATATTAAATTAAAAACTTTGGAAATTATGGGTACATTTTCGGTTTCTGACCTCTTAGGTTAGGGCGCTTCGTCTGGGACTGCCTCATTAACTGCAGTAGCTCAGCCTCTAGGATCTCCTTACTGGTTGATGGGGCAGATATCACATCTTTCCTATAATTTAGGGGGAGAGATGTACATTCTTTTTAATCTGAGGGCTGAGGTCCTCAAGCATTAGACTGCATTTGAATTTTACTGTAATGTGGTAGCTCAGCAAAGTCACAGGACTCTGCTCACAGGATGGTTTGTATTTCATGGCTTCAGAAATTTAATTTATGAAACTGGACATTATGAATGAAGATGGACATTGATAAAGGGACATATTTGTTGTTTGGAAACTTCCCAACAAAATTTTCAGTTAAAAAAATTTATCTATATGTGATGAAAACTGACAGTTTTCTCTTGTTTGGATGGTAATAGTCTCTCTCTCTCTTCATAATTCACATGGAAATGCTGACAGCCTTGTCTTAGCAGTTACAGTTAATATTTTTTCCGGACTTCATCTCTCAAAGAGAATTTAGTTTAGAAAACTTCATCCTCACACAGCAAGTGTGGTTCCTCTCCTTACTTACAGATGCATTTCTGTGTGTACACATACAGAGGAGCACAGTTGGTCGTTGGGGTGGGGTTTGTTGTACAATTCTCACATCTTGGAAAGAAAATCAAGCACTAAAGAGATGAAATGTATTTTAAAACAGGCAGAGCAGTATCTGGAAACCTTCCATAGTCATGTCTTTTCAAATTCCATAGTCATGTCTTTTTAAAATTGCTGAGAAAAAAGAACTGAAAGCAGAGGATGAAAAATGAATCTCTGAAACTGCAGCAGTAGAAGTAGTGGGTGAAGCAGGGCTCAGAGACAAAGGCTCTTACAGCTCATCAGGAAGGACAAACTTCAGTACAAACTTCAGAACACAACTCACAAGTCCAAGAAAATGTTTTAGATGTATGAAGGAAAAAAAATCAAAGAGATATTTCTGGATGCTGTGAAAGAAGCTGCCTCCAAGTGAGGGAAACCTTCAGGACTGACTGCAAAGAGGAAAACAGAAAATGGCCCTGAGTCTTCCACAGCCATAGTCCTACCTGGAGGGGAGCTGAAAAGGATCTGGTCCAAATGAAAAAATGCAAAATGAGATCCAGGGCTATGCTGTGTCTGCAGGGACACAGGACCAGGCTCAAGTGCCTCATCTGGCTGAGCCATTAACATAAGAGACTGTTCAAAATCACCATTGTCACAACTTAAGGGGTTCTTTCCTAGCAGCTCATGGTCTTTTGGAGGATGGCAGCACCAGCTGTGTCCGTCCACTATACTCTTAGGGTTCTTCATCATTTTCAAGTGTCCTCAGGCCTCGGTGGTCCCTTTGAATGTCAAAACACCATTGTGCAGGGTGCATGGCTGGAGGTGCAAGGATGGGTACTGCAATGACAAGGTGCACATGTGCCTGTGTGTTCATGCATAACAGACCTGTGTTCAACTTTCTAACCATAAGAAGAGCATGCCTGCTCTCAGCTTTTCCTGTTGAACCATGCCTCTGTTTTTTAAAAAGCATAGGATTTGTGCATTTGTATTGAAAGTAATGTCCTCTCCACCCCAAAGTAAAACTCAGAGCTGAGGTGATCTTGCCACTGTACTCTGCACTGGTGAGGCCACACCTCGAGTACTGTGTGCAGTTTTGGGCACTGCAGTTTAGGAAGGACATTGAGCTACTAGAGAGGGTGCAGAGAAGGGCAACGAAGCTAGTCAGGGGTCTGGAAAACAGGCCTTATGAGGAGAGGCTTAGGGAGCTGGGGTTGTTTAGCCTAGAGAAGAGGAGGCTGAGGGGAGACCTTATCGCTCTCTTCAGCTACTTGAAAGGCCATTCTAGGGAGGCGGGTGTTGGCCTCTTCTCCCTTGTGACTAGTGACAGGACTAGAGGGAATGGGCTTAAGCTGAGCCAGGGTAGGTTTAGATTAGATGTTAGGAAGAATTTCTTTACTGAAAGAGTGGCGAGATATTGGAATAGGCTGGCCAGGGAGGGGGGGGGGTCACCATCCCTGGAGGGTTTTAAGAGGATAGATGTATTTCTTCAGGGGATGATTTAGGGGTAAGAGTAGTGTAGGGCTATCGGTTGGACTAGATGATCTTGAGGGTCCTTTCCAACCATAATGATTCTGTGATTCTGTAATTAGAAATATGTGTTCTGTAAACAAAAGAAGGCCTGCTGCAAGTAACCAAGGAGATGGCATCTCTTGGTGTCAGGAAGCAAAGAAGGAGCATGTGACTGTTGGGCTCATTGTATTTGTGAAGGCAAAGGAAGTAACTTTCAAAACACTTTTCCAGTTTTTAGATCAGTGACTTTTATTTCCACCATCATTTCCCCAGTGATGCTGAACATGGGGTCCTGCTTCTAATTTGACTGTGATACATTGTTTTGCCCCAGAATATTTCCTTGCAGCAAGTTCCATGGCAATAAATCTTTACTTCATTCACTGAAACCATGTTTCATAGCGCAAGTTCCAAGTATGTCCAAAACCTGTTACAAGTAAAATTCTGAATTTGTTTAAATATTTCTTTCTGTTCCTTCCTGCTTGTTGCTTGTAAGAGATAAACAACAAATTTTGAAGTGATTGGAATACCTAAGCTCCCCAAACAAATAAAAAACAAATTTTCACTTTGTACTGAGCTGAAAAGTCATATAATAAATGTACATGTTCTAATCAACCTATTTATACTTCACAGATATACTAAAGACTAATTAAGATCTGATGTTAGCTGAACAGCTTAAATTATTAACACTTCTGTTCAGATGCATAATTTATATATAAATGGAAAAAGTAGTTTAGTAATGTAGTTTAAATTTTAACTGCAGAGTGTATGTGCTTTGTGGCTCTCTATTTTAACAGTTAATGAATGATGTGTACCAAGAGGGAGCCAGAGAATCACTTGAAGGAGCAATACCAACTCACCATCCCAGATAGACAGATGAGGATTTATAAACTCAACAACTGCAGGGATCAGAGTGAAGGGAAGGAATATTGAATGTGTGAGGGGCATGACAAAATGGAGCTGGAGGTGTAAAGTCTAGAATGTATAAATCAAGTTTCCCTCTTGGTGGATAAACCCCATTGGAAGAACCCCCAAGTGCTGGATGTTCCAACTGTCTTTTCTGTAGTATTGTGTGTAAATATGTGATGGACAACATGGTGGAAGTGGTGTCAGACCAAGCTGTGGCTCCAGTAGTAGGAAAGGAAGGTGTTGAGAGAAAAAAAAAAAAAGAAATCACTGGCTGAATGAAAAGTACAAAAAGCTCTGATAGCAACAGCTAGTGCTTGGAGCACGTTTCTTTCTGCAACTGAATTCCTGAAAAATTCAAAGAGTTTCAGGATCCTCAGCAGCTGAGAAAGGGATTGTAAAATATGCATGAGCAATTTCATTGCCATGTGGCAAATGCCTGTAAATAGCTGCAGTGTCCGATAATAACAAGTTAGCATCCCCTGTACGTTGACCTATAGCTGGAGACTCCCAGAACAGGAACTGGCATTAAGTTAAATGAAGAGGAGTATAAGGCTAGGGAAAGACCTAAATCTGGGAGGAGTATGGGGTCATGTAAGGGTGGAACTGGTGTTACGTGGAGTTACAGCAGGCTGCAGTGACTATCAAGGCAAGAGCAGAGGTGCACTGGCCCAGGGCGTTTGGCTCAGGCAGGCAGTGTTTAGCTGTCAGCTGAAGTCAAAGCTATGCCTAATGCCATACTGAAGGTTGCAGAAACTATGGCAAGTTCCTGTGAAGGTTTAGGGGAAAGAAGAAAAAGATATTATAGGAAAGTTTGTTATGGACAGACACAAGGTCTGAGAAGGAAGTAACTGGTGATAAATGAGCCTAGTATGAAGGGCAATGGAGCAGCCAGGTTCCAAATCTGTAGGAGAACGACTGCTAACCAGTGTAGATTTTTAAAGACAAGCTGGAAAAAAACATAGTGAGAAACTCAGTTTTAAGCGACAATACAGCTAACTTTCCAGCGGACACACTGCTTCCCATGCAGTACAGAAACATCAGTGTACAAGGAGAGAGCAGAAAGATCTCAAGATGGAAGGAAACAGTGCCTAAGCTGTGGTTTAAATAAGCAAGCTACCCATGTCAGTCCATCTCACTGAATCAGAAAATGCATTTCAAGCAAATAAAATGTCACTCTGGTTTCTTGCAAGTCTTGAGAGCTACAATTTTATTTAGCTGTAAATTTACTGAAGAAAGATTCCTTTAATATTTTATGACTCTAGTGGATTAAACCTTCTGTAAATCAACAAATTAGCAGTCACACTATATTTACGTTCAGAAGAGGGCTAGAGAAGGTGAAGGCAAGATTACTCCTTCCTGGCAGGCTGACCAAACTGAAAAGCTAAATTGAATGACTTCGGTATGCTTGGAGCAATGCAGAAGTGAGGTGAGGATGATAAATAATACACACTGACTGCAGTTAAGGCTGATGCAAAGTAGGAGGATTTTCATTCTTCTTTGAAGTTCTCTGTTTCTCCCCCTTTGGAGTGGATCAAAGACTTCTTAGTTTTTGGGGGTTCTTTGGGAACTCAAATAAAATCCATGAGACACTGACCTTCATGCAACTTTCTTCTGCCCTGATATATATATAGTCAAATTTTCAAGAGTGTTGCTTGCAAAAGCTGGCCAAATAAGAATCCTGTCTCTTTAAAATATTTAGAGGTCACAGAGTCACAGAATGTTAGGAGTTGGAAAGGACCTTGAAAGATCATCTAGTCCAACCCCCCTGCCAGGGCTATGCCTCCTCATAATTCCTCAAGTTTTCATTTGTTTACATAAATAAATTAAATCATAAGAGAAGTGCAGATAGACGAAAACAGGTGCTCCAAGTGTGGAATGGGCTTTGGAGACTGGTTTGAAAGAGAAGCAAATGGTCTTTGGCAACCTGAGAGTGTGTTGAATGGTTTTATTGTACTTTCCACTCATCAATTTGGTTTCCTTCCTTCTAAGCAGAGAAGTAGTGCAGGGGCAGAAAGGATGGTTCTGTGGCCAAGGTGGAGCAAATGCCCTCCGGTGGAATGCTGCTGCCTGTTCCACTCTCCTGTTGCAAACAGGATGAACCCACATGCCTGAGCCTATTGCCAAATCGTTCTCTTTTTTTTGAGATCCAGAATCAGAACAGCACCTGTGGGAGAGAAAACCTGAGAAAGAGGTGTGCTTTCAAACATGAAAACATTTGAAATACTTTTTAAAATTCAAGCCTTAAGGCAACTGGTTTTCTGAAAACAGAGTATCCTACAGTTGGTAGTTTAGAAAATTAATGCAAAAACACCATCTGCTAAACTTCAGATGTATGAATACTATTTGGTCTATAGAGAGTACAGACTGTACAGGAAACTATTGATCCCCCATCTGCTTCAAAGTGATCTTTTAAGAATTTCTCTCCCTGAATCAAGTACTACATTAGTAACATAAGATTATACAGAGAACAGCATCCCAGTTGCTATTAGAGCTGCAGTAAGTAGGAATGTACTTCTATCATCCTTCAGCCACCATAACACAGAAAAATGCTCTTGGCTTTCTGCATGTTTGTTTCCTGTGAAACCAAGAAAATATGGTATAAATCTCAGTTAAATGCCTTTGTCTGCAAATACCATGGGTTTGGATGTGTCTGTTGTCAGGTATTCCCGGGGGTCGACCACACCTTACAGAGAGGTAGCTTCCATTGTATCGTCTTCTTTTCTATGGTTGTCACCATCCCTGGAGGTATTTGAAAGACATGTAGATGTGGTACTTAGGGACAGGGTTTAGGGGTAGACTTAGCAGTCTTAGGTTAATGGTTGGACTTGATGATCTTAAAGGTCTTTTACAACCTAAATGATTCTATGATTCTGCCTCCTAATTAATATCCTGATGGTGAACCATGAGGAAGTCTGTTTTCTTGTACTGTATCTCATGCAGTTCTTGTCCCTGAGTGCATTGGGGGCCAGCTTTGTATACTAAACCTTCAGCCACGGATACTCCAACTTGTGCCAATGGACTCAAGCACCGACTGAGGAATTTGCCTCTCTGAGAACAATATGCCTCTTTCAGAATCCAGCCCTTCTTTAGATGTAAATCCCACCATATTTCTAGACATTTTTGTTGATCCCTTCTTGGGTAGCCTTCAAATATCTAGCATCGTATTCTGAAAAGGAGAAAAGAAGTCCTTTGTTCTTCATTACAGCAGACTGCATAGGAGTAAGCATATTAATCAGTGTAAAATAAGCAGAAATTAATTTTACAGAAGCTTGCCTGCACACAGAATGCTCTGTGCGTGTGTATTCACAAGGTAAGTAGACACTGAAGTTGTGTAACTTGAAGGAATACTATTTTACAATCCTACCAAAAAATAAATGGTGTTAAAAATGTTAGGTATTTCTGTTGTTGTACTTCTCCTGGAATGAGAAGATCTGTGCAGAAACAAAAATACCAGGTTTTCACCAAAACCTCAGGTTGTTCTTATTTTGAATTTCCAAGATTTTATGCACTGAATGTTGTCTCAGCATAACAGCGATGACAGCATAAACCCAGAACTCTGCCTTTCCAGCCTCTTGGACCAGCATCCATTTATTAATCCTCATAATTTCTTAGGGCTAGGATGCAGGCTTAACAAGAAGCATTAAATTAAAAATACTCAAAGGGTGTTATGTCTCTGTGGACCACATAAAGTTTCCAGCAAGGGCTGCACAGGCTGTCAGTAGCCTGTGAACCTTAACTCAGGAAATGGTAATGCAGAATATCAGTCATTCCTCATAAGATTCACAGCTCTTTTTGCAGATCAAATTGGCTACACTCCATAGCGAGTTCCATTTATAAATTAAAGGTTAATATATTAGTGTTAGCAGTGATGTATTTGTTCGTCAGTGAGCCAATTGTTATACAACCCTGCAGCTTCAAAAACAATTATCACCATGGCTTGCAATCATCTCCAAAGCTTTCTTTTGTTGTACTTGGGACCATGTCTAATGCATAATACTAGTGTCTGCAGTATAAGTATAATAACTATTAATCTCTTTTAGACTTCTATGAGTAACTTATAAAAGCAGCCTGATTCAGGAAATCCAGAATGGGAGAGAAGTTTGGGGATGTAGCAAAGTATGCTCAGCCTATTCTGTGTTTTCTGTGGGATTCACTGCTGGTCGCTACTGGAGATGGGTCCTGGGCTGGAGAGATTTGTAGTTCAGCTCATTCCCCTGCAGTTTTACCCAAGGTCAGTGCAGCCAGCGAGAGGTTAGTTTTCTTAGAGCACACACACATAAACTAAGCCATTTAACAAGACTTCTTTGATTCTTATACCCCCCGGCTCCTGACAACAACAAAAGGCAGTTTGTTATCCCAGCCATTGACTAGCCAGCATCTGTTTGCAATTTATCCTGAGAGCTGGTAGAAATTTTTATAACAATAGCTCAATCAGTTACATTTCAATTTTTTGCACATTGTATTCTCTCTCTCAAAATCCATGGTGTGTGGATCCCAGAAGTCACACAGACACATTTCTCCCTCCAGCCATTCTAGGGTTGAGCCAGGTTTTCTAGAAACAGATTACACCTTCACTGTATCTAGATGTCCTTGCATCTAACCAAACTGGCCCAAGATCCTCCTACCTAATTCCAAACACCCCAACTGCCCTAGTTAGGGTTGCCCATGCCCATGAAGACACTGGGGCCCTCCAACACCTGCTCTCCTTCTGTGGGGAGCACAGGTGCTAATTTCATCCATTCCTTGTGTTATTGTATGTCAGGTGGATGAACCCAGACCTCTGTGATGCTGAGATAATGGCAAATTAAGTTCTACAGCCATGGTTACAGCAGAGTGAGTGGAAAGAGCCCTGGATGAACTAATTTTACCTCCCAGCTATCTTTCTGCTGTCTGTGGCATACCCGAGTTATTAGTTTCTCCATTAATGAAACACTAATCAGGACTTGAAGCCATCCATTAGAACAGGGGTAAATAGTAAATAAAAGGCCTAAAGCACTGCACCACGTGACAGTGTTAAAAGTGAATAAGGTTGATGGTTCCACTTAATCAGAAACTATGAAAAATTAAATGTTGTGAAATGCTTATAAGTCTAGGGACCGGAGTGCTCAAAGACAATTAGCAACTAAACATTTCATTAATGAAATAATGATTAATTATAATTACTAATTAAAATTCAGGATTATGGTGTTGGTTTTAAGCATTAACAGGAGTAATGACATTACCATTTTTAATGAAATTCCAATAAAGAAAATTATAATATAACTTCAAAAAATATGTACAGGCAACAGCAAGATTAGGAGTTATTGTTAAGCCCAGAGGCATAGAATTTTCCCAGCTGGTGAACTTAAGTTAAGTAAGTTTAATGCACTGTAATTTAATTACTAATCATAGTTTTTCTTCACAATGGGAATTGATACTAGGTTTATATTTTACAAGAACAAAAGACAGAATTTGAATACCTGATCTGTAATAGGTGATGACATTATGCTACAGGCTACAAATTAAACAATATTTTGCAGACTTCTGCATGACATTTGGATTTAGATATATTAGAGTATGATTTAAATATTGTTTAATTAATGATTAGTGGATTAGAAATTAAGTAGCCCCTATAGATTTTGTAATACAAGTATAATGCAACCATTGTGAAGAACATACTCAATACAATTTTGTTTATGTATTAAATATATCTTCTTTGAATAATTCATACAAGGGCATATTCATAAATATCAAATTCCCACAAGAAGATGAAATTTGACCTACGTTAATAAAGCTATTTAGGATTCATTAATTGTAGACAGATTTCTTAAACTATTTGCTGTTACTCACCTTTTCATGCATAATGCAATATGTTAGCTTAAATACAAGTCCTAATTTACATACTGTTGGCTGTGGTGCCCTTCTTGCTATTCAGTGTTTGACTTCTTTTAACCTGACTTATAGGTCCTCTTAGTAATTCACCATCTTATGAATTCCTCAAATGTCAAGGTCAATTAGAAGTGTGTCACAGTTGGCTGTAACTGGGCAATATATGAAATTTCAGGTTTTTCTGAATTTTCTAGGATAATAAAGAAAGATTTAATGAAACAATTCTCATGAGAGACCTGACTTATGTCTTCTTTGATGATGAGGGATTGTTATATTGACATAACCAATGGAGGAAGACGGATCCCACAACAGGAGATCTCATTCAGTTGGATATGAATGTAAGGAATGTAAGCAAATCTGAAGAGTTTTGCCAACACTCAATAATACATTCATAATCCTTCAAGCTGAGATGTGGGAGCTACATATGTGTTAAATGTATGTAGGCTCAAAAAATATTTGCCGGGAGGGATGAAAGGCTTTTTGTTGTTATTTATATTTATAATTAGCTCTTTGTGTTTGAAAGAGATACTACATCGAAGACAGTGAATAAATAGGCACAGAACATGCCTGAGGATGTAAAAGTAGATACACAAATTGCTCTGTGGGGTACATGTGAAAAGGGTCAATGTAGTGGCAGCTCAAGAATATTAAAATCCGATCATTAAACTAGTCATTAGCGCTCTGGCAAGGTTTGGGCATACTCAGGCAAGCAGACATTTACAGATGAGCCATTCTCTAAATGAAGTTTGAAATGATGTTGCTGTGGGACAGGCTATGTTGTGAGTTGCTACTCTAAATGAATGGTGATGTGAAAGCCCCAGGTATACTCTGGAGGACAGGATTTTGAGGAATGATGCTTCCTTCTTGTGCTTGGAAAGTAATCAAATCTTCCTGAGAGCGGTGGGCTTTCACTCACAGCCATGAATGTTTGTCTTGCAGCGTTAGAGAGAGCTCCTGTCCCAGCAGATGACAACCAAACCTTGATTTCACCATGACTGTTTTTTGTTCTTTGTTTTTCATCTTTTCTTCTTTTGTGCTTATATCCTAGGTAAAATTCAAATCAACAAACTATTGTTATTGTGATTTCAATGGGTAATTAATTTGAACTTAGGACATTGCGAGCTTTTCCTCCTGATGGTGCTGGACATATTGTCACTGTCCTGTTTTGCTGTTTCAGAGAGTCCCAGAAACTAAGCATATCTGTTACCATGATAAAGTATCACCCATATTGTTAAGATACATAAAATAGCATGGATAGGTAGCAAAGGAAGCCCAGTTTTGCAAACAGGGCTCCTAGGTTTTCTAATTAGTCTACAGCAAAGATGAAGCTTGACAGTCTTGCTCTTCTATTGCTCTCTGGGGTACAAGTGCATGTGCAGCTTTCAGAGAAGAGCTGAAAATCAACCAGTACCCGGAATACTAATCTGTTACCTGTAGCCTTCTGAATGATAAAAGTGTGCCTTCTGGCAGACTCAGAAATGCATTGGTTTCATGTCTCTTCTTTGCTTGTTGGCTACTTACAGTGGTTTCCAGAGAGTACCTGATACCTCAGTAGTTTCTCCTCAAATTAGCATTTTTTCATGAAAAAAATTGCACAAAGGCATAGAGTACTACTAATATCTGTGGCATTAAATATCAGATCATGCATATGCTTTTTCTGTCCCAAGAGTCCTGGTCAGGCTGCAAACACTGGGGGTAGACTTTCAGGCAGGAGATCTTTGCCTGAGAAAAAAATCAAATAATGGTGACAGCCCATTGTCCTCACTGAGCCAAAATAGTCCATTAATAGTAGCAGTTGGGTGGTATGTGCACACGTGTGTGGCAGGGTAAATAAATACAAAAGCACCTTATTAATTCATAGAATGGAAAATTTACAATATGTGCTAATTGCAAAACCTTCTAATTAGATATAATTATAATCATCAAAGCATGTTGAACAGGGTAGTGCTTGATCGTGTTGTTGACCTTTTCAGTGTGCTTTCAGGAAAAACCCTTAGAAATGAGATGGTGTAAAATTCGTCAGAGAGCAATTAATTTGTGCAATTAGAGGAATATAGTCTGAATTAACGTATATGTACATATCAGAACACAAATGGACTTTCATGTGACTGCACAGGCTCCAGTTTGTAACAAGATTTCAATGTATGAACAACTAAGAGAATGCATGAATAGGACCTTCCTCATGTGTGACAGGCTCTGTCCAGGCATAAATGGAGAGCCAGTATGAAGTGTCATTGAATGTTTGAAACTTCTCTGATGTTAAAAGGTGAAGCAATCTATTGTCTTAAGCCCTAGGTCTTGTCAAAAGACATAAACCTTTAGTATTTGTTTATAAACATGACATTTCTGTCTCATTTTACAACCTTCAGAAACTCATATGTCCTATTTTTCTTTGGCCTGTGTGAGCTGAGTCCACAACAGTCACCGCTTTAGAAAAGGGTAAGAAAGAGCCAGCTAAGCCTACTGCTGCTGGTCCTGTGCCTTTGTCTCATTGTATCATTAACCAGACAGCAAAGAGCATGCCAAAACTAGAACACTGCATCATTCATGTGACTCAGCTCACTTTAGAGACTCAATTCCAATCTACAGGCACCATCTCACTGTTGCTCTTAGGTATAAATTTTGCTTTTCAATTAAAGGACAGGAAGAAGGATCTGAGATAAAAATTGCATAAAGCTATAAATAAGGAGTGGAGGCTCTCGTGGCTCTGTTTTTCTTTTGCATTGCTCTCTGGGAAGTGTTTTCTATTACTGGTAACTGGATGAAAACCACAGATTGGATGTTTTTTTCTGACACATGTAGTCCAGAAGCACAATTTAAAAAATCTGTATTAGTTTTGATTCAAACATGATGCTCCTAGGTTTTAAAAAAAGGATTAATCTTTCATTATTAGATATTCCTTTCATATTATATTTGTAGACAATCTTTTCAGCCTGCTATTCCACTTATTTTTAATTTTAATTTTTTAGCTGTCAGTTTCTGTAAAGTGTGATCATTCCTCAACATTGGTTATAAATCTTTGATATGAGTTTAGTATGATTTCAACCCATTGGCTGAAATGAGTGCACCTTGGACTTCCCCTCTGCAAGCATCCAACACTCCTGTTCATCAGGTTCCATATTTTGTAAATTACTGAAGCATAGCTCCAATAAATAAGCCTACCTTAAAATCTGTGCCAGTCAAAATATTTTTCACAGTTTTATGTGAAGGCATACATTGTTTTTATGCAGCTGTCTCTTTCTGAACTAATTTTATTGCCATACATCAAGCTTTAAAGACCATCTCATGTGAAACTTTGCCAATGCTTTAATGGGCTTAAAGTGCGAAGTATTCTTATTTATTTCTCTGTATTTACTTCTAGACACTGTAATGACAAGCAAATGTATGATCAGTGCTACAGAAAGCAGTATATTCAGGCTGAACATACTGCATATGAGCATATGCATACTGAATGGAAGGAAACCAAAGCCAGGGGTAACCTGTAGTTGTCTCCTTCTCCCTTGTTTTGTAGATTGTCATCTCCTGCAGGGAGAAGGAGGAGCTGGTGGATCCATATACCTGCTCCCAATTCTCCCTGTAAAGTGGGAACCCTGATACCCAGCTCAAAGCCCCCAGAATCTTACAGAGCTGATTTGACCTGATAGGAGCCAAGTCTGTTCCTCTTCCAGGTGTTTGATGAAGGAACCCAAGGGCAAATCTGGTACAGGTGAGGAGCATCAGCCCTGGGATGCATCCACTGCTGGGGTGGACTAAGAGATAAGCTGTTTTGCTGCCTTGTAACAGACCTGCATACCATAGGATCACGTTTTCACCCAGGCTGGGTAAGCAAGTCTGTGCTGGTTGCAGGTGAACCCAGCAGGATCACAGCTGGATCCAGAGCCAGCTATTTAAATTCTTCTTCAGCAGCTTCAGGTTTTGCTGCTGCTATCCTGCTTCCTGGGGGTTGTTTCACTTGGCTGTGGTCAGGTAATGTGTTTTATTCTTTCCTTCTCCTTGGCTGCTAAAGGTCAGATCTGGAGGTGTCTGCTCCAAGTGGAGGTGGTTCCTACGGCTCCTGCCTTGAGCCTCGTGTCCAAAATTAATTTGGTATTTGATGGGGTGCTGTCCTGGTGGATGTTGTCATGTTGTAAATTGACATTTCAAAATAGAACAGCAAATGCATAAGTAAAATTAAGTTGTAGAGCCATTTTAACTGAGGGAGGAAAAAGGAAGCTTTAGACTGATAGAGCTGCAAAAAGATATTTTGTGCACCTTATAAAGCAGAAGCTCCAGATTATGCTGCAGAGATGTACCCCATAACCTGAATGGCCCTAGGGAGCCAAGCTGGGAGATCTATGCAGTAGTATTCCCTTCATGGATAAGGTGTTCCTGTCCCTCGCAGAAAGGTCTGCTGACCTCGAAGAAAGCCTGATGGTTGAGGGCCATTGCATACAAATGGTGTCGCTTAATGTCTGTGCCAGGGAAATATCATATCTAGAGGGTCTGATAGGCAGAGAACATGGTCAGAACTAAAGTTAAAAAGAAGCTGCTAAATAGCAAGATGTGAAGCTTTGCTGTGAGTTGGGGCCAGCATGCTTGTGCAGAGAGCGGACACGGGGACCTGCTGTGTGATGAGACTGTCTTGGGCAGACTTCACCTCTAACTCTCCATGCTGGAGTCAAAGGTTTCTCCACTTCTTTCTGTTCTTTCTTGTACCTTTACAATATCTGTATCCATTTTCTCCTCACCTTTAAACAACTTTCAACATTTTCATTGCATGTCTAACTTAATGAGAAACTTTGGATGTGCCTGGAGCTGTATCCAAGGCTGTGCTCAGATGTTGAAATCGCTGCCTGAAAATTGGTTTCCCAGGTAATAACCTGGAGCTCAGTGTATGAAGTGTAGCATGTTGTAGATGTTCTCTCAGTGCAATTTCTTTGAAGAAATAGATTACCACTGTGTTTTGTATGGGGAGAAAGAGTGTTTTGTTGTTAAAAGTGACCCATAAAGATAACAGTTCTAGAATTTAGCACTTTACCTTTGCAGGCCTTTTTAAATAGCTTTAAAAAATGATAAAGGCTTTCTCATTATAAGGGTCTCTGGATTACTTATCTAAATTATGAGTGAGGTGGGTGTTATCCTTCAAAGGATAAGCTTTCTGCTTTGCTGTGTTCTCAAAGTATTTTCCAACAACATGGCCCTCAGTGTTTGCCCATTTTTGCACTTTAATGAGATGTATGCCACTACAAAACTGCATTAAAAGACTTTTTAATGCAGTCGGGAGCCACTGCTAACAGGCCTTCTATCAGTGTAAGTGCCATAGCTCAAACTGATAAAGAGCTAAATCCCTAACAAGCTCTAAGTTACAGCATGGAAAGAGAAACCAGACTTTCTGCATGCACCTTTTAAGTACCTCATTAGTTCTCAATACGTCTACATGAGCTGAAAGTAATTGATCTCATTGTTATTGTATATAAACGTGGCAAATTTCTCAAATTTTGCAACTCAGCTCTGTTCAATTAACTGGTTTGGTAAAATAGAAGTCTTTTCAATTAACTGCAGGGGTGGGAGTGTGAAAGGGAATACATGCATATGTTCAGGTCTAGAGAACAGAGATGCTGAGTCTCATCCAAATCTCTATGGCATTTTGGAATTTTGAGAAATCTGCTCTCCATGGGAAGCAGTACACAGCAAGGGCTGTTTGCTGCTGAGGTGGAAGATCAGTTGTGTGCTGCTGCTTCAGGTAAAGAGGTAGATTTGTGACAGTTTCAACGGTGCTGGAGGTTGTTCTCTATATTATTCATAACGTTACTCACACTTAGTTTCTTTTCTGAAACTTATCTGAAAGAGATGCTTTGAGGACTGGGAGAGGCTCACAGAGCCTGTAGCTCTCTACAGAGCTTAGCCAAGTTTACACTGGTGTGCTAAAACTGAGTGCTTTGGTGAGTCTTTATAATGCACCTGTGGCCCAGCTGTAAGAGTGTTGCTGAGTTGAGATCTTTCGTGCGTATGGGGTGTGTGTAATGAACAGGACTTGTGTACACCCTCTGCTCAGAGAATTACCTTTTCTCTGTCTCAGTACTGCAGACTAGTACATTTGCAGTCTCATCCTTCACCTGGATTTCACGACCTTCCTGGACGCAAGATGATTCCCCTCTAAATGTCTGCAAAATGGCCACAATGCCCTTTGTGCTCTGTTAAACAGTTTCAATGAATTCCTCTCCATCCTCTGCATCTCTGCAGTGCAGCAGTTTCTGCAGCTTCAGGGCTTTCTGTCCCTTCCAGAACAGCCCAGCAAGTTGGCCTGAGGTATGCATTGGGATATACCAGAGCTCTCAGCCCTGAGCACAGCTCCTGCTCTGCCTTGCGAATGGCAACGTTTTCTGTGCAAGTCATACCTCTAGCAGGGCTCTGAGCTGTGAACACACATCTGGGAGGATCTAGGCATTTCCAGCCCCACAATAAAAAAATATGGATACAACAAAGAAAAATAGTTTAAAGGAAAAACATTACGGCAGTGAAATTTCTGGGATACCGGCATAAATGTGAAAAGGCTGGGAAGTCCACAGTGGAGTCTGTGAAACACTGTTTTGTAGAAGGAGATGTCTAAGTAGAAGGTAGCTCTGACCAAGTGAGGAGATTTCTAATAGTTCTTGAGGCTTTATTTGTTATGTGATGCTCATTGCTGAAAAAAAGAGCCATAAGGATGGAATAACCAACATAGTGCTTTTATTTTTACCTTCAAGTGTACTTGAGCTTACCTGGACATCATATATTGCTGGCTAAGGCTGTCCTTAGGCAAAGCTCTCCTTGTCTGCAGTGAAAGCTTTGCCATGTTTGGAATGATGAGATTTAGTTTTGTGGTTTACTTCCTCCAGTGTACCTGACAACCTGTTTTCCCCTCTTTAGAGCTCATGAGTTCTAAGAACTTTTTGAACAAAGTGATCTGTTCAGTTAGTTGCACTACATAAAACATACCTAGAAACATTTGCAACATGCCCTGCTACTTTTTCTTCAGTAATAAAAGAGCATGTGCCTGTTCTATGAATTCCAGCTTTTGGAGGGCAGGGGGTTATTTGTTTTGTGAGTACTTTCTGTGTGTGACTTTACCCATAAACCAGATGTTAACACAAGACTCCACATGTTTGTGATCATTAGACAATATTAAAAGCTATCACTCAATCACCATTTGGGAACAAGAACATTGAGTGTTCTGCTACCTGCAAAGCAATAAAATTATTATCTGACACATTTCCAATCCAGACCTAGCAATCTGCTTTTACCTAGAATAAGGAGTGTTGTTACAATGCAGTGTCTCGCCAAGCTCTTCATATAGAGCATTTGCATTAGGTATTTTAATTTAAGTACATAGAGAGAGCACAGTTGTAGGTCTTATAAATAAGAAAATGAATAAGATAATGCTCAGATAGGTACTTCTGTAAATAATGGTGTCGTTCTGAATTATCTTTCTGCCTGTTTGCTATTACCCTTTGTTATTTTTGCCAAAAAACCTAGAAAAGGCTGGATATTTGCTAACACTTGAGAACTATATTTTTCTTTTATTTAACTATTCTTTTTAACATAGAGACAGTATCAGCATATTTTCCAGTTTCCAGAAGGTTTTGAAAAGAATGATAGGAAACCATAAAACTCCTGAAAGGACTTTACCTTGGCCAAAGACTTTATATAAAAAGAGATCAATTTTCTGATAAGATTCTCTGGAATGAAAGGACTTTTTGTAATTTTAGCAAACATGAATACTAAAACTAGGAATGGCTGCTTGGGACCTGGAGCCTGATACAAACCTCATTATAGAGTATGAAAAGTTTCCTGGAGCTTTTATGGCCTTTGGATCTGGTCCTTTAATGTGTGTGCTAAGGTAATGGTTGAAATAGTTTCCAGTGCTCTGGTCTATTCTCTGGATGTTACAGCACTGCCAGTTTCTGTGGAAGGGCTTGAACTCTCTGGCACTCCATTTCAGGGGGGAAAAAAAGTGTCTTCCAGCATTGGCAGCAATTATTACGTGATATTATACCTCTGCCAGCATCTGTTCCAAGTGATCTTTGATAACAAGGAGCAAAAACTGGTCATCACTGTTGGTTACACAATGACAAGTAACTTTTGTATGCTCTGCTGTGTATACTCACTGTGGTAAGTCAAGTATTTGGGTGGTGTGACTTGCATGAAGGAGGTATGTTCTTTGGTAGAAACTTTTGATGCAGATGCCCAGCCTTGGAGCTGTGCTGGGTCTTGTGGCAGGTTGGGTTTGCATAGACAATGCTTACATGACAGTCTTCACCTTGCCCCTGTGTGATGGGGTTAAGGAAGATGTGGGTGTGACATTATTTTTTGGTCACTTTGAAGGATATGTGCATGCATCACCCTAGTGCACAAAACCAATGCTAGTAACACCTTCTGTAGCCAGCTCTGACACATCAAGAAAATGTATTCTTCTAACTTAAGACTGGTGATAATGTTCATAGGGCAATAAAGCTCCAAAAGCTTTAATTTCAATTGTCTGCATACATAATAGGATATGAAATACACAGTGGTTTCACCAGAAATTTATCTGTTTGTTCATTTAGGAACAGAATCAGAAGCCTATAGAGTTCAATGTGAAGGTAAACTTAGTCCCCTTCTGTCATGTCAGAGCTTCTGCTTTCTCCATAAAACCCCTGAGAAATGCCTGTGTGAGCTCAAAGCAAAATTTGTCTGTGGTTCTGTTGGTTTCAATGCCAGGTATGGGCTCCATAACTGCTTTTGGCCCAAGTAGCTATATCCTAGTTTGCCTTCTGCATACCAGCAGAAGTTAAGGGTCGTGACCAAGCATATCAAGTTTTTCTCTGAGTCTGGGTTTCCTCCAGCTGTGCAAGATCCTTAGCATTTCCTGCACTCTCTATCCTGTGAGCTGGAAGGGTTTGCCAAGAACTTGCCTCCAGTGCTGTCCTTGATTTTGTAGGATGTGCCACTTCCATCACCTTGAATGCTGTCTGCATCTTAAACCATGACAGTCCTCTAAGGTTCACCCTTGGCTCATCTGGTGCTTCTTCTAAACCTGTGAGCAAGCAGCCAGGCCGATTGAAATACAAAGGTTTCATTCAGCTGCATATGTGCACAGACCATCAGTTAGCCACAGAAATAAGGAACACAGCATAACCTGGGGTAAACCAAGGTCACAAATGTACATGGTGAAGTGCCCAGAGAAACATGGTATGAGCAGATACCTGGCTACAATCATTTCCTTGCAGTTATCTGCCCTGAGGATAACAGATTTTTTAAAAAAATTTATTTTTTCTTAATTTATTTTTTGTTACTTGGTTGCTGAGTGAGTTGAATGCTTCTCCACAAGGAAGGCTCATGACAAGGAGGTGAATTGTACTGCAGGTCGAGGTTCTGGATGGCTGCCATGCAAAGTGTTTTAGACAGAGAGGCTCCCAGTAAGTGCTACTATAGTTGCAAATTGGCAGATCTTCTGTGCCTGGATGCCAGAGAGCCAATTCCCACTTCACAATCTTGAATAATGAACATTGTTTCCAAATTCTTTAAAGAACAAACTCTATTAAGATGCTTGGAATGTAAATACTTCCTCTTAGTGAAAGTAATACTTTTAATTTGTTTTAATTCTGTTATTAGGCATGTTAATAAAAAATGTCTGTTTAAACTATTTAAGACATCTGCTAAAATTCTTCAATATTAATTTTATGGAGAACTTTCAAAAGAATTCTATTGGTTTTCCTCCATTAAGGTAACATTATGGACTTTTAATAGAGCTCTTGGCTACAGCAATTTTTATTGACCTAGTTAGTAAATGAATTAATGTTAGTCCCAGTATCTTCAAAATATGTGATATACCTTACAAAATACTTTATTTTTTTATTTTTCCATTACAACATTTAGCATCCCTTGACCAGATGTATGCATGCACTGGGTAGATTGTAGGTATGATTTAGTTTTGCTTAAGACTTTCTGGACACCTCAGGTAATGATTCTCAATCTCTACAGAACCTTATTTTTTAAATAAGGAAGAAAAATCAATTCTTACATGATCTCACCCACCAGCTGATTCCATACAAATAAATCTCAGGATGAGATATGTTAATTCTTTTAATAATGCTTTTTCTGCTCAGTCAGGTTGAATAAATGCAGCCAGGTTACCTACCTGGTAGATTGTGTGTTGATTTTTTTTTTTTTTTTTTTTNCACCAAGCCATGATTGGTTGTATCTTGCTTCTAGATTTGATACATATTATGTTTTTTCTATAGTTTTGGACAGAGATGACTCTGAGTTTCATAAGAACTACATTGTGTTCTTGCCTGTGATTCAGAGGAAGACCTAACCCTTTTCAAAGAGATCGGGTCTGGACTGTTCTGCCAGCCCAAGCTTTGGCTCAGTCTAGGGATCTCAGCAGGATGTTCTGAGCATAGGATTGTGACTGACAATATCTTAAGTTCATTTTGAAAACATACAGTTTTTTTACAGTCTTCTGGTCCTGGAGTTATTTGTACTTATATTGCACAGACACTGAACACACGTGGCATTGCCATGCTCTTTAAAGCACTGTGCCATTACATAGCCAATCCATTGGAGACTAATGAGAATTTTATTTGAAAAGTAAAAGCAAAACAAAGTAATGATATTTAAGTGTTAATAGTTAACTGAAGTTTAGTTAAATTCCAAGTTAGGTTACAGATGTATAATGTAACTTTTTTTCTCAGGGCTGTTTCATAGAAACCAGCACTGTCCTGTCTTCAACCTAAAGACCCTTTATTTATGTCTGAGTTTTTGGGTTTTAGTGCATCCATTCATATTGCATTTCATATTCTGGACTGTCATGTTGATATGAATATGACTCAATAGCACATCATACAGCATTTGTGTGCTCTTAGTAATGACTTATCATCCTCAAAACTGAGTATAAAATAAGTATCTGACCTACATTGTGTAAGAGTTATTTACTTGCTTATCTGAGTTGGCTACCCACTAGTGATAATGGCAAGATCTCTAAAGCATCAGTTGTTAAGATGAAATGCCTGCCTTCAAGAGCTAGAAGGAGGTAGTCAGTAAAGTGAATCTATACTGCTACCAAGTTTTTACATGCTGTTTTGTTGGGGTGCATTGGATAGCTTACATTTACTGCTTTCCACAGCTGACACCAGAGAGATGGATGTTTAGCCACCATACATTGTCCTACCACTAATTCATTAAGTGACTTGGACTTTTCCTGCGTGCCCTCTTGAGGGTCTTTAAATTACCTGGAGGTTATTTACTAGATTTCTGCATCAGAATCAAGTTCATTTCTGGCCACTGAATGAAATTACCTAGAGGTTATTTACTAGACTTCTGCATCAGAATCAAGTTCATCTCTGGCCACTGAATGCCCAGATGTGCCAGAGTGACTGATTCCATGTTGCAGGAGCTAGTGGTTCAGGTTGTGATCTTATAAACACTTGCTCCTTAATTTAGCTTTATTCCTAGGCACATAGTCCCTTCAATTTCTTTTCATTTACAATTTTATTGGATCTGTCTGATGAATATTAAGCACATATTTGGATTTTCTGAGGTGTGCAAGACCACATATAAAAGCATCATAGTTAAATCCTGTTTTGATCCTGATACCAGGATCTTTTGGGGAGTCAGCTGGCAAAGACTACAGATGATGGGCAAGGAAATAAAGCTGTATATGGAAAGGAGATCTAAATGTGTCACTGCTGTTGTTCTCGGCTTGAAAATGCCACTGTGGAAGTTGTGTGAGCATTAGACCTTGCTAGTCTGAAACCCTTAGGGTTGTACAGGCTTCTTAGTGAAGGTCAACAGAGGGATGTTTATTTTCAGCACTTTTCTCACACTGACAACTTCAGAGTGAAATGGAAACACAAATATGTATGCTTGGTGATTACAAGTAGCACTAGCATCACTTTTGCCACTTAGTTCAGAGCTGAGTAAATTCTGGCCAACACATCTATGCCAGTTTGCCACTCATATATCATAGCTTCAGGCCCAAGAGCTAAATTTGAGACTGTTTCATGTTTGTTTTGTTAATATTTTTAAAACAGTGTGGCGTAGCGCAGTCATGTTTAACTTTTCCAAATATTAAACAATGAGGTGATGCTAGGGCATCATTTCAGCCTGTGCTAAGAACTATTCAGGTAGCAGGATATTTTGGGGGGATTGACTTCTATGCACTGTGTATAAAATACATGGAGCCCATAAGAAGAAGCTAATATATATGTGGTAGCATTTACCTAGTATGTACTATGGAGTCAGACCAACCATACATTTGGGCAAATACTTCTGAAGCAGTTTGTGAGGTGGATAAGTAATTCCTTGTGTGTATGTGTACTCATTGCATGGGTTCATGTAGATATCTGTCCCAGCTGTTATTCAGTGATTATCAAACTCCATGCCAATATGTTTTCTTCTGACCATTGTGGCTGCAAATCACCCTGGCAGGGCCATAGAGGTTTTCCAAGCACTAGAGCTGAAAGACCCTTTAACAGCCATAGTCTCAGATGCCTTCAAGTGTACTTTAAGTACTATGTCCATGCTCAGAATATGCTCTTCAGTTTTTTCAGTGTCCTTCCTTATTTCCAAAAAACAATGATTCATCTCAACAATGCATGCAGCCCCTTTTTTGCTTGCTGTCTTTTTGCAGACTCTGCAAGCACCCCATGTTGCACTGTATGTAGCCTTGCCACTCTAGTATAGGAACCTTTGCTGTTGTTTCTACCATCTGGAGCAACCTCCATGTATCTTTCTGCCTCATCAACTCTCTATCTATTGAACTTTTTTTAGGTAGATTTTCTCATCTGCATATGCCTCTTTATTTTTTTTCTCACTCTTTTGTTGGCCTTATGGCTCAGTGCCTTAATTTATTTGTCATACAGTGTCTTTGCACCACTGTTTCTCTAATTTATACTGTGTACTGCCTGCATCCACTGCTTCCTTGTATTTAATTCTGTTTAGTGTTTGGGACTACAGTTGGTATGAAAGGCAGTATATGATCTATAAAGTGTATTATTTTGTACAGAGATACAGCAGCATCTGCCACTATACATACAAATATTCTAACTTTGCAGCACTTCAATAAAGCAAGTAATTTGGGCTAGGTTTAGACAGAGGAAATATTCTGTCATTAGGTGGTAAAATGAATTTCAAAACAGAGCTTAGGACCTTTATGAATAGGGGTTAATGGCCAGCACACGGTTTGTTAGCTTGTTTTTGTATAAACGTATATTTGTACAGAAGTCTGTATGTGTATATATATATACCTGGTACATAATACAGTATTCTTTTAATATCTCCATTCTTGGAGCTATGTGATCAAAGGAAGTTACTGCTTTCTTTTTTTTTCCTTTGGTTCCTGTTTTTGACAATTTTGAAAATCTGAGCTCTCACCAGGAGAGCTTTGCATCTGGCTGTCCTGGCTCACAGGAGTGTAGGCTTCCCTTTACACCTGCAGCTGTGTGCTTATGTGCTGGCAGTTTGCTTTGGGCACAACACCTGAGCTACTCTGAACTGAAGGTACTCGACTGTCTCTTTGCAGATAATCTGAAGTCCTCAAGTTAGAAGGCAGATTTGAGAAATGCATCTCATAAAACAAATACCTCTGGCTTTGTTTGTTCAAGTCAGAATTAAATTCAAAATTTGACTTTCAGAATTCTCATCACTGAAATAACACTGTTCAAATAATACTGTTCTGGTGTCCCAGTTGTATGTTCCTGTGACTGAAAGTCCCCACCTTTCCAAACCTCTGAAAGCTCATATGTCTTAAAACACCTGCAGGATTGTGCAGCTTGTGAATGCTTGACTTTGATCTAGTGGGTACCTTCTGCTACCAGGTGTGTGCTCAGGACTGGGCAGTAGGATTCTCTCCCAGCTCTATCCCACAATGGCAATCCCAAAGGCCTGGGGTTATGGCTAAACATGACTATATTTTGGTGATGTAACCAGTATCTGCTGATTCTGGGTATTTTCATTTTTTTAATTCAGCATTCTTTCTCCAAGCTGTTACTGTCAGAACTTCCTTAATGGCCTGAGCTAGAATAACAAGAGTCAATTATTTAAAGGAAATTTAAACATGAGGGTGTTGGAAATAAAAGGAGTTCATCTGTGCAACAATATTACATTGCTATCATATTTTATTACTAATGAATACAGAGTATCCATCTTAGTAACAACCAGAAAAGGGAAGGAAAAAAGTTTTGCATTAAATCAAGTAAATGATGAAGTGAGTCAGCAGAGGCTGTTTTAGTGTTCAGAATGCAAAATGTGCAGCTCATAACCATGAAATTTACTGTATGTTTTATAAACATATTTTGATTATAAATGTGTGTGTGAGATAAAAATGCTTAGTTTTTAGGTCGAGTTGGACAGCTAATTTTTTAAAACCCATGACATTAATGGCTGGAACTCTAATGCCCCTGTTATTCAATCTTAAAAAAGTTTGCTTACAGTTCACTTCTAATGGCTCTTTCATACCATTATCTAATGACTGATAGCCATTGCAAGCATTTTAGCAGCTTTCAGATCTGTTATATTTTTAATTAAATTTGCTGTGAATTGCATAAGTAGCAAAGGTTGACAAACTAGCACTCAGTGCAGCATCACTGCTTCTTAGCATTGCTGTCACAGGACATTCATGGTCTTGATTTCTTTCAATATGTTATGATTCTTTTAATCTGTATCAGATCTTGACTTGGATCAGTAAGTAAACAGCTCTGGAGAGTAGGGTGGGATATTGCAGGAATACCTCTGGAGCCACTTTGATGGAAGCAGTCTGGTTTAGAGAGCATGGAGCTGTCTGATCTGTATGCTGCTGGCAGAGGCATGATGGCTCAGAGTTTGTGGAGGATGTGGTCAGTGTGCTTAAGGCCAAAGGACTTACGGGTTTTGTACATGTGCATGCTGCTAACACCATGCCCTACTTTCTAGCTGGAAGATGTCAGTAAGGTCTCTTGAGGTTACTGTCAAGTGTGTTATTGGAACAACATCCACAGTTCCCCCAAGGAATTGCAGGTGTCCCATAACCACCTGTAGTCTGGTCCTGTGGCAGCTGCTTGCTTGCAGCAAGGGGGTTGAAAAATTAGAGGCCTTACCCTGTGTTCTTGTGCCATTTATTTTATAACATAGAGGCTTTATTTAGGTTCAACTACCCATATTGTTGAACTACATCCACTGCTGTATTTGAACACATCCTCATGTGTCCTGGCAAGCTTCCTCTCCCTTCTAGGGTGCACCTCACCCTTTTCTTCATTTCTGTCCACTTGGATATTTGCTTTTTGAGTTTCAGCTATTATTTGTCCCTTCTACCTGGTGTCAGTTGGCACCTGCAGTTTGCTTGGGGCTTTGATCAAAGAGCCATGATATTTTTCCCTACATGCTTAGCAGGACCTGACCATCTTCTCTGCTTGCTCTGGGGTGGATAGTAGGGTAAAAGGCACTTGTTTCCCATTGGAGTGGTCTACAGTGGCTCAGTCCAGGAAAAACAGCACTGGGGGAAAGTTCTTAAAAGAGCTACTGTCTCTTAGCTTTAAAGCATCTCCTGTCGACCCCAGGCCTGACTCAGAACAGCAATGAAAATTCAGGCATATGCAAACTTGTATGTCTTTGAAGAATAGAGACATTTGAATCTAAATTCAGCCTCTACAAAGATAGGCTTGAGCCGGTGGGGTCAGACCACTCTCTACTTCAGAAGGGTGGCAGTTTGTGCTTAAATGGATTAGCAGCTATCCATATCCTCTTGTTAGCACTGCAATTATGAATTAGTATAACATAAAAGCTTGGTATAATTGTGCTGGAAATGAAAAATACCTCTTTATGTTGCACATTTCACAGCCACATTAGACTTGCAGAGCATTGTGGCAATGATTGCTTTTTGCTGAGGGGGAGAGAAAAAGATAAATGACTTCTAAATCACCACATGACTCAGCCTGCAAGCTCTGAGTTTATTTGCAAGACATTTATCTCCTTGTATACTCACCAGGAAAAAAAAATTATCATTTAATTAATAAACTTAATAGCCTGAAGTATTCCGATCAATAAAAAATAGTATGAGAGAACAGGGCCTGATGCAATGAAATATTGAGTTGTCTGCAGACAAACCCATGATTTTCTTTAAAACTGATCACTCTCCTGCCTAGTTAGTTAGGGGAGGCTGCATGGTGAGATGCATTGCTCTGCTGAAAATCAAACTGATAGCCTGAACAAAACAAAAATTGAAGCAGCTCCTTGTGTCTTGGAACAATTTCCCCTTTATGTTTTCTCTGTGTGACCTTTTGAGCTTTTTTTTTTTCCCCTGCTGGCACCGAAACACCAAATGAGCTTCCAGTGAAGCCATTGGGTGTTTTTCCACTGACTGCAGCAGACCCTGCCTGGGTCAAATTCTACCACCAGTGGGGCCTGATTTAGGCTGCCAGTGCCTGTTGTGACATTAGATCAAAGCCCCATTACAGCTGTGCAAATCCAGAGTTACCATGCTGGCTCCAGGGCTTATCCCAGATAATGCAGAATAACCAGCAGCAAGATGTACCCTGGTCTTCAGTCACCAGCAGTTCAAATGTGAACAGCAGCAGCTGCCTGGCAGGAGAGGGTTTGTTTGCTTTATCTGCAGCTCTGCCATGAGTCCAGTTATGATTTCACTTTTTGCCGAGGCAGCCAAGGGCTGAGCTCATGCAGAAGTGGTTGCTGGGGGAAATATGCAGATATCTCATGTTTTTCATTCCGTCTGTACCAAAAATGTGTCCTTAAAGAAAAGACCTATGGATATTGGATACTTTCTTTGTAGGCATGCAGAAACAGCAGGAATTTTTCATCTTAGTTTACATAGCAGCTTTACAGTGGCAGACAGAAATGGGAGCACTACATCTCCTCTCAGACAAACGCATCGAATTAACTCCACATGTCGTTTCTGACATTAGTGTTAAATGATGTGTGGGGGTTTTAATTCAATATGCTTTTGAAACAGTCTTAGAAGAAACAGTGATGTGGACACAATGGCTTGATTGTGTATTGTTTTTTCTCAGTTCATGCTTCCTGCATTGGAAGTCCCAGCCCTCTCTCATGGTTGTCCTCTCACCATTTCTGGATTAGGTATGCCCTTCAGTTGTGCTGCAAAGCACCTGGCTGGGCATCAGATTATGTTGAAAGTGAGAGAAAGAGAAGATCATAATGGAGGATGGAAAAGTACACAGAAGAAGGGGCTGATGGCCAGGATCATAGAATCATAGAATATTCTGAGCTGGAAGGGACCCATAAAGATCATCTAGTCCAGGACGGTGGTATCTGATTGAATAGAAACACATTAGAGTCCTGACGAGCATGGGACTGAAACTGTGACTGCAACTCGCTATCTGGAGCAAAAAGGAGCACTCTCCCCACTTTCATGGGAGCCTATTTCACTGCTTTTGTTCTTACACTACTTCTGTTTGAAACTTGAGTGAGATGGGAATATTAAAGTAGGTGTTAGTCACTTTATTTTTTCACAAATTCAGTGTAATTGTAGATGCACCAATTATGATCTACTCCTAATTTATTCAGTGTTGATCACAAATCTGAGTTTGCATACGAAGCTATATTGTTTGGATGCATGCAGGCTCCTCCCTTGCCCAGGAGACTGCTGTTTTTATCAACAGTGACCATTGCAGATTTTCAGATTATTGTGTGAAACCTCACATTTTTCTGTGCTGAGCTTACAATTAGGGAAGACCTGCAGACCCCAATTATCACAGTGGTCAAGGGACACGCTAGTGAATAAGGATGATGCTTATGAGTAAACACTGCAAGATGTGGTCCTCCCATGCTGGGTATATTTTTACCCTGTAAGTGCCATGCATCCTTTCTATGTTGAGGCACAAGAATATTATAAATATTACTGTTTGTTAGCCACAGTGGAAACATGATAGTGGAAAAGTGTGATAACAGAATAAGCTTCTGAAGATGCAAGAGAAGAGATGCTAAGAAAAAAAGAAGTGTTGCTTTCCTAAAACTTCTCAGAATGTTTTATTTTGAACTAGCAGATAATATTTTCATGAAGAATTTCAACTAATTTGTCATAATTTTTCCCTCATTTTAATCCAACTCTGCATGCAGCTTTCTGACTCGTGACTTAATTTCTTGTTCTGTGCTGTGCTCACTGCTATTATCTGTGAGCTTTCAGATGTCTTCACTCTATCACTTTAATTAAAGCAGGGGTCCTTACCCTCAAATTTAGATAATGAGTAACACACAGCCAGCTATGCTTGTTAGGCTCAGAAGGTTTTTTTAAATTATATATGTGCCTACTGGTATTCAGTGCAATCCTGCTTTAGCATTAAGTGATCAGTTAAGTGAGTTCAAACAGATCTTAAGCATATGCTTAGTATTAAGAGAGAACTTAATGCACTGCTGAATGAGGACATGAATCAGCTTCTGATTTGCTGACAAAATTGTTATCTAGAGAAAATGTCGTTCCTTCCTAGGACCTTATTAGATGTTTTGGAGATAATAGCTTTTTCCTACTGGTGCCAAAATCAGCACAAGATCTGTATTCATGTGCTAAGCAAAGGCTTTGTGCAGCAAGCTGGTACAAACTATTTGGCTTTCTTAAACTTATTTTTATCTTTTCCCTCTCCCTTTCTTAAAATATGACTATGAGGTACTTCACGGTGTTAATTTTCAGGAGGCTTTTTAGTTGTGAGCTAAGACAATTTTTTTTCTCCTGAAATGCCCCCAGATGCTTGGCACTAATCATCTAAAGCAAACTCTTTAAAAAAAAAATTTAAAAAATGAGGGAGGGTTGTGGGGGAAAAAGGCAACTCAGTTCAGGTAGTGGTGCCAGGGAGCTGTGACAGGAGGCAGTGAACTGCAGGCTCAGTCTGGTTGTAAAGCAGCTGACAGTCCTCCCAGTGCTATCCTGGAAGCAGGATTGCGCTGGCTGGACTCCCAAGTCATGAGAAGGTGCAGAGAGAGGTCTGGAGGGTGCATTAATTTAGGGGGAGCACCGTGCAAAGAGCTGGCCCTGGACACTTGCCCAGGGATAGAAGTTCCCACCTGATGTAAAGAATTTCTCCCTGACTTGGCTGAGTGGAGCAAATCCAGCAACATTTGACTAAGAGCATGAATAAAATCCGGCTTGAAACAGGTCTTGAAATAAGAACAGATTCATGCATAAATGCAGTGTGGTATGGGTTATAAATGGAACTAGTGGAAATAGATGGTAGCAAAGAGTTTATTTTTATCTCTTTAGTCTTTGCCAAGTGTGGTATGCTATAAAAAATAAGGGCTGGTAAAAATTCAGGTAGGGGTAAAATGTCACAACAGTCAATATTACCTGAGATAAATGGGTGTGGCAGGAGAAAACTTTTTATTAAAATATTATGTTTATGATATTAGCTAAATTAAGCAAATATTAATTATTAAAATACATTCTCTTATTGGCTTATTTAATATTTTTTTTAAGGTTTCAGAATCTGCTACAGGGTGCTCTCAATTTGAGTGGCAATAGTGGAGGATTTGTATGCTCTGTAGCATACTGGCTGTTAGCCATGAACAGCACTTTAGATAAGATTTGGGTTTGCAGCTTCGCTTAATGGGAACATAATCTTTCAGGGCACGGATTTGCTCAGGTAGCCAAATAGGCCATGCATATCGGTATTTGTTATAAAAAATAATGCACAAAATAAACTATATTTATTTAGCTGTATGGGCAAGTTATATTTTGTTTGTGTCTCTATCTCTGTAACTTCATTATGACATTATTCATAGCTCAGAGAAGAAATGACAGTGAAGCTCTGTGGCTTCACATGGGTGCTTCAGATGGAGAAGAAATATCCAACAGTCCTGATATAAGAAGGGCTCATGTACTCTGTCCCCCACCTTTCTCTACTGGTAATGCTGTCCTCTGCAGTGAGGTCTAGATGATATGCACAGCACAAATGCTTAGCTCTAAAGTGAGGTTAAAATCAGTAAGGAATAGAACATGGGAATTTGTACTGTGTGATATTTGATGATAAAATTAAATTGGATGCTTGTAAGAAGAATAACAGCTATGCCATATTGCTGCGTGGATGCTGTTATCTACATGTGTGTTCATTTTTCTCAATCCTAAAATAATGCTGCAAACATGCAGGGAAGAGGGAAGTAACATCAGATTTATAATCTGTTCAAGAATGTTGCTCCTTTTACTGCAACCACAGTGCAAAGCAAGAACTTACTCACAATGTTTCCCCATTAAAGCAGGAATGATAGCAAATGGCACTGTCTTTTCATACCGTTCACAGTGAAAACCAAGGAAAGCAGGGGGATAGAGTCCAGCAATTGCCCTGCTATGAAGATAGGGAAGCTACTGACCAATTTCAACCTGTCTTAGAGGCATTTGGTAACTCTCTGAGATCATACAGTTAGATATCTGTCATTCTGCCCATGCTAGATAATGCATATGGAGTATTAGACAAAAATGTTCTTTGTTTTACAAAAGCTATTTGTGAAATTGTAGTTGCATAAAGCCCAATAAGGCAGTGTGTTCTCTTTTTTTTCTTCTGGGATTATTAATAAATTTGCATCTTTTCCAATTATTTTGGTTTTATTCAGATTGTTTAGTTATACTAATTGAGTTTTCTTTCCAAATATAAAACATTCAACCAGAAAACATTCTTTTAAAGCTCTAGTGATGGAAAATGTGAACCAAACTTTAAAATTTGCTAATTGTAACCCCTTTTGTCTTTGGAATGCTGCATTGGAGATCGATTCCAAGTAATTATTATGTGAAAAATATAAGACCTTCTTGATTCATACATATATTGATGAGATACAAAGCCAATAGAAAAAGAATTTTAATTGGTTTGAGATAGCAGGAAATAATTTTCCTTAATTTATAGAGTAAAAAAAATAGGGTATCTCAGCTATTAAATTTAGGAAAGGAGTGCATATTTCAGTACTGCAGTTACTCATGTGTGAAATACAGAAAAATGTTAATAGAGGTGGGCTTGTGAAGAGAAATTAGTTGTAAGTGGACTGTAGATGAGCAAAGGGATTCTTAGGATGTTGCACCTCACCCATACTTTGAGATTACTTCATTAAAGATAATTGGAATGTTAAATAGTTTCCTATAAGGAATTGCTGCTACAATGATCTAACACTTTTAGTTTGATTGAATCAAATGCTAATTACTATTATTCAGATTTATGTTATGCTTATTTTAAGTACTGGTCACCCTGATTACTTCCTTGATGGTTGGTAATGTTTTCTGTCAAGGGTGACAGCCCTTCAGTCACTTGAAAATAAGGGTCTGAATGAGGGCAAATTCAGCAAGAGGAACTGCCTGTCTGTCTCTATATCCATAAAATCTATGTTAAAAATAGGAGCAGCTGAGCAGTCTTTCAGTATTTCATAGATGATTAAATCCTCACCAATAACACAAGAGTAAATGTGGAAGTTTTGGTGTGGTTCTTTGAGTGGGCTTGACAAAACTTATGTATCGCTGTACCCAAAATTCAAACAAATGGGCTCTTGACATCAAGGTAACATCAGTAGGTTTGCAGCTCAAATGCCCAAATTGTGGTCTGGGTGCCTTTGGGGTCCTGAACATGGCTCATTGAACTCCAGTCAGCAAGACAGATCCATGATACTTGGTAGCAAGGAGAGGAGGTCTGATCTTCCTGACTCTGCCCCATCTCCCACTGGAGAGACACTATTCAACAATATCTGTGCCTGCATCCAGAAGAAAGGCAAACCAAACAATGCAGGATATATTTGCCATTGTAAGAACAGAATACCAAAGCAAGTTGGTCAGAAATGAAATGTTGTTTTACATCAGAAAGCCAAACACAAATCTATAGCCTGATACAGATTTATTTTGCTTGCCTTTATTACTGTGACACAAGTGTCCTCTGCATCTATTTACTCTTACTTGGGGTCTCAGGCTTGCATATTTCATTTGCCCATATGGCCTCCATCACTTTGTGAGGGATGATCTTTGTGTGCTGAAAAGGTATGTGTGCCAGGTCCCATGCATGTTATCACTTATTTATTGCCTTCCTGGCAGCATGCTGTCGCCAACAGGCATATAATTAGAAGAGCTGAGGCTGGAGACCTGTGGAAAGTCTGAGTACTTTCATAATTGGCCAGTAAGTGCTGTAGGCTTGTGCCTGAATCCTCTATGATTTCTGTTATTGGAAGCTCAAGTTTCCTTCTCCAGTGACATATTTATCTTTTATTCTTATAAGAAGAGGAAATCCTTGCATTTTGGTTCTGTTCTTTTTTGTGTTGACTTACTTGATGACTTGTTATTAGAAACAGCTGGCTTTTGCTTTCAGAAAACCTTCCAGTCATTTAAACAGAACAGCAATCACTCTTTCTTGTGTTCTCACCCTCTGTAAAGAGAAAAGGCAAAAGTGAAAAGCATGAATAGGAGAAAAACATTATCAGAAACAGCTAAGCCAACAGCATAATCTGCAAGTTCTCTGCATACTGTTATGATATCTGAAACATAATTATCAAGCTTAAGTTAATTAGACTAATGCTTAGAAAATCTGGCATGGCAGATTGTGGTAAGTAATTAAATATACCGATTAAAAGATGTAATACACAGTGAGCAAAAGCAGAAAGAAACCTCCATTTGATACAGCCAGTGAATACAGACAATTAAGAAGTCAAGTAGATGAGCACTGACAAAGATACTGAACTTTGTGGAAGATGATGGGCAAGATGCCAGTTTTCCAATGGAACAGATTTTACATAGTATGAGTCAAACTTTGTTTTATTACAATCCATGCTGCTGTTCCCTAACTGGAATATGTGAAGGGCCACTTGCTTTTCGGGTTAGGACTAGCTGACATGAATACAAGGATATGTGCAAACAAGAATGTGACATTAGAGTACTAGTTTACGTATATATAGAAGTCTTGTAAATGGCTTTTCTTAAAAGCAATTCACAAGATGTCATATGACAAATAAAGCTGTGAAGACAGTGTCTTCTACAATTAAATGTAATATAATAATGCTTTACAGGTCAGAATGAATGAGGAGAGCTTGTGAGCCTTTGCACACCTTAGTACGTGCACAGGAAAACCCTGGAAACACAGGCTGAGAACATGATACTTTTGTGAATTTTGCCTGAAAGCTAGTTTAAAAAACCAAAAAGACAGACATAAAGGAGAAAAAAATGTAGCAGTAGACCTTATGTGGAAGAATTTCTGCTTGCAAGGTACCCTACTCTGACTTCAGATTGTCTCTAAACGAATACAATTATTTTGCAAGTCCTCCACAAAGTCTGTGACTGTATAACCTATTCCCCAATCAAGTCCCTCCTGAAGAAAGAGTGGGCAATTGCAAATTCCTAGTCTGGCAAATTGAGATGAAGCAAGCCCATGCTAGATCCATTCTCAGATCATTTAATCCACTCCTGTTTTCCTGAGCTTCTGGAGTAATGCATAACCTCTCCTTACCTGAGCCACGTGTTTTATTCATATCTGCTGGAAATTGCTTTCATTTCCGTTGATCTCATTGTTTCCTAAGGCATGAACAAACTGATTGAACTGGAAGCAAACAAAATTACTTTTTGTCTCTGAAAATTGGAAAAGTTTGGGTTGCTTTTCCCATCTTTGTACCCTTCTTACCCTCCATCCCCCCACATTCATCATCCCATCCATGCAGTGTGGGATTTTCTGTAGCTTTGAAGCATGTCTTCTGAATTATGGTAAGAGAAGGTAGTGATCTCCTGCCAGGGTATCATCACAGGAATAGAACTTGGAAAAATATTGCAAACAAAAAAAAAAAAAGCTCCTGTGAATTTTTCAGATGAATATTTCTAAAGTGTCTGTGCTCAAAGGTTTGAATATTAATGATGTCCAAAAGCAATGATACTGAAGTCTACATATTAAATAATAATTGTTATGCAAATGCTATCAATTCATGATTCCTATATAGAAGCATGGAGATATCTGGAGGTTGTAGCTTGGGCAATGGCAACTGTTTTTTTCCTAGACAGTTTAATAAGATTTTCAATGTACTTTCATCAAAACCACCTTCCTACTAGTAGCAGCTATCGGCCTTAATTAACTGCAACATGCATCCAGCTAAAATTAATTCTCTCCAAATTCACAGCCCCTTCGCTGAAATTAATTGCAGAATATTCTATTCCCAGGCCATTGTGCCATCCCTGTATTTCAGCCTGGGCATTATGTGAGTACAACAGTGGTCTTATTCCCCAGAAAAAGAATTTGAACAGAAGGCCAACACTACAGCTTGGAAGAGGAACAAATAGATTCCTGCTCCTCAAAGTGAAGGTAGCCTGTGCCCCTCCACCCCCAAAAAAACCCCCATGGTTTTTCTAGTCCGAGTTTTGCCATGTAAATAAGGACTTCTATGTTGGGCCTTTTGTCTGTGACTTTTTGCTTTCATTTGAGTATGAGGTAAGAGGTTCATCTGAGGGATGAAGGAGCCTATTTGAACAATATCAAACTGTTTCTCTTTCCTTGTCTGCCTCTTTCACTTATGCTGGGAAGGCAATGCAGGGAGTCTTGCATAGCTTACACTTCTGGCATCCATCCATCCCAAACAGAATCTTGGGCTGTGTTCTGCTATAGGTAACACATCTTTGTGAGGTTTGTACAACAGGGAAAAAAGTAATTGGGCAAAACTCCATGTGATATCTCCTAAGAAAATTTCCTAGGTAAGTATTATGGCAATATTAAATGACTGGAAAAACTGGAGGAAGTGATTGACCATCTGATATCTCCAATTCTGCTCCCATATCTTGTGCCATCCAGAGCCATCATAACATCAAGAAGTGAGAGCCTCCACTGGGTTTTATAAATATTCTAGACATTGAAGACATTTTTTTTCCCCTTTACTACTACTTTAAGAGATGAGTTTGCAGACTCTGGGGTATTTGCCCTTGACAAAACTTGTCTGGTTCTTTTGCCACTAGGTCAGTGGAATATCAATAGATTCTTAATGCAGTCTGTCTTTTAGTTTCTTTCATTTCTCAGAGCAAGAGTAAATGTCATGCATATTGGCAAGTTATAATGGGAACATTGAGATGCTAGTTTTTAAAAATACACACAGCTTCTTTTAAATAGTCTTGTGTCTTCTGTGTGTCTATAGCAATTACAAGGTTAGATATCCCTTAAGATGCTAGAAAAGGTCATTTTGTTGTCTTTTCTACCCTATGCCTCAGTGAAATATTCATGGTATGGCTCAGGTATTGGGATTGGGTTTAATGTTTCGTTCCATTGCCATCTGTTTGGTTGTTGCAGTTGTTGTTGTTTTTTTCCCTTGGTGGGGGGTGAGGGAGCATAGAGGCAGGCATGAGGGATGCTGGCATATGCGTCCAGACCTGATATAAAAGATGAGCACTGAATCTGCAGGAGCAGAGTACCTCCTCTGATCCAAGCTATTTTCTTTTTAACATTAAAAGTCTTTCTGGTGAAAATCTGCCATTATGCATGTAGATCATCAGTGGTAGATAGTCTCTGTGTCTTCTCAAAGGCTATGGAGCCACATTACAAGTAGGCTTTTATATTATTCGTAAAGTTCATTCATATAACTTAACACAGGCATTGAAATAAAGCTCCTTGCTGGGACAAATGGCATTAACAAGTTCCAAGGACATATTCAGTAGAGTTTTCCAGATCATTGTGGTGGCTCAGTGGCAAAGGGCAGCACAGAGAAAGGCTAAACCTGCAAAGGGATGCAGAGCAGCGAGAGGACTGCTGCAGGTGTCAGGGTACCTTGACCACAGCCAGCCCCAAGCCCTCAGAATGTGGTGTCACCCATTCCTCGGACACTGGTCCTCAGGGCAACTACAGTGATAGAAAGACCTGGAGGGGCAGCGTGAGTTTCTCTACAGTGGATTTCTCATAGATGACTTTTAAGCTCCCTTGTGGCTTTATTTTTACTATAATGAGGGTGTTTGGCCCATAACGTTTCACCAGGATTTTTCAAATCCTTTTTGATCATCTTGCTCTTTTTCAGCATTTCCCTCTTACTGCTGTTGATTTAAATGTCATGACATTTTAAACATGACTTATTATAGCAAAACAGTATATAAAACAATATGCTACATCATAAATGCAGCTGTATTTTAGGAATGAATGTTAAATGGGAGCAATTTATTCCTCAAACTATTTTAGTACCCACTTACTAGATGGTTTTGGCTGCTTAAATCCCAGGGTGGCAATCTTAGAGGAAAGGTAGCCTCTCATGTGCCAGGCGGAAAGCTGAAGAGGTATTTGAGGGATGCCTAGTGGGGGGGAAAGGCTGTCCTGGGAGTGTTGCTTCATCTAGCAGTGCTGTGATCCTAAGCACTGCAGGGAAAGCAGGCAGGACCATCCAGGGAAATTTGGTTGGCAGGTGAGGGGTCCCCTGAGAAGCATACAAAAAATCAGGCTGTGAAAGCCCAGTGGTTTGCCTCAAACATGCAGTATGTGTCATTTTAGACATCTGAAGGCTCCTTAAAATTCTCCTACTGTCAGTGGAGAGAGTGACTCAGAGTATGACTTACTCCAGGACACATTGACTGAATGTTTTCTTCTTAATTCCAGAAAGTGTTGGTGGGAGTGGGAATTTGTTTAATAGGAATAAGCTAATTCTCCAGAGAAGAAAAATCTCTCTGCTCTGACCATTCTGGGCATTTCCTGCAGCTCAGAGGCATGTGGTGTGGAGTGTGAACTCCCCCAGGAGTTCATAGGTCCATGCTCGCAGTCCCCTGCACACTGTGCTGGTGCCATAGGACCGGCAGCTGGTACCCTTTGTGCCTGCAGAAAAATACAAAGAAAACAAAGAAACCAAATCCACCTAACACGTATCTTCCTCAGCATGTCATGTATCTTCCTGAGTGTGCTCAGAGTATGGCAAATATTAGTCTAAAGTTAAGAAGATTAGCTGGGGAAGTTATGACTTTGAAACTGTGCATCAGGAGCCAGAACACATCAGCCTGATACAGGCACCTTGAGGTTATCTCTGCTCTTGGAGTGGGACAGGCATATCACTGCAGCTCTGACCCTTTTGGAAAAGGCTTTCAGTCAAGTAATACATGCACTTGCATGAAATTTTTGAATCACTAACTCTATCCTTGATTAAAGTGCTTTTCCTTGATTAAAAATAGCCTTTTTCCAAATGAGTAATGTTGCATGGCAGCCTGTGCACACAGGATAACATTTCCTCCAGCATTATCACATTGATGACATTGCCGTTTCTTAGCCAGGTCTCTATGCAACACATTTCTCTTGTATAGGCAGTCGTCTCTAGCCCTTGCCATTAGGAAGGTCCCCACAATCATCTACCTTTTCTTTCCAGGTGTGGAAGACTGCAGAGGTGTTTGTAGCATTATTTGCTAGGTAGGAGGATAATGAGCGTGGTGAAAATACATCCGAACACCTTTATAGATTCTTGCCTGGATTCATATTAGGTTGTAGATAGCCGTTCTCCATGTCTTTGGCAGGACTCCTTACACTAGAGAGTAGTCCTTCAAGTATCTCCTTTGTAATGTGCTCACTTTCCATGAATTTTATCTCAGTTGGAGCCAAACTGGAAGTCTGTCAAGACTGGAGCTCTTCAGAGTGCAATCTACATATTTCACCGAATGGCAAATGTGTCTTCCATAGAACCATCATTCTGCTCCCGGGCTTACTTGTCTTTTATACTTTCAAAAGCAAATTTCTTAGGAAGCCTTTTCTATTTATTCTTTTTCTGATCATTTTTGTATGCAGAATTGTTAGAAACTAGGGTTTGCAGGGTTTATTTTAGCAAAGCACTTAAACACATATATGCTTAAGGGGTTTACTTAACCTTTTTGTGTGTTTCCACAGAATTCTCTTCATCTAAGTGCTTTGCCAGAAAGGGTGCAGTTATTCATATGCCCATGTGAAGTGTGAGGTTCAACAACAATAAAACTGAAAAATATTTGCAGTCACTATGACAAAGAGTTGATAGGCAGAAAAAACAACTGCTCTCTAAAGCACAGCTTCGATAAACTGACATTTCCAATGGAATATATGCTTTGCAATATCAGCAGCTGTGAGGTAGAAGAGTGTTTCATGCAGAAATGGCGAAACAACTGGAGAAAGGTTTTCCAGCAGGTTGTTAAAAAGTTGTCTTATGTAGAATGCAGGTAACATGGGCTGCTTCCCCATCCCCTTAACTCAGATCTAATGCAGCAAGTAAAAACGACCCCAAAATCAGGGATTTCTGATTCACTCAAATGCAGATATTGATATGATACAGAATCTTAAGCAAAGTTAGCAGATGAGAAAATTATAGGATGTGGGGTTTTTTCTGCAGTGTTCACTGTAAATTAGAGCAATTAAATTACAGCAGTCTTATAGCTGTAATTAAACATGGAGATGGTCCCAGAGATGTGGAAAGCATTGAACTGCCTGAGCGACTCAGGCTGCAGAGTGGAGCCACGGTAAAAGGGCTCAGAAATCAGTCCTGATCCTGCAGCAGCTGACTGTGGGCAGCCAGGCCTCTTGTACCATGTTAATACATATCTTGTAGGTGATCTCGTAGGTGGTCAAGGGGTAGCAGCCTACTCCTGATATCTGTCAATGTTTTTGCCTTTCTTGCGGCCCTACTCATCCTTCTTGCTGGGGCATGCCCAGGGCTTAGAGCTCCTGCATTGATGACCAGGTAGGTAACATGAGATTTAGGACCATGTGATTGCAACATCCCTGAGAAGCTGCTTTGTGAAACTGCTGTGTTTCATCAAATTTTCTTTCATTTTACATTGCAAGTCAGGTTGAGACTCAAACCACACCTGAAGGCAAATGGGGTAGAGACAGGAGGCATGGATTTGGCAGAGAAGGCTGCCCACCAAAAAGCCTACTCGCTTCAGCAAGGCAGCAGAGGGTGAAGAAAGGATAGAGTGTAGCAGGAGCACTTCTAGTCTCTGGAAAAGGGTTTCCAATGGAGAAAGGAGATCAGAATTTCAGCCTCCTGATGGTTCACATGTTAACCTGATCGTGAAGTATCACTCTGCAGATTTCACCCAAGTGTGGGAATTAAGCACAGAAAAGATGTCTGGGTATCCCAAAGTGTATTGGTAATAATGACCACCACCATATGGGTAATGCCTAATATCTCATCCAAACTGCAAAAATTCATTCTTTTCTTTGTTAGTTGCTGGTTTTAATAATATTATACTTTATAAACACCGAAGCAGCTGAGTTTTGTTGTGTTGCTGCAGTCTGGTGTAATTACTTTCCATTGCTATAATTTTTCTTTTAATTGAATGCATTGTAGGTCATAAACTTAACTACCAACAGTAAATATTCATGGAGAGTGAGAATAGTGCTAAATACCATAAAAGGGTTTTTTTCCTAATACTTTTTACTAGTACTCTATGTTAACACAGGTTGCTTTTCTGCTGGTGTTTTGGCATAAGAAAAACAAACCATAATATAGATATTACTTCAAACAACAGCCAGTCATAGACCCACGTCTCCTGTAGTCTGCTGCATTGAGAATTCTAGGCTCCTTCACAAAGGGCATGAGGAAGAGGTTCCCCAATGTGAATGTGATATAAAACAATGTTGTGTTTCCCTTAAGAATTGTAGTGATAAAAACATAGACCATCCTGCAGCACTAACAACTTTAATAAAGTAACATAAAGCACAGCTGTCAGGTCTGCCAGTATCTCTCACTGGGAGACATGAGTGAGAAAATGAACACTTTTCACAAGCAGAAATATTCAAAAAGCTCCACTGTTTACAAGTAATCAAGACTGACAGTCATAGATTATTGGTGGAAGAACATTTTCTGCTTGAGGTGAAAGAAGAGGAGAATTTATTGGGAAGCCCAAGAAGTCAGACATCAGTAATGATCTGATTGAAGAAGGGCATATCTTAGAAATAGTGCATTTGTTTGTACTGCAAGGCAAGAAGATATACTAGGTTATAAACAAAAGTCTTAGTGCTGGAAGAATGTTGAGCAGACACAGTGTGCAATTTGCTGAGCAACTGTGATTAGAGAATTGACTAATGTGTATCTTGGTGCTTGTTCAGAATATTAAAAGAAAAAGCATAATAGAGACTGTTTAAAAGAAATGTTCATGGTCTCTCATGCTATCCTCTGCTTTTGGGTTATCTGAGATACACTACTGTCATTGCTTACCTTTTTGTTATGCTTGAGCTGCTGAGACGCACCTGTAATACAGCAATGGTTTTGGCTATCAAAGTATCTTGGCACCATTGGAGACCACTAGCAGATGCTATCAGAAGATGTGAAGAACTGAAGAGGTTCAGGCACAGGTGTGCCTCCATTGTGCTTTTCAACCTCCAGTAATTTGTGGCATGTAGAATCCCTGAGGTAGAGGTGATATCAGCAGCCCTTAATTTATTTGTTTTCCATTTATTGATACAGTTGATCTTGAACCTGCATAATGTTTAGCATTCAGAACATCCTCTAGCAAGGTTATTCATAATTTAGCTATTGTGCTTCAAAATGGGTAGCTATATGGTTTGGCTTGTACTGGAATTGCAGGTTGGTGGTAGAAGAGAAGGGTAGGCAGCCACCAGAGACAGTTTTCCAAATCTCTACAGCAGTGGTTAGATAATATCAGAAGCTAAGTGGCACTGGGGTGATAATTGCTTATTGCTCTTCAGAAATCACTGACACAGTAAGAGGTTTGAACACAGAGTAGTCCTGGGATCTGCTTTGCATAGACATAGCAATTTTATACTGAAATAGTATTCGTCTGTAAGTCAGCTGAACAATGAATACATTGGCTGTGGCAGCCTGTTGTTTTTCATACCCAGTGTGCCCACAGAATGTGGATACCTCTTTGTAGGACGAGAGGCATCTGAATGTCTGCCACAGCAGAGCATGGTGAGGCTTTGTTGAGTGCTTTCATGCCAGGTTGGGGCTTGCTGTGTGGTACTGCAGGCACCGTACCAGGAGCCAGAGCTGCTGAAGAAGCCTGTCTTTCCAAGCAAGTTTCAGAAGTCATTGCTGCTCCTCATACTTCTGTTTTAGCCTTAAGTCAAAGATTGATTATTTTTAAATGCTAGCAATTGCCTAGCAAAAGAAACTTCTCCTTTGCTAGCTTTTAGAAGTGACCATGATCTGTGACTTTACACAGCTTTAATTTAGGCAATGACAACAGCCATTTCAGGATATGCTTCCTTATTACTGTTCACTTCAGTCTGTTTAAACAGGGTAAATAAAAATTAAAACTACAAGTCAAATCCCCACTTGACTAGTCTCCTCCTGGAGCCAGGTCTTACCTGGGCTGTGCAGAAACAGGATAGCAAGGGACAAGAGCAGCGAAATCACATCAGTAAAAGCAAGTTAAACAAGGAGACCTGGAGGAACAGGGGCTGCCCTCCCTTGCCTTCTGGCTGTTGTGTGCTGTACCTCCTCCTGATGCTAGGTCAAATGAGCAAGACATTGCTGTTTTAGAAAAACAGCTCCCACCTCAGACAATTATTTACCACGACTTGGCTTGTCCTGGTGCATATTCTGGGGAAGCGTAAGGGGTTGCAGTCCATGGAAAGTACAGGATGATGTATGCAGCTTCCTGTAACTCCCTCATTGCCAGCTCAGCTGTGGTCCCTATACACTATATAGGTGTGTACAGTGGGTGAAAGCAGGCACATGCATAGAAAGGATGTGTGTTAGCAGTGTGTGCACTGTACCAGTTCCTGGCTTTTAAATCTTTCTCCATAATTCTGTAACATTATTACAAGATGGATTTATAACACACCTAGAGCCAATGTAACAGTGAAGATTAGTCCTCTAGTAGTTGAACAGTAATACACTTTAATTTGCCTACAGCTACTATATTGTATTGGCATGAAAGGAAATAGCTTTCTAATGCAGCTTCATCTGCTGAGCAGGAAGAAATCTGTGCTGCAGAATGTAAAACTACATAGGACTATAGCTGGCAGCAAAATTCAGCGTAGGAAAAGCACAGCACAAATAAAAGTATTTGGAGTTGGAAGTATGCTAACAATCCTAGTTTATTGCTAAACATGCCATATACAGTAATGCAGTTTGCGTGGCAGGTTCAATATTGCTTCGTCTTTGTCTTCTCACTGTTTCATCTTCTGTACTAAAATTTGTCGAGGAGTAACAGTTACATATAAATTCATTAGTTTCCAACTTTGTGTCATTAACAAAAAGTCGATATTATAATGTTCCCGGGAAGCAGTGATGCTGTTAATGCAGTCTGTGCTGTGCTCTGTACCTAGAGACACACTGGAAATTTCAATACTTAAGCCATTAATACAAATGTTTCTGCTATCTGTTGTCAGTGTAGTCTTCCCTTGATGAGTGTCAGGCATTCTTTGACACATGTACATGTGTACAAATAGACACTTGAATGCTGACACATTAGATTTACCATGAAATAGAACTCCCTTTTGGAGAGCAGCAAAACCATCAGCTTCTCACTTCTTCTGGAGAGGTAAAGGATGTATTTGAAATAGTCATGTCTGGGATAATGTCACTTAATACTTACTGCATATGGGATACAACTTATTTTTGTAGGCATATTATGCAAGCTAGATGCAAAAAATAAACATTTCACATCATTTCAATCTTTTTTCCCCCCCCACATAAATCATCAATGAAATATATTTATGCTTAAAATAACTGTTTGTTTAGAAACAAAATCTGACTTTGGGGGTTTTGCTTGTAGGGGTTTTTTTTAAACAAAACATGTTTCACTTTCAACAAGGACAGGGAAGGACTAATAACTTGCATGCAGGGAGGGAGTGTATCTCTTCTGAAAACTACTGATATATACTGCTGGGGAGAAACAGCTGCAACAAAGCCTTGTTATCACAATAGGTCTCTGATAAGAAACATGGCCCCATGGGCAGAGGAAAAACCAGAGAGAAAATTTTACATGAAGTACTGACAAGGTGTCCAGGTAGCTTTTGCCTAGCTCACTCCACTGATGTAATGGGCACTTCAAAATACCTGGGTGTGTTTGTTATCCTATTACCTTACCTACCAGCTTTGCATCAAGACTCACAAGGTATCTGACTCACAAAGGTGAACTCTGTCACTTCCTGCCATTCACCCTGGCACCTTGTATTGTCATCATAAATCCATTAGAGCCATTAGCTACTGTCACCGCTCAAAACTGGTAACCTTCACCCTTCATCTCTTCATCACCAGGTCCTTCCATCCCACAGACAAACAGACAGATTGGTTGCAAACAGACATGCCCTGAATTTGACAATAAAACTGGGAAAAAATATTAACAGACTGTTTTTCTTTTTCTCCCCTCAAAAAAGTTACAACAACATGACAAAGAGGATTCCCCTGACAACTGGAGGACGGAAGAAGAAATGGCAGAGGAAGCAGCAGTTCTGAAGAAGTATTTTCAAGAAAATTAGAGGTAATGATTTACACATTGACTTACTCCTGCAGCACTCACAACTCATTCAAGGTGCCATAGACTTCTTAAGGACAGAGGGGGAATGTGTAGAATGGATGAAAATGAAAGCTCTTAGGTTTGTGTTGTTTCCAGAAGGGCACAGCACTTCAACAGTGGCTGAAATAATAAGCTCCTTCTTGAACAAATCAGCAGCATCCTAGAGCATTTAGTTTCCAGACAGCAAAAAATAATCTATATGAAATTTGGAGTCATCAGCAGTTACTTAAGGGAAATGTCTAACCTAGCATATCCTCCCTCTGTTTTTAGAAAGGAGATACCTCTATGAAGAGCTGAAAACTGGTGTGTCTGTGTACACTCAGATATGCATATGCACCTATACATACAAAATCCCAGCAGAATTCAGACTATAGAGCAGATAAGCAAATGCTAACTTCATCTGTCAAATCTTAATTATCTGATCAGTTCAACTTCCAAAATGAAGCGTGCTGGAAAGCTGCCTGTTCTGCTAAAATTTCAGCTGGCCTTCAAAGAAAAAAAAGATTTTCAGGGCAGAATAGAAAAGAGAAAACACTTGGCAAACACTAACAGTGGAGCTCTAGAAATTGAGTTTTTCATTTTGTACCTGGAGTCCCAAAAGCCAGATTCTTCCAGTAGAAATGAACTGGCCCCCAGAGATCAATATGAGTTACACTGGGATGTTGCTGCAGCAATGATGCCAAAAGCTCCCTCTTGCCTGTTCCCCATATGTTGTTTGCCATCATCCAGCATTCTCATTTCTCTGTCATTTCTAACTTTCATATTTTTTACTCTAAAGAGCTGAAATCCCATAAATATCACTCCTTTCTTCCTGTGACTCACTACTTGCAGCCCAGCTTGAGGAATCTTGAGCTAAACTGCTCAGTGTGAGCGTGGCACATTTAACATGGTAGCTTTTGTCTCCCATGCCATTCTGTCATCTCCATTTGGGCTGGTTCATGGAATTCTTTCCATTTTTTTCTGGCATTATGACCATGGTCCTGTCTTCTGCAGTCAAATTAGCTGTGCCAATGCTTCTGTGGACTGTCACAGAGAAAGCTGTGTAACACACATCATTCCCATCTGTGAAGGAAATTGTCATTGGCATCTGGGACCTAGGGACCTCCAGGGTTTGGGGAGCAGCAGGATTTGGACTGCACAGTCAAGTTTCCACAGTAGTTGCTGGCTTTGTATTTAGACACTCACTTTTCACCTTCTCAGAAATATGCTTCCCAAAAATTAATTGTTCAGCCAGAAAGAGCATATCTTTAGGTAATACACATGTAAGCACTCTTCTAGCAGAGGCATTATGCAGTGCTCGATCTATGGCACAGCAGCAAATGAGCAGTGCTTATGGCAAAATGGTGCATCCCCACCCCAATGTGATGCTGTCCTCCATTTTATATTTGGTTAGTTTGGGGTGAGTTTTTGGTCTGGTTAGAAGTGAATTTGAAATGCTTTTCTCCAGAGATTCTCAAAGGGGTTGGGATGAAATCCCCACAAATCAACAAAATGTTCTTAGGCTCTTCTGATACTAAATACAAAGCTGTATAGGTGGTATAAATGTATTCCTGCAAGCAAATTCATGTGGCTGGACTTTGATTTTTCCATTTATTATGAAAATAAATCAGCCTGTGTCTGCATGCATGACCTCTTGATAAGTTCCCCATGACAGTAAGGTCATTCCCTTTCCTAGAACAGACTGGTAAATTAAATCTTACTGACATCATTATCATGAGAGCATTTTGTCTAGTAAAGGTAGTCCTTCCAAGCCTTGATTCCCAACACAAGGTATTGCTGACAATCTTTTCTCCCTGACATTGTTTTTCTTCTGAGGTTTAAAACTCTGAACCTGAGATAAAGGTATATCTAAGCACCTTCTGAATTTCTCAACCTTTATCTACTCTCTTAACCTTGCTTCTGAAGTGATGAAGATTGAAAACTTTTGGCAAATTAACAAGGTTATATGCATCCTTCTTCAAAGCTATTTTTGTTTTTCACCTACAAGGGATTTATTTTGCCATTTATAAGTTTTCCTGGATGCTATTTGACTTGAGTTTTTTCATGCAGCACAGGGAAAGTCAGAAAGAGCTGAATGTGAGTATTCTGGAGCCAATAAATACCAATTTTTAAGGCTTCATGCATTATTTTCCTACTGAATTGTGTTGTTCAAAGAAGCCCAGCTCAGCTAGATTAGCCTGGACAGACTGAGCTGTGTTTCAGAGCTTTCCCAGCTACCCTTACATTTATCACAAGTCCTTCACCAACTGTCACAACTCCTTTATACTTGACTAGGCACAGCAGCACTTTTTACCTGTATTTATAGGTTATCTGATCAAGAAGAAGTCGCAGGTGACTTTTCTTTTCTCTAAGAAATACTTGAACAAGGCAAAAAGCTCTTGATTCTCTCCTTACTGCTGGTGCTGGCACTGATCCTTCTTGGCTGGCTGGGTAGCCACAGCTGAGTGCTTTTACACCAGTCCTCAGATGATCAGAAATATCCAGCCACATGCTTAAAGAAATGAACCCCAACTAACCTTGCTAAGTTTACACTCTTAAGAAAACACTTGTCCAAAAATAACTTGTGTGTAGAATTGCCGAGAGTGGATGAAACCAAAATCAGAGAGTGAATTTGTATTTTGCACATTTCTGGTCTTTCACTGAGTTCTTCTCATCCATTTCACTGTATCTTATATCATTAGAAGAACTTGTAACTTCTTGAATGCCCCCAGCACATGTGGGCTCTGCAGGGATGCTCACAGTGCTGTGACTGCAAACCCAAAGTTCAGTAGAACTTCAAGTGGCTCTGTCGAAAGACAAGAGAGGAAACAAAACGTTCTATGGATGTGATATTTAATATATAATTGTCCTAGTGAGTCACTCTCTTACTTTGTAGCACCAAGATTTGACCTCATCATGAGCCATTCTTTGTTCGGTGTTGCCTGTCATATGGTCAGCTGTGCTTGATAACTGGTTGCTCTTTGAAGTAGATCCTCAGGGAAAGAGTCCTTACTCAAAGAGCAAGATTTGGTGCAGCATCTTGGCTTCCAAGCCTATTTTCAGATACACCTTTTAAATTTCCTAACTGTCTACAGCTGGGTGTTTTGATACTCTGGTTTGTGCATTTTGAATTACACATGCCAGCAAAAAGGCTAAAGATTAAAAGAGTTCCTAACCTTCAGATAGTATATGAAAAATGTTTCTCTTCAAAGGCAGTTTCACTCTGTGTTGTTGTTTCTGAAGAAAGAACCAGGCTGCACAAGTTTCAGTAGAAGTTTTACTACCTTCTGCATAACTGAAATAATACTTTTATGCTATTAGACAAGTAGTCAGCCTCAAGCACGATGTCAAAATGTGCCCTTGCATCGAGGGGTTGACAGGGATGTTCTGTTGCCTAGTGCTTTTTGAGCTACAAATATTCAATACCTTTTAATTGCTTAACCGTCTGAATATTTTGTGTCATCCAACATGCAAAATTAATTTAAGAATCTCTTCAAATAATGTGGGCTGCACAGTTGTGCAGGATTTCTGATGTCAGTTCTCCCCTTCATTCCCAGTATGGCAATGCTTCTGGAGAATGGTTCTTTTCAACTTTGGCAGAGAATATGAATTTTATTCATTTCTTCCGCCCCACTGTGAAAAAGAGAGGATCTCATTCTCTGAAAGCACTTATCCTGCCTCGCAGCTGCCTCTTCTGCACCAAGGTCTCAGCATGTGTGAAAAGATGCTGTTCTATTGACTTTCACTACTGTTAGCAATAGCTGACTAGAGGGAATTTAAACAGGCAATTTGGCTTGCATCTGGTGGTGTTCCAGCACCTCTGAAAACCCATACTACATGCATGAGAGTGAGCACCAGAGCAATCCCATCACTTTCCTTAGGTATAGGCAAGTATGACGAGATAGCTCATGATACCCTTCTTTGGTTGCTTTACTGTAAGAAAAAGTCCTATTATTTCTGGTACTTTAAACAGAATAAACCCACAAAATAATGATTATGACTTGGAGTGAATCCACAGAGTGGATCTGGGACACGTGCCATACAGTGAGCACAGTCTGCCCCAGAAGATGATGTACCTGCAGTGTGGACCACAGAGCAGATTGTCCCCTGGGTGGGTGCCACAGTGACAAGACAAACATGGTCAGAGGTATTTTCTCCAATAGATATTCCTCCACTGTAGGCACCCTGTTGGCAAGCACAATCACTATGCAGTTACAGAAAATACAACATGCTGTGGACTCTGGTATGGAGAATGGGAGCAGGGGGAAGGGATACAGCAGGCAGGAACCCCTCAGGTTCAGAGCCTCACTTCGTAAGCAGGACAATTGTTAGACTCAAGGTGATGCCTGGTCCTGGGGACTTCCAGACAGCATTGTCAAGAGCTGGTCATGGTTCTACTTGGAATCTGTTTGTATATAATCTTAAGTAAATACACATCATAGTAATCAGCTATAGATTTGAGTAATTGGCTATAGGTAAGAGCTGGACTCGATGATCCTACTAGGTCCCTTCCAGCTCAGTCAATACAATGATTTCTCTGCACCCCATACTTAAGTGCTATTAATTATATCCTTCACTCAGAAGCCTCCAAGAACCATTAATTAGAAAGAGGGATCTGATGTTTTGCTTGTGTGTGTGAAGCTATTATGGCCTGATATTGAAACATAAGCTTCAGAAGAAACATGTTTTATGAAGGTCACCTTGGAAAACATCATAACAATCTGTCAGAAGAGAACACAGCACTCAAAGTGTGTGTTCAGTGTGACATTATGCTTCAGGTAGTTGGAAACAGCAAAGAGTAGATGAATCAATTCATAGGGTCTATGCTTTTTCACCCAAAAATCTCTTTTTTTCTGGAGTAAGTACATATAAAATAATCTTTTTGTCATTTCAATGGAATGCAAGGAAATTAATATCAACAGAAATCCAACAGACAAACGTAATCTGGTGCTTGCTGGTATTTTTGAAGTGTAAAGCATCCAGACACACCACCTCTTCAGCAGGGAGGTTTATGCAGAGGAATTAAATTATCTCTTCAAGGGAAGATACAAACAGCAAGCAGAAGTGCAACAACTGTGTACAGCAGTAATACCCTCCCTAGAAGGCTCAGGGCAAAAGGCTGCTCCAAATAAATGTGGTGTGCTAATGCACAGCAGCCTCAGCATCAAGATTGATTATTTTTCTTGTTGAAGCATATCATTATTCTTATGAAACAAAGCTGTAATAGAATTAGCCGTGGTTATAAGTGAAATGTCTTCCTCTTGTAGGAGGCCAGCATAAACATAATGTCCTTCTTGTACATATTCCAGAGCTCTGTTTGGAGGCTGTAAGTAGTACTGTGCTAAAAGTTACATGCTTCATTCTCTGGACTTCCATTTCCCTATGGGTGGCCATTTAATTCAGCTGCAAAGAGTACATGAATTCCATACGGCACTGCTTGGATCCTGTAATTACAGCCACAATAGAAACATCATGGCCAGAGACACAGACAAGATTGTACCACATAAAGGCAAAGAAGCAAATGTGTTACTGTCAGCAGAGAAAGCTGACAAAGGGCCAGATGTTCTGTTAACTTTCACATCCAGAAGCCTGAATGCTTACCTGGGTTGTCTGTCAAATACCAAGTATTTTCAGTCTGATCCATTCTTGATTCATCGTTACACTTTGTGTGTGTCACATTGTATGAGAGGAAAATGGGGAAAGCTGGACATAACTGATGGGCATTGTGTCCAGGAACTGGGATAAAAGTGAGGTACAGGACAATGCTAAGCTTCAAATAAGCAGGATATCAACTGTGGCCAAGCACTTTTATATCCAAACCTGTGCTAAAGTGGTGCTAGTCTCTTGCCCCTAAAGCTGCAAAAGGATGCACTTACTAAGCATCCAGACCCTCCTTCAAGCAGATTCACAAAACACGTGCCAAGTAATTTACAGGCTGCCATCAAACTGTCAGTCAAGAGGGGCATACAATAGAAACTGTTGCACAAAATGCCATCGAAAGGGGAAACATATGTTTCAGTGAGAAAAGACAATCAAACAAAGAAGTGGGCGGTTGGGGAGTTAAAGCTGCAGCAGCAGCAAGGATCCAAGCCTCATGCACAGCCCCAGGAAACAAGTTGGGGGGCCATGCCCTCGTCTAACAGTCGACTAACAGCTTTGTGTTCAATAAGCTGAAATAATTTTCTGAGTATTGAAGCCAGCTCTAAACATGCTCTGAAGTGAAGGTACAAAACTGAAGATAGTGAGCGAAAAGCCCACTTCAGGCTCGATTATTAGCAAAAGTTTGTGTCGTGTTATCCTATTGCTGTAGCTGCTGCATAATAGAACTGCCCAGAGAGACACTCTAACCAACAACTTGAATGTGACCTCAGGACTTAAAAGCTGCTTTTGTGTGAGTTTTGGTATCTAGGCTGAGTAGGTGGAAAGGCATTAATAACTCCTCCAGTAAGCAGTTATTTGAAAGATGACTGGGTTGGTGGACATTGGTAATACATTGGACTGAGCGTACTCCAGGCTTTGTTGTTTGCCAGGATGTCAGTCTCCACAGGAAAGGACAGGTACGTGCAGAGTTAAACCCGGACGCCCCCTTCGGTTAGTACCTGGGTCTGCTGCAGTAACAATTGTGCCATGAGTTTGTGCAGGGACTTCACATACAGTTTTCCCACCCTCAGTTGCCTGCAGTTGTTCAGGCTTTCAGTATATCTATTTCTCTGCTTCAAGAACACCTTCCAGGTCTGTCGTGGCACCTATTACTCATCTTTTGCTGGGATGGACCACCAAGAGATGCATAAAATTACCCCATTCATTCTGCAGTCTGTGAGATTGAAGGTATTTTCAGGGTGATGGTCCCAAATCACTGGTGTGTAACACATTAGGCAGAGTCCCACTGCAGGGTCAGGATGTATGAGGATATACAGGAGATTATGATTTTGAAAGAGCATTTGCAGGAGCTTATATAAGAGATCATGCACCCCAGAGACTCTTGCATGAGATTATTATAGCAAAATTGATTTGAAGAGTAAGAAGCTGGATTTGATGACACAAGATGCCCTTTCTAATCCTTTGTTCTATGACTTGCCGTCAGCAGAGCTGGGGACTGTGCTGCCTCACTCGGGAACATCAGAAAGATGACTTCACTTCATGTTTGTTTTTTGTAAAATCATCCTGACCTCTTTTGGAGGGTGCTTTGTGTGTTAGGAATGGAAAGCACAATGTGACAGGCAGGCATTAGTATAATTTGGAAGTGAACTTTGCTAAAAAAGTAGATAATAAATCAAACAAATGCTCCTCTTTCTTACTCTAATAATTTTAAAATAGTGTGTGCAAGGATTTTCTCCTTTCTCTGTCATGCAGGCTGTAATAGCAGCTGAAATGTACTCTGGGTGGATTGCACACTGAACCTTTCTTTTTGCCTGTTGCGGTCTGTTTCCTGCTGAAACATACTAATGAACACCCAACTCATTAGCAATAAGCAACCTGACATTTTGTTTTCCTAACAAAATATTATAACTATGTATCTTTATACCTACAAATAGTCTATATGTATATTTTTCTATATATTTGTATCTATTAAGTGTATTATAATAATTATGAAATATTATATATAATACTATTATGTGTAGCTATCTTATATTTGATATTTCTCAGGTAACAAAGCATTTGAAGAACATCCACTGACATAAGAAACTCCTCAGAAAGGAAGACCTCACTCTCCAGTTCTCAGTGGCCCTGGAGCTGCAGCTGAACAGTTTTATTATGTTCTACAAATATGGAATTCTTCCATGAAAAATTTTATTATACCTTTGGATATCATCAAGGTCGAATTTCAGCTAAGACAACTAACAGTACTGATTCAAAATATTGCTCTGAGTAGTAACACATATTTTTCTGAATTGTATACTTGGGAATGAATCTTTTTAAATTGTCCCTTGGCCTAAATTGAAATAAAGTGCTAGCAAAATCAAGTTGCTGCTGTGGTTAGGTACATTACAAAGTGTTTACTCCATGTTGCGCTTTTTGATTTGGTTTTTGTATGTGGGCTGTTATAGAAAAATTAGATCTTTGTGCAGTATGACAATTCATAAAAAACAAGGCTTTCTAACAGACTAACCAAGATAAACTCAGAGAACTACTGTTCTATCAGGTAAGGTAGTGTAACAAGGAATAGAACACTTCCTAAGATCTTCCCTTTCTCTGTTCCCTTTAACCTGTTCTCACATTGCTTCTGGAGCTTAAGGTGCTACAAAACACTTCTGCAAATCAATGAACATGTAAAGCTGTTAATGGGATAGAAATCACATGAGGGTTAGACTGGCATGAATGTCCTGTCTACACCAGCAAACAAGAGGGGGAGCAACCCACCTGGAACGCTCCATCACAAGAAATGCCATGTTCTGAGCCCCACACAGGAAGAAACCCTCCATGGGCTGGTTGTTGATTGCTAGCATGTAATAAAGGAAAAGAAGTCAAGTAACCGATGGAAGAGAGAAGAAATGAGTCTGCAAGGTAAGCTTGAAATGAGCACCCATAAGCTTGTTTGAATTGTGGGGAAGTTACAAGCAAAGCTTTCTGTGTCCCCTGAACTCGGGATAGAAAACAAAATGCACCAAGTCTTTCAGTCAGTGCCATGCTGAGGGGGAGCCATAGGGTGCACAGTCTACCTGAAGGCTTGAGGAGGTTAGGGTCAGGTCCAAACCAGAGCCTGGCAGTACTTTGCATGCCTGGGAGCACAGGATGGTAGCTGTCCAGAACAAATAAAAATGCTCTGTGATAGCCTGTCCTAAGGGGTTACAGTCTGTCTCTGGTATATACTGTAGAGGTATTCAGTCCATTGGTTTGAGGTCTTTGTGCTTTATATTCTGTAATATAAATAGAAACACTAAAGTAAAACCACTAATGTTAGGTTTCAAATTTTACTGTGATGCTATCAAATTATTGTTCTTAAAAAGCCAAATTGATTCAAAGACTTACCATGACCCAGTGTGACCACCATTAGTCCTTTTAAAAACTGTGGAGATTATAATGCTATTTCTTTTTCCATGCAGAGTAAATGAAAAGTCTATTTGGATGCTCTCCATACTTTTTAGACAAAAAACAAGGACCAACTTCCTGAATAAACAGGAAATGAAGATCAGCAGGCAAGAAGCAACAGAGAAGAAAAGGTGAGCAGACAAGATGGTCAAAGGTGCTGGCAAATGGGCCAACACAAATGGTAGTCCTTTTGCACTTTAATATTTAAAGTAGGTGTGATTTCATGTAAAAGAAAGACAGTGGTTGTGCTGCCAGAGAAGAGCTAAAAAGCAAATCTGAGCATCAGTTCTATTTGCAAGCTATTTCCAAACCTGCTGCTCAATGGCTTCCTATTAAGTATGGAATATTCTGTATTAATTCTGCAGCCTGCACTGAGCGGGCGCCATGCCAACCCTTTTGCATGGGGGCTGCCGAGCAGATGAGTGCCGAGCTGTATGGAAGATTTCATTTGTGTAAATGAGGAGGCTGTTATCACAGCACTAAAGGGCCTATTTTAAAAAAAAAAAGCCTCCTGTGGCATTATGCACAAAACAACCTATTTATGCAGCATGAAAATATTTATGTGCTTCGCTCCAGCTTAAAAGGGGAATTTGTAATAGATGAGGGACATGGGGAAGGATTGGAGGGAGAGATAAGGAGAGATTAGAAAAGGCAGATCATGAAGTACATGACATCCTGCAGCAGCAAGTGGAGTAGACCCCTCCTTTTTTTTTTTTTTTTTTAAGACCTGAGCCCTGAAGATGGTGTCTGGATCATTCATACACTTCCTATAGACTTAGTTTTCCACAGGCAAGAGCGCTGCCTGCAAAGACACAGTTGGTGGAAAAGCGAGGGTATGCTGTGCTGAGGGCATTTATGATCTCTGTAACTAACTTCATCCTTTCCAACCTCAATCGGTTGCCCTCACTGGGGTCAAGCCCAGGGTTTGCCTGTGGGCTGGGGGATGCTGCAGAGTGAACTCCTCCACTGGAAGCAGAAAACATGGGAAGAATCACCCTTACAGGGGCTCAGGTGAACATAGTGCAAGTGGTGGGGTGGTGTGGTCACAATGTGTTCTTGCCGTTTTGTGCAAGCAAATTTCCCAGGCTTTTTTTGATTACTTACAGTTTGTTTTGCTGATGTGAGCAGTTCCTCCAAGGGGCTGCAGTGGATCTGCCTTTGGCTTCTATTTTCATTAGCAAAACAGCTGTGGTTCAGCCACAGTGCTCACCATTGACTTCTGTAGGACCAGGCTGGGAGTAGGATGTGGCTCCAACATGTCTTCTTCCCCCCGCCTGCCTCAAAACAGAAATTGCAAAAGAGCTGTCTTGGGCATGGTTAGTCCACGGATTCCCTGCCATGCCAGGCAGCCCAGGTGTCCAGTCCCCTTTAACTGCCACCTGGCAGCCATCTGCTTATTCACGTACTTTTTCAGGGCTGGGCAAAAACGTTAGGAATGGGCTCTGAAGGCCTTAGCAGCAGCATGAACCCATGTTGTCCTGTGTATAGTCCCAGGCAACCAGCTTTTGCTTGACTTTCCAGTGTGCTTATCTGGACCACAATGATGTTACTTTGTGCAGAAAAGCATCTTAGTTGGTTGGTTGTCCTGCAGCAAATCTGCTTACACTAAGACAGGCAGGTATTTACAGTACTTTCAGCAAAGGCTGTAAGTACAGTATGAGGATATTTTTTAATTGACTTTCAGCAGTTGTGCATCATTCTTGCTCCAGATGCAGAGGCACTAGCCTCTGGTGCTTCACAGGACAGCCAGTACCACCCTGGGTAGCTCAAAGGGGTTTGTGTTGACAGACTGATGGGCTGGAGATGTGCCCCATTGGCTCCTTGAAGTCTTTGTGCAGTATTTCAGAAATTGACTCTCTGCTGCTTCTAGCCTTCTCCAGCACACATGCACCCCACTTCCCAGGTATCAGGCTCTCATTTGATCCTGTGCTCAAATAACATGATGGTTTGCTTTTAATTAATGTTGCAGAGAAGGGAAGATGACCATTTGGGAGTCTAACTTAGCTGCAAACTCAGGATGATGTCTAAGGCAGAGGCTCCTGGTTGTCATGGGGGAAGTCAAGGTCAACTCTTGCCTTATGTCAGCACCCTGAAATGTGAGTGGGGACAAAGCACCCCCTGAAATAAAAATACCTGAACACCTGTGGGATCTGGGGGTGATCTCACACTCCAGATGTAAAGCAATAAAAGGTGTAATGCTCCCATACCCACAGAGCTAATGAAAAACTTTCAAGCCCAAATACACACATAGTGACAGCCATGAAACTACCTAAACAATTTCTATCTCAGCTTTGTGTGTCCTCCTACCCCCTCTCCCTCTCTCACTGTCACTGCGGTCGATGGCTGCTGAAAAGCCTTGTCCGATTCCTGGTTCCTAATGCACAGGCCAGCAGTGCTGTGAAGGAGAAAATGCTGCCGCTCATGTAAGCTGTCCTGTGTGTTGGCAGGGTTGTGAGTTTCAGAACAGAGTGATGTATTTCAGCTCCTGTGAAATTTCTGAATAATCAGCTCATCAAAAAATATCATGCAGAGTTCCCTTGTAGTCCTCTCCAACTTGCCACCTCTCCTGCCAATAGCTCTGTAGGGTGACCACAGCTTGGCATAGCCCATTAGCAGAGCTCTGCACAATCACTCATGAATAGAGCTGGATGGAAAATACATTTTTTCCTTCTTGGTGAAAGAAAAAAAAAAAATTGATGGGGCAGGAGAATGTTTAGCTTGACATTTGAAAATGAAGATTTTCTCTACTGCTGCCTCCAGCACTCCACCCTTTTTTCCTCCCAACCTGTTTTTCAGAAAGTGACTCCAAGAAAATAAAACATCCACTTAAAGTGGCAAAGTCATTGGATGCTGTCTGATCTACTGGTGACCTCTTCCCGGCCCCCAGGGCTAGTCTTCTCACTGCAGGATGGACACCAGCATACTGACAACTTCTCCAGCTGAGACACCTAGAGAAGTTGCCCTTGGACCTGCTATTTTTACCAACACTGCCCAGTTTCTTCTTTGGAGTTTCTTCAATATATTCCCCTCCTCGAGCAGCTCAACAAACCTGTTGTTTAGGCATCTGAGAGCTGGTGACCATGCATCTGTCACATGGAGATGGTAGGTCCTGGAGAGGCCTCAAGGTAAACCTGAAACAAGGGTTGTTACAGAGACAAGGGGCCAAGCAGCAAGAGCTACTGGCCTGTCTTCAGCTGCTCCTCTCCTCTCAGTCCTGGCTTGCCTACAGGCATGTCCCCCAGGCTTTCCCCTTCCTTTTGGATGTGTTTCTTAGTCACAGGTGATTATTACTTTGGCTGGAAAGAACAAACCTGCTTGCTGTGTCCTCTATTGATGCTTGTAGTTGAACCATCAGGAGGAGACCAGGCTGATTGCAGGCCTTGACCTTGAAGCAGGTGGCAAATAACAAGTGCTGTGGAGGAAGGAGATGCAAAATTAACTGTTAGTGGTTTAGAATTAAAGTTGTGGTATGAAAGCCTCATACTCTTGCCCCCAAACGGGGTTATTTGCCCGGTGTGCAAAATCCACTTGACACACAGTGTCGAGACCTTTGTTTTATTCCAGTTCTGCACCAAAAAGGATGCTAGGGATAATTGTCAAAGCTAGCACACCTCTTGAGAAACAAGACAGGGCTTATATATAAAATTACAATACAGAAGAAACTACAGAAAAATAAATGACTGGTTAGTCATTGCCACACCCCACTTGACACATGAAACCAGCAATTTACTATTCTTTTATCTCCAGGCATCTGCTATCCTTATTTGAGATTAGTTTGGGCTGTTGAGGTTTGATGCCCCTTCTTTGCCTCAGGCAAATCCTGAAATTTTTGGAACCCTTAATTCTTTTTTTTTTTTTTTTGACAACAATATGACCACAGGAAGTTCCCTTATTCTGTTTGTCTTTATCTCTTTGTGGTGCAAGGCTCTGCTATCTTTCACATATCCCCTCTCAAAGCCTTGTCTTTTGTTTTAATCTGTAACCTTTCATCAATATGACCAAGCTTATTATTGTTTTTCAGGTCTGTGGTAGCTGTATTGACAGTGGCATTGGTGTAACCTGGGTCTACTACGTGTCACTTTATACACCCCTGTATGCACACATGGGGCACAATTGCACCCATCAGTCCAAGGTGTTTCCAGCCCAGCCGTCAAGCACTGCCTGCCCCCTCCTTAGTTCTGTCCCCAACCAAGCCACAGCTGCCGAGCATTTGCTCTGTCCCTCTTTACTTGTGTCACTCTATCTCTTTCTGCTTAGGCTTTTGTCATTTCTTTTGTCACCATAGTGACAGGAAAAGAGTGATGATTGCTGGAGTAATTTCCCCGTATTAGCTAGCACTGGCCTTTCAGCCTAAATCAGCACATCATATTCCCTGGGCTCTGGCTGAGCCCCAGCAGAGTGGCATTAAAGAGTGGTGGCAGAGGGGCCTCGGTACATCAGGGTGCTGCCAGCAGTCTTCCAGGACAGCCTGGTCAAGAACAGGACCTTCTGGTCACTGCATGTCCTACTGCTGTGCACCAGTGATGCACAGAGAAAAGGAGAAGAAAAAAGGTCCACTATTGCAAAGGCTTCTCCCTAAGTGTATTCACTGTGAGGCTTGTGGTTGGTCAAAGCAGGTGTTTGGGCACTTCTGCCTGATTCAGGGCATGTGCAACAGCTGGAACGTACACAGGAAGAGCTCCCCAGAGGCAACTGCATACTTCAGCCCATGCAGGGAGTTGGCAAAGACCCCCACATGTACTCCCTGCCTTCACCCCAAACTCTGCACAGCCTCTGCCACCATTGGCCATTCCTAGGAAGCCTAAACCAGGGCTAGGACCAAACCTGGGCTCACAGTGGGGCAAGAGGACAGCTCAGTGCAAAACACTGCTCTCTCCCAACCTGTATAAGTCAGTGTGTCTCAGAAAGACACACAGGATGCACAGACACAGATATGTACTTAAAAATCAAGATCATGAAATACACAAGTACCTTTAAAAAAACAAACGAGCTACTGAAAAGCAGAGAAAGGTCACAAAATGCAAAATGAAAGCTGGTTCTCTGTTCTCTGCTCCAGCAGCTCTGGTCCCTGCCACAGAGGAGGATATATTAAGAAGAGTCAACCTTCATTTCAAGCACACTGCCTTTTGTCCTCATATCACAACATTAACATTATCCCCACATAATTTTGTGTATTTAATTTTACAAAAGACTGTGCCAGGGAGCGCTGCCTGTAAATATTTGATCACCACTGTTCCTCTAGGATTATCTTATCAAGAGTAAAGATATTAAAATAGAAATCTTGTCATGTTACTGCCTTTATACTTCCAGCTTGAGAGTTGATTGACAGAAAATGAACTGCCTGAACTAGCTCTAAAGTGTCTTTTCACTGAGAGCTTTAATGCCAGAGGCTATAGAAAAAAAGACAGCTAGTCATCGAAAACTAATGCCTTGCTGTAGTTACGGTGCTTTTGTACTGAAGATTAAAAAATATGAACCTACTAGGGGTATTTTTACAAGTGTAAAATGGTGTTGGTCTTTTTGTATCTTCTTACCATCTCTAATGAGCCTTAAAAAGAGCCTTCCCTTTTCTTTCTGCACTGGAGTATTAGATGCTGCCTCACTACAGCTCACAGACACGGGCTGAAGTTTTGCAGGAGTAAGCTCTTGACTTATCTAACCTACAAAACATCTTTTTGGTGATAAAACGGATTGTGAGCCAGGACTGAATGTTCCTTCCTAGCTTGGAATATCAAACCACTATAGACAAGTCAAGGTTTCTATTTATGGCCAGTTAAAGACACACAGCTAATGCTGTTTTAATGTTTCAAAATTGCCCTGAAATTGTCACGTGTCTGAAGAGCACCATGCTGTAAATATATAGCCAGTCCCTGACGGCTTACTCAGCCTGTACTCCAGCACAAATCAATGAGAGTTTCTGCTGGAGTAAGGACCCAAGCACCAATTCAGGAAAGTACCTAAGCACAAGCAAACTTTAATCACAAGCTCATGCTCCTTAGAAATCAATAAAGATAACAGCTGTCTGGGGTGAGGGTGCCACATCCCTAGAACACCTGCACCCAGCAGGCAAAGAGCCAGCAATTCCCAGTATCTTGGCATCCAGAATAAATCTGACTTTGTCCTGTCATGATCCTGGAAGGCAGGAGAGGGTAGCTAGTTTACAGATCTGTCCCATCGCAATGATGAACTGTAGCCACCAGCATTAAATCACCTGAAGGCTTCAAGGCAGTAACAAAAGTGTTATTGCAGGATGGCTGAAGTTGGAGTGGCCAAAGACAGAGTAGCCTGGAGCACTCTGCTTTAGACAGATGACTCCACCCCACTTTTTTCCCCTGTAACATGTACAATACTGTATGAAATGAAAATAATTGGACATCAAGCAGCCTATTGTTGAGCTGACATGAAAGGGATTTAAATGGGTAGTTCCCATTAACAGCAATTAAGTGGTCCCCTCCATGCTTTCCCTGGGCTCTGAATGTAGGAAAGGTTGTCCTAACATTTCCCTTACAGGTCAAGCACTGTGGTTTTGTTCAGTGTGCTCAATATATTCAATTAAAACATACTGGCATGTTTGTCAGCTATTAACTGTCTTTGCAATAGCTGTAATTGAACAGACACTTACCTTTGAAGGGAAATCTTTTTCAAGACAAACTCTGATATGGTGGTGGAGGAGAGCAGGAGTTTCCCAGGTCTATGATGTGGTTTTGCTTTATGTTTCTGCACGAATCCTTCAACTGCTGGGAGTTTTCCTTTTCTGGCTGCTGGAGTGTGGATGGCTTCATGACATTCACCACTGACAGCTGATTTCCATGTAAGTAGGGCATGTCAGCAGAAGGAGAGGGACTGGCCAGATCCAGCTCCTGCATGTCCCTTCTCTGGGCATGCTGAGGGTGAGCTGAGCACCAGCAGTGCGGGGTGCTTGACAGTCCTAAGGGAATAAAACCACCCAGGCAATTTCCTCAACCAGGCAATTCACTTATAGAAATATCATTTACCAAGTTCCACTTAAAGCCTCAGGGGTAAGAAACGGAGAATGAGAGAGAGTTGGCTGCTCAGGAGTTTTTAGCAAAATCAGAGGTTTTAGAGGGTTTAGCAGCTGGTGGCTTCCAATTCAATGGGCGATAGAGTTAAAAGCCACACACCCTGCTTTGAAAACTTCCTCCAAAGAGCCTGACATGAAGGAAAACCCCAACAAGGTAGAGTAGTGCAAAGCAGGGGAAAGAACTGAAGGAAGTAAAGAGTAATTACCTGAGCCAACTGTTCTAATTATATACACACAGCAAACAGTAATAGCAATTGTTGGTGCTCTTATGATGGATAGTGGGGAAATGGAGATACAGTAGAAAATAACACCTATTAAGGAATTAGTATTCATTATGCTAAAGAAGGGGGTGGGTATTTACATTAGTCAGAAATCAGGCAGGCAGAGAGATGGATGACAGCGAGGAGAAGTGTAGCAATAAAATCCAAAGCATGGTTGTGATGAGTTTCCCTGGTAGCTGTGAACAAGGGGTTCTGAGCCAGGCATGGTGCCACCAGCACCACTGCTTTTCCCCAGACACCTCTCAGGGCTGAGCAGCACATGCTTTTCCCAAGAGTGATATTCCCATCAGTCAATTTGGTCTCCTACATGCTAAAATACAGCATGGAGGAGACCCCAGGAGGGTCAGGAGCACCAGGTGCATGTGCACCACAAAGGAATGTACCCTGCACAGGCAATAGTTGCTAGCTAAGGGGTAGGATAGCCTCAGCACTGCTTGGTTGTATCACAGCTTTATGCTGCTGGCAGCATCCCATGTGTAGGTCTGACTGCCTCCAGGCACAGAGCTGGAGCAGGGCACTAGGTAGCTCAGTGCCTCAGTGCATGGCCACGGGATACCTCTCCACACGTGATAAGCTGAGGGTGCTCCCTCTTGCCATGGGGTTTTGGGGGGAAATAGGGTGTCCCTAACAGGCTGTACCATCTGGTTTTGATCTCCTATGTACTCACAGTCTTCCAAGTCCTTTCACTAATCCTGAAGCTCCTTGTGAGTTTGTGCCATCCTCTTCCCCAGGTACCATCAGCAAACACCCTCATTGCTCTGCTGAGGCCCTAAATGAAGATAGATAGTGATCAACTTAAGCTTCATCCCAGTCCTTGAAAAAATTTCTCCTTTCACCATTACTGGGCCCTATTAGCCAGTTCCCCCCCACCTTCTCCAGATGGTTTATGCTGTTGACATTCAGAGCACGAAGGCAGGGGATTCACTGAAATCCCAGAGGAGGAGAACTGTTGGATTTCCTTTATCTGCAAGATCAGTTAGAGATTTCAGGTTAATCTTACTTGATAAATCATGTTGCATTTTATCCCATTTGCCTTCATGTCTCTGTAAATGGTCTTTCTCTCAGAAAAACATCACCAAGCTCTGAGTATTGGACTCTGTTCCCTTAGCAAGCCCTTCTTAAACAGGTGCATTACATTTGCCACACTCCACATAGAAACAGTCCCACCCCTGAGCTCAAATGCTTCTTAATCACCCACCTGTGTGTCCATGGGCCAGATCCTTCAAAGTTGCAGGGCAGAGACTGCCCACATTCTGCTGGTGGGCACCCAAGCCTACTCCTTAGGTGCCTAGCAAACCAAATGAAGCATGTAAATAGCTAAAAAAATCAACCTACTTACAAGTTCCCACTAGGCAATCAGGAGCCATAAAAGTTAACACTGCATGGGATGCTGGATTTGGGAGTTCACTTCTGCACATCTTTCTTAATCTCTAGTTTTGTATTCAGTTCCTTTGCCATGCTGCCTCTAGCCCATGCTTCAAATCTTCCTCCTCATCTAAAAGCCAGGCATTTCTCCCACTTTGAGGGAGAAGGCACATAACATTATCCATGCCCATATACTACTCCTGGCCTGTGCTACCAGCCAGCAGCCCTCCTCTCTTCTCTCCTTGGTCTTTCTCTTGTCCTGTGGTTGTAGAAGTTGTTCATTTGAAGAGTCTTTCCTAGGTCTACCTAAACAAGGCTCCTTTCACCATTTCGCTTCCTGACTTATTACACATAGCTTGCTTCATTGCCAGGGCTTCCTTCTTCGTATCATTTAGATCCTGCTAATTCTTGGTCTTTTTAAGGAGACATTTTTCATCCAGTTCTGCCTCTAACTCCTTCCTAAAAGTTTGGGGTTTTTCCCCCCTTAAACTTAGAGGCACTTTCCAGATCTGAAGCAGGTGGCTTGTCCCTGCCTGCTTGCTGTGCAGTGATGCAGATGGTGGAGCTGCACAGCTCCTTGACTGATCAAGCACTTTATAAATTTCAGGCCAGAAATGTAAAAAAAAAAAAAAATTTAAATGGCCAAAAACATATACATCTTTCCAGGGAGCACAAAATCAACACAACAGCTTTAGCTAACTGCACACAGGCAGACATGTTCAACTGCCTTAAGTCTGCACAGATGTTTGTGCCCCAGCTCAGTTGAGTTTTCCAGCTACTGCCCACATCATCAGTCTCCTGCAGCAGCTCTCGCAAGCCCTCTGAGCCCTGTAACCAGAAGGGAAGGGACCACTGAATCCCAAACCTCTCCTGGCATAAACCAGGCTGCAGATCATAAGCAAACCATCAGTAAGTGTTTGTGCTGTAAAGACTAAGGAGAGGATTTCTAGGCAAATCCAGCAGCTCAGAAGACAAGCATTGCTTTCCACCCCTCCATCTCCTCTCCAGAAACCTAGCTGTCACTGCTGGCCCCGGAGCAGGACTCTGGCTCTATTCTGTCCTCAGCTACTCTCTGCAGTGACTTTTTCATTAGGTTGAGGCAACAATTGTAAGTAAAATGAGAGACAAATTAACAGTCATGAGACAGTGAGTCCCCAGTGTGGGTAGGTGGTGTGTGTGAGCACACCTGTGTGTCTCCCATAGGACAAGCTTCAGCACAGTTGATGTTTATCAGGTCTAAACGCAGATAGATGCCTGGAAATGCAGGGGGAGTAGGGATGGAAATCCCATCCTTTCCCTATAGAGCGGTGTGAAGTGACAGAAAAATAAACACAAAACAACCAGGCACAAGCTTGCATCATGATGCTTTGGGCATTTAGTTGCACTTTGCTGGACAGAAGGGTCAACAGCAGCAGCACAGACTTCCCCCAGACCTTCTGGGCAAGTGATGTGGGCACTGCTGAGCTCAGCATTATATGGATATTATCGTGCATATTATGTAATATACTACATATAGTCATAATAGTAAATGTAGATAATACTTTAAAGTAAAACAACAGAAACAAGTTTATTGCATTTCAATTGCAGCCCCTGGTTTGGGCTGGGGTAAGATTAGGAGATGCTCAAATAAGTTGGCAGCCTTGTAATGAAAACTCTATTCTCCAAATGCTTTAATTTAAGCAGCCACGTTTTAAACTTGTGCTTATTGCCTGGCAGATACAAATGTGAAAAGATTTGGATGATATTCTCTAATAATCCTAGACTTTTCTGTCTCTCTCTATATATGTACATACATATACATATATCTGTATAGAGATGTATATGTGTGCACACAGAGGCACAGAGCAGCTTGTATTTCTCTGCAGGACCATGAGAAAGAGAAGTTGGAGCTCTCTGAGGCTGGGCTGGCACAAACACTTAGTGTAGAAAACCACCATCTCATCACTGAGGATTACCTAAATTGTAGGAGAAGAGGAATAATATTGCTCCCTGTAGCTCCACAGAGTTTTATGCATGAAAAGTGTGTGTATTTGTAAATGAAGTCGGGTATAACTGGATAAAACTCCTGCAATATGTATACAATGTGCATGTCACTGGCTTAGGAGAAGCTCTCACAAAAGAGGCGCTGAGGAACAAGTGCTGGGGTGTGATGCTGACCAGGAAGAGTGGCTGGGATGTGCTTTGTATCCTTATGCCTGGAAAAACTACCTGACTGCAGATACCCCATATTTTACTGTTAAATCTGCTGGCTGCTGATTTCAGGCCTGACAGGAGCCCTGACACCTTTCCTTCCTTTTCCTGCCACCAGTCCAGTCAGGAGACCTGATATCTGTCTGTCCAGCACCATGCACCCGGCCACTGCTAAAGCCTCTGCTCACCTGCACAGCCCCAGACAGGAAGGAGACGTCACACCATGGCATTTAATGCCCTCTCCAGCAAAGGGATCCTGATCACAGAAGTGAGGAAATAACATTAAAACCCCAACCAGAGGCTGACAACCAAACTGACATTTAACAACAAAAATGGGTGAGGTTGGAAGAAAAGCCTGGGTGGGTAGTTTTGGCTACAGTGGCACAACTTTTGGGTGAGCCTTTCTGGCTCTTCGGCACAGAAGTGCTTCCAGACACATACCAAAAACGTCAGGAAAAATACTTTTCCCCCCCTCTTTCTGTCTCATTAGCAGCTTTCCCAGAACAGCTTCCACCTAGAAGAGCAGCATTTCACCATATTCAAGTACAGCAGCAGGAAAACGCAGGCAGGCAAGGGTTAAGTGACAGCTTATTTACAAGTGACAAGAGCATGCTGAAACCTGGACGATTATTTTTTCCTCCCCCAATTTTCCTTGGGTGACAGACACTTTACAGGCAGTTCTGCTGTCCCTGGGAATGTCACTGTGAAATGGAGAACTGGTGGCCTTAAAGACTGACGTTTCTCCTTGTTCTCAATGACAGAATAAAAGGGAAATGGGGGGAAGGGAGGAAAGCCAAACCCACAAATGTTTATAACCAGCAGTGCCAGCAGCCTGTTATTATGCCAGCTCTAACTCTGGCTGCTTAGACTCACTGCACTGCTGCGGTGAAAGCAGGGTTGAGCTGCTGGTGGACAACTATACATTCTGCTCAAACTATTTCTCACTCACTTAATTATATCCTGCACTTAGAGTTTTACAGAGAACAGATATGAAGGCTTACCTTGGGACAAATACATTATGTATACAGCATTAACTTCACATCCTACAGTCCCCATTTTAATTACACAGCCAGTGGGGGACCCAGCCTAGTTTGCTGGCAGAGCAGTTGGTTTCATTAGCAGTTCCCGAGACTGCAAGCTGTCTGCAAGCATCCTCACCCATGCAGGCTGAGCTGCACAGCAGCCAAGGGTCAGTCATGCACTGTCTGACCTCTGTGCTATGATCACAAGCCCTCTAGAATCACCAAAAGACCAACAACTGGTGCACATCTATGGGCTTGTACAAGGTCCAGCCTGAGATTCCCCTTAAAGACAAGTATTTTGGAGAAAAGTCTTATGTGACATGAAATGTGAGGCCAAAGGATATTGAAAGTCAACATGGACATACAGAGCTGTAGTAGTTTGATCTCTGACCCCTGTCAGGGAAACACCAGTGTGACAGGTTCCCACAAGCTGCATCTCTCTGCTAATAAAAGCCTTTTAACAACACTCAGAGAAGGGGTTTGATCAGAGCCTCTTGCTGGGTTTAAGAGATGGTGAAGCACAAGCCAGCGTTTAGTTTCGTAACTCCATTTAACACATCTCCTGTTTGAACTGACATAAGCAGTGTCCTTACATTTTGTAGCTGCACAGGCATCCCCCCAAATTTCTCCAAATTTTAAGAGATCCAAAACTGGACTAAATTTTTTCTTGTGCCACCATAAAGAAAGGAAAATTGCTCTAAAAGAGCTGTATTTTTCTCCATCAAGCCCACTACATCAAAGCCAGGCACAAAGACGGTTTTCCTTATTCCTTCCCAAGGTGAATAAAAAGAAGGGCTATTTTCCTGCTTTCCCTTTACATCTTTTTCAGGTGGCAAACAGCTCTGCTGAACCCTTTCCCCACATACAACTCGCACTAGCTGGGTTGTCCTTCTTCTCGCCTACAGCACAGCCACACAGGTCTCCAGTTCCAGCCCAGGAGAGAAATCAGCAGTATACATACGTCAGGTGAAATTAAAATTGTCCCTCTGAGTTATTTGATGACACAAGCTAGCACCAGCTATATTAGATCCTATTAATTAATGCTTAATTCTTTTCCTTGCCTATAAACACAGAGTGCTACTGCAGAGCACAGAGGCAATTTTTACTGAAGGTGCTTCAAGATATTAGAACTTTCAGAGTTCCAAAAGCTGCATATTTGTTAGAAACAGCATGACAAATCTGTCACTGTGAGAGTCGCTCTACCAAGACTAGAAAAATCCTGAATAAACTGCAATAGGTCAACAATTTGCCAGAAATATCAGCTGAATCAGGAGCCTGAGGTTTCATCTCACTGGAACATTACTTATTATGTGCACAAAGAGCCCTACCTCAGCAGAACACTGTGCTTTACTTACCGAAGGGCCAGCTCATGTTTCACTAACTTCCGCTCATTCAACCTTAATTCTTTGCTTGGTTATTTCACATCTGCTTTCTGAAGTGGTGAGGAAGGACACAAGGTGAGGCAAGCAAACTCTGCCTCATAGTGCAGAAAACCTTTGCAATGGCATCTGATGAAACACAGGAGTGGACAAAACGCAGCTGAAGTAGCCAGCTTTCAGCAGGCACGGTGCTTACTGCTTGTCACTCACTTAGAAGTGATGCAGAAAGTATGAGACAACATTTCTGTTTGTTTCTGCTTGTTGGGAAAATGCTCTTCCAGCCAGAAGTGCTCCGGGGGGGGCTGCACAGAAATTATTGCCTTGCTGTGTGCTACGCCCATAGCTGGCATGGACAAGGGCAATACAAAGGACTTGCTTGGGCAGTGGGAGGTGATGAGCGTCTGAGGCTGCCCTGTTCCTGCAGGATCCAGTAGTGCTTGGTCCACACGTGGTACAAATTGGTCAATCAGACTGGTGAATCACAACTCACCAGCTACCCATCAGCTGCTCACCAGCTTGCCTCTTGAAGAAGCAGCAATTCTTTTGGTCTCCATCCTTACCAGAGTGACTGCTGATGACATTTATTCAGGTGATGACTTTCTCAGTGACCTGAGGAGACCTGAGGCAAAGCTCCCCACCAACAGCCTTGGTGGCCTTTAGAAGAAGTCATCTCTCCAATTCCCTGCTGAAAATGGAAGAGCTAAAAAAACTGAAGTTGTTATGCAATGAATCATTTCTTGCCTGTTGGGAGATGGGCCAGCATCCCTCTCTGCATGGCAAAGATTTGACTGATTACTTCTATCTGCTCCCATAGAAGAGCAGCCTCCTCCAGCCTTTCTGCTGCCTGGGTCCTGTCTGTCAGGCACAGAGAAGTGGGTAGTGATGGGAAACAATGTCCTTCTGGTTTTGGCAGTGGCATTTTGCATGTTCCTTACACCCCTGCTGGGTGGCAGGTCCCAAAATAGAGAGCTTTTACTCAGTTAAAAGCCAAAGCCTGAAAAGCCATGGGCAGACAGTCTGGTTATTTGGAGGTCAGCATGCAGGTATTGACATCTTCTCAGCACATCGTTGTTGCCCATTTTGCATGAGCCTCTATCTCCATAGCGTCTTGGCTGTGTAACTGCTGGGGTGACAGATCCTGTGGGGACAAGGAGGCTGCACCATACAGTCTGCTGAAGCTCTCCAAGAGGTTCCAGTATCCCTGGGAATTAAGCACAGTTGCAGACAGCTGGTTAGGCTCAGCTGTCAGACTTCAAGGGAAACAGTATTGACTTTTAAGGTGGTATTTTCTTTCCATTCAAGGCTGGCGAGTTCTCCTGGAGGATTTGGGGACTGAACTGCCATAGATCTGGCTGAAAAATGTCGCCCACTGCAGCTGGGCAGAAGACAAGGACAGTGCATGGGCACACGTGGGGCTTCTTCCAGCACTTGCAAAAGGCTGCTGTTTCCTCCGAGCTGCTAAACTGAGCCTGGGACTTCCTCAACTGTTAATTAGAGGTGAATTTTATTAAAGCAAATTAGAAGAAAAAGGCAGCTGAGTATGCAAACTGATTACATTTTTACACTTGTTTAAAATCACAACTGTGATTTTTAATTATAGTGGATCAAAGAAAACAACCACATTAATCCAGTGTAACCACGTGCGAACTGATTTGATAACAGCATTGTGTTTAATTGGCAGTAAGCTCAGGCAATGTTAAATACAAATGAAAAGTACTGACAGATTCTGAAGACTAATTAATATGACAGACTGGTAGCAAATGCATTGTTTATTGGTAATTTCCAGTAGCTGGTTTGACACCATTTTGTTACCATGATCCCCTGTGCTGTGTCCATCAGTGAATTATATTTAAAAGGAAAATTAAACATGATTTATTTTGAGGAACAAAGGAGTTCAAAGATAACGAAATTATGCATTTCAAATACAAAGCTGCAGATAAAGAGCTTTAAAATACAGGATTTTTCTCTTTCCAACTATAAGTCCCCTTGATTTGTGCACATATTTCACATTAATGTTCTGCATCAGTGACAGAAGACACTTTTTTCCCTGCACATTTTAATGCAGTTAACAAATAGTGACTTTTTTCTTTTTTCTCCCAGGGTCTGACACAACTCTCAATGAAGTAAACAGAGAGATTGCCCTCAGGACCCTGCCAAAGCCCAGCAAGTCATTGGAATAATTTCCCTTGGCTCCACTGGGCTCTCAGTCATGTTCTAAGCTTTTCAGATCAGGGCCTGTTATCTTTTTTATCATTAGAAAGTATTTAGCAGAAATGAATAACATTCATTCATGTATAGTCTTTTAAATACAGTGTCCTGAAAGTTCGCTAAAGCTTTCCAGTCACACACATTAGAATTCTCCTACCTGACTGCACTACCTTCCACAGTTGGTTATGGACAGTAATGGCACATATTTGTCACACCTTGTTACAGCCTTGGTCAATAGAGTAATGGAATAATCAATCATCTATATTTTAGTGTGAGACATAATAAATACAGTGCATAATAGTCAATCAGGTCTTCACCAAGGAAAAGTTGAACAATTACAGTGGTTGTCAATGGTAAACTGCCTATGATAAGTATGCAAACATTGACCCCAAGTGTTACAGTGAGAACATGGAAATTAAAATCATCTATCTTACTTGATTCAAAGCCTCCCAGATAACAAGGATGGTATTTAAGGAAAAACTTGGCTGGATTAGATTGCTTCTTTCTGTTAGATTAAAATTAAATTAAGTAAAAATTTAGAAAATACTGGTTTAATTAAAGATACTTCACTAGCTCATAAATTATACATTCTCCATCCTGTTGAGAAGTGTAAGTTTGATATTAAGTGTCAGAGCTGCAGAGGATTCCTAAAGGTTAGTTCACATTTATGTGCCATATAAAGTAGACTTCTGGAAACAAATGACTAATTATCAAAGTTCCCAAATTGCTACCCCAGTCTGCTCAGCAAATGCAGTCTCCCTGATTTCAGCAAAAGCAGTGTTTTCTTCAGCAGCTTAGTCCAAATATGCAAAATAAGACAGCCAGAAGAGACCTTGGCCAAAAGGAGACCTTGGCAAGGAATCAAGCATGAAAATATTAGTAGATAATCATCCAGAAACTAATTACAAAATGTAAAAAGTCCAGCTATCTTACACAGACCACTGCAAGGAAGTGTTTCAGTTTCATTAGCACACCGGCAGATAAAGAATCCTTGCAAAGTAGTTTTCTGAGCTTCCTAAAATTCTTACTAATGTACATCTGTTAGCAAAAGCCACATTCATTTAAATTAGCAGGGTAAAAATATCATAGTTTAACAGTGAAGGTTATAACTCACCAAAACATGCAGTAGATGCAAATAAAGAAAAAAAACCCAAAGAACAAAACACAGAAAGATTTGGACCAAGGCTTCCCTGGAAATATGCTGGAGTTCAGGAGACATTATTGGGTCATCTCTAGGAAAACAGACCAAAATGAAATGGCTAATGATATAAATCAGGCCAGGCTGGAAGACCTGGTGACCTTTTGAACTCAAAACTTCTTCTCAAAATGCATTTGCTCCAAACAAACTAAAACTAAATTTAGGAAGATTTAGGAAGACTCAGATTTAAGCATGAGGTATAAAGTCATCTCTGAACTCTCCATCCTTTCACTGCTGCATCAAGAAGAGTACTGAACCCTCCTGGTGACATCTCCACACCAGCAATCGTTTGTCCCAGCACAGGTGGACCAGGGCAATCATTCGAGAGATACACAAAGCAGCCTTACCCTCGGTGGAATTTGAGCATGCATTTAACATGAATCCTGTGCTCCTGTCGCACTGACTTTACCCTCCCCATACCCACAGTGGTGAGCAGAAGGGAGCAGCCATGGCACCAACACTTAACACTGATGTGTGCTGAATCGACTGCTGCGCTGTAAAAGCAGCCATTACAAACCAAAAGGAGCCTGACAAATGCTCCCTTTGAAAGCAGAGCTGAGCTGGTAACACAGATGATCATCGTCAGCTTGTTACCTGTAACAGCAGCAGTTTCAATCAAGATGCTTTCAACACAGACTTGCAAATGCTTGGCACTGAGACAGTGGGTAACAACAGATGCCCATCAGTGCTGAGGAAGACTGCTGAAGATGAAGACGGGTGAGAGGTAAACTCCCTGACTCCAGGGAATTTAGAGCACTACAGGTGTTATTGATTTGTAGCTTTGCTGAGAGGCTCCTTTGCTGCTAGGCAGCACTGGCACTAAGATCCGATCCTCCACCCAAAGAATGTCTGTGATTGCCTGAACCAGTGCTAAAGACATACATCAGTGCATCCTGAAGTGGTTAGAAAAGCTTCTTATATATTGACCCAGCCATTAGCAGGGTGTTGGGAGGGGTACAGCAGGGTTCAAAGCATTCAGGCACAGTTCTCAGCTGCATCATACCAGAGTTTGGAGAGTCTTGCAGAACCATGAATAAAAATCCCTCTGAGATGGTTTAGAAATCCCAGAGCTGATTATTCAGATAAGCCACGGTGAGATAAGTTCTGATGTCATCAGAAAGGGTGCAAGGCACTGTCACATGGAGGAGAGAGATGGGAAGGATGTGAACTCTATTTAAGTGGTCCCACGGTAAAACAGCTTGCAGTCAGCGCACAGCTTATTGTCAGCTCTCTTTGAGCGGCTCCTTTGATTGCACTGCTCTGTGAAGGAGCACTTGTCACTTTTTATCGAAGGAGAGGGGAAGGAAGCAGGGCAGCCTGTTGCCAGGAGAAAAGATGCCACTCACTTTAAGTTAAAATATAGACAGCTGCAATGCCCTGGCTGCTGCTGATCGAGGACTAGCAGAAGTGCGAAGGAAGTATCAATGCAAGGCAAGAAAAAGAAAACAGCAAGAGACTGCAGAAAGTACAGAGCAGGGAGGGATGAGGCCCCAGACCCCTTGCTTGTAGCTGGCAGTGCTTGAAATGCATGAGCGTGCAGAAGGAGAAAACAGCACCAGTGTGGCCTTCAGAAGCTGGCTGTTTCCCATCAGGCTGAGTCAGGATTCTGCTCCCACGGCCCTTGTACCCAGACAGCTGTGGGATGCCTGGGCTGGGATAAAAGGCAGACTCAGGGTGACCCACTAAAGATGAGAGGTTTAAGTCCTCTTATTATAAGAGGGCAACCAGTTGTTCAGTGCTGTCTGACTGTGGGAAGGTTTCCTGTTACAGCAAGTTATCCTCAGCCCACGATGAGCTCTAATCAAAATGGAGGAAAGCCACAGCACAGCCCATCCTGCAGCCTCTACCTCCCCACATCATCAAGCTCAGACTTGTTCAGTGAAATTCATCTTAGGGAGCTGGAAATCCCTCACTCCAAAGCAAGAGTATTAAAGCACCATGGTTATATCTTTGTAACCCAGACAGCAGGGGAAAACAGCCTGGGGAAGGCAAAAAAACAGAAGTAAGGCTAGCAGTCCTCTCCCCACACCTTCATTTGTCAGGATTCTGCTTGTCCAAGATAATAATCAGAAAATACTGCACAAAAAGGCTCATGCAGAGAAAGCCCAAATTCCCCTCAGCTTCTGGTGCTTCTGCTAAAGTTACTTTGGCATACTAAAAGGCACCAGAGATGACTGTAGTAACCAAAAAGATGGAGGGAATGACTCTGCAGACAGAGTTGAGACAAAAATGCAAGGCAATATTACAGTATTCTAATTACCAAGAGGCAAACCATTTCCCACTGGAGCTGGGAAAATTGATATTTAACAGCTGGATCCTGCAGACTAACCAATTTGCTTCTATGGTTTTGTTGTTTGTAGCAAAGTAGAAAATATTCATAGCTATTGTTTTCCTAAATTCAGCCTTATCCTTGCCCTGCTTGTCTACAAAACCTGTGCAATTTCTGGTAAGACTTTTTGGCAGTGCTTCCCCACACTTATTTTGCAAGGTATATTGCATTTCCCAGTCCCAGTGCACTCGTAGTGAGGCTCCAACAGTTTCTCCCACTTGCCTGATTTTGAGGATCCTCTCCCTTTGCAGAAGTGAGCTGGTTAAGGGTTTAGAGCATGTCTTACAAGGAACAGCTGAGGGAACTGGGATTGTTTAGTCCAGGGAAAAAAAGGCTCTGGAAAGATGTTCTTGCTCTCTACAACTACCTGCAAGGAGGTTGGAGCAAGATGGGAGTTGGTCTCTTCTTGCAAGTGACAAATGATAGGACAAGAGAAAATGGCCTCAAGTTGTGCCAGTGGAGGTATAGGCTGGATATTAGGAAAAATTCTTTCACTGAAAGGGTTGTTAAGCATTGGAACAGGGTGCCCAGGGAAGTGACAGAGTCACCATCCTGGCAGTGTTTAAAAGATGTGTAGATGTTGTACTTAGGGACATGGTTTAATGTTTAATGGTGACTTGGCAGCGCTGAGATAGCAGTTGGACTCAATGATTTTAAAGGTCTTTTCCAATCTAAACGATTCTATGATTCCAAGCACAGGAATCACAAATGGTGTATCTGTCCTGAACTGATGATGGATAAAGTCACTAAAATCATTTACCACTCACTTTAGCAGCATTGGAGCACGACTAACTTCTTGTGCTGCAGAGGGTGGAAAAGTGGAAGTCTGATTTTTCAGTTGGTTCTAGTTGTCAGCAGTCTGCTAGATTTCCTAATGTATGTTACATACACTTATGCTGTATTTTTATCTTCTATATCAGCACAGAAGCTCACTGACAGATTCCAAAATTCTGGTGCTAGTGTCAGTTTGTGTCTCATGGCAGCACACAGCCATTCATCCCAGCAGTGGAGAGCAATCACTAAGAAATTACATGTACATTTGGCAACAGGCAATACCAATGTCACCTTCTAAAGAGGCAACCAAGGGATGCAGGAGTAAACAGAGGAACAGCGTTTTCCCTGGAAGCAGAAGGCAGTGACTCCAAGTCCTGCAATATTGAGTTATCATCTGGACCTGGCTACATTTCCCTGAGACTTGCATCTCTTCATCTCAGCCTCTAGCGGATAGGTGACATATGGACATCTTCATGCTCCTGACTGTCTTGCCAGAGGTCACAGTCCTTTTCTTTTCCCCTGCTAAGTTGGGGGTGGTTCCTGGAAGCATCATGGACTCTTCCCATTCTATCTGCCTTTTGAGCTCATTAATTCTCTGCTGTGCACTGACTTTTGTGGAAGGACTTCAGAAGCAACCCTGCCAGATTCAAAACTGTAGGATATTTTCCTACAGTACAAATGCCATTGCTGTAAAAGGCTACATCACGCCAAGGCCACTAATTCCCCACCAGCACAGAGCTGCCTGGATGTGGCTCTCAGCACTGGATGCTGAGGAGCACAGGGTACCCTCCCTCATCCGAGGGGTGAATGGACCAAGGCAGCTGCAGAAGGCACAAACACAGCACAGGAAGTGGTGCCACAGTCTGCAGGGATGGGCCAGGATCCATCCCTGGTAACAAACAGCCAGAGCCATTGCTCTCCTAGCACACAGGGACATCACCCATGGGATAGACTTGAGCTGAGACAGTATCTCTGCATGAAAATGCTTTTTTATTGTCTTTTTGAGGGATTTTTCCTTTTGTTTTTAAGAGAGAAGACTGCAGAGCCTGTCTGTCCCAGGAAATGCATTATAAAACTGCAATTTGCCTGTCTTGGCTCTTTCACCCTAGCATTGACCTTAAAGATGAACTCCCATGAATAAGTCTAATCGTGTTTTTCATGTTTCCCCAGGCTAATGAATATTTATGAATGGTTTCTCCAGAGCCAAAGCATGGCCCTTACAACCAGTCATGATAGTTCAATTTGTTTTCTTGCCAGTTCTTCAAATTGTTTTTTTTGTTGTTGTTTTTTTTGAAACTTAGGGGGAGAAAAAAGCCCCTCATTCCCAGTTGGTTCTTATCAAAGTGTTTGGGGCTTTTGTTTGGTTTTCTTCTATTTTAATTTTTTTTTTAAACTCAGCTGGTGCTTGGAGCCTTTCCAATCGTCCTGAATGATTAATGTGGTGCCACTGACTTGTTTTGTGTTTGTATTAAAAAAAAATAAAATAAAAAGGTGCACAAAGCATGTTTTTCAAAGAGCCAGTTAGGTATCTCTGATTGACCATTCCACATCAGATTTAAATTGTTCCTTATGTGCACAAAATGCATAGCCAAAAGGAAGCATTTCCACAGAGATGAATGGAACAATTGAGGTTAGAAACACAGGCAAAAAAAAGAAAAAATACTGCTTCTCAGCAAGCTGTGTATTAGACTATAATCATTACAAAGCCAGGTCTTAATATCCTACATTTATTTAAGGGAGAAGATTTGTTCTTTTGCCTACTATTTATTTAGCTAGTCTAAATTCAGTTTGAATAACAAAACAGCTTTCCCAGTTTAGCTGTGTTACCAAGTCAAGGTCATTACCCTCAGAGAAAGATCAAGATCCTTTACCAGGAGGGAAAAGAAGAAGAAAAGAAAAAAAAAAAAAAGAAATTGCTTTGTCCTCTGATTGAGCTACTGAACATCATTAGTGGAGGATAAGAGATATCTAAACATGCTTTGTGGTCCATTGACTTGCACAGGTGCTTTTTGAGTGAGAAACAGAAGGAAATTAGTCAATTACTTCAAGAAAAAAACCTGTTTCTTTAGTGGTATTTAGAAATAATAGAGACTTGTGAAGGGAGGAGGATCCTGGAGGACTCTTGCAAGCTGTGTGTTTGTGAGTCAATAAAGTGGTTAAGAAATGCAGCTCCACTGATTTGCACTACATGCCACTTCCTGGTTGAGTCTTCAGCCTATGCTGATGTTTTCCATCCAATGTTTTAATAATTTGTGTAGAAGTTTGATAGTACTTAAAAGCACATATTTATTTAGAAATACTAACTGGTTGTGCTTAAACTCGTTAGGCTAGAACATGCCATTGCAGTCCTATCCCTCAGAGACTGCTTGGCAAAGCATTCAGGAGCAACATCCAGAGAGTATAACTTTCACACCAGCCAAAAAATATTGCATTGTAAAACCCCAAACAATAAAAACTATTGCATTCATTTTTGTGATTTTATTCTTATGTCAGAGCTGGATAAATAAAAGGTGACTTTAAAGCCTGAGAGTGAAGGGCAGCCTATCCCAGATTGCTTTGCTGCAAGAAGACAATTACCAGAGACCCAGAAATTGGGTCTCGCAGCATATTGGGGGTGGGTGCTTCTCCACACACTCAGCCCTACCCGGGATGAAAAGATGAGCCAATATGGCCAGGGGATGATGCTCCCCATCTGCACTGCAGGCTCTCCAGGGCTGGAGCTGCTTCCTGTGATTTATTTGAGCAAGACAGAACACAGCTGAACCCCACAGAGGTCAGCAACCGTCAGCTTTGGTTAGGGCAGCACTGCAAACAAGCACTGGCCAAGAGCACCTGCACCCACTTCAAACTTCAGCTGAGTGCCCTGAGGAGGAGACACCACTAGAGTGATTCACCTACTTTGGACTCCCAGCCTGGCTTGAGCACAAGCCCTGTGTTGCCTGTCCTGATCAGCCTGGCTGGAGCATGCAGAGCCTCCATGGCACACACACATCTGTATAGATCCAAAATATACATACACACACACATATACATACACACAACCCTCCAGTCCCTGCCAGCTTAACAACAAGACCCCCCAAAACTTTCCCTTGCGAGGATACCTAGATATGGTCCAGGAGGACTCAGCTACTTTTAAATTCTAACTCCTCTTTTTTTTATCCACTGAAAATTTAACCAGTGGTCTCCATGAAAATAACTTTTTTATCCACATTAAACTCAAAAATCCAGGTGGCTCAGCACCTTTGGAGGACCAAAGGTACTCTAGAGGTCTCCTCCATGCTCATGGGTAAAGAGAGACAGGTTTGCTGGCCCCAGCAGGTGTTGGTGGGGCAGGGGATTGCTCCCAGAGCTGCTCAAGGGTTTGGGGAAGGGTCAGCATGGCTCAAACTTGCACATTTGAGAGACTGCAGGGCCTGCTGCCAGTGTCCTGAAAAGATCACACCACAGAGACAAACAGGGCTAAAAGTCTCCTCTGCCTCCCTGCCTGGCTGCTGTCCAGGACAAGGAGAGAGCAGCCCTGTTATGATTTAGAAATAAAGAAAAACTAAAATAATAATAATAATCACTTTCTTTTTCCTTTGCCAGCTCACCCAGATCACTGGTACCTCATTTCATAGGGTGCAGCTCCCACAGCCACATGCTCCCTCACTAGAAAAAACGAGTCAGTGAGCTCACATGACCCTTACCCATGGCTGGAGGAGATGCCTAAAGGGGGATTGATGCTAACCAGAACCCAAACCTTAATGAACCAGTAAGGAAAAACATTGCAGAAGGCCCCATGAGATCCCTGCCTGCTCCTCCAGCTCATGCCATCATGCAGCTCCAGCAGCACATTTACTGGTTATCACCGCTGTAAATCAAAGCAGAATTAGCATAATTGTTCAGGTCTGGGGTTTGCTTTTACTGAGGTCATAAACAAGCTGATGACACTGGGGGTTTTTTACACCACGTTGTAATTGTGCTGGCAGCTTAATTTCCACACCCTGCTCACCTATGCTCGTTTGCCACAGAGTTAAGGGCAACTTTCTTCGAAAGAAAACCAACTGTTCTAGGAACATATCTGAATTCAGCAATAATTCTGTCAATCCAGTGGGCTGCCTTTACTTCTGCTTTCCTTAGGAGACAATCATTGCCTGCTGGGACTTTATGCATAGATTGCTAACTTGCTGTGCATATACTGATGCAAAGATTGAGCTTTGTAATTTAAATAACAGACTGTGGAATTGATGACTGACACAAATATGGTCATTCACCCAGCTGCAGAACACTGCATCTAAGGCTTCAGCAGGAAGGTGGAGGAAATGTATTGCTTTTTCAAGGGCCAGAAACACAGCCTGCAGCCATGGCCATGACATGTAGGACACCATAATAATACATGAAAACAAAAGCAGAACGTGGTGAGCACTCCAGACCAGAGGGTTCACACTGTGTCCTGCTCTGAGCAGAGAGGCTTTCTTCCATTTACTCACCTGACTGGATCTTCAACTCTGTCATGATGTTCCTTCTTGCAAGGAGATTGGGGAAATGAAGTGGGATTTAGTAAAATCCTGGTGCGGGTTCCGTGTTCTTGGGAAGGGTAGTTGGGGAAGACTCATCCACTCAAGGATAGCAGCCCCTCTCTGCTGGACTGAGTCATACCCACCAGCACTGCCTGCACCAGCAAAGCAGAGGCAAGGTGCTCCCTCAAGCCTCCATACTGGGCTTTTTAGCCTGGACACACTGTGATTTACCCCCAGGCATGTGCTTCTCAGGTGGTGGTGGGTCCCACAGTGTCTCCAGTGCCCGCAGTGGTCATCTCAGGGACCCACAGTTGGACCCCAGGACTGGAAGCATTCTGAGAAACAGCACTGTGCAAGAGGATCATGGTACAAAAGGTCTGACAGACCCCTTGCTAGCAGGTGTAGAGCTGTGGAGGGCCTTCTGAGGATGGATGAAGCTCACAGGTAAGTGAGAAGAGGGTGTGGGTGGACATGAGTGTGGGCCAAGGATGGGCAGAGCCAGACTGACAGTGCTGGTCCTGGTGAGGAGTTATCTTGCAGAGCAAGACTAGGGTACTGTAGACAATCAAAATGACAGCAAGAGTACAGAAAATTATTGTATGTACCTGTTCAGGTAGAATAAACCTCCTTAATCTGGTGTGTCTCCTTTGACTATCAAAAAAGGCTTTTTTCATTCTTCCTTCTTTTTTTTTTTTTTAAGGTGATAAATACATTTTCTTTTTGAAAAGAAACAAAGACTCTGACAAGGCCTTTAATCATTAAATCAGTATAAACAACATTATAATACATTAGACTTGGAATTGATAAACTGTGATTATGTATCAACTAATTAAATTAGTACTGACAGCTTTCAAATAGCAGGAGAAAAAGGCAAAATATATTCCTTGTTTTCTGGGATGATTTTTCGTAGAAGTGGAGACAGATGAAATGTAAGCACTTTCCATCTGGGAACAAGGAAGCACAGAGGAAACACCCTCACCTAAAACACAACCACTCCTAACACTTACCAGGAAAACTATTTCACAAGTGGGAGCTGAGCCTGGTCAACTGTGAGTAATAAGCAGCAAGCTGAAGTTCTCCTTAAAATAAAATCCAAGAAGTATGCACTGGAAAAGACTAATTACAGCTGCTGTGCCACTGAATGAGAACTACCAGTCTTCTGGCAGTAACTTGAATTTCATTGTTTGGGAAGATGAAAGCCTTCATTCGGCTGGGGATCAGCATAAAGACATTTCATAAACAGGAGTGAGACAAACTGTATTTATTCATGAGTATCATTAATACCCTTTTGAGTGTTCTTATAATAATTTAGGGTTGCTATGCAACACACAGGTCCAAACCTGATTCCAGCAGCAGCAACAAAGCAGATCATCTGCTGGCTTTGATAGGACCTGAAGAGACCCTGCACAGACACTGATTACTGCATCCAGCATGGTATCCCAGCTCTATGTTTCCAAGTGAACTGCAGCTAAATGCAGCATAAGCACCCAGACCACTGCTATGCATGCCTATGTTTCCATCCCAGGGAAGAACAGCAACTGGGGGAACAGAAACACCTCCCAATCCAAACTCTCGTTATATATAACAGTTGTCAATTTGTAAGATGTTGCTTTCTATATATGAGCTTAATTTACATGTTAATAACACCAAAGCCCATGGTATTAGAGGGAGAGAGTAGACTAAGGAGAAAGTGAAGTGGGGAGGAGACAGCTGAGGTTTCTGTTTGAAATCTTGTCAAAACTGGGGACTTTGAAATGTTTCAATAAGCGCAAAATAAAAATCCATCCATTAATTTTGGTTGTATTTCATACAAGGGCTCCCTAGTTACACACCAGTTTTTCTCTCCTGGAGACTTTTGCAGGTAGCTGCATTTCCCTCATGACAAACCTTGACTGTTGTGGTTTTGCTTCTTCATCACCTAAGTCCCACCTGTGTCTGCAAGAGCCAAACACACCACAGTTGGTCCTTTGGCCTGACAAAAATCCACAGCGTGACGCACAGTGAGCCAGCCCACTGCCTTTCCAGGATTCACAGGGGATGCACTTGTTTCCCAGTGTGGAGGCAGTGGCTGGTTGTGATTAGAAAGTCTGTGTCTAAATGCAGTGGGGAGAAAAGAAACAAAAGGAGAAATACTGCTTTCTTAGCTGCAGGAAGTGGGAAAGAAAATGGAGCTGCTTGGGTCAGCAGAGATGTGGAGGAGTGTGTGGAGGAGGACCAGGCACCAGGAATGGAAAAACTCTGGGCTGAGCATCCTTAACCCCACCGAGGTGTTTCCAGCCCCCATAGATGGAGCCGAGTTGCCCTTAGGCTTTGATGACAGACAGCTCCTGCCGTGCAGTAGCCACACACTGGCAGCTCCCAATCCCAGCATTGCCATCCCCACCACAAGTACTACTTTCCTCATCATCATCTCCACTTGCACCTCCATGTAAGAACACAGTGATGGGCTCTCAGCTGACCCAACCTCCCTTCCCTTTCCACAGCACAGCTCTGGGATTTTCAGAGTATTCTTGTTTATCACCTTTTGCTTTCAGATGCTGAACTCTCCCTTCTTTGAAAAGTTCAATTGAAAGGTTGTGTGTGAGCATGTTCCCATGATAACTGGGCTTGGGACGAATATATGGACAGAACTGGGTGGAGCAAAGACAGACAACTCTGTGTGTTTATCTGGGAGGAAAGCTGCAGCAGGAGGGGAATCACGTTGCTGCCATCCTTGCTAATATCCATTCAGCACCAAAACTTAAAAAATGAAAAATCAGCTTGCTCTGCAAATGACAGCACCAAGAAATTCAACCATCCCCCATTGTTGCACGTCCTTTTGCTTTAGCTGCCCATCCATAGTACAGAAACGTAAGTAAAGCTTGCAAGATCAGTCCAACAGTCAGCTTAGAAGACAGCAGAAAACACTGTTTTCTGTATTTAATTACTTTGCAGTAATGGCCTTTGTCATCAGTTCAGCATTTGGGTTTGCCTCAATGTTCCACTGTCCAGGCTGAAGTAAAAATAAAATTGAAGCTTTCTTCTGACTCTTTTTATTTGGTCACATCACATCCTTGCAAACATACCTAACCAATTCATTTGTGCATGAAAGGACAGAGAGCATCCTTCACGAAGGACCCCTTCTAGCACAGTCAGCATGAGAGCAGAAGTGACTTGGAAAGTGATAATTAAAAGAAAACTTACCCAGGACTTGTAGGATGCATACATTTAGAGAATTGTGGGCAGATGTTCCTCTTCTTTTCTCTCCTTCTTCCCAGGGCTCATAAATGGACATTTTCAGAAGATATGCAGCTTCAGAACAGGAGCTCTGGACACGCTGCAGAGATATGGTCTGGAGGGCCCTTTCCTATCTGCAGTGCTCTTGCCCAAGCCACGAGGGGATGTGGACTCATTGGGTTTACTATGTGCAAAAACCTCAACTTTAAGAACCCCCAAAGTCAACTTTCCAACCTTTTAATACACATCACTTAACCAAACCCATCACAGAATAACAAAGAAGTATAACCAGTGCCAGAAAAAGTCCTGCAGCCAGCAAGATTCTCCCGCATATTTTATCTTACAATCCACTGTACTAATACTTAACCACCACACCAAGCAGGTGGAAGTTTGAGGGCCATTGAGCACTGTGAATTTTCCCAATGCATCACAATTACCAAAACACCTGTGCTAAATAACTTTGCGCTGAGCCACTGTGAAAATTCACAGAGTGCTCAATAGCCCTTGAAATTTCTCATTTCTAACCAGCAGTGGAGTGCCTGAGTGCTCACACATCACACCAGAGCACAACGCACATAAGGACACTAGTTCAAGACCCTCACAAAGGCCCTTTTCTCCTCGGCTGGAAGTTATGTGGTCCCTGTGATTTTCAAGCTGCTCCTACTTTGTCTCCACAATTACACTCACTTGGAGTTGGTGAACTTGTGTGAGGAGACTCCAAACACAGTCAAGCTCTCTAGCTTCTCTGGCCCCCCTTCCAAGCAAAGCACACCTGCCTGTCTCAGGACCTTCCTTTTCTTCTTGCATAACCAAGACAAATGCCATGACAGGCTGATCCCAAGCTCAGGACAGGCCTTCCCACACTTCCCATCCCATTCACATGGGGATGCTGGAGAGGGACCAAGGTCTCAGCCTGACCCTTGACACAGCAGCAGTTGAGGACAAATTCAACCCTGGGATACACAGAGCAGAGCAAGGCTCAGTGCACGACCAGAAGCTCTTTAGTGGTGGTAGCAGACAAAAGACTACACAAGCCTCTGCTTCATCTGGCTGGAAAGGAGGACAAGAACAGATTGGAGGGGTTTCAGCAGGCAGAAGCAAGAAGAATGGGAGGTTGACAAACCTTCCTTATAGCAGGGAACTAGATTCAATCCATTTAGTCTGTCCCTGGGAAGGTTAAGAGGTGACCTGAGAGTGGTCAGCAATCACCTACACAGAGAAAGGAGTAAGAACATAAGGAAGATAAGGCTCTTTAATCTGACAGATGAAGGCATCTTGAGATCCAGTGGCAAAGGCATTTCTACAAAGAAATGAAACTGTTCTTGGTGCAGAACAGTTAATTAACTAACCAGTGGAACAATTTACCTGAGGATGCAACAGATTCTCTGTCACTTCAGCTCTTTAGATTAGAGCTCTGTGGGACATCTGAATTCCACCAGAGCATCTGGCTTTTGAAGACTAGTGCAAGCAGTGGTCCCAAATTAAATGTATTTTAGAGTTAGTGATGTTAAAATATTACTATTTTTGGTACATTGGCTTAGGAACATTGTCACAAAAGTCTTATTTTCTCATACAGTTCTCTAGCATTTAATGCTGTAGACGGTTCTGACTATAAAATTATATAAATACATCAATGCAGGAATACAAAGTAAAATAAAAACCCCAAAGAATCAGTAAGAAGAATATCACATACATGCAAATCAGACAGGAAGGCTCAAACCATGGCTGCATAGGACATCTGTCCCCATGCCTTTCCCAAAGTGACCTATCCCAAACAGACTCACCAAAACAGAGAGCAAAAGAACCAAGAAAAAACAAGCTCTGGAAAAGTATCTTTCTGCTTAAACCACAGTTAATGATGGTCCCTGAAGGATTTCTACCTCCACAAAAGCAAGTGGAAAACCCCAGGTCCCCCAGGCAGTACCTGGCTCCCAGCTCAGGCTCCTGAGATTCCCTCTCTGGGTCAGGATGCTTCAGGGCAACTCAGGCTCTTTCTCAGGGCACACAGAGCCTATGCAGGCTCCAGCCCCATCTCCACAAGTTGGGTGTTTCCCAGCATTGCTCTCCTGTGGCCACAGGCATCTGTCAAATTTGCCCTTGCTCCCTGCCACTGTGCATCCGCAGACAACAAGGTTGTGTGACCACAGTGCTCCTCCACAAACTGTCAAATGCCCAAGCAGAAAAACAATTTTAGCCTTCCACATAACTGGTTTATTTGTTAATAGCAAATAATAAAAAAACCCCACCAAACAAAAATTACCATACTCCGGCTGTGTAGAAGACTTACTTAACTGATAGCCCAGGCTTTTTCTTTAAGCAATTCTAAATGGGTGGTGTTGTAATCAGCCACCAAATAACCACAGTATTGCAGCCAAAGACCATTGTAGACTGCCCAGAAGTTGCATGACTTCTCTATGCTGCACAGAGAGGGAATAATCTAAGTCCCATTATAATTATAAAAAAAAAAATCTAAATGACCTCAGCTGTTAGGTCAATGTCAATAAAAGTGACTCTCAAATATCTAAATTGGAAGGCTTCCACAGATGCCATTCCCTCTCCAGGACTGAGAGACCACATCAAATGTCAGTAGAAGGTTGATTTGTTTTTAATTGACACCTGAGCTTTATTTGCCTGGCTTCTAAATTGTTCTTCCCCTCCTTTCTGATTAGGAGAGCTTTCAGATCTTACACAAAGGGTTCTCAGGCTCTTTGTTCTGCAAGAACATTCTTTTAAATAAAATAAAAAAAAAAAAACAAAAACCACTCTAGACAAAAACCTCACATCTGCAAACAGAAATGCAGGAAGACAGCCAAAAATAAGGTCCTGAGCATTAACATTTAACTATCGCTGTATTTCACTGTGTGCCTGTACATGGCTTGTATAAAGGCAGGCACCCTTACACTTCGTGTCCCCTGGAAGGAGGCAAGTACACATCCTTCATTCATAATTAATGGCCCAGCTTTTCCAAAAGCACTAACAACTGCATCTGCTTCTGTCTGTGGAGGATTTGACCCTCAAGGTTTGGCTTCACCAGACTAATGCTCTGCTTGCAAAATAGCAGAGGACATGCTGGAGCCAGGATTTCTCACCTGTATCCCAGATGTACCCAAGCCAATGGAAAACATAAACACAATTCCTCTGAAATCACAGCTGACTTTCCCACCCATTCCAAACACAGTGGGCTTGGCTTCCAAACACTCACATTTCTAAGGTGCTCAGTGTTTAGGATTGGGAATAAGACCCCTGAAGCCTCAAGCAAGCCTAAAGCTCTCAGCATCCCACCAAACTGAATTACTACTTTATTTCAGGCCATCATATCGCTCAGGGGACAGGCAGACTGACACCACCATTAGTGCAGAGCTGTCCCTGCACCAAGCAGTCAGCACTTCGGCTCTCAGCAGGGCAGCAGCAATGCTCCTGCCAGTTTGGTTGCTACTAAAAGGCATCAAAAGCCACCTGGAGATGGACTGATTGGTTTTAGTTTCTTGTCACCTGGCCCATGGAGTGAGATACATCCTGAGTATATTTGTTTTGCTGAGGCAACCAGAAAGCCTTCCCAAAGCATGTTCTGTGCTGCCAGAGGACTGACACCAGTTTGCTTTTAAGAGGGCACAGAACTTGTTGGCTAGTGTAGACCCAACCTGAAAATAACTCTCCATTTCTTTTTCTGTTGGCTTTTATTTGTGCTTCTCTCTATAGGGTAAGACAGAGAAATCTTGGGCCCCCTTGGGAGGCATCTTAACACAGAAAATAAAAGTTGGCCCCACTAGAAGGCATTGAGGGCTCTGGATGTGCCAGAGAAAGCCTTCCATGCCAGGGCCTTCCACAGCTGGTGATGCAAAGTTGCTGCAGTTACATGCTGGCAGCTGCCCTGAAAGGCAGGGCTCAGCCAGGGACATTGCTCACCACTGTCCATCATGCTTCATCTTCACCATTCATCCTGCACTACAGAAGCCATTGTAATACTTTAGTGAGGTGTGAAGACAAAAAATATCAAGAATAATGTATGGCTTACACCCTCCTTCAACCACGTTCCTTCTTCCAAGAGCTACTGTCTCCTAGGTGCCCATGGAAGTCCATCAACAATATAATCTAAAAGTCAGACTCTATAGATCACAAACTACCTCTAAAATAATTCCTTCTGAGAGTAACTCTTCATTGCCAAAGGCACTGAAGGCCTAGGACAGATAATAACAAAAAGGTCCCCACATTAAAGCAACAAGTTGGAGAGTGCTGTGAGACTTGGCTATAAACTGTGATTTTTAAATTTTTTTTTGCATAGTTATTCTGCAAGCTTTGCTTTATTTTTCCACTCATCACATGAGGTTACTCTCTGCAGCAATGACTGCCCATAGGCATGCCAATCTTTGGTTCCTTGGTTTCAGCAAAGCATTTTGCAGATGGGAGTCCCCTGAAAATAGCATCCACAAATGTAGAAATTCAGCTTCTTTCTCAAGAAGACCCCAAATGGGTCCAGAAGACCCTGGTCAAAAGGAGAATACACCTTGATACACTTATTCTGCTTTTACCTCTGTGTTGTCTGTTTCCATCTTGCATGGTTCTACTTCGCAGTAACTGGTGAAAACCTCTAAAGGGGTGACATGGAGGAAACAAAGCTGAATAAAACCCTCATGTATTTATCAAAGAGACAAAAAAAGTTATAAAAACCCTACACAAAAACACCACAACAAACCAAATCCCCCCCCAAAAAAAACCAGAAAACATCAAGCCAAGTAATTTCAAATGTCAATCTACTTTTGTGTGCTTTGTTTCATTAAGTTTACTTTATGACTCATTTGTAACAAACTGGATGGCTAATGTAACAATTTGTAACAAACTGATGGATAATGAGTGCTTGCATCACAAATGTCTGTGTGCTTAAGAAATCACTCATGCTCCACAAGGAGGGACTGGATAACAGAACCAGAGTCCTCTCATTTGCCAAGGTGTTTGGTGGTCTAAGCAGGAGTAGAGATGTCTCAAGCAGCACTGAACTGATAGCTCTAGCAATGAAGCACTCACATCACTGCCAAAGCATTTGAGCCCTGTGGAGACAGCCCAATCCTTTGCATTTGAGTCTGCCAAGATGTCACAAGAGCACATCTCTGAGCACAAGGTGGTTTTGGGGTAACTATCTCCCAGGTGGATGTCCCAGCAGACACCCATGTTGCAGGTGGGCCAGCAGGTCTCCCAGATGGAGATGCTGCCAGCACAGGCTTAAAAGTCACAGGATGGCAAATGTCTGAGGCTGCAGAAGTCTAAACATCTAACTCATTGGTCTTGGTGATGGTCCTTCAGTTCAGCATCAGATATAGCTCCACCAGAAATTATCCAAGCCCCATTCGACATCACAGCCCAAGATGTCCAGGCTTTAAAAACACAAGGAAAACCTCTCCTGTCACAAGCTGCTCATATTTCAGACTGAAGGTGTCAGGTGGACAAACACGAAGTGGAAACAAGCAGAGGGTGATATCACATTAAAACAGAACAGGCTTTGTAGATTATTTCATTTCCCATGCAGTATTAGCCCCTTATATGGAGAAACTCCAGCATCTTTATGGTTTATTGAACTTTCTTAATATTTCAGCCATAAGTGATTCAACAAGGAGTCAGATACCTATGAAGGCATTAGAATTCCTAAAATTCAAGACTTCTGCATGCTCATCCTTGGCTCTGCCTGTCACCTGTCTCCTTCAACCAGAATCATGAAACACCCAAGTGAGGCAGAGAGTCTTCACATCTCCCCTCCCCACCCACCAGCCTGCTCCCAAGAGTTGCTTCAGTAACAATAACTGCTGGCATCTCCCGTATTACAAGCAGCTAGAAATGAGCTGATCAAGCAGGGAAAAAAAGCACCCAGGATGGAACTGCAGGCAAGCTGCAGGTGTTACAATAATTATAAGAGTTTGGCAAACCATGGAACAACACATGTTCCTGAAATGACAGCACAGGCTTTTATACTTTATTGCACATCTGTGCACAAGTATCTCAACCCCTCTCCCAGGCATTTTGAAAGTACACCAGAGTCACACAAAGCCTTTGGGTGAAGATCCAAACTCTCAGCAAAGCAGTAAACAGGATCACAGCCTGCTTTGCTCCCTCATGATGGCCAGCTGTTGAGGATGTGAACAAGTTGCATGGTGAGAGGTGACTCAGACAGATGCTTCATGACCATTAGAGAGCTGGGGAACTTGTACTTACTGAACACCTCCAGCTATTTTGCTTGGTGAATACATCCCAGCTATGCAGGAGATAAAGTATAGCATGCATGTCCTGCTGTTTGCAAGCTAGCCCTGAGAGAATAAGTAGCCAACAGGAAACATTTCCATTTCTGCTGGCTCCACGATTCCAAATCCTCACCTTTTTTTTTTTTTTAACCTGCTTTTCCCCCACATTTTCTAACACTTTCTAATTTTGTAATAACTTCAGTGTAAGAACAAAGACTCTTTTCCACCAAAGCAACATTAATGACAGCCTGTATTTCCCCATGCCTGCTAAAGCAGAATCCTCCTTTGGAGGGGAAAACCATGCAAGTTTGAGCTTATACTTTTCTGTGCATCCTGTTAATACACATTCCAGTTTCTCACTCATTAATTCTGCAAAGGAGCATTTACGGTGTATTTAAAATGCTTTTCCTCCTTTCCCAGCTCCCTGTGGTGCTGTCCAGTTCCTGATCTGAAGAGCAATCAACAAACAAGCTCTGCCATCCGCCGGGGTTCCTGGCTGCCCAATTAGAATAGCAAACCTCAACATGCTGTTTGATTATACAGCGACAGCAGTCAGCTCTGGCACGGCTCACGGTGCCTGATGCTGGGTTTAGATGTTTATATTTGAGTAACAAAGCAGTGTTGGCCTGGGAAGTCAGCAGGGCTGCTCTGTGCCAAACCACATCCAGATTTACTCACCCAGGACAGGAGGCTCCATTGCAGAGTGTTTAAGCCAACTGGTTGCATGCATGTTGATGGCCATGTCATCACTTTAATTGCTCAGAACATTGAATGGGCAGATTTCTGGCTTGTCAAGGACATTGTATGGAAAAAGAGACATTATTAATCTCTCCAAACCTAGTGGTGAGCAGGTCCTCAAAACATCTGAACAGTGAGTAAAACACACTCAGCAAGTGGGCAGACTGCCATGGCGAGTGACAGCATGGACCATGGCTCAAGGGGAAGGTGCTGCTGGCCAGTGAGTCCTTCTCAAGCTGCTAAATAACTAAAGTTAAAAAGCCTGGCAAGAGAGAGCATAAGCAGAAGGTGATGCTCCATCTCATATAGTTTTCAGAAATACAGATGTATTTCCTTGAGACACCACAAATGTACTTTATGGACCCCTAAACTGGCAACACCAGTAATTCCTTGTTTCAACAGGGTTTAATCTTATCTCCCCAGTGATAGTCTGCAGGAGATGATGGACATCCACTGATGCTAACAATGAAAAGAGCTACTTGGCTGGCCCAGATCAGGCCTGAGGAGCCTGTGGAGAAAGCAAGGACTGCATAGAGGTAGGAGTCCCCGAGAGACAACAGTGTCCCTATTTTCTTGACCTGCCCTTATGTCACCATTTTTCATGCCATTAACATAGGCCTGCAAGGTCTAGCCAGCAGCTCAGTCAGCAAATCTGAACCCAAGTTTAATCTCGGTGCCCTCCCACTGCTGGACCACAGCCTGCTCTGCTGCTTCCCTTGCCCATCACAAAACCATCACAATGCATGGCAAAAGCAGCAGTGTGTTCAGACTCCAGCCAGCATGGAACAGCACCTTGTAGGTGTTGAGCAGACTCTGCTTCAGCGGCAGCAAACTCAATTGGCTACCAAATGCAGAGTCCTTCCCACAGAGCTTCTCAAGAATTTGATTAAAATATATTGTTTTGTATTTGAAACACAGCCTTAGAGGGGAGGCCTGAAGGTCTGAACAGCTTAAGGTCTGTCTTCCAGCAATGCCTTGCTCACTGCAGGGTATCTCCATTCCTGGTCCTCCACCCCTTCCAAAGCCACCCTTCTTCATCCTGCAATCATTACACATTCTTCAGGTCAAAGATTGGGTTTGATACCTACAGATGCTACACTAGTAAAACTAGAATGGCAACTAGTCATTTGTTTTCAGACTTAGTTTTGCTGGTTTCATTTTTTTGTTGTTGTTGATCAGAACAGGAAACATTGAATGATCAGATACTGGGAGCAGAAGGGACAGCATCCTAGTAGAGCTGCACACAGGTTTGGTAACTCCAGCACAGACTATGAACAGATATATCTGTGACTCATTGTCATCAAAACGTGTTTAGAGATTTCAGCAGCACAGAACTGAGACCAGCACCCAGAAGAAAGCACATCACAGAGCCAACCAGCTGCCTTTTGCTAACAGCCTTAAATCCTTCTTAACCACAGAAGGACAAGAAGCAGTTCTGGAAATAAAGGATGATGGTGGTCACTCAGCAGGGGACAGCATTATCCTTGGTGAGCCTCCTCCAAGAGCGCAGCAAGGATCATTAGAGAACTTTCTTGCCCTTCTTTAAACGTCACTAATTCTACCAGAAGCCCAGTTGACCTGCTGTTACCTGGTGGGTGAGCACAGATATGAGACTCATTACCCTAAAGTAAGGCACTGCAGGTCACTGTGCCACCTAAAAAATAAAAAGATGAGAGTCCCAATTTTCCTGTTTTCTGAGCGAAGCAGCCATTTTGCACATCCATAAAGCAGGTCTCACCTGAGCTATTTGTCCTGTACAATAAATAGTCAACACTAACTACTTACCAGCTTAACATTAACAAAAATGTTATATTCCTTCTTCAGTCCTATTTTCAAACATTAGAAGGAAAGACACAAGGGACTTAAACCCGTGTGAAGCCTTTAAGAGAGAACACATTTCTTCCATCTGCATTTTGCAATTAACACCCTAGATTTCCAGCTTTTCTGATTTATTCCCATTCATTTTTCTACTGTACTACCCACTCAAATAATGGAACATTAACAGAAAATAAGCAAAGCTACAAATACCTCTCACAGGTAGTTAGAGCACCCTCCATGAAAATCTTCCTCATCAACCACCTTCCAACTCACTCCCACAACTTTGCATCCCTTTCTTAAGTAGCTAAGTGTTTCCTCCTAATCTCCCTCAGGTGATGCACTTCACACCTGGTCTGTCTCCATTAGCAACTTGGCTACCTCTAATGGATGTAATAGATGTTTGGGTTTTGTTCATCCTGGGGGCTTTGTTGTATTTTGGGGGCTTTGTTTGTTTTATTTTGGGGGGGGGGGGGGGGAGGGTTGTGGTTGGTTTGTTTTTTCTTAAGTCATAGACTGTTCAGATTGGCAGCTACAGCAGAGAAACAGTCCCAGGAACTTTAGTGATAAATGGGCACAGAGAAAGTAATTGAACCAAAAGGAGTCTTGGTAGAGAAAAGACATACAAGACATCTAAGTAGTCCCATCAAAACTGCTGCTGTCAGCCAAAGACCTTACTGGAGGAGGTGGGAGATGACTAGCTCTTTTGCAGAAAAGCCATGTGCAGCTGCGAGGAAGAGCAGCTGCCCTACTCAGATAGCATTTTAAGGAGGGAGACCTTTCTAGACCTTTTCCTTACAATCTCTACGCTCTACAATTATGTTTTGCTATATTTTCACTTGAGGCAAGGCCAAATACTGCTGCCAGGAAGTGACACCTCCCCGCGGATGTTGCATAGCTGTTTGTCAGGGCCGTTTCACACCTTCCTCAGAAGCAGCTGGTGCTGCCCACACCCTAAAAAAGGCTCCCAGAGGCTTTTTGAATCAGTGGCTTGAATAAGCCTGGCAATTTCTACCAAGTTGGACCAAGACAGGCACGTGTTCTAGATCCAGAAGGTGCATAGCAAACCCTGGGCATGGAGTTTGGACTACATTACAGTAGATGCTTGCAGGGTGCAGAGTCAGCTTGAGCCTTCCTGTCCCAATTAGTGTTGGGGCATGCTAACAGGCATTTACAATAAATCTCTCCCACATTAGTAAGCCACTCCCACAGTGGTTGAGCCTGGTGGCAGGGTGAAGAGGTCCTTGCTGGCACTGGGGCAGGTCCCCACTCTGTGCAATGGGTTAAATAAAAGCTTAAATGCCATGCCATGAAAAAACTTTATGTTCTGGTCGCTTCCTCTGATGCTGAAACAGCCTCATCTCCCCAACTCATATTAAGCCCAACCCCCATGGATTTGAATCTTTGCTGAACATAGTCCTAAATAAGTAAATCAATCATTCTCCAGCGTACGATCTGTCACTGCTCGCTGAGCTGCCATTTCTGCTTCCCCTGGCCTCTCCCTAATAGGCTCATATTGACACTTCACAGTGAATGGTACAGATGGGAGCTGCTGGCTATGGGTGTCCCAGAGGGATCCACAGGCCCTGCAGACAGCACCCCACAGCACTGCACACCAGCAGCAGCCTGTGCACACAGAGCTTCATGCCGTGCTAATGACCACGACAAATCGCTGACGATGCTCTGCTGGTTTGCACCAAGCTGCTCTGACGCTGCTGGTTGATACAAACCCTGATGTGTTACTGACAGGGAAACATTAGTCATTCCCATCCACAAATGCCAACCAAATCCCCCATCCTCGCCATCTCCTGCCTGCAATGCAGCTGTGAAAGAGAAGATTACTCTGCATTGCTGGGACCACCTACCCACATTAAACTGAGAAGGGCAAGAGAAAGGTGAGGGTGTTGGGCACAGCACACTGTGCCCCCCACTGAAGAAGGGTCTACCTCTGTAGACACCAAGCCACCTTGTGGAAATACTTCTACATTCTTCTGATTCATGGATTTCAGACAACCACTGTAAAGGACTAAGCCACATGCATGAAAAAGCCACTATTCCTCCCCATTTCCCATACTTGAATTTCAAACACCAGTGTAGAGACTTCAGCATCCATAGTCAGGCTGCAGCAAGAGCTGTCTGCTGTTTGAAGCAGGGGCTCATCTACACTAGGGAAACTGGTAGGCATTGAAAGCAAAGGCATAGCACTGCCACATGCAAAATCTGTCTCGCTCTATGTGCAGCTTAAACTTAATGCTCTGAAATGGACCAGACCTCCTGGGACAGGCTCACACTGGAGACTAGCCTAGGCTGTGGACTGGCAGCCCTACAGTTGGGCAGTGGCTGTGCATTAACTTCCCCATAAAATTAGTATCTAAGGGGTACACTGATGACTAGCTTACAAATTCTCCTGGCCCCTGATAAAACCCTACTTGTGCCTTGCTAGTTTGCCTCACTCCCTCACCCTACAAGCCCTATATCAGCTTTTATCATTGTAGCTACAATCACATTAAGTCTATGTATTAATTAGTAAGTCATAAGTTTTCCTCCCCATGAGCTTACAGGAGTTCATTCTGGGTCTATGAGCATTTCCAAGGCATAGAGGAAAACACAGTACTCTGCAGGGGAGGGAGGAATACCTGGCAGGTTGGCCGAGCTCCCAGTGTTTCACTGGTCACAGCAAGGAACAATCCAGGGAGATGTGTTTTGTGGCTTTTTTCTAATGAGGTCAGGTGTCATGGTATTTTAGGTGGATTAAGGGTCTGCAATCACATGCTTCATCTTTGGTTTTCATGAGCTGCTCTCTGCTGTGTAGGGCCTGAGGCTGAATCAATCCTTGCTGTACTGGAGCTTCCTCTTTTGTGTAATTAGCTCAACATTTCTAGAAGAGCACCGTGGCCTCATCAGCAGGAGGTCTTTACACACATCATTAACCAGACCTCGTCTCCAAAGGGCTGAGTGATGGTAGCTCACCACTCTGGTCTGCCCAGGGACCTGACCCTGGGGGCTCAGTGGAGGAAAGTAAGACTCCTGCTGCCCATGGAGACCTGGACTGCATGTCAGCAGAAGCCTCCAGGAGGGTTCCAATGACAGCTGCTAAGAGAGCACCCTGAAGCATGGACATGTCCCACAAAACCGAGGGGAAGCTGCTGTAGGAGGGCTGAGGGCACTCTCACACTGCAAAGGCAGGCAGCTCCCCTTCTCCCTATCCCATAAAGGTTCTGCTCCAGGTTGAAGGTCATAAGCACAAGAGAAACATAAACCCTGAGCATGCAAGAGAGAGAAGGAATCAAACAGCTGAGCTTCAATCTGAGATGGGAGGTGGGGTGAGAAGTATTCAAGGAGGACAGATTTAAAATAGACAAACTGCAAGCACCCAAGATCAATTTAAGCTCCCCATTCCACACAGCTCAGTCCAAGAGGGCATAGACAATTTCTAAGGGAGAAACAAACTGTGGAGGGGCACAAAGAAAATAGGTGATGAAAAGGGCATGACATACGGAAGAGGTGGAAGCACATGCAGCCCCAGAGGCATCCTCTCATCTTCTCATCCCCCACCTGCTCCCCCTGAAAAAATCTGCAGCAAAAATCTTTGCAAAGCACTGTGAAATGTGGTGTTCTGTGTAAAGTTTTTCAAGTCCAAACCAAAACAGTTTTCATGAAGGAAAGCTGCTTTAAAAGTAAGAGATGATTCAAAGGATGACACATCCTTAGTGCCTGCTGAGGAACTCCAAGGGGAACTCCAGCTGAGGAGCTCACTGCATACTAAAGTGCACTGAGCTGCTCTCACAGCAGCTCCTGTGCATGACACGCTCCATATCACAGGATAACCTTAAGGGGAATAGCTTTGAAAATCCAAAATTAGACGTTGCTATTAGACATTACCAGAGAAGAGATGCTGGCTTCTAATGTTGCTTCCACCCTGAGACGGGTTTGTGCAGGTAGGAAGGAATGTCATGTTTGTTTGCATTACTCACCAGGATGAAAGACATTAAGAACATTCACTGACAGCCCATTTCTGCCTCTCGTGGGCATGTATCAGCCTTCACTGAACTCCACCAACAAAGCTACTGACAACATGTGCAGCCTCTGACCGGGGCTACTGCATGTTAGTTTGCTAGACAGCAAGACCTTGATCAAGTTCATTTTCAGAGGAAGATACTAAAAAATCTGAATTCTAGTACAGGGTGTGACAGTAGAGAACAACCAACTCTACGTATCCACCTGGAAACTTCCTACCTGTACATCTCTGACCCATTCAGGACAACCTCTGCAGATGCTACTTTATTGGCAATAGCAGAAAGTAAAGCATCATTCCAGGAGACAAATCTATGTTTGTTCCATAGAGATGGGACATGGTAACAACTTTAATGGCAACACTAGTTTCAAATACATGACCTGCTGGCAGATGACTCCATAGTCACTGGACAGAGCCCTTCTCCATAAATACTCAAGAAAGAAAGAAGGCTGAAACAAAGATACTCATCAACCCCAAATCAGTGTCCATACATCCATTCATCTACATAACACACTAGAGGCAAAAGCTGAGCCAATGTCAGAAAAAGGTACTTAGCAGAAAAGGAAAAATACTTCCTCCTATGCCAAATTATCAGGCTGCCAAGGAAAGAAACCTTGTCATCTATCATTCATGCACTACATACAGCCCTCTCACTCCTGCAGCCTCTTCCTTCCTTCCTCTCAAAGCTGTTTGCAAACATAAATGAATAAAGCCTCTCACCTCCCGTGAAGCTGGTAATTTGTTTTTATTAATACATAAATGATAGAGGAAATTAATTAAGGAACAGAAAGGGCAAGAGGCCCAAGATCACACAGCAAGAGCACTTTAATTGCTACATTCTGGCCACTTAAGAGTAGAGCCTGCATGTTAATGCTTTCCTGCTCTGCAGCAAGCATTTGCAATGGACAAGGTTTCCCTAGACTAAGGACTCCTCCAGTCCCAGCTAGCTTTGCAACTTCGCAACACTGGAGGCAGGAAGTTTTTCTTCACATTCACACCATCACCCCTCCGTCCCCTGGTTTAATTATTATTTATGCTGAATATAAATAGCAAAGGAGATGATCCTAAGATGAATAATGAAAAGGCAACAAGAGACAAAAAACTGCTCTAGTCAGCTAGTACCATACCTGCTTTATATTAAATATGACTTAGCATTGGATCTCTGCATACTGGAGGAGGAAGGGTGAGTTTTAGGGCCATTGCACAATATGAACTTCCCCAATGTATCAGAGTTACAGAACCTCCTGTGCCAAATAACTTTGTGCTGATCCATGGTGGAAATTCAGAGTGTTCAACAGCCCTTGAAATTTCTAATTTGTGTGTTCCCACAGAGGACTGGTGCATTTCTTGCTACTGTACTGTGCATTGGACATGGGATCAGGTACTCTTTGGAGCCTGACCGTGCTCCCTGAAACTTGTGGTTCTACTTAATTATTAAGTAAAGCATAGCTATCTGCTTCCCCATTTGCATCTGCTGTTTTTAACGGCGAGAAAATACATCCTTTTGAAACGCTTACCTAGCAAGAGGTATTAGGGAAAGTGAAAGCTATTACACATGCACAGTTCAGAGCAATTAGTCACAGTGGCAGAAGCACAGGCACAACATTAGTTCTCAAGTCTCCCTCCTGCCTGCTTCCCCACTGGAGCAGACACAGAAAGTGAAGGCTACACTCAGCACCACCATCAAGTGTCAGTCAGATTCCTCAGCACCCACCATGCTATTAGCAATGCAATGCCCTTTGGCCAACATCTCCTACAGCTTTGCAAGGCTCTAAACTGGACCCAGGCTGTCAGAGAGACTGACCAAGGGGCAGGACACAGAACAGGTTTAGCTATAAGGAAACAAGAGTTTTCTTTCTCCATTTCCCTGCAGCTGATGTGATCCCACTCAAGAAAATATCCCCTGTGGATAAAATACTAAGCTAAGTGCATGTAGAAAGGGAACACAAATAGCTAAATTCTGTTCAAGTGAAGATTTCTTCCCCTGACAGTGCTATTCTAGATACATCACTGCATATTTGCAGTGGAGGATGGAAATACTTCTGGCATTAAAGATAGTGACATTCTTAATTTATCTCACATGTGGGAAGGTATGCGTGGGAGAAGTGTGAGTTACTCTTTGGAATACATCCTATGCAGTTCAATAAAGAATAGTACACATTTCCTCCAGCACTTTTTTTAATAAAGCTCAAAATTGTAATAGAAGATTCTTTGTAAGAGTTCAGGAAAAAAAAAAACAACAAAGGGAAATAAATCTCATACTGTGCTCCATCTTTTAGGATTTCTGAGTACTGTATGTATATAAAAAGAGATTAAATTATTTTAAAATGGAATCCAAATTATTCTGCTTTTACAACACTCTTGAGCACTTACTCAAGTCTGCTCTCTGATCTGAATATCTTTACATTCTGGATTTTCCCCAATTTTGAACAAGTATGTGGCTATAGTTGTGCTGTGGCAATGAAAACCTATGCCTGAATAGCCTATGGGCTGTGTCTCCATTCCTTGGAGGGGTCCAGAGCTGGGAGGAGCCACCAGCCCAGAGAGTTCACATCCGGAACCCTATGAGAAGCTGGGTCTTGTGATCTTTGATGTGAATGTCCAAGGCTGCCTTTGCTGAATACTCTTTCCCTGTGCTTGCTACACCATGCTCTGCAGCCACACAGGATGTACCTTCCATGCATGGCATTGAAATCAGCCTCCTCTACATACTAGAGGTGCTCTGGCTGGGAGCTACTGCTCCAGTATTTGCTGCAATCAGCAACCATCATCTGCACTAACGCAAATGTCTTCACCCTCAACCTGTTCCTAAAATAATAATAATAATAATAATAAGAGTCTGGTGGTTTTCAGGACCTGAAGGCACTCTTGCTGTTATTAGTTAAAACCTTTCTTCACAGCTCTGGGGAGATTTGCCCTGCCCAAGCTCTGGCTACCTGGCAAAAACAGCCATCCTTGCATGGGCACTTCAACATTGACCCACAGCATCACTTTAGCTACACTCTGAGCCTGGCGTTCAGCCCTAGCCCTGCACCCTCACCAATCTAGACAGGTTGGCAAAACCATTTAATGAGCAGGTAGGCTAGCAGTTGAAGGCTAGCACATGCAGAAGTGTCTTCATGTGCCCCAGGAGCTGCTTGAGTTCCTCATGGGAAATTGCAGAGTAAGGATGCTACAGGGCAGAGATGGGGAGTCCAGATCTGCCCCTGAACATAAGAGCTGCAAGTAGTCTATTTTCCTCTGGCTGACAATACATTAGTAAACCTATTTTTGTTGTCCATTGATATTCACGGAAGACCTAAAGATAGTCTGTTATTGTCAACAGAAAATGTTATTCAACTCCCTAAAAATATCAGGAACATAGATTATGAAAAGTTTGTTTTCCCTGGTAATGCACTTTTTCATTATTGCCCTGTATTAAAATTAAATTGCTAACATAAGGACAAGCAGATGAATCCATGGTTATGATAGCATAGAAAAATGTCAATACAAAGCTTGTACGCTGTATGCTCCTTCAGTATTTAAAGATTCTTATCTCTAAAATAATATAAACTGAAACACATTGTGAGGATCTCATACTATTAAATAAAGCAATGCTGTTCATCTTGCTTCACTTCTGGGTGCTGTCGTCAGGCAATATATAACATTGGAATGGAAGCTTCAAGACTGCTCTCTAGGTTTGCCTGCACAGGAAGACAGTGTAGTCATTGTTCAAAAAGTGACTAGGATTTTGGTTTTGTGCCTGTAAACCCAGTCTTAACACTGGCAAAAATACTGTTGAAAGCTCTAGAATTGTGTACCTACTCCAATCAAAACAAGCCCATCCCAAACCCTGGCTCACAGCATCTTTGTAGTGGGAATAATGTGCTGTCCATTTTTGGTGACAGAAAAAACCAGCAACTTGAGTACTGAAATACTTCCTAATATAATAATGACTTAAGAGGTCAAAGGAATTGTATAAGTTTCAATTCTATATATGATCATAAAAGTAATTGAGAAATAAACTGCTGTTTCAGAAATGAACACATTCATACATTCTTCAAAGATGCTTTACAATGACAACATTTTCCTGAAAATGTATTTTCTTTTCCTGGGGTGGCAGCATGCTGAGGGGGAGGTTGCAGCCAATCTCCATTGAGTGGAATGGAATCTCATTGCCCTGCACATTCCCCCGGCCCAAGAGCTAGTGCTGACAGCTCCAGCTTCATTCCGGAAAAGTTCCTTGGAATACACTCTTTCCATCAGAGTCAGTATTCAACTTGGTTTTCCTTTTTAGCTACTGAGGAGTAATTTGATTTGCAAAATACTTATTTTCACACTTGTTTTAAAGTAGTTTCATCACTAAGCCCTGCATAAATACATGGGAGCAGTGATTGACAGAAGAAGGTTACCAACAACAATCACTTTGAACCAATTGATTGGGAAGAGCTTTTGATGGAAACAACACATGCAATGATAATTTCTTTTTTATTTCACAACCATTTTCCTTGGGATTATTCCCAGGATTCTGTACAAGATGCACATTCCCCATGAAACCACTGGCTGGTATGGACACTTGGCAGTCCCTGAGAGAGAACTAACATGAGAGCAGGATTAAAGTACGTGAAGTTGTATGAAATCAGGCTCTCAAGTCTCTGAACTCAGTGCAAACCCCACATTACACGCACCACGATCAGCTCTGCTAGCCCTTAGGCTCTCTCAGGAGATCAGAAAGGAAACCACAGCTTTGTTCTAGGAAAGGCATAAAGGGCTTCAGAAGACACATTACCAAAGAGCTCTGCAGGCATGGGCCAGAGAGCAGCATTTTGTTACGTAGTCTCACCTTGCTGAATACACACCCTTGGCTTCTGAGGCAAAAGAATAGGGATTGGGTTTATTTCCCTAAACTCAGTTGGTTCTCTCTTTACTCTTTGGCCAGCTGTTGAAGCTTATACTTCTATATATTGCTGCTTGGAAAATACTAATACAAAATAATATGGACAAAAAACGTGACTGGTTGTCAGAGTCTCAGGGGAGCACAAAATGACAAAATAATTCCAGACAATTTCTGCCTTTCTTGTAATGGAAAAAGTAAATGGAAGTATCAGAGTAACACCTCCATCCAGTTACAATTAAGGAATTGACTTTTCCCATCTCAAGTCGGAAGAGAGCAAAAAAAAAAATCTGACAACCCCAGTTTAGAAAAGTGCCATAGGAAAAGCAGCTAATTCAGTCCTTAATATAGGGTCTTAATACAAAAGAAACAGTACATTATACAAACTAATACACCTACTGAATTTTAGTCTAAATGATTCTTATCTCACTTTCACTTCTGTGTTTTCACTAATTGGGCTTCTGTCCTTTGTCATTTGAACAGCAGTGTTTCTGGGGATCCTCTTGTTCCTGTTATAAAAATGTAATTTATATGCTCCCATAAAATAACTGTGGCTTTGTATTAGGTTGTATTAATGGGTGTGCTTTAACTGCATAGCCGGATAATTTAATATACTGGAGAGAACACACAGAGTATATAGAAAGCTTGCCTAGTGTTTACATAGTCTTCCCACACATTTTGCCAAAACTGTATTGCTCCTAGTCCTGTGACATGCTAAACAAAAACAAATATGAGCACCAACAAGGGCAAGCCTCTAGAACAGAAACACGCAGTATGGAAATACAAGTGTTATTTACCATAAATCATATGGCTGAGATCTTTAAAAGCAGCTCCTTCCCTATAGGATCTTGATGTTACTGAAAGGAGTCACCCCTCAGGATGTGATACTCCCTGCAGGAGAGCTGAGCATTAATGCTCCACGATTATGCTTCATGAGCCCTCTCCATATGCCAAATGCAAAACACATGTAGCTTAGAAATCCAGGCTCTATCCTACAAGCAGCTATGCAAAGGCTCAGCCTTATTCATGCAAGTCCTCACAAGTAAAGAAAATGGTAGAATTAATTATGCAAGTTGGAATTTATGGGCTCAGGTATTTACATAATGATTACAATTAACAACATGTTTATATCCATTTCTATTCTTCATCTACGTGCTTGACATTTATAGCAGTCATACAAATTATGCATTTAAAGGAAAAGGTAACTCAAAGTCAGCCAAGAAAAGCTCTCTTTGGGATCACACTGGAACAAAAGCTGCACAGAATGGAAGCTGTCCTCAATGTGTGTCTGCCATGAATGATGCTGATGTATTTGTGATCCAGCATGTGAAACATTAGACCTCCAAGTACCCTGAGGTCTGCTCCTCACCCAGAAACACAGGTGGCAGCAGACTCATGTTCCCACCACGTGACAATGCTGACAGCTGAGAACAAACTCATGCTGCAGAGCAAAGGTGACATCAGATGGCAAAGGGCTTCTAGGCAGACAAACTTACCCACTCAAAATGAAACCTGTCCCTTTGAATGCAATACACCTCGAGCAGCCCACAGTGCTCCATGCTGAGGACAGTTCTGGGCAGTGACCTGACCACAGACCACACCTTGGTGCTGCAGAAAGGCACAGCACATCTGCTGCTGTAGGGCATGGGGTTAAGCAACTCCTCACCAACTGAAAGTAAAACCCATCAGGGGTGGAAGATAAAATCCTATGAAGATGAAATCTGGGGGACACAAGATCCCACCGGAAATCTTCAATTTCCTAAAACATCCTCAGAGGGCTGCTCATTCCTAAGTTCCACCAGAAGTTGCATGGTATGTGCCATCTTCACTCCAGCTCCCTCTACACCCACCCAAATCTGATGCATTACTTGCAAATGAAGGCAGAGATACAATCGCAGTGACACTACAGGGCTTCGTTATGCAAAGTACACTCTGTTTACAGCTACTACTGCTGAATTTTAAATTAATAATCAGAGGCACAGCCTCTTCTGAAGCAAATAATAAGAAAATACCTTTACACTAACTTTCTGCCCCTCCATGGGGGATCTACAAAGAATTAATCACAGTGGGTCACAGAAGTACTTTGTGCCATATCACAGCTGGCCCTGGCATGGGTGTTCACAGCCCCATGCTCCACTTAAACATCCTTTCTGAGACATCTTTCTAAGGGACATTCCTTAGGTTGCACTCATCTTTGCATTGCAAATGAGTGGTTTCTTTCAAAGATCAGGTTTTTTACACATTTTAGCACCTGACCTATACGTGGCACATGCAGTCAAGCTATATTATTATACATTACGTATTATATTAGCACTGTAAGGAAAGGCATATAGATTATACACACACACACACACACTCGTGCATTGTATTATTTTTTTCTAAGGTCTGTCAGATCACTACATTACAACAGAGAGGCTATTACAGACAGGTTTAGTTAGCTGTGCATCATTTCACACCTTCATTACAATCTTTACTGGGGAAAATGGATTGCTTTTGAGCCTCTCTCCATTCTCATTAAACTTCCACTCTTGCAAGGTTTCAGAACTGTAAAATGCCTAATACAGTCAGTTAATTATAACACCACTCGCTGCCTTAGCCTTTTCAATTACCCACATTTCCACTGGCTGAAGCAGCTGAACTCCAACCTAAGGACAGTCAGACAAAAACTAACAAGGGAGACAAGAGGTGGCCAGTGACCAGAGGACACATGCTCCACCAGCCAGTGCAGGATCTGGAAGACCATTGGAAAGCTTTTCACCAGCAGGAGAAATTTCTTGGAAGGTGGAAAGGGAAGTCTGTACTCATGCGAGGATGAAAGACAGAAGTGCAGCATGATTTTCAACTTCCTTTGCTAAGACTGGTAACTAAAAGTCTAATACTATTAACATTATTAAGGAAGCTGTCCTTGGAGTTGTCTCAGGGTAATAATAGTATTTCTCAGAACAAGAATTAGGAGAAATTGGCTTGAAATCATATAAACAACTTTTCGTCTTCATGATGCCAGCTGCCAGGTAGTTAGGAGCCACCTGTCTCCTTAAGCGCTGTCACATTATTGCATTTATGGCAAAACCTGTGAAAACCCAGGGTGATGGTAACTCCCAGGGATCAGACACTGCAAGTCTCCTCCTAGTCCATTGGGTCCACTTCCACTCCCTTCTGTAGATGAGAAGAGTAAGGGTTTAGACAGAATCTCTGATGTTTATGCAGAACAAACTGCTCCCATGTCACTTGAGCTTCTGGTGACACAGTGTTTTGGGAATGACATGAAGCTTTCTGAAGTTTCTTAACAGCACAGACAGTATGGGGATCAGGAAGCCTGACATTTCTTCAACTGTTGCTTCCCAGGCCGATGAAGCACTTCTGACCACTCTGTCCAACTCCCCTGACAGAGTCACCCTACCAGCTCCCACCTGAGCTGACACCAGCCTGCTCAAATAAACATGGATTTAAAGCTTCTCATAGCAGCAAACCCACTAGGGCACAAAGACTTTCTGTGGATCAATTACCCTCCTGCATTACAGGCATGGCATATGTCCACATGAAGGACACTAGTCTTTTTAGCTCTTCTTCTCTTATTACATAAACAAAGCAACAAAGGCTTGCCCAGGTCACACCTTGATGTACAAATGAATATTTCATTTTAACAGGGAATAATTTTCAGTGTATTTATGAAGAAAGTATCCTTGCTTTAGAGAACACCAAATTCTGGCAGAGACATCCCAAACGCAACTGAGAAAGCCATCTCCCTGATGAGGGATCAGAAGATCAAAGTTGTGTTTTATTAGTTGTATAAAAAGTATCTTTAGCTCTCAGTTGAAAGGAAAAATTTGCATTTAAATAGAAAGATTAATAACTGTAATACACAGAGCCCACACTGAATATTTTTTGTAAGAGAAAATAATTCATATTGTTTTATATAAATTGTGCACCTTAAGTCAAGCTACAAAAAATTATAATCATAATATTTTATGGAACAATTTTAATATAATACAGCTTTGTTATATTATTCTCCATTGTAAATAATGCATGTCTGGAGCTTTGGGAAAGGTAGGATTTAAAATACTCATCTCTGAAAATTCAGTAGGGCGTGTGCTTTTTGGTGTGTTTACACTATGTATGAGTTTTACTTCTTAAAACAAATTTTAAAAATATCCGTCAGAAGGATGGGAATAAATCATCCTTCCTGCTGCAAGGACAGACCAGGAGATGATGCCTATGGAGAGGTTATTGAATTTTTTTTTGAAACAAATCTTCTTTTCTAGAAGACACAGATTTGGATTCATTTGAGTATTTTGAAATGGTATTGAACTGTTGAGTTGTTCCTGTCAGGCTAAAAATTCTATTTTGACATTCTTTAAGCATTGAGGGACAGGTTTTAATTTCATTTTGAAATTATTTTTCACTTACAACTACATTTTTAAAACACTGACTCCAGGACACAGAAAAGCAGCCTCTCTTTTCCATTTCATTCAAATTAATCCTTTAAAAAACTTAGAATAATAAAATATTGAAGTTTCAGAGAAAACTTCCCAAAAATCCCTTAGGATCAACCTGAAACATTTCCTTTTTTTATCTGTGTGTGATTTGCTTTAGTGCATTAGTTGTTTGCCCAGTGCTGAGGGGGTCAGCTGGGAGTGGAGGGTTATACCCTTGCATGGTCTCCTGCAGCAGTCCCAGCAGGGCTGTGCTACCTTGGGGATCTGAAGGCTGCAAGTTCTTCCTGCTGCATTCTTCTGGGCTGCCAGTCTCCTCCCTGCTACCCACCCTGCCGTCTCCAGCCCACCATGATGGATGTGCAAGGTGGAAGCCTGAGCTGCTAAAGTTACCCAGGAAAGCCACGTTTTCCACCCTGTGCACTGGGGAAAAGGCCAGTGCAGCCCAAGGGCTGTGGCAACTGCTTCAAGCAGCGCTATTATTGCTTTTTGGCTGCTGGAAGAAGGCAATTCCTTCACTTTCCTTTCCTAGAGTAATGCCAGCAAAGCCCCTCCACACAACGCATTTATTGTGCCTTTGCTCACGGGATGGCTCTATATCCCATGGCCAGTTCTCTAGCTCTGGGCACTGTCACTGCTGTCCAGGTACAGAGAACACAGCAGTCTGCCTTCTCACCTGCAAGGGAAGCCAGCTACTGCTCAAAGTGCTGCAAGCTCCTGTTTGCAATGGGAAACGAACAGTCTCTTCGCTGGCCTCACTGCGAGATGCAGAATCTATCTCCCCCTGCAGCATGAGCACAGAGTGGGGAACTGGCAGTGTTTAATTTATCACTTCTTCATATATTCCAGTCCTTACCCAGAAAAGCCTTTTAATTAGAGAAGGATCAAGAGGGAGTTGCCTGGCATTCCCCCAGTGCCAGGCAGATAATAGAAGAAAGTAAACCCCCTTACTCTGCTTAGAGCCACTGGCACTGCTAATTACCCTTCCAAAATTCATCTCAGGCTCCTTTCACTGCTCATTTAATCTCCGTCATTCTTGCTGCCTTCATTTCATCACACAACACAGAGCAACAGACACAATCAAGGAAGTTTGGAAGAGCCATTGCTGGCATACAGCAGATTGCCCAACGCTGCTGGAAACCAGGGATCAACAGCAGACAATCAGGAAAAGATGCACAGATGCTCAAAACCACGGCATGTGTCCATCAGGGAGCACAGCTCTCTCTTTAGGCTCTGTTGCATCTGGATCCCAGAGGCTGCAGACTTCTCTGTCACTGTGATATGTGCTACTTGCCAGTGGCAGTGCCAGGCTTTTAGGTCAGATGCTGATGCAGGGATCGAAATGTTTATCATCACCTTCCTGCTCTCAGCTCCAGAGCCATCACAGAATTGTAGGGGTTGGAAGGGACCTCTAGGGATCATCTAGTCCAACCCTCCTGACAAAGCAGATTTGCTCAGAGCAGGTTGCATAACATCATGTCCAGGAGGATTTTCAAAGTCTGCAGAGAAGGAGACTCCCTGGCCTTTCTGGGCAGCCTGTTCCAGTGCTTCATCACCCTCAAAGGAAAGAAGTTTTTCCTCATATTCAGACGGAACCTCCATCTGAACATGTTTCAGTGTTCAGTTTGTTCCCATTACCCCTTGTTCTGTTGCTGGGCACTGGTGAAAAGGGCCTGTTGCCATCCTCTTGACACTCACCCTTTAGATACTCATAAACTTTTGTAAGATCCCTTCTCAGTTTTCTCCAGGTTGAACAGCCCCAGGGCTCTCAGTCACATGTACTCAGAGTCCACAGCCCTGGTGTTATCAGCAGGCACACATTGGCAAGGCTGGTAGCTCCCGGGGAATTCCTTTCCATCACTATAATTACAGAGCCAACACAAACCACAGTTGTGCAGGGAACCACATAACTTGTGAAATGCTGGACAGATATAGATGCATCAAAATCCTAATTAAAGTGTCCCTTTCAACAGTCAAGGTGAAAAGGCAAAACCCTTTGCAACAACTAGATGAGAGTGCATAAGAACTAACAAGGAGAAACCTCAACATAACAGCAGCCTACCCGGACAGCAGATGAGATTTAGGTGACCAAAAACCTGTCTGGGCTGCTCCTGGCCTGTTTGTTCCTTTTAGTATGGGAGCTGAGCCACTCAGGAGGACTTGAAAGGATGGCAGGAGCTCAGGGGCAGCCCTTCCTCAGAGAGGGAGCTGGGTTCCAATTGAGTTAGGTAGGTGATTTGCCTCAGGAGGCTTGGGCCAGGGTGACAAAGCTGATGGCAGCAGATTGCAGCAGCATGAAGGGCTGCAAGGCAGTCATTCAGCAGCTGGCCTGATGTGCAGGCACAGCTGGAATTACAGCTTTCATTGCCTGCCTCAGGACCTAACAGCAAAATCTAGTACAAGCTAAAGCATATATCCCTTTCTTCCTTTTTTAAAAAAAAAGCACCCACATCTCACAAACAAAAGGTAGTTAAAAAAAAAGAAGGGAATTCATGTTACAAATTTCCCTTTTTAAGAAAGGGCTTTTAGAGCATCTCTACTGCAGCAGATCTGGGTTAGGGACCATCAGGGCAGTGCCAGGGGCTGGGAGGATCCCATAGTATATTGACACATAGGCAGGGCTTGGGCTGGTTCCTTCCACCTCAGCCTCCACAACAGGTCTGAAGCTCTTACCTTTGCTCCTAAGAAGTGATGCAGCTTTCAGAGTTTCACATGATTTTGTTAGCAAGAGGCAGGGTGACAAGCTGTGGCAGGGACTGCCCAGAGTAGAGGCCATGGGTAGACAACTTCTGCTGTGGGGATGATGCCAGCATGGGACTGGTGAGGATGATGGGCAACTGGTTTAAATGCCCATTCTTACAGCAAGATCCCAGCATATGGTTTTCCTGCAGCAGAGATGTGCTTTGGCAGTCCACAAGCATGGATTTACAGGTGTTGCTGAAATCTTTCCACCTTCCACAGTTCCACAGTCAATCCCTGTGGCAACAAGACCAAGTTAGCTGTAAAATGGCTGAGAGACTGTCTGACACCAGCATGTTAGTTATTTACCCTCAGATTTAATGCCAGATTTCAAAAGCTAAACAGTGTAGCTGAAAGTGGTCAAGGAAACTTGGAGTCATAAATGGACCCAACAGGTTGAAATCAGTCATCTGAATCTTGTTTGGGGCAAAATATTTACACTCTTTTTTCCTTTCTGATGTGAATGCAAACCAAAACACCCCTCTGAAACAGCACAGGAGAAACACAGACAGTTTGAGAGCAGAAACCTGCATATTTAGGACCAGCAAGACCACCCAGGCTAGGGAGTTTCTGCTGGGCTCCTCAAAGACTTTAGTCCTATGTCAGAGTCACCCAATGCTGTGTCCTCCACTGAAGCTGACCTTAATAATCCAAATATCATCATTGATATGGAGATCACCCACTCAGCTCAGCTGTGAGATGCTTTTAGCATCAAGACCTTTGTTAACAAAAAGAACAAGAAAGACCTGAGAATGGCCTCAGACCTGGGCACTTCAGGCTTACTAGACCATAGGACTGCTTTATCCATCTCTGCTTGACAGGGCTCAGAAAGGAGAAGATGGGATGCTTGGTGCTGCATCTGAAACCAGGAAGACTGTCCTGCTGCCCATGGTCACCTGACACCTCTGCAAGCATGAAAGAGCAACCCTTCCTTCAGCAACCATTGCATCTTCGGGTGGCTTTGCAGGAAATTGTAGTTTAGTCAGTTCTGCCCCCTTCCCCCCATATTGAGGGGGTAAAGTTTGATCAAATCTTTTCTATTTAAAACAGCAATAAAAGCAAGCAAGCTGTTTTGTAAAGACTAATTTTCTTGCACACAATGTCAGTTAGCTTTACAATATTTTGTCTACATTCCTTAGCTATTCAATGTTACTTCTGGAGGTTCTGAATGCAAATATTTCCCAACAAAAAGAAGGATGAAACCACATGATTTTTTTATCTCTGTTATACATTCACATATCACATATCCAAAGCTAACAAGTGACTCTCTTGTGAAAAACAGTTTTCTACTTCCTGTGCATCCAAAATAAGAGCTATGAAAACCTTGTGCATTATACAGTAAGATAGTTTGCTGCCTTTATTTTTCTGACCACGTGTGCATTGTACAAGCAGAGGACAGTCTTTTATGTTATCATCCGGCTGTCTGGAAATCTCATTCTGCAATCTCTGCTTTTTCATTGCCATTTTCAGATGTTTAATGAAGCAACACATTGAGATGAGATGCTTCTGTTATTTCTTTTACCCAATCTCTATTGTTTTCAATCTCAGAACTATTGAATAAATGGAAATATAGTTACCAGCTGCTTTGCATTTCCTGAGCAAAACTCCCTTTGGAGGCGATGAGAAATGTGGCTAAGAAAGACAATATAGGTTTAAGCTTCTTTGGCTTCTTTGTTTTCTACATTGCCTGTGTGGAAGAACACAAAAGGAATGTATTCACTGTTCATAGGCCTTGTCTGCTTTTTAGCCAGATACTACCATTAGTAAAGGGTGTTTTCTAAACTATCTATATTCATACTCTGTCACAGCCACTCCTTTACCTAGTTACATTCCCCTTTTGGACCTCATGCTAGTATTAGCAAGTGTCCAAGATATAAATATTCCATACTTCTCTGCACACAGGTGGGGATTTACCCAAGGAAGCTGTGCAGAAGGCTGATTTCTCACCACCTCCAGCTCAGAGGTGCATCACTGACCTTTTCTTCCCATATAGCTATCTCAAATGACACGAATGATCAGGCTTCAACACTGAAGGTCAGTCACATCAACATTGTCCATTTTCTACTGGAATACAAGTTCACATACATCCTTCTGCTCACCAGGATCACTCTCAGCCTGCTGGTCTGTAAGAGCATACATTAGAAGGAATTTTAATGACTTGAACTCATGCTGAACTTCCTCTTTTAGCTGCTGTTTTAGTGATTTGTTGACTCTCCAAGACTCATTCAGGACTTTTTTTTTAGCCTTGACAGAGTAGATAGAGTAGACATGGATTTTATGTGCCAACTCTTCTGTATTTTTGGCACTCCACTCATCACTTAGCAGGTCAGTAAAATACAAGTTCAAGCAACAGAGGATGCCTCCTGCGTATATCTGTGGTGTCTCAAAGTAGCCTGAAATAATGTCTCCCTCTCTTCCCCATTAGCAGTGACACTAAACTAGAAGCAATGGCTGAGGATCCTTTAACAGCCACGCAGAATCTTAATAAGATCTACTTACATTTATACTGTGCATTTCAGACTGGCTGGCTCAGTTTCCTTAGCCACAGCCTCACAAAAGGAGCTGAATACACTGGCTTATTTTTGTGGGCATTTTAATTATTTTACCATTGTCTCCCATTTTTGTATCAGCCATCTGCGAAGCATGGCAGGATGTGTGTAATCTTCTATGGCACATGTTGTACTTTCTCCATTATTATCAGATGAGAAAGAAAACCAAAGTTAAGGGAGATTAAGGTCAGTGTACTCTCAACATCCAATCACTGTATAATCCACTGTGTTATCACTAGGGAAGATTATCAGCCTCAATAGGACCCATTCTTCAAGTCATACAGCTCTGTTGAGGCCCACTTCTCTTGCAGAACAGTATTTCTGTTCAATCTGAAGAGAGAGAAGTTATACATAGATTTTCCAGTACACATTGCTAAAGTGCAGTGAGCGATTGTCTGTGTGCAGGACACAGGAAAGGCATTTCTCTGTACAGCACAGCTGTGCTCTGTGCTGCCCTGGGATGTCAATGCAGCCACACCAGTAAGTTAGAGATAGCCTCCCACAAAGCCTTCATCTCAGCAATGGGGAGACAAGTTGATTGCTAAAACATGGGGATGAAGGCAGAGAGAAGAAGCTGCACTGATAATGGGGATTTTCCTGGCCAGGGAAGTGTTGCTGGGCAGAATCAGGCCTCCTGGGGCACAAATCACATGCTGGTTCTTGCAAAGAGTCCCCAGGCATGATTTTTTTGATGTTAAAGGGTCCAGAGAATCAGCTGGGAAGAGGGAGGCTCAAAGTGCAGTGCACCTGGGACAGGAGCGACTCCATGCCCTTCCTCCCCTCTCCCAGTAGAGATGTGTGACATTCCAAAAAATGCCCTGAAACCAAGATAATTAATGCATTACCTCGTAGTAGGAGAAGCAATGTATCTCTCTCTAGCAGGAATATAGCTCAACAGACGTGCTTCATTTACCAAAGTTGAGTAAGGCTGGGCCACACACTCCTGAGCATCACCATATTTAACCAGTTAATAGTCTGTAAGTGTCTCTGTGTGATGAGTGGAGAGCAAAGACAGAACCAAGCAGATGCTGGACTCTGCCATACTTTGTATGGGTTAAATGCTTCCCGAGAGAGAGGGAGGACAGCAATCCTGTCAGTTAGTTGTAGCCCCACTGTGAAACATCCCAACAATCCATTGGAACAACCACACTCCAAGAGTAACCAGAATACCCCAGATTTCATGATAATTTTCCTCTCTTTGCAGTTAATGTATGAAGGTAGAGGTGTTTTCAAATTACATTAATTCATGGTTTCTTATCCACTCCCAACCAGCTAATGACTGTTGCTCCTCCAGAAGTCGTCTCTTAGCAACAAAAACTCATCAGCTTGGAGAACTCCCTCAATTTCCTATTGGACATCAAAAGGAAGGCAAGATGGAAGAGCAGATGCTGACCTCGGGCAGGAAGCTTTCAGCTCCAGGAAACTCCCTGTCAATTATCACATTGTGCTCAAGTCAATGGGGGATCTTCTGCTCAGTGCCAGGATGAGACAGAGAAAAAGGCATAATTTCTTTCCCATAGGAAGATCCAACATGTACACCAGGAGTTAACACCTCATTGCAAGCCTTGGCTGCAGAATCTGCTCCTTATGTATTCCTGCAGGCCTACCTTGAGCAATGGCTGCAGTTCAGGCAGTAGAATAATGCTACAGAATTAGTTGCAAATTGGTCAGACATACCAAACCAGCAGCTCATTCTGTTAATGGGCTTTTCAATCACTTGCAATTTATCTGTGTCTGCACCTACCCTAGGAGTCCAAATTCCATAGCTGCTTTCCATGGATTGCCACTTATTTCTTGACTTGAGATTGAAGTCCTTGTCTTCTGCCCCATTCAGTCCCTGACTGAAAGGTCACATAGTGTAGTTACACATGGAGCAGGAAGGCAAACCCCAAATCTGGAGCTGAGGAAAAGACCAACCAAAGGTAATACTGAAGAAAGAATCAAAACAACACAGTTTCAGCAAGACAGGAGCAAATGTGGGAAAATAAATTGATAAAATATTTCAACTGTGGCAAAACATGAGGCAAATAATCCAAATACACCAAAATGTTTCATTCTTAAAAAGTCAAAATATTTAATTTCAACATCTTCCAAATAAAGCTTGCAGCTTTTTCTCTCCAAAACATTTTTGGTGTGTGATTCAGTTTTAAGAGGAAGAAAGCAAGTTGTTTTTTAACAGGTCAGTTCACATCAAAAGTGTCCATGGCATCCTTTAGTTGATTCACAAATAATTAAGAAATTTCAGCCATGGGATCCTCTTTGAGACATGAGGATTACAAGGGAGACATAAGATCCACCTCATGAAATGGGCCACGAAACAGCCAATATCCACCTGAGGAAGGCATTCATCTAGGTTGACAGAACTCAGATATTGAAGGCCACAGGAGAGTGAGAACTGGGTGGGGAGGAAGCAGGCATGGAGAGATCAGAAGAGAGACCCTGAAGAGGAATTGCTATGACATAAGCTTCTAAGTTCTATTAAAATCAATTAAAGCCACAGCTAACATTTTGCTACATTGCCTTCCTAGGCAATAAATGATTGTAGCTGTCATGGGGAAGGCAAAGGGGTATGATGGGAGGAGAGGCAGGCAGTGAAGCAATGCCAAAAAGAGGCTTTGCCCAGTACCAGAAAAGGCCTAGAGAGCTTAGAGTCAGGTTCTCACTGCAGTCTCAGGAAAGTTTTGCTCCTTGCTCTAGGATATCCTAGAAGATAAGAAAGCATTACTAGCCCCATAAAATATGGCACATCTCTACTCAGGAAGCAGAAAAGCAGTCAAAGCTCAGAGATGCAAATAGGACCTGAGGACCAGTATGGTCTCCAGGACAGGCGAAACCTGAGACATTCCCTAGCAGAGAAGAACTGACCTGGACCCAAGAAAGCAGCAGGTGTGGGAAACCTTCCTGGTACCTAATCAACTTTCCAGCTAGGGTAAGGTCCTCATTCTGATACACTTTTAATTTTTTTGCTTACAGCTGTATTATTGCTGTGTCATATATAACTGTACTTTCATGCTTGGGTAGCAGCAGTAATAGATCAGCAAGAATTCTTGCACCTATCTCAGGAGGAAAAGTTTTGTGAAATTATTAAATAAAATCATCCCATGGTCTGCCTTTACAAAATAACAAAAACCAGTCAGCTTCAGAACCCAAACAAGTGGGAAAGTGGGTGTTGGGAACATGATACCAAACTGGCTGAATTATATGCTGCTTTTCAAGGAGAAAATAGAGTGCATGAATTTAAGACAAAAACAGAGAAAAAGAAAAGTAAAAAAAAAAAAGATTCTATTGAATTAAGGCTTTTCTCACCTCTGACAAGGCTCTAGAAACTGCACTAATCAATCCAAATGACACTTTAGTGTGGAGATCTATTATATTCCTCAATGATCATATGGCTTTATATGTTATAATTTGGTTCTGAATTATGGCCTACATCAATTATAATTGAACAGTGCTTCCCACTCCACAATCAGACTGTGATGAGAACAGAGGGGCAGTGGACATTAGAGGATTACTATCAGAACTACCTAATTTAATTAAGGAGGAGATTTATTAAAATGGTAACATTAACAGGTGTTTTATGATGCTAATAATTAATAAGGTTTCTGTAGAACATTTGTAAGAGAAATAGACAATATGCAGTGCCAGCAGAACTCCCTGTAAAGGGGTAACAATAAAAGCATTAAGAACCGTAGATCAGATATTATGATAATAATCTGAACCTGTAAATTATGGCTTGAAGAGGATTAAATGCCATTATGTCAAATTAGTATTTATTTAAGCTCCAGCAGGCCTTTACACAGTCTGGAGGACAGGTGAGCTGAAGACAGGTTCTCCAGCACAGACTCTTGCTGTCCTTCTGAATCCCACCACGACGAGTTGAGAGCTTTGCTATCTGCCAATGCAACAGTAACATTGACAGAATCCATGCAGGAAACCCCAGTAGGGCTGCAAGGAAACACTTCATGGCAGTGAAGTTTAGCAACTCGGTTTTGACCTTTTTGGAAGTCACCTTCAAGCAACTGAAAGTGGGTAGCCCCACGCTGCTCCCCCAGTTGCAGACTCAGAGATGTTTCCATGGGGCAGGGGTCCACTGTGTCTCCTGGGGCTCTAGCCACACCCCAGCACACAGGACAGCAAAGGGTGGGAGTGGTGGTGGCCGCCCTCATCCTTCTCACTGTAAATCCTGCAGGCACAGGAAAAGGTGAATCTCAGGAGCGTGAGGAAAGAAAGGGGAAAGCAGGGTGGGAAACCAAGAGGGAGAAGCATGCTTTCACAGCAGAGACCAATACCCCAGCTAGCTATGGGAAAGAGTAGAGAGAAACTATCCTCCAGGTCTTTCTTGGAAATGAAGAGTGCTGAGGGACTTTACCAGAGTTCCTTAGCAACCTAAAGCTCCTGTTAACACCTGATGCTTTCTTAGCTCTAGGCTCAAAGAAGTTTTTTCCCAGCCCAGGTCCCAGCAGATCCCCAGGTAAGAGAGAGGAGGTGGCTGCAGAGTACACAGTCCTTTCACTAAACCAGACAATACCTGACACAGTGATGGAAGAGGATATTAGCAGCAGGAAATTTTTTTCGAGGCCACTACTTTAATGAGCTCCTAAATAATGACTTTATCTTAGAAGCACACTCAATATTCATTCTGTATCACACCTGAATAATATCACTGCTTGACTTCAGTCAACAGAAAACAAATCCAGAGCATTCAGCTCTTTGCTTTGGGAAGCAATGATGGGAAAGGCAACTCATCCCTTGTTGGGCCCAGGGAGAAAGACTTCCCTGGTGTGATGGAGGGTGCTGTGCTCCCCTCACCAGCTGCTACTGGCTGAGTTTGCAATGCTGCTACCTCCCACTCACCCTGCATTGAGACAGAAGTGTCTATATGCCTCTGCAGCTTAAGGGGTTGTTCATGCCACTCAAACAAGGTCTGAGCCACCTTTTTTCCACTTTTTAAATTAGCATCTGATGTCAACAACAAGCATAGAGTCTGCAGAACAAATGAAATACTCAGTGTTGAGGTGGGTGTCACTTATCATCTTGAATGCAGAGATGCTGTGTTTGGATCAGACCTCAGCTTCCTTTTCTTTTTTTTTTTTTTTTTGGAGGTGGTTTTGATTTGCTTTTTGATCAGGCTGAGCCAAGGGAGAAGGCCTTCAGCTTTGGTCCTAGCATCCAGACTTTACAGAGGCTCTGTCACAGTCCTCTTCTACAAATTGCCACTGAACAGTTTGGGCTTGTTTCAGACATGTCCTTTAATCACAGTTTAGTTTCTGTGAATCATTCTGGTTAGTACATCTCAGCTGAAACAGTTTTGATCAAACTTTCTCGATCAAACTTTTGTTTCCAAGTTTTGGACCATAAACAACATGGATATTTATACCCATCCCAACATGAAATATGGTTTCTGCCAGTCCGTGGGGAAGCCCTACAGGAGACTATTTCCATTAACATTTCCCCAGCCCAGAAACAGACTCTGGGCCACAGCTTTTTTATAGTTCTGGGATGCTTATGAGAGCAGATTAACCTGTCTTGGCAGAGAAACCAGTTACTACTGTCCAGCAGTCTCTGGAGCTCCCATATATCTACTTCAAAGTTTATTTCATTTTTAGCATTCTCCATTATTTGTGCATGCCCACAGGGAGCAGAAACCCCTGCCAGACTGCTGTGAATACTCTGCTTCCCCAGCCAAATGCCTTATGGGCAGCAAACTGAGAAATACATCTCACCAGTGCAGTGTTGCAGATTCCGGATGTCCACAGCATGTAACAAAATCTCCATCCCATTTTCCATGGGCAGGCAAGGAATCCCTGGCACTTCAAGGGACTCCCAGGCACTTCAAGGGACTCCCATGCCCAGCTCCCACTTCACTGACTGGTTCTGTGAATCCAGACCTCATAAGGTCGTCTGAAATTCCCACCTGTAAGTAGCATACATTTTGTGACTAACAATTAGCCAAATTCCTCCCATTTCACAGGACTGCTCTTTTAATTTGTTTTGTACCTTGACTGCCATGAAGAATAGTCTGCAGTTTGCATTGGAACAAATATCAGTTCCACACCCTACACAAATAGCCTGTTCCCATCTACAACCCAAGTATTCATACTTGCTTTTAAAGGCTGCAGGCTTCAACCAGTGATGCCAGCAGCAAGCATCCTGTTGGCTTCACAGGCATAGTACAGGGCAGGAAGAAATAGAGATGATATATCTCAAAGGAGAAAAGGTGCACAGTCTATTTCCTTCCTGCAAGGGAAATCCTCTGGGCCAGTTTGAGCAAAATTGTTGCAAAAGCAAAGCCTGCTTTCTTCCCTGGTACTGGTATTTAAATCATTTCTATGGGATGCCTCTGTCAGTCACTGAGTTTTAATATTACCATAGAAGCATTACAGGAGAACGAGTACTGAATCAGTAAAAAATTAAGAAAATACAGTTTTTATTACAGTGTGATATTTGGAATTGATCCCTTAGGCTTTCCAGCCACCTTAGTTTTGTTTTATACACCCATGGATGGAGTGTTGTGCAAAGTAGTTTGAATGCAGGAACCAATCTGTTATAATCTAATTTTAAATGGACCACAAGCAAACTGAGAAAATAGAGACAGGCAGGGGCATCATGTTGACAGATGTGCCTATGGTATATTGTATCTCTGCTCTGCCTAACTAAGAAAAAGACTCTCTTAAATTGTTTTATCTATGCAAATAACAAGAACAACTGGGGGAAGGTTGGCTTCTGTAGCAATATGAAAAAAAAAATTTATAGAAAAAAATTGAAAAGGGAAAATGATATCATCCCTTCTTGGACTCACTTGTAAAATGCTAAACTAACAGCCAATAAGCATATGAAAAGCATAGATTAAGCAGCATGGATGTTTTACTTGTTCAAGTTAACAAGGATTTCTCTCTGAGGCCAAAATCCAATTGTTCCTCTGACTCCTCAAGTGAAAGGGCTACAATTTGCCTCGAGGAACTGCAGAGGAACAAAGAGCTGGTGGTGAGCAGCAGGTAGTCACATACAGCACGGTGGGCAGCTCCCCGCAACTTCCCCTCCCGCTGCAGTCCTCGTTAATTTCAAGTGCTTTCACCTGCTATTTGCAATTATAATTTTCTCTTTCATTTCTACCACGATGAGCTCTTACAGTTAAACAGATCGTCCCTTGCTTAATCCAGGCTGCATTACTCCTTTGAAACAGGTCCTTAAACCGTGACCTCCTCGCTGCTCCCAGTGGTGTGAGACAGCAGCACTGAACTGTCAGCTATGCTCCCCAGAGCCAAGATCTGACCCCCCGAAGCAGCAATATCCTTAGCCTTAGCCTAAAACGTTTAAGTACTTGAAGCTTCAGCCTCTGCTCGTTCCTCTAGGAGGACTGATGGTCTCTCTGAAGGGTCCATCTTCCACCTGCCAACCCTCAAGGGCGATTTTCTCACACATCAGGAATTAGCTCCAGTGCCTTAGTGTGTCTTTAGACCTGACCCTTCCCAAGCCAGTAGCTTTCGTTGATCTGAATTTGCATTTTAAAAATCTCTTTATCAAATCACCCATCACTGTAATCCATGCTCTGTCCTGACTCAAAATGCTATAGTTGCTTCCTAAACACAAAGAAAACAGAATTAGATGCTTGTCTATAAATTTAAGACCCAGTTAATAAAGGATGTTACCACACTGCATTAAGAGCTGTCACTCTGAGACCTACTCCAGACCTACTGAAATACATCTACCATATTATGAGGAAGAAGTTACATTACCACAGGGGCTCAACTTCAGAAACAGATTTTTTCTAACAACAAAAAAAAAAGATACAGGAGTTACATTGAGGTTCAGCAGTCAATAATCACTGGATGAAAAAAAAAAACAAAGAGATTGAATCACCAACCTACATATTCATCATGGCTTCACTTGTAATTATAACTACATGCCATTTCTCTCTGCAGGTACTGGCTTGGTCATTAGTGTTGGCTGCCGGTACTCTGAAAAAACCAACAAGCCTAAACATAAACTGAAAATGCTTTTTTAGGCAAATAAAGTGCAAGTAAATAATATCCAGGAGGTAAGGAAAAAGAACAAAACCCAAAGCCCAAAAATCCTACAACCATGAAAGAATGTTTCTTCAGTTAAAAAGGAAAAATATCCAATTAAAATGAGAGCTGTAAAAATAATTATAAAATTCAATCACAAATGGAAATTTATGGCTATGATCTCAAGGAGCATAAATCAGCAACAAGAAAGAACAGACAACTTGAAAAAGGAATCTAAAAGTAACAATAGAAATTCTATGACTTGTAGAATAATAAAAATATGAACATTTGCTATAATAGCATGACATTAAATCCTAGCAAGGTCACAGATTTCATAATAGATAAAGATGGAAATCTTGTCAAACATCATGCAGAAAATGAGAAATAAACAGAAAACCTCTTGGTTCTGTATTTAAAAGAATAGAAAAATTGTTCCCATAACAACACTTTCTATTCCAACAGTAACAGCCATTAAATGTAAACATTTAAGTGTAAGATTGAATAATATGCTCTCCAGACTATTAAACCAATTAATAAAGATCCTTCTGAAGCAGCCACATTCTTAGCAATCATCTGCATTCAATGAGGAAGCCTCAAAGGAACCTCAACAAATTCAGGATCACACAGTAATGAGAAGGATTCGGAGGCTGACCACAGCACATAGCACCCTACTCCCCAGGCTAGGTTCTCCTTCCTACCCCGCCCTAGATAAGAGGAAAAGGCTTTGCTACATTATTTCTTGGCTTTGAAGATTCTTTGCTCTCCATTTATTTTATGTCCCTGTACCCCAGCCCACCTTGAAGGATGTTATTAGTTAAATGGATCCTACCTTAGAGTTTGGGAATGTATTTTGATTGGATTTGATTATCACATATAAACCTCAGAGTACTTGGGCTGACCAGGAATAGAAATAAAATTATTAGTAGTAACAAACATTTAGCAAAGCTGCACTGACTCACTGTCAAATGTTTTTCAAGCCCCAGCCAAACAATTCCTTTTGCTTTGGTTTCCTGACCACCAGATGCTCTTTGGAGGAAAAGCTCTACCACCTTCACCCAGAGTCTGACTTTGACATTTCTACACGTTTGCCCTCTTGCTTAAGTTATGCCAGCCCATCTGCAGGCACAGCTAATCCTCTCGTTAGCTAGCAACTGGTAGCTCAGCACTGCTTCTCTGTGCTTAGCATTACATAGATCAGCCAAGTATTGATGTGACATCACTGAGGAGAATCTAGATTGTTTCTACCCCCACTTCCCCCCCAGTGCTTCCTTCTTTTGAAACTTAAAATATATGCTGGAAATAATTTCAAGGGCTGCTGAGCATTGCCACTGGGTGAATGCAAGGGGCTTTCAGTATTATGACTGAAAGACAGTTGGAAATTTGCAAGTGGTTGCCTTTGGAATTAGATTTTGAGGCTAAATTCAAAGAAGTCTGTGTAACTTGTCCCACTCCTCACAAATACATGTGGCACTTCTGACAAAGGCTAACAAACTCTTCTCACTTGCTGTGTCCAGCTCACTGTGTCTCATGCAGAGCCCAGGACCAACAGAAAGCACCCAACCTACAGGCTGGGGTGGGGACAGGAATTAGTGCTGGACTTGAATCAGCACCAGCTGGGGAGGATAAGCCAGCACTGCAAACTCACAGCAGTGCCAACAAAGCCACCCTAAGAGGAAGGTGCAGTTCAGCTCATGTTTGCTCAATGTGTAAACTGAAGTCTAGATTTCTTCAAAGCCAACTCACCAGCAGAGCCAGGATGGGGAGAGCTCTCCTACAGCATCACTGGCCCACCAGGTCCTAGATCACTAGAGGCAACCACAAGCCACCAGATGTGACACCTGCTGGCGTTATTTACCATCTTCAGTAGCACACAGGGGTCTGCAACAGGATCCAGACCTGCCTCTGTTACACCCTTTTAGTGACAAATCCTTCCACAAAGCACTGGCACTCAAACTAGTTTAAGTAGACCAGAAGTATTATAAACCAAATGGTACAGCAGCAAAAACCAGTGAGGAGCTTGCTAAAGGGCACAGAAGTCTTCTGTGGCGGAAACAGAAACTAAAGCCAAGTATCCTTGTCCTCACCTTCAAACTCAAACACTCCCTACAACACATGTATCCAACTCCCCTTGTGCTCCTCAGCTCTCTGAGGCATGACAGTGCCACATCTATTAAATAAAGGAAAGCAGCATTGTATCAGAAGAGGAGCTGGTAGGAATAGCCTTTCTCAGGCATATTGTCTCACTCTTGGTACTAGTTTCCATTCATGTAATATATTTTTAAGTGACAATTTTTGACATTTTGTCTTCCTGTAACATCAGTGTAGCTTAGTGACATCTACTTCCATGCCATCTCCACTCTCACATGGTGAGTGAAGGAGCCATGCCAAGCCATCCTCATGGAGAGGTCACTTAATTTTGGTTTGTGAAGCCAAATCTCATACCTTCTCCATAATTACCAATCAATTTTACATAATAGCAAAATTAAGCCCCATTATTCTCATTTACCACAAAATTAAAGGAATTAATTAAACAGGAGAAAAGTGCTAATGTCTGCCAAACTGTTACTTCCAACAGACAAAATTCAGGAATGATATGCAGACAGGAGAAGAAAAATCGCTTTCCATCCAGCAACTCAGTGAACTACTGCAAGGAAGACTGTAAAGAATCCCTTCACCAGACTTCTCTATCTGAACACTGCGACAAGATAGAAACAGTCTTTGTTATGGAGGGAAAAACAGCTCCAAAACTATCCCCTTGTTTTTGTAAACCAGAAAAGGCCCTGGGGACTGGTAACAACAAGCTTCAACAAGAATGGTTCTTTCAAAGGACTGCTGCTCAGTAATTATCATAAATGGTTTTAGCTGAACTTCTCAAAGGAATAAAAGAGGGTGCAAACAGACAGAGACAAATTGTGACCCAGGAAGTCTTTGCAGGTGGCTGAATAATAGGGGGGAAAGAGACTTTCCAAAGTGCAGGAACCAGGATTGGAAAAATAAGGAACAGTTGAAAAACCTCAGTACCTTCTTCTGTCCTGACAAAGAAGCATCAACAGGCTGGTTCTAAAGTTACAGCCAAAAGACAAATGCATTACTGCAAGCACTGTTTGAAAGACACTTGCAATTACAGCTGCTCTGGAACAATGAAATATATACTGTTCCTTAAATAAACTGAAAAAATGATAACCTCTTTTAACTGTCGTGGTGTAGTAGAGAGATCTTCATATCTTCCTTAATGAGATTTTTATTGCCAGTGTAAATTTGTCTTGAACTGAATTTTTGTCTTGGGAACTCTGAATTATGTTATACCAAGTTGTTCCTGGTAAGCATGCAGGCTTGCACACATTTTTTGCTGTGAAAATGGCTCCTTCTGGCAAACTGAAAGCAATTGAAGCTCAATTTAATTAGCTGCCTTCTGTAAATATGCCATTATTCTTCTAGCTCAGTGCTGGAGTTATATTTACAAAGGGAACAGATAGCAATAATTATTTTGGGCCATAGTTAGTCAGTATTAGTTAATGCCTGAGTGTAATTGAGAGGAAATTAAGACAAGTGTACTCTTTGGAGGGGGGAACAAAAGAATATATCAGTCTACAGCAGCAGAGACACTGCACCTGTGTGTTCCTTCTAGGGCTGGAATACACAGAAAGTTTTACCAAAGGAAAAGCATTTTCCCTGTGTTCTGGAACCAGTGAAGGTTAAAGATAATCACCTGACATGTTTGTTCATTAAAAATGTGATGGATTTTTTTAACAACTCTTATCAACAGTTTTCTCTGAGTCCCTATCTGCTTTTCAGGTGAAGGCCCATGAACTAACAGCCATTGCCATATTACTCCTCACAGAGGAAAGGAGCACAGAGCCAAGCAGCTCAGAAAGCTGCATAAGAGGATCTACTACAGCTCAAGAATCACAAGTTGCTTGGAAAGGTTTCCCAGACAGTCCAAGAGTCCCTGCATGGCTCAGAAGAGGGGAAACCTCCAATGACATTTTCATGGATCTATTAAGCAAGTTAATACTTTCCAGTGCCCATCTTGAGACTGAATTTGATTGTTCAGACTAAGCAACTGTCCCATAGCCCTTCTCAGGGGTCTGGATACATGATTTAAAGTAACTCTCAGAACAGATCAGTGTAATTGCATCACTATGTAGATGCTCCTATTTAGAATTAAAGAGGCCTTAATTCAATTTACCTTAATCCACTTTCAAAGTAAATTATAGCAAATGAAGACCTCACCAATTCTGAATGACTGTTTGCACTTAGCTTAAATGCAGTTTAACTAATTCTCTTTAAATGTATGTACCCACTTAATTTTCATTACCTTCCTTTTTTGTCATCACAATACTTGTTCCCCTCCTCTAGGCTTGCAAGTGTCAAACTGTAAGTGAAATATTAAAAACTAATGATTCAGCTATTGCATGCCTTTCACTAGCAAAAGTTCTTGAATAAATTGATGGAAACGTTTTTGCACCAAGATGAACAAATTTGGCCCACTGTTTCCATGCTGGAAGTAGTTGAAGGGTAAGAAAGATTTTGAGATTATTTTATGGCACCAAGCAATAGAAGACAGTATTCTAAGTCATATATCAACAAAAGCTCTCTCTGCCATACTGGACAAGCCCAGCAGGTACGTGATAGCTGAGGAATGGGCCTGGGCCATTGGCATCAACCTTGTGAGGATCTTGCACTGACAGCTTTCCTGCTAAATGGCTTCTGGCTCCAGGGCTCACTCACTTGCTGTGCTGTCTTGCATCCTGGAGAAACTCCCTCCCTTGTCTTCAAGTTCCTCTAAGACAGGGTCAGGGACAGTTTCTTTTCATATACTCATTGCCCATCCAAGTCATTGGCTCAGGATCCTTCAGTGTGGTCATGCACAACACAGAACAGTGGGAACCTGAACCATGACTCACACACAGTGCCTACACTAGCACAAGGCTTACACAAGTAAGCCATTCCAGCTGTCCCTGCCAAAGGGGGTGCACCACAGCTTAAAGCAACCTTCTCCTAAATGCACTGTTGTTCACAGCCTTCCTTTAAACTTGCCTGGAAATCATGGATTTCTCACTGCACTTAATTGCCTCATCACCATCACTATAAGCTAATGTATGAAGCTACCTAATCTGCAGGTGGCAAGTTAATGGGGTTTGAGTAGCAAGACACTGACAAGCTAGAAAGTACTGAAGCTCTACTAACTCCTGTGCTATTTCCTTGCCATACAAAACTCTACGGCAAATCAAAGGACCCCCAGGGTACCTATTCAACAAGGAACAAATTCTCACTTCAGCCATTATGTAAATGAAATGCTAAAAATGTTCTTTTGTTCCTCTGAGATATTAGTACTACTAATGTGAAGTGCACAAACTTCATAATCAAGTAAAATATTATCTTGTGGCACTTGCAACGTGCCAGAAGTTTATTGACTACATCTCTGGGAGACTAGCAGTGCTCACAGAACTTTAGATGTCCTTTTGCCAAAGTTGAGACAAAAAGTTTTCATAATTGAAAATTCTGTTGTAAGGCAGGATGGGAAATGACATGCATCCAGCATGTAGCTACTTAGAAATGAAGAGCTTGTACAATAACTGTTAAAAAAGATCTAATGTATCTGAGCACACATGGTTTCTCCTTTGTGTAACTTATGGTTTCAGAGTGCCCTGCCAAAGCTGAGCTGAAGTATGAATACTAACTATTTTAGCTTTCAAGAGTGCGGGAAATTCACTGCTCTGTATTCTTTCCCCTAGTTGTCACTCAGACTGCTCCTTATGAAAGGCCTGAATCCAAAAGTCAACTTTGGACATTTGACAGCAGATGGATCAGATAGATTGGACCTCCTCCATTCTAGCAGTACAAAGCTGGAATATACTGCCACAGTGCATGCTGAATTGCTGTGGTGTCTGGCTTAGAGCATAACAGCCCCCATTTGTCCTGGCTAGTGGCACCTCTGCTCCATGGGCTGGTGAGGATCTGTCTCAGGGTCCTGCAGATCCACAGGCTTTCACAGATGTATTCATCCTGATGGGCCCAACAGCCATGCTCTGCAGTAAGCCATGTGCAGCACAAGAGTCATGGCAGACCAGTAACAAGTGTCACTTTCAACTACACGCCAAAGTCCAACCTAACAGCAGACTACAGAGAGCTGCCTCTGAACAAAGCCTCATCTGCTCTGGTGACTTCCACCAGCTGACAAAGTTGACAAAACATCCAAGACAGATCCTCAGGGAAACAAGAGATACTCTAATTAGATCCTCTCTCCCAGAAAATATATCCATCATACTAAGCATTACATTAATTTAAGTTTCTTCCCTGCACCCAACTTTAGGTAGAGCACTTAATAATAAAATAGAGAGACACAGCTGTAGTCAGCAAGACACAAAAGCAGTAATGAGCAAGTGATATCAACACTGACCCAAGTGTCCACCACGTCAAAATGTTACAGTTCATCAGCCACATTTGGATATTTGACTCTAACCTCCTCAAAATCCTACTGAGAGCAGATGAAGGTGTTTTAGCACTGAGAAAAGAGATGCAAAGACTGGGACAAAGAGTGCAGGAGGACGAAGGCAATTCCTATCCACTCCAGGTGTGTGGCAGTGTTCAGACTCAGGTGAGTCTCAGCAGAGGAGCAGATGGTAAAGAATGGTGCATTGGGTCCAAATGAGATACCTGAAGGTGACAGAAGCAGATGGTTGCTCCCTGGGAAGATGAAGATGAGGCTAAGGGGATAGGGAAGGAGAAGGACATAGGCTAAGGTTTCCAGAGAGGGAGTCTAGGACAGACCCTGAAGTGGCTTTCAAAGTCAGCATATAGACCTTATGGAAAGACAAAAAAGAATTAAGAGCAGGCAGTGGGTGCAACCAGAAGCAGCAGAGGCACAAGCTCCAACCTAGCTGCCAAGAGCTATGAAACAGCAGACAGAGAACCTGGGAATTGCTGGTTACTCCTCCCATCTCTGCTGTAGCAATACAGCCACAAGAAGTGCTTCTTTCCATACCTCAGAGTAATTCCAACTGGAGCATTAAATGGTTTTAACACAGGAATAAGTAGCAGCAGATTGAGAAGGGCTCCATGGGCAGTGAGTCCAAGCTCCTGCAGGACTCACCCCCATAATCCTTTGTACACCCTGAGGATGCTCCTTTCAAAAGCCAGATCTGGTTTTCGCCTGACTGCTTCAAGTGAGCCATTGTCCCAGAATTGCCCTGACCAGACATAAGGAAGCTTCCAGCACCCTAAATCAATTCATAACAAATCTAGTTCCCTTTGTTCTCCTGCTAGCATTTTTATCAGCTGAAATAACTCTTCCCCACTAGCTTTGGCTTTTGCCCCTTGATGTGCTCACAGGAGGCAAACTAATCCCTTCTCAGCTTTTGTTTTCCTTGGCTAAGGAGGTCAAGCTGAAGTTTAAATCTTTTTGTTAGCTAAGACTTTGTAGCAGTTCCCATTAGTTTTTAAGCAGAGCTAAAATGATGTGATAGTGGCCACTGGTTTTTCCTGCTACAGGCAGAAAACTAAAAATATAGACACCAGCCGAGTGAAATCCGTACTGGATGGTTAACAAAGCAACCCAAACCTCACTTCTGCTTACCTTGGGCAACCAGATAGGATGGCTGAACAGAAGCCAAGTGTAGCCCTCTTGAAATGAAGGGAAGCCTGTCAGACAGTTTCAGAGGGTAAAATTAGAAGATGTCCAAAGGACATACACTGAAACAAGGACGTTTCTGAAGAAAGCAGAGATGCAGGCACCAGCAAGGCACAATGCCCGAAGGCAGTTGGAAGATGATGCTATGGCCCCATCAGTGAAGTCAAGAGAGAGACAAATAAATCTATGAAGGTCTAAATTCCCATTAGCTTGCAGGGGCCAAATGCTGACCTCTTCTTCCAAACTCACCTGGGTGTAATATATGTTCCAAATGAGCAGCAGGCAGTTAAGGGCAGGCACAGCCACAGGTACATAGCTTGGAGCAGGGCTCTGCTTCACAGCAGCAGAGCTGTCTCAGCTCCACCACAGTAGCATAGACAAAAATGTGCCATTAAACATGTTACTCCACTCAGCACTGCCATATATAAAAATGTTTTTCCGAGATACAATTCACTACAAAGAGCTGAGTACATTTCTCTGTGACAGCAAGAAAAAAAAAAAGCAGCAAACAAACAAAAACCAATGGGTACTCAGGTTTAAAGGAAGAAAAAGCATGTGCCCTGCTTTCTGACCCTGGTTTTTGTTTGTTGTTTGGATCCTACTCTTTTTCTTGTTTTCTCCTTCAATTATTTATTAAAAAAAAAAAGAGAAGGATTCTCTGTTCTTGTTTGTGCCACTGTTCATGGCTGCTGTTGTGGGAATACTGCTAGCAGCAGCTACTAGTGTTTTATTAAAAATAATAAAGTATATAGATATTATATAATAGCAATGTGATCAAACAGATTATTATGCCCTTGTCTGAGTTTTAATTGTAAATTAGAGCTCAGATAAGAAAACAACTACTGTAGAGCATAGAAAGTTTGGAAAAGCTGTATAAACTGTTCAGTTAATCATATAGAGAGAGAGAGAGCGAGCACAGAACACCCCCCTCACCAAAACTGGGAACCTGTTTTAATGCTGAACCTTTTATTCTGTATTTTACAGATTCACAAGGGGAGATAGCTTAACTCCACTTACTCTCCTAGCGCTGCTATGGATTCTGCCCCGCTCCCAGCTCGGTGAAAACCTCCCCCTCTGCCAGCAGCCCTCTTGTACAGGAGCACTGCTCCATCTGCTGGGCTCCCGCACAAGGGACACGGGAAGGGGGAGGGCTGAAGAAACATTTAGTATGAGCGATAAATTCGAGGCATATTGACACCTACCTAGCACCAAGGCATTAAATCTGTCAAGTCAGTCAAAGTCAAACGCAGAGAGCACATGTTGTGCCTCTTCCCAAAACACACAGTGTCCTTCTGGCAACTGTTGGGATGCAAACCACAGCTGCACAAATACACCAGCTGCACACATATACATCCCTTATCCTTCACAACTCCTATGCTGATGCTCCCGAGGTACAATGGCACATTTTGGGTTCCCTCGCCCACTGAAAATCACAACCCATTTGCAACAACCCAGTTTCCATCCATCCCCTTTGGTTAAAGCATTGTTACTTGTTTGTAGTAAAATCTTTCTCTTTTTTTCAGCCCACAGCACCAATCATTCTCAGCTATTGCTAGTGACTCTCTTCCACTGCCTGCTCTTCTCTTTAGCGTCTCAGATATATCTATCTGGTAGATTGCATAGCCAAAACAGATGCAAGGCACAGCCAAACACATCTTCAAGCACTTGGACTTTTCAGTGCAGGCTGGTAGTATCTCTCCTTGCTTCTTACACACTCACAGTCCTCTAGAAACAAGCATGAGTTAGCTGAATAAAATGCTGTGTTTCTCCAGCAGTACAGCCTGCCTTTGCACTCAAACAATCCTTTCAAAATCCCTTATTAAGAAAAAACAGAAAAAGACCTTGTCTCAATTATTATTCAAAGCATATTCAATAACTCAAGTAAAAGAAAAAAGTAAACATTTGTATTCATCTTCTCTTTTTGTTATGATTTATTATTGTCCTGCATTTCTAAAAGCTCACACAGTGCAAAATATAGGAACTGACTTCATAGCTTTATTTTCACTTTTTAACATATCATCACCTTGTAGCCAATTTACTTCAGGGTCCTTTTTCATTAACATAAAGCAGTAACATCTGGATTGCAAATGCTGCAGGGCAATGTTCATTTATGTAAAAAATGTTTCTTCTGAATATGGAGAAACAAAAGAAATCCATTTATGAAAGTGTTTTTATTAACCCAAAAACTAGCAGAGGCTGAGAACAATATCTAAATGGAGGGACAGCATGACCCAGTGACCTATCTGTAACACTCATGGATGGTTTTAAACCCAGAATTTCATCATATGAATATTGTCAGATAAATTGTTGGGGAGAACCTCTTACAGCAGCCTCTGCTGCTCACCTTCAGACAGTTCAGGCTGTGAGTGAGCAGCATGAGCACTGCCCATCAGACCTCTGCAGAAACAGAGATTATCTGGGAACTCACTGATCCACAGGAGGAGAATAACAGGTGGCAAGTGAAGGGAGCTTAGAGATGATGAAGTGAACTGTTTTTATGTATCCAGGATGCATAGTAAAGCAGCAGTCTTAATACTTATCCCCTAGCATTAAACATTATATTGATGGAGTGACTTTTTGGTCAGAAGCCATCTGCTGTTTCCATAGGCAAGAGTCTAAAAGAATTTGCAAAGCTGGCTATCAGAACAGGAAAAGTTTTGTTTGGCTGTGGGTGTTTTCACAAGGCATCAACCAGCAACAACACAGAGACATGAAATAAATCTGTTTCTGAAACAAATCAGAGCACGAGGCTTCCTGCTGCTGAGGCCCCAGGGTGATGGGGAGTGACATTTGCTTGTGTTATCTGCTCTTTGAGGTGCAGAAGGCAAAGGTCTTCTCTTTCTGGGAGGACTGGGATAACTCCTGCTGTTTCCAGCTCTGAGATGAGCAGGAGTTGGGCTTGCTGTGTTTATGGATTTCAGATCTAGTAAGGAGAGAGGGGGAAAGGAGAGTCAGCAAGTCAAGGACAGCTTAGAGGGGAAGCAAAGATAGAGCAAGGCAAGAAAGAAGGGTATCAGGGAAGGCAAGGAGCTGGGATTATGAGGTGCTGCTAGTGACTGCAGCAGGAGCAGCAAGACACCAACCCCTACTAGCATCTGAGGAATGTGGTGCTGAGGGCCAGAACACTCCAATGACCCTTGAACATAACTGCATCCTGCAGAAGCACGGCACCAGAAGCACACTTATGGCAGAAAAAGGGGTAGGATCTTTTGCATGTCCTCTGGGGCTGGAGTGCAACAGCAGCCTCTGTGTTTTCAGGATAGGTCAGAGAGGGGAGGGTTTGGAAAGAGAGTGATGTACTTTCCTTTGAACAAGTTCAAAATTAACATACATCACTCCATCAGCTACCTCCATGTGTCCCAGTCTGGTGGTCTCTTAGCTTTGGAGCAGTGAATGCATCATAAACCAGCTCTTTGTGTTCTTGTCCATTTTGCAGCAGTTGGGGCATCATGGGCATACCCAGTGTGTCACACAGCCTGTTTTAAATGCCACAAGAAGACCTCAGCTGTGAAAGAACAGACTTAGAATGAAGGTATACCCTGGAACAATCACCCTAACCAGATGATGAGGGCACTGGTTCCTCTCTATACTCTCATCCCCACTCATGCAGTCATCCCAAGCAGAATAAACAGCAGCATTTAAAGGTGAAATGGAGTCTCACAGAGGAGATGTCACATAGCCCCAGAGATGACAGTCTAAGAGCCAAAGTCAAAGGTAGGAAGATGGGCAGTTTTTCAAATTTTCAAGAAGGTCAAGGTGGGGATAGAGGGAGATTGAAAGCCAGGACAGCCTGCCAGAAGCAGCCAGGGCTGCTCCTCTGCTATCAGTCCCCTGGCACAAAGCAGCCAAGTCCCTTCAGTTGTCAAACATGCACCATGCTATTGTTAATGATGCTATTACTTACCATATGTTTAACAGTATGGCTGGTTTGATTCCACTTATTCAAATGTGGGATTGAACATTTTAGTGTAGCATGCAGCCTCAGGCTCAAGGGGGTTTGAACTGTAGAAGAAAGCAAAAATAGCTATTGCAGAGGAAGAAAAATCTTAGTTACTTAACAAGGTCAATAGCATGAATTCTTATTTTATTTACTTCAGAGAGCACAGAAGCAGCACCTACACCTTGGTTTTGTTAATTAATATCAGAGTAGGATGTAAAATCATTTGGTTTCCTACCTAAAATTGTGCTTTATGCTACTAAAAGGAGCTCCCAGCCATTTCACCCAGGAATGACTGCACTGTATGCAAACTGTTTCCTTGGGAACATCACAGATGGGTTCAAACCACAACATTCAGAGCCAATGCTTGCAGGACCTGGGATATTTGTTCAGCCAGCTGAAAAAAAAAAGGTTATTTGTAAAATTTAGATTCAGATTGAAGCTTTCAAACTTATCCAAAAATTTGGGTTATCTAGTGAGAAGAGCTTGTTAAGAGGTGCCTTGCCTTGTTGTATCTCTTAAAGGTGCTCAAATCCTGTATCTCCCATCAGTTTAATATAAACCTGTGTTCTGCCTGTTCAAAAGCAAGGCCTGGTAACTGCTGAAAGTAGCATGATGTTCCAGAAAGCTTGTAGATAAAGTCTTACTAAATATCACATTTATTTGAAAGAGAAATAAATCCAAGAATAGTCTTGTTTCCCCTTGCCTTGCTGCTGTGAAACAGATGTTAAACACCACATATCTAACCCATACAATAGCCATGCTGGGTTCTTACACTGTGCAACGACCTTAATTCCCAAGATCTTCCTGTTACCAGAACAAGTTCTGGTAACCAGGTACTTCCAGCATAGAATATTCTGCAGACATGGCTGCTTTTACAGAAGAATGCAGTAGGCCTGCCACTGTCATATTCTGGCTCTTCTTCCGTGTATCTAGGCACAGCTCTAAATTCATCACCAGCCCAAATTCTTATTTTCATTCTGGCAAGCCTGTTGACAATAGCTGACAGAAAAGAAATATCCTCCAAAATTATCTTGAAAATACCCTTTTCTTGGGAGTCCTTAATAAACCCAGTAAAACAGAGCTTATATAAAATGCAAAGGATAGCAGCTGATTTGCAGTTTGACTGGATCATGTAGTGAAGAGAAATGAAAGAGAAGAATTGCAGAATGGCAACTGTATTTCTCTTCCAAAACAGCAAGAAACCTTGCAAGACCTCTCCAGATGTTTAACATCAAATATCCTTCCAGATTTTAACTCACCTCAGAATAAACTTTAGTTCAATGTCCATTAATTACTCCTTTACCACCCATGGTTTCCAAGGAACAGACATGGCAGTAATTAGTAGGGCACGAAAATCAGCCCGGATGACTCAAAAGGCAATCTGTGATTGTGGAACTGACAGTGCCTGGACTAACAAGGAATACTCAACCACAATCATATGACACCATTATTCCCAACCAAACAACAGGTAGCTCCAAACCCAAGCACAGAACTACCAGGTAAAATACCATTCCTGAAGACCAAAGAATTAGAAATGCATGCTGAAATCAGTGCTGCAATGCCAGCTCCTTGCCTGGCTTTCATGAAGCTACCAGAGCTCTGCCTTCACACCTAAGACTGTCCCAAGTAGCACATTCCTGGTCAGGTCTGATAAGGTACTCTTGAAGCGTGCTATCATTCTACACGAACAAGGAGATTAGGACATGACCCTTGATCCCTCCAATACTCTGCTTCCACTAGAAGGATGTAATAAGTTCATACTTGTGTACCAGTGCACTGACACTACAGGGAACCGAATCTTCACCTTATGCAGAGTACCAATCCAAACCAATTCCAGCTACAGGTCTGGGAACACGATGTCTCAAAACACAATCAGTAACAGGGGAGTATTTCATATGTCATTTTAGTGGATGTTCAAAACAGAAAGCCCATCAACTGCTTCAAGACTAAAAGATATTTTGAGCAAATTTGCAACAGAAAGCATGAACAAAACCAGCAAGATTCTTCTGCAAACAACATCACAAGCTCCTCGTAGAGAGCACTGTAATTTACCCAAAACATCACTAGCCTGGCTGAGAGGCTCCTATTTCACAAGAGCACACTGCATATGCAACCCCAAGAGGCACCTAAGCAATGGATAACACAAGGATGGTTCTTGCAGTGCCAGATCTTGGTTAAAACAGAAAACATGTCATTTTCAGAGTGGCTGCAAGGCCCAAGTGCTTTGGAGCGTATACAAAACACTTGGTGAAAAACTGGATGTCCTTACTACCGTGAGCCAACACAGCACAATCATTTGCAAACAGTTCTTCAGTAGCTGCCTTCATTACTTTTACCTTTCAACAGCTCTGCAGATGTGGGGTTGCCAGCACAATTCCAAATAAGAGAGAAACAAATCCCCAATCCATTTGTAATTCTATCTGTAACAGCAAAATATCCTAAAGGAGACCATGAAGGGAGCTGACAGCTTGTTTCATTGCCCCAGAGCTGCTGGTACACCAGTGCCTGGCCAGACAGGACCAGCCTCTGACTATGCTGCTTCCTCACTCTGCTCCAAGCACAGCCCCATTCCCATTACAGTTGGGGTGTAAGAGATTAATGACATAAAGGCATTTGAGGCATAAAGGTAGAGTAAGCAGACAAGTAGAAAACTGCTAGTTACATAGAACAGGGAAAGAACACCACTACATGTAAACAGAAATTTTAATAATATATTTCCCCTGGGTCAAGACCTAGGGCCTGGCTTAGTAAGGTAAAAGGCACAAGTAAGGTAAGAACAGTAACAGATGCAGAAAGCATCCAGGACTTAAACAAAAAAAACCCCAACCACCAAGCCCCCAAACAAACAAAAACAGAAAAAAAAAAAAAAAGAGAGCAAGAAATTAAAAAAGAAACATTTCAGACAAAGTAGAGACTTAATAGTAGCAGGCTGTTCTTTAGCAAAAATACTGCTTTGATCTGTCTAGCTCTGCCTATGGGTATGCTATCCCAAGCATTTCAAAGAAATCTCTTATCATTGTGTACCTGCCTCAGAGAAATCATACCACAGAAGGAACAAAAAGGTTGATTGTTATTTTAATTGAATTTGTTTTCAATTTATTTTCAAGCTGTCTGGGGAAACCTTTTACACGTGCACTGTTTGATTTGTTTTTAACTTTGGTTCCATTATCCTAATAATGAAGCTTTTAAGGCATTTTAAGAAGACTGTTTGTCAAAAAAGTTACATTGATCAGATCAATACTACAAAAGCGCCTGAAAGCAGGAAATAAATATGGATTTAAAAAGGCGGCATTATTTTACAGAACTTGGGTTTTCTTGTGACCACAGATGCTCAGCATGAATTGCTGACTTGATCTCTGCCAACATACACATCCATGAGCTAATGTGCCAAGGGATTATTTTTCCAGCATCCTTTAATGCAGGCTACCTGCATGTGGTCTCTTTTTCAAAGGTACTGAACACTTCCAGCTCATGCTGCTCCCTGTGTTAAGCTTCAGGACAAACCAGGACAGAAGACCTCCTTGAATGAGATTAAAGTGAAGCTAGGATTTGTGCTACAATAGGTTAATTAGTTTTCTAGGTAGTTAGCTAATAGTTCTTTTCAATTTTATAACAAACCAGAGGTATATAAGCTATGGAGCTGCAGAAAAGGGCATGCTGCCTGCAGAAAGGGCTGTTAGGCAGCTGTGCTCTTCTTCTGCAGGCTCCCCTCAACTCCAGCAGGCTTGGGACCAGGCCCTGAACTGCAACAGCTTTTCTTCCCACGCAAGCTCCTTATGCTGCCCTAAAAGCATAAAAGAATCCTATAATCCTTTGCTCAGCCCAGAGGCTTCCTCCCCCACTGCCCTTTATACTCAGACCTGGAGAGCTACACTCTGCTGTACTGGACTTTTTTGCAAACTTAATTCTTCTGTGAGGTTGGTTGGAGCAGGGCCCAGCCCTGGGGTGGGAGCCTGGCTGGCCACAGGTGTCACAGCCCCACACCCTGCCCAATGGCAGCAGCCAGCCTGCAGCAGCTCTGACAGGTCCATGCCTCCTGCTTCTCCATATCTATTTCTTTCAGGTCCATGTGCAGCTTCCTCACCACTTGCCCCCCTCCCAGTTCTTTCAGTAACTCAAATCAGGCAAAACATCCTATTGCACAAGAAATAGGAGGGGGCGGATGGGTAATTTAAACTGTGCTTAAGCTTGTTAAGACAAAAAGGTTTTAAAGTTAAGTTTTCACTTCTGAGCTCTCTTCTCCCAGTGATACAGGTTTCATTTTGTTAAAGATGTTTGGAGTCTTAACACTTTGAACTAGTTTTTGTTAATAATAGAAAAGTCTCAGCTAATCTCCTAACGAACACTTTCTTGAGTGTGGTTTTAGCTCAGTTAATAGCTGAGTGTGCCTGTGTTACCTGATGCAACAGCAGTGGAGTACATCCAGCTCTTACATTCACCTTTTGCATTTGTGAATCAAATTCATTATTTCTTTTCCATAATAACAAAACAGCTAGGTGGCATTAGACAGACAGGCCTCATTTGATGTTATTATTTCAGTGGAGATCTATTAATTTTTCTGATTATGAAATTCTTGAAAAGCAGAAATAAAAAGACCAGAATAACTTGCAGTGAGTTGTTTCTATCACTCTGTTCCCTTTCCTCTAGCCCCAAAAAGGAAAGAAATTGTCAAAACTATTAATTTTTAAAATACCATTTCAAAATTAAATATTGAGCTAGGTTTTCAAAAGACAGGAAAATTTAAAAGCTAATGAAGAGACAACTAAGTGCTTTTTCAGAGCACAGAGTATTTCTTTTTGGCCACTGAACTATGACTGCTCATTCTATCTAGGCAATTTTTCGCTTTTACTACTTATCCAAAATACCCAGGATTTACTCAGCTCTATCTTCACCTAAGCAGCAAACCAGAAGTTAAAGTAATCTGAAGAGGGATCTATTTAACGTAAGGTCCTCAGGGAAGGACCTGCCATTAGTCATATGTTTGTTCAGCATAAAGTTCAAATCTTAGCTCAGTGAATATTTCACTACCATATTGCAGTCCCTGTAACGGGAATGCCTCATGGCTGTGGGATTCATTAGACAGCCTGTACAGGTAGGCATAAAAGCAAAAATGTTAATGTAGGTGCTGTGGGCCAAATTTAAATGGGAACAGCACCAAGAAAGTTCATTTGAATACACAGGGAATTTCTCAAAGCTGCAACAGCCTTGTTGGAAATTCATACAAAGGAGTGACTGCTGTTCATGTTCTGCATCCAGCAGGACAGGTGGAAGCTGCAGTTGCCTACTCATGCCCCAGAGCATATCTCACTGTGTGTCTGCCCCCAGGAATGGTACATGAAAAATGGCTTCAGCCTCTTTTGTTATAGGTTTTTCATATCTCTTTACGAAAGCACTAAAGCTGAGGAGTGTCATTACTGTATCCTTTGATTACACCACCCCCTTCTATATCAAGGAGTGTTTACTGTTCAGGTAGTCCCACTGAGACAGATAAAAGCCTCAGGAAGTATTAGATATGCAGGAGGGAGCAGCCTGGCCCAAAGTAAACTTCACTGTCATACGTGGGTCTTTGAATAGGGAACTTCTATTGTTAGACCCAAGGGAGTAACTCCATCAGCCAGCATCAACTCTGGCCTGTATCAACCTGCTGCCAGCAAGACAAACCTCTGCTGGGGCATATCAGTGTGGTTGGTACCGGTACCAAACATAGGATGGAGCCCTGCCATCCTCACACAGGGTCTGGGCAAGGAGGGATGTGCACTGCAGCTGTGCAGAAACCTGCTGCTACACCCCAAGGTTTTGATAGACCCCAGATTGAAGGCTTGGCCACCTAACAAGACCTGTGCCACTGACAGCCATGGGGTCTGGCAGATAGTCCAATGGCTGGCGTCTGTGCTCCCCCAGCTGGAAAATCTTCATGATTCCTCTCCTCAATCACATTTAGCAGCCAACAAGGGAGGGAGGACACATGGCTCTGGCCTCCCTGAGTGAGCACTAGTATCACCTTGGTACGCCACAGAGCATGGCTACAGTCCCAGTCCCCTGCTTGGGGCCAGGAGCAGCACACCTGCATGCCAGCCTCCCCACTGTCCTCACAGACTGCTGATTTAGATGCCACTATCATTGCCCTCCCACTTCTGCTTTAATTTCTGTTCCCTGCCGTTCATAGGAGCGAACAATGATGCGTTACAATTTTCAGGTGCCTTAGGCTCAGAGAGCTTTCCTAGATATAATCAGCAGAAAAGAAGGATTTGCATTGAAAGCCAGTGCCAACATCCCTGCAGTGATAACCATCCCTTATAATTAAAACGAACATTTCATAAAAATGTCATCTCCAAGCAGCATATTTTAGATTAAAAAAATAAAAAACATTTCTAAGATCAAAAGAAGAGGATTATAATTGGGAAAGGGTGGAGGTGGGGGAGGACAGCATGACAGCCCCAAGAAGTATTACTATTATTATGAGGTAAAGTTTGCTGAAATGCCAACTGCTCGCCCACAGTGAAAGGAAGCACCAGTTTACTCGTTAATCGCCTTAATTAATTAACTGGCATTGTCCTAGATTTCCTGAAGCTGGGTTTACTGTGGGAATCAATTTTAAAGAGCTTCCAGAAAAAATATAAATTTGTGCCTGAAGACTTTACAGATTAGTAAACAAGAGCTTGCTTCCAAATCATTTGGCCAAGACCACAGCTGTGATTTATGGAGACACGGTCTTTTTTCCCATAGAGTCTGCCGTGATCAGTAATATTGACCTAATGCACAGCATAAACTTCCCTGAATTAATCCCTCTTTGAACTACAGCAGCTCTATCAGAAAAACACCCTATCCTGATTATAGAATTGGCAGGGAAGCAGAAGCCGACATCACTATGTTTTGGTGTACCAGGGGCTTGCTCCCACCGCAACCCCTGCTTCATTCCACCACTGATTTGTCCAGTTCCATGCTCCACCCACCCCTGCCCTTCCCTTCTGCTAGGATGAGGGGCAAATTGGCAAGCCCTTGCTCCCTGTGCAAGCACTTACAGATGGTGACTGAGTTTTCATTACCAGGGCTGCAATCTTCCAGACTTTCTCAATTAAATGGGTATGAAACAGGCTCTAAGCTTTCTCACAGTCCTCTTAGGCTACTCCAGTTCATAGCACGCTTCTCAAGCTCAGGACACGGTTGCACCCAGTGCCAGATATTAGGGCAGCAACATCTTCCCCAAAATGATGTTAATGTACAGAATTATCCACTCTAACTTCTGACCACATCACATTAGACCTTGTCCCATCCTACAGATTACCCAACCTGTGCTCCAAGTCTTACTTCAGTCACTCTTTCCAGGGTTAGTGATTCCCACTCTGTAAACGTGACCACTGATCTCTGCTTGGCTGCAGTAAAATGGGACTTATACTTACCTGTTACTTAAAATGGTAACTATGAGAACACACACACAAAAGTTTTCACAGCTTGAAGTTTTCTCTTCCCAAGGGTTCATCAGAACTCTTTCTTTCCTGGAGCTCTGCACAGGTGTGGGATGGTAGTCACCTTACTACAGACTTGACCAATTGAGGCTTGGTACCCAAAATGCCCTGTGTGAAAATCACAAGAAACAGAGGGTTCTAGGGTTCATTTCATCTCACCTGTCCTAAACACCTGTTTCATGCCAATGAATGATACCTGTACAATACCAGTTTCCTTCCACTGACTGTACCAGAAGCTCCACGTGTCCAAACTGAAATGAAAAGATTTATGTCAGGTTAGGTGAATCTCACTCAGTCTAAATAATACACTGCAGATAAATATAGCATAATATGTATGACCTTATTAAAGTGCTCTAGTAGTAAAACATCCATCACATAACTATGGAAGCACATACTTCTTTAAATAATGGATTTTAAGTGCTAATTCTGATGTCAGATTCTGCTCTTACATGTATGTAACAAGACAAGAGGGAGTAAGAGCTTCTCTTAGCTCAGACCTTGCAAAGAATAGCTGGGGAGAACCAGCCCCTTCCAAAAAAAGGCATATATTGATGGTTGTTCCCTTCTGCATCACAGTCAGGACCACAAAATGGGGATGGAGAATGTATCCCCCTCACCTGTATATTAATATCACAGTCACTTTCTGCCTAGGCAGGCAGGCAGGCAATCACAACCTAGCAACATTTTTCTTCCCTGTTTCATGGAATGGCTCATTTGGCAATAGCAAATTTTTCCTTGAGAAATCTATATTCTGTGGAAAAAGGGCTTAACAAATCCTTCAAAAAATCTCAAAGAGAAAGCTGAATGGAAAGCACACATAGCCATTTTTCATCAGCTTTTTCTAATGTGCAAATACAACAGTTCCCCACTCCTCCTGGCAGGAGCATAAGAGCAACTAATGAAGCAGTGCTGATCTCCCAAAACCAGAGAACTCCTCAGAAAAATCAAATGGAAAACTGTGCTGCAGCCTGCCTGCCATGCTCACAGCTTACACCTGGTTCCTTACCCTACCAGACACTCCAGAGAGACTGCAAGGAAAAGTGGTAAGAGCTGCTGTAGGGAAGAGAGATTTTTGCAGGAATCCTGGCTTGTGTCAGCCCCCAAAGACATACTTCCACACAGGACAGATTTGGTGTGAAACAGGTTCTCTGGCGCTGACCAGGAGCATTTACAGAAGGAAGGAAAATATTGGACAACACAACAGAAACTCCATCAACTGCAGAGAAATTTGGTGAGACCTGAGGAGAGACAAAAGACACCCTGTAGAGGGAATGGGGAACAAAGGGAGAGAAGGGAAGAACAATGTGGTTCTAGAGGGATGACCTGTTTCATATGTGCTTGTTGTCCTGTTGCTTCACTTGCCTTAGAATGGTCTCCTTTCTCAACACAGCTCTTCTCTACTTGTCTGACTGTGAAATCCTCTCAAGCAACATCTCTAAGCAGGAGTTGGTCTCAGAGCAATGGGGAGAACCAGGAACATAGCAATAAGGATGCAGGGCAAAGGAGCTGTGTGCTGCCAGGGCCTGTGCATCACTGCACTTTGGTGCCTTTGGCCATCTGGAGCTGCAGCAGTCCTGGCACAGCTGGACAGACTTCAGTTTGCACTCACCCATGCTCACAGCAAGCATGCCTGGGCACACTGCTGTTTATCTGCAATGGCCACTTCTCTGAACATCCAGCTATTGGTTATTTCCAGAAGACCACTGCATTAACTTTTTGCAAGATATAACAGAAGCTGTGCAATGAACCCTGAGTTACAGAGGACATCTGGTAGTCCCTAGCACTAGCAACTGAGTCCTTATCACTCAACAAGGTAATTGATGGGAGGCAAGGAGAGGAGATTTAGGCAGAAGGGAAAGTAGGATAGTGGATAAACACAAGGGGCTCAGGCAGAAACATCAAAGAAACCCATACTCAGAGTACACTTGGGAAGAACAAGTTTACATAGATCAAAACAGAAAAGCTCACTATTTTTTTAATCTGGGAAATCAAGATGAAATAATAGGTGCTGGGTAGCCTGTTCCTACAGTCAGGGTGTGACCACACACCATGAGCAGCTCCTGCCCTCTCTCCCCTCTGACAGAGGTCCAACTTTCAGGAGGACAGGAAAGGCATTCAAAGTCTTTCTTCACCATTGAGAGCAATTCTACTCCTTACTGAGCTAAGTAAGGAGCTTCTATTCCTTACTGAATAATCCTACAGAGCAGGAGAAATTGCTGCTGGACAATTAGTGGAGCTCTCCAGGATTATGGGGCTTTGCCTAACTTTGCCTCTAACAATATGAAGATTCACCTGACAGTTTGGTTTTTTCTCTCTAAATATACTCTGCTACAGACACAAAGGTATGAATAAGCCATGATGATGGTCCATTGTCCAGCTTAGTGTTTGGGTAGCTTCAAGTTCAGCTAACACACACATCTTTCTTTGATTTCCTTTCTCCAATCTTCCATCTCCCTAGCATCCTTTCTCCTCCTGCCCTGCCACTTTCCATCACCATGCAGCCCACTGCACACACTCTCCATTCACAGGCAGGGCTGCACATGGTGCCCTACTCAGGTTACACAGACCCCTGCTCAGGCTGTGTTGTGCCTTACTGTGCAATTTATCACATACACAAAAAAAAAAGTAATAAAATCAATAGGGCTATTGAGTAAGATGCACTAGACCAGACTGGAAAGGGCAAAACAGCCCATAGAAGAAAGTTGGAGATGATACAGTTGTGTCACATTCAGCTTTTTTACACAGCCATATACTACCTCCTGTAGCAATGCCCCGGCCCCATTAGATGCACTCAGCCTTCATTTTCACCTTTTTAGCCACCAGTCATTGATAATCTGTGCCATTAATCCTGCCTGTCACCAAAGCTACAGCATACCTGCCCACTGCAATGCTGTACAGCAGCTGAATATACTGCATAAGAGCAAGAATCTTCTTAATGGACTTCCGCAGCGAGAGTGGTAAATGGGGGTGTTCCCAGCTCCATATATCCTGGGGAGAGCTAATGAACAGCACTCCCATAGCATTTTGCTAATAACCTCAAATAGAGTGAAGAGTTCAGCTGGGAGGGGTGAATTTTTTCTATTTTTTTATTTTTTTAAAGTTTGATGAGCTTTCAGAATCCAATATTTCAGAGCTTGCTCCTTGCTAATTAAGGGTTAGTATACTAAATTAGCAGTAAATTAACATTCATTTCTCTGCTAGTACACTAGAGCTGCAGGAAATTACCCAAATTATTCAGGTAGTGACATTCATCACTGGTTGGAATGACTGTAGCTTAAACAAGATTTAGTGCTACTCTGTAGCTAATATTCACAGCTGCAGTAGCAGAGAGGCAGGCTCCCTCATTCACAGTAATTTTGACAGCATAAGTGCCAAGATAGGGTAAAATGTTTATCTGAGCTGTTGATTATTGAGGTAGCAGAACATGACAGACCACACACTGCTGAGACATCACTGCATGCTTGAGGTGCAAATGGGGAGGCCCCTGGCTGGTGTCTGAGAGTGACCAAATCTGCTGTAAAATGAAAATATCACCCCCAAAATATCCCTGCGCAGTTGCAGGGAATAATTGATACTGGTGCAGCATTACTTCAAACCAATCATAAAGCTCCATCTGTGGCTGCAGCTCTACAGACACTTCATAATTATGTTTAATATTGCAATCCACTGTTTCTAGGGAGGATTTGAGGATCTCTGCACATTTGTCCTAATGATTATTTTTATTTAGGGTTTAGGGGCTTACCTTCTTCCTTTGGGCAACAGATGGTTCCAGAAGTTGCTGACTGCCTTCAGAGCCCTCCTCTACCTCCTTTTAGGTCAAACCCAACTTATCAATACCAGCTTGAAGAACCTAGCACTAGACAAGCTTTTAATGGTTGAAGAAAGAGGTAGTGGGCATCTTAGTACAGCCATATGTACACATCCAAGAAGAGACCTATCCTGATTCATCTTCAAGGGGAAAAGGTATTCTTGGAGTGCTCAAGACTAGAGCTTGCTGTGTTCCTATGCCTCAATGCAAATCAACTAGATTGAGGGAAGCAAAAAACCTGTGTGAGCAGGAAGGTGGCAAAAGGGTAGACAGACTCCAGGAACAAAGAAGTGTTGCTTTCTCATTCACCAAGATTGTGTGTCAAGAATCAAAAGGCCTTAATACTTGATGAGAAACTTTTCAGGATACCATCTTACCCCTGGCTATTAAGGACTTTGTAAAAAGCATATTCCTCAACAGACACAGTTACGTAGACAACAGAACATATCCTATTTGGTCACAAAGAAGTCCATGTGCTGTCTGAAACCTTGAGCAGAATGGCATGAGTCTTTAACATTCTATTTTTAAATTTTCCAGTCCTCAGACTGGGGAAATGAGCTGTTCTCTCCTGCAAATAATATCCCAGTCTAAAACAGGCATGTTTTTAAGCTCACGGATGGAGATTTCAGATGCCACCACTATTAATTTTCACTCTTCTGGCTCTGTTCCTTGTCTGCTGCTGGCAATCACAGTGGGATCAAGAATGAGTCTCAAAACAGGAGGAAAAGACAGTTGTCTAGTTGTGCTTTTTACATTCTCTCACAAGCAGCCTAAAGCAGGGATGATAATGCATATCTTAATTAAGGCCCTCCACAAACTGCCTGGGGCAGGTTTTTATAGATACTGGCTCCTGGCTGGACAACTGGCAAGCAGACTCTTACTGCCTGGAAACAAAGACATTGTAAAAAGCTAGCAAGTTAAATCAATGTTCTATTAAATCATTTTTAAAGTCTCACAGGTACATAGTACGCTGTCCAAAAATGTTCCAGAGCTTTAACAGCTGCACTGCTAGTACAGGAAGCAGAAGAACAGGCTCCTCAGACGTCTGTGTGTGCAGGGACATCGTTCTTTCTCCAATTCTGTGCCCACTAGGCTTCATACAAAGCTGGTATCAGCCCATTTTTGTCACCCAGCTTCCCTTAAGATGAAGGCTCACCAGATTGCTGTGCTGGAAAGAGCTATTAGCAGGAAAGAAATCAATCTCTACTTTGTAGGGCAAGGGGAACCACAAAAAAAATCCTCTGAGTTTGTGTCTCTTCCTTCTTTATCCTTCATGGCACAGGTTGCCCACATATGTGCCTTGATGCTGAGCAGCGGCAGGAGGAGCAAATCCCCTGCCACCACTTGGCAGCCACCCCTCAAGGGGAATAAGAGAAGAATCAATTTACTTACTTCTCTGTGACCTGCACTGAAGAATAAATTTTGTACAGTGCTCTCAGGAGGAGCAGCCACTATCTCCCCTCCCAAAGGGATGAAGTTTGCTCTCCCTCTGTTTCAGCCTTGCTCTGCCAGTCAACATGGAGAGGAGAGCAAGAGAACTGAAATCCCCTAGATATTTTATAGTGCTGTTTAACCTCAGGGAGTTGAAAGGGGCAGGACTGCTCCTCTCATTAACTATGTCCTCATCTGAGCCCCTCAGTAATGGCTGTCTGCCTTACAAAGCCCTTCCTGCAAAACCTAGTTACTGAGAGCCTCAGTGGAAAACAGCATTTCCAAATGTCAGTGTCTGCTGAGGGGAACATGGAATAAAACCCGAGACTACAAGAACAGATGAACAGAGGCACCCAGATGTATTATTCAGTATCGAAGCTGTGTTATGATGCCATGTGGGGCATGAAAGCCAGCAGCTTACAGCACTGGGGCATGCTGCTCTGTGGTGACTGTCCCTGACAGTCCCATGCCCAGTCACGTCTTAAGAGGAGCAGTGACCATCTCACACCCATTTAGTAGCACTGTTACCCCGTAGCTCACAGCCTACACGTGGGACTGGAGGTTCACAATCCCCATTTTGCACAAGGCCAGGAGGGCTAAGGTTGCTGCAGTGACTTCCCTAAGCTCACCCAGGAGGTCTGAGAAGAGCCAAGAGCAGACTGCAGGTTTCCTGCATGCCAAGTTACCAGCTCCACTTTAGGCTAAATTGTCCTACAAGCACAAAGCACCTCAGAGCACAATTTTTGGGCACAGAGTAGGAACCACACAGAGCAGAGCATCTGTGCCGGTGCTGGACCCCAGGCTCAGACTGCTCTGACTTTGCCTGTCCATCTGTACCCTCCCCTTTTCCCAAAGGGTTCTTCCCAACCAAACACCACTGTACATTTTGGAAGGGTTTCTATCCCATGGATATTTTATATGTGTCTTCAACTTCTCATGTTTTGAAAAGAAAAAAAACCCAGTAATTAATGCCTTGCAGTGACAAATAACGTATGCTGCAATACCAGCAAACATTCAGGGTATTATTAACAAAAGCTGTAGGACTAGTCTGTTACAGGGACTAACTCAAAGTGCCAAATTTTTAATGCTATTTACCAAATCAAACAGGCATTCTGCAGTCCACCTGTTCCTAGTGCTGCTGCCTTCACGATGGCCATTTTCTGAAGCCAGAGAAATAACTACTAGACCAGTTTATTGATGGCAGCTGGTTTGGAGTGAAAAAGTCCAAAATGTGCAATAATTAAAGACTGCAAAGGATGGAAGCTATTAAAAGGACAAAGAAAGTAAAGCAAACCTGTCCAGAATGGGCAAATGGATACCTTCCATGGGAACAAAAAATTCTCCCCTCCAAGCTGATGTACTCACAGTCAACTCACAGGAAAGCTGATAAAGGTGGGGAAGGGTGGAAAAAAACCCAACAAAACCCCAAACCAACAATTCAAACTTTACACTTATATTTTTTTATCCAGGAATTATGGCTTAGGCCTTGTCACTAGCACAGGATTCAAAGTGCTAGAGTCAAGCAATGGCCTAGAGGCCAACCTGTGCCAGCTGCTTCAAAAGGCATTGTAAAAATCCCATAATGGAGGGTTACACACCAGCATGCCTGAGGGAGAAGCTGCGTTTAGTGTATGGCTGGAAGTACAAAGGATGAAACACCAGCCCACCTAACTGCAGATGATATTGCTAATCATATAAACGATGCCAATCTGTCAGTCTCAATATCCTACCCTGTGGCAATGAGTTCCAAAGACTAATTAAAACTTAGGTTAAAAGTACTTCCTATTAAATCTGTTCAGTGCCTTGACTTCAAATTTAATTTGATATCTCTTTCTCATCCAAGAGAGGAAAAAGTCATGGCACTCTTGTTTTATTTATATCCATCATAGCCTCTGTCTCAGTGGCACATCCCATGTATTGTTCTCCCTAAAATAAACAGACCTAACCTTTGCAATCTCAGCTTGCATACAAATCTTCCCTCTAAAGTACTTTCTATGCCTCTGATTAGGTTTGTTGCCCTTCACCGAACCTCTTCTGTTTTCTGCTCTATCATTTTTTAATTAGGGTGACCATACCAAACATGCCTCTCAAGGTGATGCCACATCACCATCTCTAGAACAACACTGTTGTTTTTTGAGTCTTGTCCTCTATTCAGCAAATTTATGTCATGCCATTTTGTATTTATGTTTTCCTGATCACTGCTCAGACCCGAGCAGATGTTTTCTATTGAGCTTTTCAAGATCTTTTTGTTTTGAAGCTTACCCCTTTATAAGATCAACTGTTCCATCCAATTAATAGTAACTTCCTTTTAGTCACACTGCATTTTTCTATCAATATTATGATTAATACAGAAAAAGCTTAATCATATTTAGATATGATTAAATTTTGGAGCATCAAAAGTCACTAATTTGTTACTTACTGTCTTTTTCAGATTATCATGAAATACTGGGTACAGGCACAACAGGTGCCTACCACACAAATTACTGTGTATGTAATTACTGAAGCTCTCTATGGAGACACAAGTTTTAAAGAATGTACATATTACAACATAAATAAAAGCCCAATTTATTTTGAAAGCATTTTCATATCTCAAACCTCATCTTTCTGCACCTGCACCACAAGTCTACAAAGAAGGAAAGGGAAACCATCTCTGTCACTTCCCAGGGGTATGCACTGCACCAAGCCAAACCAAACCAAACTACCTCCTCTACCTGCTGTAACACAATTTTCAAGAAAGGTGACCATGAGAACCTTCAAAGGGTTTTTAAACATAACAAGGTCAGGAAAGGCTTTATCACCCCATGTACCACACACTTCTACGGCCTGTGAAGAGAAATACTCCCTCAGTGAAATTTGGACCACATGCGGTTTCTGAATGCAGAATGTCTTTTTATGATGATATATTCATGTTCACTGCCATCCTTCAGAGGCTGCCTATAGAGTGGATGCTTTTTCCTCAAAAAAACTGTTGGATTACTTTAGTGTGAATCAAGTTTCTGAACATCCACAGGAGGAAGAGAGATGAAGGGAATCTTCAGCGGTTTCAGATCTATCTATATGTGTCTTTCCAAGGTAGATATGTTCCTACTAGTTCCTACTAGTAGCCTCCTGCAGCCATGGACAGGAAGCATTTTGGCCTTCACATAGCTGAAGGGCTCACCTCAAATCACCACTTAGTGCTGTGGCTATAGGTTATGAATCTGGGATGTTATTAGTTACAGGAGTTGATTTAAACAAACAAATAAATTACTCCAGCATACCACATATTAAGTTGTCACAAGTTACTTATTACTAATGAGAATTTCTGCACATTAGATAAAAGTCCAGAAACGTAGCTGGGTGATGTTTGAAAAAGTTGTTTCTGCTGGGAAGGAAAAATCATCACATTTTCCAGAGATTGGTTTTCTAGAAAAGAAAAATGGCTACTTTCCTTTTAGGACAAACCCAATAGTTTCTACCTCAGCTAAAGAATACCATCTGCTGCAGGGTCTGAGTCATCAGCTTATTAGCAAAATTGTCTGAGAGAAGCATAAATCTGATTTGCTCAGAAACCAAATCTGCAGTTTGACAAAAATCACAGTCTGCCACTTCCCCCTAAATCATGCTCCTTCCTTGCCTTCAGTTCATCACTACCAATGATGGGCAACACCTGCCAGCCTGCTGCTGGACAGACAGTTCCCCAAATCTCCTGCAGCATCTTCCCTTTCACCAAGAGGCTTTGGGCCAGCCCTGAATGGCTGGTGCTTCTCCCCCTGCCAGGCAAGTCCACCCATATGCTGTAATATCTGGCTGGTAGTGTTCATGCTGTGATTCCCTTTTGGCTATATATAAAAAGCAAGCCCATTTGTTTGGGGTTTTTTTCCTCTTTCTGCCTCTCTTTACCTTCTCAGTATAATACACTGTCAGAACCATGCTTTGGTTTGTATCTTCTAACAGCTGTCACCACTCAGAACTCGCTCCAGGCTTCCCTTAATGGCACATTTCTCCTCTGCCTTACACTGAGACATTACTACTTGGATGACCAGCACTACACACTTCTGGGGTCAGGTGTGAGATTGTAAGTTTGCTGGGGTTAATTTCTGCATTGCTTTTCTGCTGGTACTTAGACACGCTCTCTTAGTAAATCATCAGAGCTAATGGGGGAGGGAGCCGGAGGAGGATGGGAGAGGCATACTTTACAGGCAGTGTTTATAGCTCTTTTTTCGTTTCTCCATCCAAGTCTGTCATCTGGGGAGGTGGCACATCCTGATCTCTACCAATAAGAGATCAAAGCCTTCCAAGGCTCTCAGAACTCCAAGCATGTCATTATCCCTATTTATATGTGCTTATTTTTAGTATTATCATTAATATTAACTCATCTTGGCATCTCCTGAGCAGCCACATGGGTAAGGACCCTGTCCCACTAAATGCTGTACAAATGCAAACCAAAATGACATGTCTCCAAAGAGCTTACAGCCTCAGGAGAGGCTTGTGACAGAGAAGATGTTTAAATGCTGGACTTCATTTAGGTTGATTCAATGTAAACAGAGCCATGCTGCTGCACAGGTCAAGTCACACAGCAGGGGTCCACTTCTGTGAGACAGAATTAGGCACCCAGATGCCTTTGAAGAGTAGGCTCTCGATCCCTGTGCACCTCATTCTCAGTAATAGACAACAAACACTTTCTGGAGCAGCAGCAGCACCCTGACAGTATTAGTGCAGCTTTGTACAGCACAGCCTCATTTCTGGGCACAAGAAAAGACTGTTGGGTCCTTCATGACAACCTGTACTAGGATCTTGACAGCTCTGTTCATCAGTCATTAAGGCACCAAACTCTCCCGACAGAAGCAAAGTGCTCAAGTACCTGAGGGATCTGGGAGCTAGTTTCATTTTGTCAGAGCAATTCCCAAGGTACCAGATGCCATGAGCACAGAGCCATCATGTTCACAAGTGCAGAGGTCCATTTGCAACTAGTTTTGTGATAAATGGCACCAAAGGAGATGTGTGCCAAATACAGTTGGGAGTTTTATGGTTGTTCCTTTAGCACCTCTTGGGATTTTGTTTAGTTCACTTCTGCAACAACAGCTGGAAGCAGTATTTCCTTCAAATTACAGAAGGATTTAGTGTTATCTTAATGTGATACAAGTGTAGCCTGAATTATATTTAGGAGGAAGCACAATATGTGCTAATGAATAATAAAGACTGCGTACAAAAGTATTAGCCTGTCTCTGACTGCTGCTTCTTGAGCCAGTTCTCAACTTCTTAATAGTGTTAGCAATTCACAATGGCTCTGCCACTCAACAGCCTCCTCCCAAGGGACCATATTGGAAACATCCTCCATTTTGGACTGTTCCAGCTGGAAAGAGGCACCTACTTTCAAAGATAACAGAGCTGAGCTGGAAGAGAGCTAGGCTTTCCTCTCTTCTAAAGATGAGATTGCAAGGCCAGCACCTGAGGGGCCCACATCCACCACATGAAAACTGACAGTTACACAAAGAGTTTGGGCTTGGCCCCAGATTCACTCCAAAAACTGGCAGCAAGACCAAGATGCAGTCCTGAATTTGGCCTTCTCAGTTTGTCCATCTGCCGTACAAATGGGTGTTTTGCAGAACATTAATGTCTGTATCACTGCTACAGACTTTGGCTGGTACAAAACAGAAGTTTAGTGCTATCAACAGTAAACTGTCATCTGAGATCCAGAATATCACCAATATGGTTCACTGATTATCTGAATTACTTCACAGTATCTTAGCATATCCCCAAAATGTATCACAGCCTCCAAAGGAACACATGATTCTATGTAAAAACAACATTTTTAGAAGATGCTGCAGAAAAAACAGTGATACAAATAGCTGAGAAAGTACAGTGCTAATGGATGCTCCCTTCTTTCTGCATTATTTATCTTTCATAAATACTACATAAACACATTTTCAGCTACAGAAAGAGGCAAAAATAAAGTAGTTGATTTATCTGTTTAGGAAGTAGTAACATGTGTCAACCAAATAGTTTCAACACAGGATTCTTCTTTTTCACCAACTGTCATAGGGCTCCTCTATTGAAAATAATCAATGCCTTTGACAGATGGAGAGGTAATAGTGACTTATTTTGATACAACTTGACAGCTTTTTTTGACAGTAGTTTTCACTGTCAGTCTATTGGATTTGAATTTTAAGTGAGGCCTGTGAGAAATATGCTTTTGGTCTTCAGCACTGAATCTTTGCAAATCAAAAGGGCAGTGGAAGCACAGTACTTACCTGCTTTTTATTCACCATTATCTATCAGTCTTCAGTTTAATTACTCATTTTTAATACCTTTCCCAATTTTTATACTCTTGAGATGTTATAATAAGGCATATATAAACTATACTTTGCTGCTCCTTTGGCAAGAAGGGACATTCCACACAGCTAGACTTGGAAATGGAGCCATTTTCTAATGTCACTGTGTTCAAATTGATAGTTCAGTTCCATCAAGAACTCTTCTGTTCTGCTCTTACTAGACTGAAAACTTAAAAGAAGTTATTAATATTGGTTATGAAATATTCAAACGCTTGTCCATGCAGGAGCTTGTGGGTCTTCGAGTCTTTTTATTAAAAGTCTTTATACAAAACACATCTTTCTATTGAAAAAGAAAATATCAACAAAGTATCCAGATCTGAATTCTCATAGAAGAGAAATAAGGCATTAAGAATCACTTCAATTACAAGTAGGTCCTTGGCTGATGCAAACCAGCACTGCCCCACCACAAAGGTGAGGAGCTATAGGCTTGCTGTCAGCAGACATTGCCCTCAGATAAAAAGGAGGCAGGGCAAGATGAAGTAGAGGGAAATTCCTCATTATCCTGCATTTTGATAATAGCCTTTCAATAATTATTATTTTGAACAACTTCTCCCACTGAGAGGTCAGGCCGACTCCACCTGTTCTGATCCAAATTGTTAATTTTGGGCTCCCTTTTCCATTAACATTGTCATCATATCATTTATTTTGTCTCTGATATAAATGTGACCTTTGTAGGATTCAGTATCTAAATATTTATTTGTTTCTGAGCCTAAATTCACAAGTGACAAGTGAAAACTCCCTTTGGTATAACAATGCTCATAGAGACAAGGTTGCAAGATGACTGAAAGTACAAAAATGCAGGAAATAAAAGGACTTGTATTCCCAACTCATCATTCCATAAACTCTGGGAGACAGGAATCACATCCTGGCTTTTGATGTATTGTTGTTGTGTATGTTGAGAGCTCGGTTATGTGTAAATGTAGTACTTCAGCTCCTTTGCTTAACAACACCTGATAACTTGCTCGACATCTCAAAGAGTTTCTTAAAATATTCTTAAACCTTTGGCATCCCTTCCTGCCCAAGGCTTCATGAATAAAACATTTATCCAGTCAGCAGCTTTAGCAAAGAGGAACAGCCAAGTTCCATCCATCAATGTCAGCAGCCGAATTACTGAGTGATTTCAGATCCTTTAATAACTCTGTTTCTTTGTGACTATGTTAGTAAACAATCAAATAGTGCTGGCACCTGGCTTTCAGTGAACATTAAGGTTTTTTGCATTATCAAATACTACTAATACAGCTCATTGCTATTACCATTATTTCAATTAAAACTAAATGCCCACAATGCTGTCCACCTTCGTAAGAATGCACTGATGTTCATTCTTGATTTGTTATGAAGGTCACCAAAAGCTACTCACATTAAACCTGCTGGGACTTTAAAAAAACCCACAAAACAAAACCCAAGGATAAATAGAGCCTTTACTTCACTTATAATGTGCTTCATTTATCATTAGGATCACCAAATAGTAATACACTGCCTTTTTTGTAAGATTGTTAATAGGAACTAAGCATTTTGAGTTGAAGAATCAATGATATAAAGCTTCTGTTGTAGAAATCCAATGAAGCTTGGAGATCCAAGTACTGTAAGGAAATTGCCTACAGATATTCAAAAGGAGGATCCTGGTTTAAGCCTCTGTGCTAGGGAGGAGGGGGAACAGGGAGAAGAAAAATCAGCCTTCCAAATTGAAAACCTAGTCAGAATGTGTCCAAGCACGTTTGGTTTGAACTAAATGGATATTCAAAATAAAAATCTTCTCATAGCAATTTAGACAGCAGAAGAGTAGGAAGCTTTTCCACACACTTGGATACAAGCACCAGTTTAGCCTCTAACCAGGGTATGCAAATGGAAAGCCACAATATTCGATATTCAATCACCTAACCTCACACACAGGAAAACTGTTCTTAGGCATGCAAGAATAACACACTGAAGTCAAAAGGATCATCTAAATAAGAATGAGTGGCTGGAGTACGGCCCCTGGTCTGTCTCTATTCACCAGGGATTTCTGCCTGGAATATAAATGGCAAATACCCATAGACATGCTGATATGAGCATAACTTTGAATATTGGATCCTGCATAAATGATGCTTCCCAGCTCTGAGACAGAAACAATTACCAACATCAAATTTTCAGATAATAGAAGGAAAGTGAGGTCCCAATAAACAACAAACAAGCATGAACCTCCCTAAACCCATCTAGATTTTCTCTCCTAAGCCCTTCGGGTGCTGCTGTGGGATCATCTCAGAGATGGCTTTAGCGTTTACAATATTTTCTCTCCCCTCTGGGGAGGCTCTCTGCTCCAAGCACAGCATCAACAATAGCTTGTGTGTCACTGCTGAGTGCTGCTGGGCCAGATGCGAGCAGTGCAGCGTGTTCAGAAATGCAGAAGGGATGTTCTCACTTCCTGATACACATCGCCAGCTACAGACCAGTAGGAAACCACAGGCTGATTGCACCAGAGAAAATACAGGGTTTTTTCCAGGTTTCTGCAGGTTTAAATGAGCTCTGTGCTACTGATGTCAGGGGGCACAGGTAGGGACCGGTAACATTTTCATTTAGAGGCATCTTAGAGCCTCTCCATAGGAAAATAAACAGACTCTTCAGTCAAATTACACCCAATTAAGCCACAGGCTTCAGTATTTAAGCACTTCCCTGTTCCTTGGATAAGTAAAATGCCACTGTTATGGATAAAGCTTCTATACTATAAAGTTTTCTCTGTTGCATCTTAAAAACAAAAAACAACACTTAGTTATACCTAACTGAAGATTGGCTCTGACACATCCTGTTCCTGAGGAGAACCAGGTAGCCCCATTCTTCAATTCCCTGGAAGGTTGATGGCAAAAATTATTAACCATGAACATGTTGGCTTGGTAAAACAAAAACTCACTGGCACAAAAGACTAGCTCCAGACTGCCACCCTGTTGGCTTGCACCATTGTACATGCTGAGTTGTATGCGTTGATCATGGCTCATCATGCTGACCAAAACCCCTGTGTCCGTTTTCCACCTGCTCCTGGATATCCAGTTTTCATCCTCATGTCCTGCAAGCACTGCAGCCTCCTTAAAGGAGGCTCCCACTGCCCAAAGCCCTGCACACCCACCCCTGTGGCTAGCTTGTGACTCTTTACTGACCACTTTGGGGACCACTGCCACTGGCAAGGGACAGGGAGGAGAAGTTCCCATCAAGATCTTCTCCCACGTGCATGGTGCAGCCCAACAAGGGCAGGTGAGCTGAGAGCTAGCAGAGGTTTGGGTCCAACTATTCAGAAATGTGCTTCCCCAGGCTGAGCTGGAGACAGGGTCCCCCCCTGTACCTACTCCAACACACTGGGGGCTGGGGTTAGCCATGGCTTTTAGGGTTAGGTTTTTCTAAATTTCTTGTAAAATTTTGCAACTCTTCTTATGTTCTGTTGAAGGAAAAACACAGGACCCCATGGACATCTTTGCACTGGCTTTGTAGTGAGTCCCATGAATTTCTATTTTCAGCTAAACAAAAACCTAAAGAAAAACAAAAACTCCAAACCTCATTCCATTTCCTTGCTTGATCCCCAGGCTCTGAAGCTGTAAATACAAACTGGATTTTACTCATTTGAAATCTGCAGCCTCTCCACCATAAATCAATCTCCAGAGAAATTAATTACTGATTTTTTGGGGTGGGAGGTGTATTTTTCTTTTTTTATGTCTGTTACAAAGGTTGTGGATTAAATAAGCAGATATATGATTTTTTTTTTCTTTAGAAAGAATAAACAAATAGAAAACAGTCTTGTCTCCCCTATATAGACAGTTGCTGCAGCTGGCATGCCCAAGGCCAAAATCCCTTGTCTTGAATTCTAAAAAATGTCTGGCTTTCACCCCCCATATCCCCATTGAAACATGTTTCACACTTTGCTACTGGAAACATACCCTGCAGACATTTACATCACAGACTCTGTTATTATAAGTTATAGTAAAAGACAAAAGGAGCAAGGTTCTGTAACCAGAGGGTAAAAATTGCAGCTGCTAATTTGTTAGGGGTGACATTTCTGATAATGCCATTTTAGTCGAGCTCCCATTCCATATTGTAATTTCATTATGGCATCCTATCACAGCACTTAATAGGGGAGATACACATCAACAGATCCATTACCTAAAACAAACAAAGATATTAGGAAACTTCTTGGGACTGAGCTATATATTGACTTCTGGTCAACATTTCCAGAGAATTTCATTAAATTTATGTCATCAAAAACTATGACATATGGACTTTCTGAACAAGAATTCATACCAGCAGAAGTAACACAATTGTTTTTCCCCATTTTGTGATTTATCATCCATTCCATTACATGCTACATGGACTGTCATTTTTCTTTAAATGTGTTTGATAAAAGACTTCTTGTTTTACTAGGTCAGGTATTATTCACCAACATTATGTACCAACCAGCACAAAAGCCAGCAGCAGAGCTCTCACTGAATATCTGAGTTAGTGCTGGACTTTTGCCCACCATACTTCAGTCCCATAAAATTGGGGAGCACCTGAACAGGAAGCAGCTCCTCATTCCCTCCCTGTACTGAACAAGACACACTCTTTCACAGCTGGTATCACAGAAGGAGGCTGCAGAGAGTGGAAAACAGCCATGCCTTACCACAACACAGACTATGTAAAAGATTTGGAGCTACATTTGCTCCTCACCAACCACGTAGCAGGTTGCCACTTGCCCAGGTCTGTGGCTGTAATTGCCAGTGGCCCCATGTCAACTCCCATCTTACACTTGCAGCTGAGACCTTCTCTAACCAACTTCCCACAGACTTTACAGGTATTTGCAGCACAAAGGTGTCAGGGGTACTGCCAGCAGCATAGCACGAGCTCCCAGTCTTGTCTTTACCACCCAGCAGCCTGTGCACTGCTGAGCCACCAGCACATGCAACAGTGGGTCTGGGGGATCTGCCCTTCACATTATCTGTGCCAGCAAGTGCTCCTGCCCCTCAGCCTGGGAGATCAGTGCAGTGAAGCTCAAAGGCATGAGGCTCTTTTTGTGCTTCTTGCCAGTTTTTAGATGTTCCCTTGTCTGCTCTTAATTATCCAGGCTATTTTTACACTGTTTCTCTCCCCATCTCCTAATTGCCCCAAACTTATTTTCCTGATGGTTTTCTGCTGAAGATGAATTTCAGGAGCTCAGTATCTCGGGCAATTTCAAGATGTAATTAACACCACCACTCCCCTCATTAGTGAGTGGCCTACTTTCTCTCCAGTGCTACCACCCCCCTAGATGTTTGCAAAAAGTCTTTATTATCCCCCTGTAGCTCTCTGACTAGAATTAACTCTTTATGCTTCACAGGGCTCTCCTCTCCCTGCCTGCAGCTGGGAAAGACCTGTCAGATTCCCCCCTCTGCTTGCTTGAAGCATTCTCAAGTTTCTGCACTGGGTAGTTCTAGCTCCTAGTCATGGACAGAGAGCTGTGCTGCTTGTCCCAAGATAGAGCTGAGTCCATTTTTGCCATCCATCAGCTTACTGGGGGCACAGCTGACACTGTTCTAGGTGCTACTCAGACACCTAAGAGTCCCATCCAGATGATTTGCAGTTGATTTGGATCAGACAAAGGAGGGATGATCATTCCCTTGGAAATTTTGGGTACCAAGGTACAAATACAAAGCCTACGACAAGCCTGGCCTTACAGCTCAGTTGTAAGCCATCTTTTCCTTGTAAGTGCCCAAGCATTTCTCTTCTCCACACAAACTGAACTTCTTTTGACTTCAGCACAAGTTATCCTCAAGTAAGAGTAGCTGATTTGCTATAGCAGACTGGACTTTCGCAGGTTCCCCTTCCCATAGTCCAACATCCTGGTACTGGCATGACATACAAACCTGTCACTTCACAAGCAAAGCCAAAGGCTTATTTCCAAAGGTAACACATTGAGAGCTCACATAGGAGGCTAAACTTAATTGTCTGTGGCTGTAACAATATCAGATAACCCCCGCAGAGGTAAACAAGCAGACTTGAGAGATTATTATTTTCTTTGATATAAACTTTGGAGAATGCTCTGTTGTCAAAAAGTCCACAGAGATTACTTCTGTTGTAGTAGGTGGCACTTCATTTTCCAGAATCTATGACCCAGCAGAAATTACTGTCAGCTCCCTGACCAGCCAAGGGGTATTGATTCCCCCGTTACTACAGCAACCCATTAGTTATTAGATCGTGCCTCATATGCAGTGACTAATCTGCCTCAGCGAGGTCTCGGATTTTGACACTTTTTCATTCTAATCCTTAATTAGTTTATTTGATGCGGCCTGCACATTTTATTTTTATACTAAGTAGTTATTGAAAATACAGTCAGACTGAGCAGAGATCAAAGGAGCAAAACTGGTATGCTGTCAACTAAACTAGTTATGCAAAATAAGGGGAAAAAAAAAAGCAGCATGTCATATCAAATGTATAAGCTTCACCCAACACTCCTAAAATTGCACACTCCCAAAAAATAAATAAATAATTTAAGAAAAAAACAAAACCCACCCAGAATGCTATTGCATTCCCATTCTTCACTTGAGCATCTCTGATACATCACCTCCCTCTTAACACCTCTGTTCCAACGATTACCCCAAAAGACTAGGAAGCGTTCACCAGCAACTTCATCAGCTTCCTTTGATGCTTGGCTTCTCAAGGAGAAATACTTTGACAGCTATCTTCCCATTACACCAAAGTAACCAGTGACCATGTACTCTTTAATGGCTTAACCTCTCTTTGATATGAAATGGTAAATGAGGCTCTTACCAAAAACATACCCAGAGTCACAGTGGTTCCTTTCTGCATGACAAGCCAAACCTGGACAAAAGAGCAGTGTACTTGCCTAAAACCCACACTTACTCTTGCAATGTACTTGACACATAAAACTGCAGGTTTTGGCTATGAACTTAAGCCATTTAACTTTATCCCATGCTCATTAATAAACCCCTGTGTCACCTGACAAAAAAAAATCCCAGTACTAGAAACAAAAAACCTCACATTAATTCAGAATGTTATTCATGTTCACAAAAAACACTAAAAATTGAGAAAATTCAGTATCAAAACAATTAGGCCATTCACTCTCCAGTCCCACATCACTCCCTATAGCACAATCTCCAGTGTTTCATTCAGTTTCAAAAGTCCAACATAAAGAGGGAATGTGGATAGACTGAAATAGAACAGAATGTGGAATTGCCTTGGTCTATGTGATGTAGCATGTGGGAGCATATGTACGCGTGTGCCAGCAGTTTTTCAAAACACACCCACTTTGATCCATTAGAAAATTGACCTAGTATGCTCAAAAAAGTGTCTTGAATTAGCTCAAGTAGCCCATTGTGTCATCATCCATCTCAAACAGTTCTCTGCATGTAATTCATGTAACCCACGTAACTGTGAACCAGCTATTAAGGCACAATATTGCTCTCCAGTGAAATCTAAGCCAGATTCTGAGCCCATAACAGCAAGAGCAGTCAGATGCTCCACCTATAAGCAGCCAAGCTGGTCATACCTTATTACCTAAATGGAAACACGTAGGTACAGTGGATGTGTTAGTAAACCACAGTATTTGATTATATTAAGAGATACTTCATTTGGGGTGGAAAGAAGCACGAACAAAATGCAAAAGGAAGTTTCTCATCACTGTTGGTGAAGATGTATTAAAATCCAGATGCAGTTACATCAATAAACTATTACTTAGGAAATTCAAGGGCATTGGCATTTAATAAAATTGGTCAATTGTATTGCCTAACTGTATGCCCAATAGAAGCACCAAAGGGAAAAGTCATTATTCCTCATGCTTTTCATTAAGAAGACAGGGAGTCAGAAATGATCAGTCAGAAAAGTCAGAAGTGATACACTTACATAACTGTCTACTGGACAAACTTACACTTTCTGACAAAGTATTTCATAACAACATACATACCTATCTCACCATAAATAAAGGAGACTTTTGTCTCATCCTTTTTTTCCATGAGCTTAGTTATAGTTCTAGTTATGAGTAACCCAGTCTCACACATTAAAAAACAAACCCAAAAGATTTGAGGCCCTGATCTGAGGCATAAAGCAGGATCTTAAACCTGCCCCCCACATTCCCAGTCAGACCCCCAACTCCTGTGCCCTTGGCTGATTTGGGGAATAAGAACTGGTGCTCCTGTCCTCTGAGATTTCACTTCCAAGAGCCTCCATTTCATGCCAGTACAGGTCAGAAGCACTCCCTCTAACCCTTTCCAATATTAAATGTCACTCTCAATTTATTCTGAAGTCAATAGGAGCACAGTATGTTCCACAAACCCCCTAGGAGATCACAGTTCCAAGCCCAAAGACCCAGGCTTGGTATCACTGTGCAGATGAACATAAGGCACATCAGCCATCCCCTTCAAACATATCTTATTTAATTATGACTGTCAACTGTCTAAAAGACTGTTAGTTAAGACAGAATTTTAGGAAGTTAAGATGGAGAAGAGGAGCAATGTTAACAGAGGAGGCTTACAAATTGTAAGCCCCACATACGCTAGGGCTTGGGGATGAATGAGAACAGAAGAGACATTGCAGCTAAATATCAGCTCCTGACTCTTTATACATCATTACATACCCAGTTACCCACAAATAAAGCACATTCTGCACTCTTCTCCACATCATATCTCGCCCTAGCATATGAATAATCTCATATGCCTGTAAGCAGAGCCCAGATTCAATAATATTAAGAATTTGCATGGATACAGTAATAATGAAACAGAATTCCTAAGTCAGAGAAAAAACCATCTGCATGTAATTCATTATGTCACAAGACTGTCATGTTACTCAATAGAAAAACATGCCCTTTGCCTGGCTTAGATCTGACACTTTTGCTGTCAAGAATCACACCAAACCTATTGCAAAAAGCAAACTGTGCTTCAGGAGAGCACACATTTGTCTTGCAAACGTAACCCAATTCAAGGCACTTTTGAGAATAAAGCAGTGTACAAGGTAAATGAACATAAACTGATAGAATAGTGAAAGAGCTACAGTGGGACACTGCAAAGCAGTGTACTGGAGCAGAACATCTCTCAAGCACAACTTTTGGTACCATCACCAGTAAACATGTCTATGGGCCACATCCTCACACTGATACCCATTTAATATAATTTCCTTTACTGCAGGGCAGCAACACATAAAAGAACCAGATGAGCATGTGGTTTATCGGTGCCTGTGTGCTAAGTGAGGACAAGAACCAGTGAAGAGGAAAAGAAACAAGTCTGTAGCAGCCAGTTTATCATACTTGAACCAAGGACTTATTCCTCTTATACACTGCCCTTTGCAGCTGCCATGCCTTGGAGACGTTTTCTTTACTCATAAAAAGCGTGCACAGTAACTCTTGCACCTCCTCCTAATGGTGTCTGGCTGTGATCCGATCGCTGCTGTATGTAGCGTTAAGGTCAATTCACCTGTAACCATAAATACCAAAATACATTTTGCTAATGATCAACCACCGTCACTCGGCAAAGACAAATGTGTTCACTGCAAACTCCAAGAGCACCATAGCACAGCTTTTAGAAGAGGAAAAGGCACCAAAGAACCTGGACTTCTTGTCCCTGGAAATAAGCCATGTCTTCATGGCCTAATCACCTCTATAAATACAATGAGGTATGGTAAATACATCTGGGATTACATTAGACACTGAGCACTTTGAGAAGATTGGTCGACTGTGGAAATCCAAAATGATCTCACTAAAGCAGCTTAAGTGGTACTAGCTAAGCAGGTTTGGAGCCCACATTTCAATGCACAATGCCATTTTATATGAGAACTTACTTTGCAAAACTGCCTGGGCTCAATGTCTGTTCATAGACCATTTGATGATTTATTGTGTCATAAGCTGGAACTTCTTCTAGTGCCCTTTGTGTTGATGATGTCATTTGAAGATCACTTCTCTTTATGGTTGGTACATGCAGTAAAAAGATTTACAGTGTTCATATGTCTCCACCAATGGCTCTCAAGCACAACCTTTAAGATCCAAACACAGTTAGATAGTGGGATTCACCTCACCTAACCAACATCCCAAAGTCAGGCAGTTGGACAGCTTTGCTATGGAGGCTGTTTTTCTACAGAAAACAAAAAGAAAAGATATCTCCAGATCATGAGTCTTCCTACCTAGCTCAACCATCTACTTAATGAATCCAAACCAAAATGACATTGCATACTTATCTGGTGATGCTCTGTATGTGTTCTGTATCACAGGACAGGCTTACCCATGCTGTTAAGACCTCTGCCTTGTAAACAACGTAAGTTAGAAGGGGGGGTGGTGGCTTGTGTGGAAACGTGTTAAGATGGCACAAGTCCACCTAATGTATATGTTTATAACTGGTTTAATCCCATTTGTATGACAGATTAATGGGGCTTTCCCCTCCAGACTTCACTTATCCTGAAAACAGGGAAACAAAAACAAGTGAAAAGACCTGAACAAGGCATTTGTGAGACTAAATCACATTACAATTCCCAGGTTTCTGCACATGCAAGCCCCATAACAAGCAGATAGAAGCAGTGGAGATGGATTAATCCCAATCTTTCCCTGACTTCGCTTGTGTACCACTCCTGCCCCACTGAGCTTTGGGGCAGAAGTGCCCCAGAAAGGGTTTACCCTTTTTCACACAGCAACAGATGATGAAAACCAAGACACCTTTTCCCCAAAAAAGCCACTGAGTTCAGCTTCATCCAACAGTGAAACATCTCTGCCTTCACACCCCTGTGATCTTGCAGCCCTGCTCAACATGGAAGCATTCTGCACAGCAGAGGCAAGTCCAGGAGTGCCTGGCCAGGAAGGGCAGAAGGGAGCTGTATCGACATCTCTGCCTGACATCACACAGAATGCTGTCCCAGCTGCACTACCAGTGGGAAGGAGAAAGATACACAGCAGCATCTACAGCAAGCCCCAAATTACAGTTCCTCCCTGGGAGGATTCAGTAGGGGATCTTTGTATTACCTGGAATTGAAGGAGGCAGAAACCTGGGCTAGGGCAGCACTAAAAGCATGCTCAAAAAAGCCACTTTAAAGATAGCAGAGGAAAAAAACCTGTTGTGTCAGTACAGAACAAGTCCCTCTGTGAATTCAGGCTGGTCTTGCTCAGGCAGTGGGCAGCTGGCACTGTCTGCTCAATACATGCCCCTTAGGTTATGTAGCAGCTTTTCTCTGCCTTTCAGGAACATTTACATCTCCCATCTCATGGAAGGCACACGCAATACAAGCAACACAGCAAGTGGAGTTAGTCACATTTCTGGCTGCTGGGGTGTCTCTCTCCTCCAGCATGTTGTGGGACGCCAGCAGAAACACCAGTCAGCATCTAAGCCCTCTGTATCTGCAGTGAAGATTTAAACAACTGCACAACCATACCCACCTCTTTAAGATCCTGCTGCCAAATTAGTAAAACATGCAGCTACTGTATGTCATTTTTATTGTATATAAAAAGAACCCATTACATTTATTTGGTACTTTTTGTTGCTGTCATGAATGCCTAAATAATCCTTCTGTGTTTAGAAAAAGCCACTGGGGACCAATGAGATACATATATTGTAATTATGTGTGTCTTCCAATTATTTTTTGTCAGGAAATTTCAAAGTAAAAATCTCCAGCTAAATATGCCCCCTGCTTCCTTCCAGCCAATAGATACGTTTCTGAGCCTAGCTTAAAAGGCTCGTTTCCTCTTCACCTAGTTGAAATAAAGTGGAACTGTTAGTGAGAGTGGGCAGAAAGGAGAGAATATTGTCATTAAACCACATTGTTTAAATCAACCTGTAACAAGCATTTCATTTCATTTGGGTCATTAACTACCTTTGAGTGAAAAATGCAGGTTGGCTGTCAGATTGGTTAGTGGCCAAATGCCTCCAACAGGAGACTCTTCTGGTTTAAACCCAAAGACAGCAACACAAACAAAAATTTTACAGGTGGGAAACTTAATCAAAATGAAAACATGTTCCAAAGAAGTGGATGCTTATCAAAGATATACACAAAATTTGATATTTACTGATCTATGAGATTGTACAGCCTGAGGCAGTATACTCATAATTTAGTCTATTCTCTCCTGTAACACAGATCACTGAATGTCATAAAGTAATTCAGATAAGATAGTCTACAATTAGGGACTAATGATATCAACTCAGCTGGGTGCACAGTCACTTGTGAGGTATGACACCCAAGTGATTTTACTGAAATAGTAAAGATAAGCCTCAATCAAATCCACTTGAATGGTCAACCCTCCTTTTCCAACCACACTGGGCTTTGGGAATAGTTCACTTTCTCTCTTGCTGCAATCATTGGTAGAGTTAAAAAGCTACCATATTGTCCCACTCTGTTTACCATTACTTCAAACCAAATAAGTTACTCCAAGAACCAGGAACATTCAGTTTGCTCTGGTATACTAATAGCTGCAGAAGCTTGGAAATCTATAAGGTCTGCTGGTACAGTTATTTCCAGAGAGCAAAAAGGAGATGTTTTCACCCCAGGGCCCTGGTGAGCTCAGGGGCTCAGGAGTACTGGTCTCCCTTGCTGTTCTATAGACTTTATATGTCAATCCTAAAAGACATTGCCTTCAGTTTGAATTGCAAGCTTTCCTTTCACAACCATTACCTGCATTTCTTTCCACCTTTTCCCACATCATCATCACGTCCATATTCCTTCAGATCTGTTCCTGCCCAGCCACCTCTGAAGCTTCTGGGTATTGTGTCCTGCTCTGTTTCTCTTTCCAAATCCTATTTTGCACTAGCAGTGATCTGATCTGCCAGATGCTCAGCAGCACCTTATTCACCACATCTCTTTGGTAGTCCATAGTCAGCTGTCTCCAACAAACTGCCTGTTTCCAATAACCAACACCAGAACACTTGCAGCAGACATACGACAACTTCAACGTGAGCATCAGCCTCTCCCTCATTGTCAAGTCCTCCATGAACAAGCTGTACACAAGCTGTATCAGGACTCACCATGGCCATTTTCTACCAAGCTTCTGGTATGACATTTAAATTATAACACTGATTATACAAAAGACCTGAAGTTCCTCCTTTTCATTTCTTGTGCTGAGGTATCTAAAGTGTTTGACTGATGCACCATTAATTTTCTCCTTATGACAATTATTCGCTCAACTTCTCCCAGTTCTCACTCCTGCCAGTGGTTAGATGCACCACCATCCTCTGCCAATCCTCTTTTAAAGCCTTCCTTAGCAGCAGCAAATTGCTCCTTGTTGTCAGTTTCTTTTGCACATGGTTCCACTGACACAATGTGTAACAGGGGCACAGTGAGTAGTGTTGTGTTTAGTCCCTGCTACTCTTGACTCTGGTCTCATGCTGCTTATCATCTTACTTGCAGTAATGATTCTTTAAAAAAACCAACTCAAGCTATTCTCTCCTATCCTCCTGTTTATGGAAAAGCACTGATTAACCAGAAGTAATTTTTTTTAAAACCTAAAAGTAATTTATATTATATAAGAAAAAAGGTCAGGTAGATTCTCCATTTATCACCATTACAAAGGGCTGTAACACAGGGATGAAAAGAAAGAGAAATTAATTACAAGTCAGAGGCTGCAATAACTCTCTCTGTAATTGTGACAAAAAATTTAAATTAACGTTTCTGTCACCAAGAGAAGTTTGATTAATTTTACAATAGTGGAGATGCTATCACCTTAATATTGGTGGGTAAGGAAATTTTACTATTTGCAATTTAGATGTAGATCATTTCTTTAAGACTCAAAAAGTGCCTGCAAGGCACCTTCACACTTTATTAACAGCTCAATCAGTGCCACGCTAGAAATAATTAGCCAAGAAACCATGTAGTAAATATATCTAGACTAGCAAACCTGCAGAATGAGAAATACATGATAAAGCCCAGGCCCCTCCAAGAGAAATAGCCTCTCTCCAGTATTCCAAAGTTACTGCCACTGCCCAGCTGCCTGCTATGCCACTCTGTCTTCAGGGAAACAACACATACTAGATTTTCTGACAGCTTCCTTTTGTTTTCCGGTTTTAAGCCTCTGCTTGGCTGCAAAGCCAGAGGGCAGAAGGGTTGTAGCCAAGAAGTGGCCACTGACTTTGCACCCCAACATAACGGCAGCCCTGCGTGCTAGGTCCTGGATGTGGTGCTGGCTTCCCTCTGGGGCTCCTGGGTGTAAAGGGTGGGATGGTAAAGGGCTGCTGAGGAAAGCTGGCTCCTGACAGATGTTGTGGCAAGTGCAATAGGAAAGACACTGAGGTAGGCAGAGGATTACCATGGTGTAGGACCAAGAACACGTGTGTCACATCTGAACACAGCATTCAGTGGCGAGGCAGCCCTCCTGTTCCCAGTGCACGGACATCACAGTTACTTTGTTTGGGATTTGTTTTTGCTTTCCCCAGCTTTTAATCTTCACAAGACCCTGACCAGAGTTGAGGCCTCATGCAGGACACACAACTGGTATCCTTGGCACACAAGCAGGCTTTGATACTAAATATCCCATAGACAGACTCTGACCAGCCCCTTCTCTCTCGCTGCATCTTTAAAGTCTTCTGGCCCCTCAAGACAGCACTCAGCCATATGAGGAACTGGCCAAGATCTGGTCAGCCTTTCCACTTCACAGTCTTTCTGCTTTACAGGAGCAGCAGCTTTTCACCCTTTGAATTCAAACTTTGCGGCTACCTGATTTGTAGAGAACAACATCCTTACAGAAAGGACAGTACTGCCTTGTGATCCCCTCCAATACCACTCATGCTCGCAGTGTGCACATCCCTGTGCCTTTCAGGACTCTTGTCATTGATGTCTGGGTACAATTCATATATTTTTGTCCCCTGAAGACCTTCCTCACCTCCAGCACACAGAGAAACAATTGGACTGATAACAGTGAGACAGTGCAGGAGCCCAGCAGCCAGGCTCTGCAAGTGACACCAGTCCTCAGCCTTTGCTACCAGAATAACCCTTGAAAAAGCCCAAGGATACAATGCAGGAAACTAAGGATCAGATCAAAGCTCTGGGAAGCTTTCCCAGTTCCTCTCTGCAATATTTAGCAAGGACCATTAATTTCTTCCTTTCATAAACACTGTGAATGATGAAAACCTGGAAAAGAAAATGAGCCTAATGAAAATGTATTGGTACTAAGGCAATCAATGCCATTTGGCTTATGGAGAAAAGGAAACATAGTTCCCCATCTGTACTCTGCTCCCAGTAGTCAACAAGGCTGTTTCCAGCATGGATCAATGAACCATTCGTTAGGAGAAGTGAACCTGTACGAACAGCATTCATCTCTCTCCTCCAAGATCAAACAAAGCCACATGGGAAGTTTCAAGACTGCTTTCAAAACTTCAAATCTAGGAAAGCTGGAGCACTTGGAGGTAGTTTGCACATAATAGTGTCTAAAAAATGCTCACACTTGCTGCAGCCAGAGACTAAGCAGGAAGAAGGTGAGACTATGCCCAGGGAGATTGGATCATCTCCTCCACATGGCAGAGGCAACACTGCACCATAGAGAGATGGGGGTTGGTCTCTTCTCCCAGGTTAACAGTGAGAGGATAAGAGGAAGTGGCCTGAAGTTGCACCAGGGGAGCTTTAGATTGGGTATCAGGAAAAATTTTTTCACTGAAAGATTTGTTGGGCATTGGCACAGGATGCCCAGGGAAGTGGTCTCCATCCCTGGAGGTATTTAGAAAGCATATAGATGCAGTACTTAGGGACATGGTTTAGTGGCATGGTTGACAAATGGGCTTGATAATCTTAGAAGTCTCTTCCAACCTTACTGATTCTGTGGGTGCAGGGGCTCATGAGAGTTATTGGGGTGTGGAGGGGGAAGGAGCTTTCTAATGTTGTCACATTGTAAGCAATGTTAAACAGTCATTGAAATTTTCCCTTTGAATTTCTTTAGATTGGTAATGTTAAATGGGGCAGGAGGGGAAGACAGGAGGGAAGGAAGGGAACAGTGGTGTAATATAACCAAAGTAGCCTACTGCTCTTTCAAAGAACTTGAAAGATAAGAGTTTGCCCTAAAGAAACTGAAGATCCTTACAAGGAATGCTATGAAGAAACACTTACTCCAGCAATGAAGACATCTCCCAAAGCAGTCAGGAGCTGGCAGCTCCAAAGCATTCGTGTACAGGGGTAACCATTTTGTCAAGTTCAAGGCCCTTTTCTCAGCTGCATCTGACAAATGGTACCTCCAGGACAGCTGTCAGAGGCTGTCATCAATAGTGTACAAGTAGCCACTGTAATTCAGCATGACATTAAGTGACACGGGGAAACACAAGGTCCACAAACTCTACTCATTTAAATAACTACAAAGTCAGAGAAAGCACAGGCTGACCAAGGCAGGGAGCTGCAGCAGGCACATAAAAGGCAAACATTTATAGCACAGGAGTAAGGAAATGTCATGTTCCTTCCTCCCACTGAACTGACACAAAAGTTAATGGGAGATCTTTATAAGGATATATATAAAGAGGCACTAAAGTCTTTCCAATGACTTTAAAGTGTTTGGAAGTATGCAACAATAAAAAGAGGAAATTACAAAATGCAGTTTCTGGACTAGCTGCAAGATTTGCTTTCAAAACTTAAAGGTGGATTTCATGTTCTCAATATTGCTGCAAGCCATGGAGAAGCATTTCACTGCCTTCTGAAAAAAAAACCAGCTGAAAAAGTGAGATACAGAGAGCAAGAGAGTGTAGGAGGATAGGATAGTGCCATTGTAGGAGCATGCACTGCAGCTTGAGCTACAGCCGACAACAAAACAGGACTATCCCAGAGAGACCAGCACTGGGCACAGCTATGGGCAAAGCACAGCATGGTCTCTGCCAACTCCAGCCACTGAAAATGTTCACCTGTACCACAGAGCCAGTATCACAAGGCAACTAAAACCACAATTTTCCTGAAATTGCTGCCTCTTGGGACCAGGCACTGACAACAGCCTCTGAGAAGAAAGAGGCAGTGGTAATCCTGCTGCTAAGACCTTTTGGCAAGGCCTTCCATGTACACTAAAATCTGCAAATACTCCATCTTAGTGCTTTGATAACAAGCAACAGACAGAAGAGGACAGTCCCCTGGGGTCACCATCCCCTCCCCATTTCAGTAGTGTTGCCACATGCTGCAATACCAAGGTACTGCCAAGTCCAGGCTTTCTTCAGTGGTTGTCTGCTCCTCCTTTCAGCATAGCTGCTTCTGATGCCCCTTGTCTGCTTCCTCTCTAGGGCTGCTCTCACATCCCTGTTTTTTAAACGTTTCCCTCCTGCCCATTTCCGCAACTGCACATACAGATCCACCTCTGCACAAGCCAATGCCTTTTCCCAGTAGCTGGGCACAGACAGAGTATAACATACACACAAAGTAGTAGTTCTGTGATAAGTATTTGACAGATTAAACACTGCCTTGAGCTTTAGTTCTTCAGCAGTTATGAAAAATAACTTCCACTGGAATTTGCATTTCATGATAGCTTGCAGAGTGACTGCCTGCCCGTTGAGGCTCTGCTTTGGAGTGTGTCTGCACTTGGCAAGTGATCCATCTTACCCATCAGCTCTGTCTCCTGCTCTCATGGCACTGCCAAGATCTAGTGCTCCAAGTGCCCTGCAGGGATGGCCATGACCAAGAGCAGGGCAGGCTCTGCAGGAATGCCAAAGACAGACAGTTTGTGTGATAAAAACCAATTTTGATGTTTCAGAATTAAATATTGCAGCCCAATTGGAGTTTGTCCTAGAGGCCTGATAGAGTGACCCCCAAGGCCAGAGAAGAGCAAAGGGCACAGATGCTGTACATCCACCCACATACTAATTGAAAGAAAAAAAAGTAGGAGAAATATAATGGTTCTTTTTCTGAGAGCTAAAGACACATTCAGGAGCTTTATGAACCACCCAGAACACACTTGTGTGTCCTGGAAAGATATGAAATTTTCCAAGAAACTTACTATCTCTGGACAAACAGATGTCACAAAGTACCCAGCTTCTATATGACATGTTTTATTCTTCCTCATCCACAAGAAGAAATAGATGTTTAACTCAGGTAGCAGCCACAGAGAATCAATTGAACCTGTTTATTGAGAAAACATTTTCAAAGAAACAACTGATTCTTTATCAGATAGGATGCACTTGGGAACTACGCACCATCTATGAACTGGATCCAAAAGCTCTCTAAAACTTCATGTCTTTGAATGGTAAAGCTTTTAAGAGGGAAGAAAAACACTTTGACTAGCAGTTTACCTTTGACTACTGAAGGGAAAAAAAAGAAAATCATTAAATGTATCTTTCACAGAATCCATTTTACAAGCTAATGTCACTTTGCATTGCTTTCAATCAGAGATTAAGGCTAATCTCCAGAACTACTGGTGCACATTCAGACACAGCAGAAAGATGCAAATAACTTCACAGAGGAGGCACAGAGAAGGAAGCTCTTCACCAGAAATCTATTATTCTACATTAAAATGTATCAGCTGATTTACAGTCCCTGTTGAATAATAAAGTACAGCAAGGAACAGGCAGAAGCTCTGAGCCCAGGATACAGCACCATGAAAGCATGTTACAAATGACTGCATGTGTATCTGTGTCCATCAGGTGAGGTGAGAGGAGGAGGCATGGATGCATACTTTAAGTGCACATCTCATTTTCTGTCCATTATAAGAACAGTGACGTGAGCCTGAATAAATAAAGCAGTGTCCAATGGTGAAGATGCAACCCTCATGGTATCCTGCAGCACAAACTCCCAGTGAGCATCTCTCAAGCCCTTGATACAGCAGTCTGATCCCCTGGGATGAACTGGAATCCCCAGCAACAGATGATGCAGACAAAGGTGTCACCACCTGAGACTGCTGTTTACTAGCCACAGCCCTCCTATACAATGGCAAAATGTGCTAGCATGCTAGTAGGTATTGTTGTCTTGTGGAAGACAACCAGCACAAAGTCCAAAGCATTCTTGACAAAAGCTACCCATGAGATAGATACTCCTAAAGTCCTAGGCATCTGCCAACAGTTTTATTGCCAAGTACCACAGGTGGTGCAGAAGAGGAGGGGTGGGGGGAAAGTAAAGATTTAACTGTTCCAATGAAAAAGTTGTCCTGTAACCCAGAGGCTAGGTTCCAGTACTCTCAAATAAGAGAAGTGTAGGTCCTGAAAATGAATGGACTTGAAAGGAATATGCCACAAGTCAGATATACATGGTGAAAGAAAAACTAAGGGGCAGCCACCTGTATCTCTTACTAATGTTAATTTGCTGCAATAGTTCAAAGTTTTTCTGTCCTGCCCTTCAAAAGGTTTGCAGAAACCATCCTCAAAAATATCTCCCAAATGGTCTAGCTTCAGTTATGCCCTAAACTATCCCACCACTGGACTCTGATGGTGCTACCACTACCCTGAGTTGTTTTTCCTCCCTTATTTCCTCTTCCTCAGTTTTCTTCACTTGTGTTTTTCTGTGCTTAACCAGAGCACAACTTTGCTGGCCATGAATGACCTGGCATTTCACTACATGTAGGTCTATTTGTGATTATATCATTGACAAAACCATATATGGTTTCTTTCACTTCCCTTTACATCTGAGTTTTCCCACTGCAAATGCATTAGCACTTGCTGGGAGTGTGGCAAATAATTGTTTTATACTGTAGAGTAATTCCCTATCCCCAAGTCTTTCAAGTTAGCTGTATCTCTGCACCGCGCCTAGCCAGGTAGAAGCACACACATGGTGCAGCAAACACCCTCTGGGACCACATGAAAAAAGGACAATCTGTAAATGTGTCAGCAAGGAAAGCCTGGGGACAGTATTTTGTAAAATGTGTCTGGAAGCTGTGGAAGCTCTGTCTTGTAGTCAAGACCTCATCATTAAAATTCAATCAAAAAAGGCAGTAGAGCCTTCTAAGTTAAAACACTAAACAGGACAAGATCAAGATAAATAGCAGATAGCATGGAAGGCGGTCAGAAGAATGAATGTGCATCAATCTCCAAAAAAGTCACTCAGGATTGATAACGCCAAAAGGCAACATCTTGATAATCGGTTTTACAGTGATGGATTGAGGGAAAGCTTAATGAGTCAACTACAGGATTGGAATTTCATTAGAGGCTTTACCAGAGCTAGAAAAACTAGTAAAAACATACGACAAAATCTGCCTCGTAAAATACAGGAGCACATATGTTTCTGTCCACTTGGTGAATTATCACAGCCATTTGCATCAGGAGGAGTCTGACTGGAATCTACTGCAGAACAAACTCCACATCTCCCAGCTCTATATTATGCCTACCCCTCTAATTTAGCAGTTGTGAGAGCTGATCTAACATAATGTAATTGTATTTTAATGTCTTCTATGAGACTAAGACTCATTAGTCATCTTCTAAAGAGAAACACAAGTTGAAGTCACATGTCATTATGCTAAGTTGTCAAGCATATGGTGCTCACAGCCATCTTCACGCTAACCTTTAAGTCAGTCTGCTGACAAGTGAAATCTGATGGGAGCATCCTTAGGACACAAAGCTGGTTTTTGGTTTTAAGCTAAAATAAAACCAGTTACACATTCCATATTAGCAGGATTGGTGATTTTTCTCGGGTCAAATCCTCATTTTATTTAAAGCAGCAAAGTTACTCTGGATTCAGTTGATCTGTATCAGGTTTCACAGCCAAGAGCTAGAGCTTGATGCTAAAACTGCATCAGTAAAGCAGCATCCATATTCATTAAAGCATACTTTCTCTTCTTTACATAATAGACTAGTTGCACTCCTCCTCTTGAGCCTTTGCTCCTTTGTTTGTTAATCTACTTGGGCATTTGCACTACTTATCTGTGTGGTATAACTCAAAACATAATGGGAGATGCTGCTTCAGAGCTAAAATGCTAACATGGGGATTAAAAAGCCCAAATTATAGGATGCTGCAACATAAAACACAACCAAGTTGGAACCCTCTTAAGTAAAACTTTAGCTTTAACTTTTATTCTGAGAAAAGGTAGTTTTCCCCTGTTGTTGATCCAAATGCCGTAAGCAACATGAATGCTAATATCACAGATACACAGTGATGATCAAACTCTCTAGGTGTTACACTAAGGATGTTGCCAACAGCAAGGTTTTCTTTGGAAAGAAAAGGCAAATTCATTTTGCAAGTTTTGGGGGGTTTATGGCTGAAAGTTTCTTTCCTTATTACATTAAAAGTGTATAATAATGGTCCACAAGTATCACAAACAAGCATAACCCTTTACACAAGCTAATCTGTGCAAATTGGCATAAACACAAACACTAAAAGTTAAGTTCAACTCTCAAAACAGTTATATAGCACCTGAGACTACCAAGCAGTGATAAAAGAGCTTATTATCTGTTTTGGAGACTATTCATTTGTGAAATAATTACGTTTTTCATTCACCAGATATGAATTATTAATAACAGACACATCATTGCCAACAGTCCTGCCTGTGTAATCCACGTGAAGAAGAAACTCTGCAAGGTGCTTCTGCCTGGTATAAGCACTGATGGCAATAGGGCAGCACTTGTATCTGAAGCCACATATGTGCTTCAAGTGCTTTACTGAAATAGAGATCCCAGACCTCACATGTTTTGATCCATGCTCCTACCTCAGTGAAGAAGACAGGTAGCAAGTCCCCACCTCAGCAGACAGCAATAGGCAGACCAAATTCTGACCTGGCCAAGCAGATAACGCAGCTAAGACACCCTAACAGCTGGAGGAACTCTTCAGTCCTCTGACATAGATGTCCAGCTTGCACAAATGTCAGCTCCTTCCTTCAGAGATATCAGCCCATCCACGACACCCCATTTGCAAGGGGAGGACTAACTCCACCCCCAAAACTGAATCTAGTCAGAACTAAACTCATGCAAGCCTGTGTTGCTTCCCCCAGAAGCCATGGCAGTGGTGGGCAGCTTGCCCTTTCTGCCATTTCCATAAGAAATCATAATTCTCTGGCAGGAGGACAGACCTCTGTGCCCCATGCAGGGTTCCCACTGCCACTAGACCTGCCCAGAGGCAAGCCCTAGTGAAAGCATGTAAGATCTTGAGTGTGCAACTCTCCAGCAGTGACAGGGCAGATTTTTTTTTTTGAAAGCTATGTTAAAATGAACATATTTCACAGATGTTGATGTGAATACCTCTCTGGAAAGCTAACTGGAAGACATTTGGGTCTTCCTAAGTGGATAATTGATCACAAGGCTGTGCCAGTGATGTTATGGTAATGAAACAAAGAGGGAACTGGGATTTAAGTATTTCAAATAAGCCTGTCAAAAACATGTAATAATACTGTCAGATCAATTTCCTGTCAAATACAGGTGTGATGTGATAAAACCTCAGAGTTTAAGTAGATTATATTATTGAAGCAGTAATTTAAGAACACCTTCTAGGTAATAAATTACAATAAATCAAACTTTAAAACTTGAAAGCATGCACCAGAAGACATACAGTGTATGATGTGAGAAAAACAAGCAAATTTAAACTGTATTTCCAAGGTGGAATAAAGCAAATTCAATTGCTTTAGAAAGATAATGATCAGAGCCTAGTTCTGTATGAAATCAATCAATCTCACACAGTTATAAGGAAAAACTTGCTAAATGCTTCCATTTTTCATCCTTCTGTGTTTCTAGTACAAGTATGACTAAAGGTGAGAAAAGTGCAATAAGATGCCCTCCCAAAACACAGTGCTCACTCTTAAAGCACTGCATAAATAAAATGGAGTGGCATTTTTAACAGAAACAGTTTTCCATTAGAAAAGTTTGATATCTGTGAGCAGCATCGTTTCATCAAAAAAGAAAATGTATTAGGAGGTGCCAAAATGCTATGAGCTCCCCTAAAGGAAAACACCTAATTTTCATTTCAGAAGTGTAGGGATTTTCATTAGAAGAATTTTATTGTCTTCAAATTCACCCAAAGTGAATACATCTATAGCTCATAGTCCATAATTCACTTGTTTCTGTTCTCAAGCACAACAAAAGGGATGGGAAGAGAAATCTGAAGTCACAGCTTGGACCAGATAGGAAAAATGCCATCAGCCAAGTTTACTGATGAGCACAAAACAGTTAGGACAAGTACAACACATGGTCCTTAAAATACTTAAAGGGGATGCAACTAACCAGTAGGACAATATCATGCCTGATATTGCCTTAGTGATAAAGAAAGGAAAACAATGATTAATTATTGGAATTGTAGCCAGCAGAGATTAGGGAAGAAAAGAAACAAAATCACATCTTGATCAGTGGAAGGAAGTTTTAGCAGCCTTCAACAAAGGCCTTCCAGCACAAGATGTTTCCTACAACCAGATTACACCTTGTGCTCATAAGCTGTGAGGTTATTGCTCAGATGTTTTCCTAGTCAATCTATTTTTCAATTGGGGTTAAATTTTAAGTTCCAAAAGAAAAAGGAAAATACACCTGTGTACCCTCTCCCACTTCTCAGTACATTCATTCCCCCATAGTATCTCTACAACAACTATTGGAGTTACTTAACTGTAGAAAAATAGCATGAAGGAGAGTATTTCATGTATTTTTTACTACCTTTTAACACAGTTCAGCACCTGGAGTTCAGGATCGAGCAGGATGTGGTCAGGCAGCACTCTCCTCTGAAAAGGGATCATCTATCTACTGCTTTACTCTGGGGAATAGCCTTCCAGTACAACAGGAGTACATGATCTGGAGTCCAGCAGCTAACACTACTGCCAAGGGAACAGAATCAGCAAAATGTTTCCTCTATTATGTTTTACATAGGTTTTCTTGCAAAGAAAGAGACAGAGAATATTGTATCTCTCTGACTTTGATGAACCTCTTTTCCCAGCAATCATTTGCCTCGGGTTTTCCCTTTAGAATTTGGGTCATAAGAATCTTTGCTGACTTAACTTTCTGGTGCAGTACATTTTCTTCTGCAAAGCAGAGCATGCGAGCCAGGTCAGTATTACAGCAGTGCTCCTCTTCCTGCTCCAGGCTGGAAATGTTCCACAAAGATGTGTGGTTACCCAATTTCTGTCAGTGCTTGCACTTAAAATGCACCGTCAGTTCTCATTTCTCACATTACCATCTCAAATGGGCAGAAAAGGACAACTAAACTGGCAATCAGCTTCCAAAAGGAGAAGGTCAAAATAGACTATCTCACATGAAGAGCTGTCAGCTGTCATGAGGAGGCCATAATAGCTGCAGCCAACAGAGCAGTGTGTTTAATGTGCTTGCTGGAAGAGCTCATACCAAGACAGACCCATCCCAAGGGTCTGCGCGTGAAAAACACATCAATTAAGATGTCCTCCAACAGATCCACCCTCAGCTCAGTTCTGCTTTGCTGATTTAAGTTATATAGAGGATCTCACACGAATGCATCACCCACACGAAGTATTTCTGTTGCTCTTCCTAAAGCCACACCACAGTACAGAACAACTACACACAGATGCTTGTTTAGCAGGCACTGAGGCCAGCTTCCCCTGAATCTGCCCACAAGACACTCCCAAAGCTGAAGGACACAGAGAACTGCATACAATGTCACCAAATGCCAGGCATGAACCACACCAGAGCATGGGGATACTCAAGACAGGCAATGGGCAGCGGTTCCATCTCATTTACATGAAAAGCACAGCTATGGCATTCCTTCCTTGGCTTGAAACACACCCTCCCATGAATAAAAGACTCCTCTGTCAGAGGCCATGCTTCAGTTCAGCTGCTAAGAAATGCTGGTATTCAGCAGTTTGACAAGGGAAAGGATTAAATGGAAAATAACCCCTTCCTTGTTCCTGGCTAGAAAGCACAATATCAAACCAGATCTCTGCTTTGCTTGTTTACTGAACACAGGATTAGCCAGTACCCCATGTTGTACCAAACAGCACTTAGCCTACATTTTAGTAAGCTTAGCATTGTCACAAACTTCATCACACGTTAAAAGCAGATACCTGTATCCCTTTCCCCACCCAGAAGGTGAATTGATATTGAACTGATGCCTTCTGCTGCTGCAACAAAATAAACCCCTAAAAACCAGGAGTAAATGGAAAACAGAGCTTTTTATTGATTGTGATGTTTTCAGTTAACAAGGTTTTGCCTGTGGCTGTTCCCCTGCAGCACATGCGCACCAGGGGAAGTGCTGCACTACTCCAACCAATACGTTTTAGGAAATAGAAAGCTGAGTCCATTTAATAGATGTTTCCAATTTCTTACATCACCATCACTATCTGTTTTAGTCACTCGGCAGGTTTTCTATAGCTTCTCAGGTCCAAGCTGATTTCAAACCCATTTGGTGATGCCAATGTGACTTCAAGGTTTAATGATTCATTATTTTTTAGACCCAAGAGCATGAAAATGTGTTAATTTTTTTCCCTGCATGGGCTTAGTGATTTCTTTCTGGTTTATTCCCTCTATGTATCATTAAAAAGAATGGCTGATAAGGAAAAAAAAAATCTCAGTAAAACATACATAAAAGAGACTTCTTTAGTTTAAAAAACTATTACAAGTGTTCTACCTTTCATAACTTGCAGAACTATTACAAAGGTAATGGGTCTCCATGCAAAACACCCTCTCCCAGCAATATCAGGCTGGTGAAAACTCACCGCTCTATCCTTAGGTAAAATTCACATGCACACATATACATTTGACATATGCTAGGACATTTTGACCCTGTTCCTTCTTCTGCTTATTATTAAACAGCACATAAAACCAAAACAATAAACAACAAACCATCTTCTGAGAACATGAATCAGCAACCTGTATTACTCTGGGTGAGCCTGGTAACAACTTGCCTAAGGAATGCTTTTAGCCACAGCTGAGGCAATGTCACAAACCCTGAATGTCCCCACACATCCAGAAAGCTCTTCTACACCTTCTTCTAGATCTACACATCTCACTGGAGGGTTTTGTGCATTTCTTTTTTATACCCAAAGGCCTTTTCTGTGGCATCAAAGTCACCAGTGAAGCATCAGGGACCTTCTTGCATTTCTTTTCTTGTACTCCATAGGAGTAGCAAACACTGAGGCACTTCACTTATCAGGCATGCCAGGTTTGACGAGCACAAGGACATGATGGATGCAGCATGAAGAGGACAAAGCTCACAGAAGCAAGATCCCTGTTGGAGGCAGTATGGGCTGCCCTGCAGCCAGCAGGGGTCCTGGGACCACCTGCCTCTACGTCTGTGAGCACAGAGCAGTGGACAGCCCAGGGAGTACAATTTGCATGGACCAGCCTTTTCAAGTGTCAGCAGGAAAGAGCTGCTTTCTGAATATCCAGATCCCCTGCCACAAACCATCCTCACAAATAAAAGAAAGAAAGAAAAAAAAAATATTTCTTCCTTCTTACAGTTTTTAATGATGACTGTTGCTGGCACACAGTCCAAACACAGGGCCAGCCACCTGTTCCAGGATTTCACTGCATACACACACCAGAATTTAACTAGTATTTGCTACTTCTCCACAACTGCCAGAGCCTGGAAAGGGAAATGGGTTGGAAGAATTCATCCAAAGTTTCCTTTCTCCCCTGTCTGTGTTGTTACATATGGGGAAAGGAGAAGTTACTCACAAAAAGACTTAGATGACTGCAGCAGCTCCGGAAAGGTGATGAATTTGGTTGATAAGCACTAACCAATCAATAGTGTCCTCTAAATAGCTTAGGCTTCTCATATTTCTTCAGGGCCAACAAAGCACCAGAATTTGCAGGGGGAGAGTTCAGAGGGCTTCAGGTGAACAGTCTGTTCCCACAGAGACAGATGTAAGCATTGGGCCACAATTAGTACTCCCTGTCCAGTGCCACTCACAAGCTATCTGCTGCCTCTTGCATTTGGAGAGAGCAGATGTGATGCTAGATGGCACAAACGCACAGGGTATAAGTCAAGCCAGAGAGATCTTCTGAAGGGATTGTTTTCCAAACAACCATCAACATCTGCTCCTTCATGAGCAAGGTCTGTGGCATTTGGGGCAGCAAAAATACACCCACCATTAAGATGTCTGCAGTTTCCCCCTCAATATTTCAACCTCTGCATGACTCAAGAGCTGGGCAATGTTTTTTCCTGCCAAAAGAATCAAGATGGGAGCTTAATGAACCAAGAGCAAGGCAAGATAAACACTGACCTGGGGTATACTGAAAGGGAAGAAGGAAAGAATTTCAACCAAATCTTTCCGAACTAGAAGGGAATACACTAGGCTTAGGGCAGATAGGGAGGGGCTTGGAGTCGAGGCTGGCCTGATACTTCAAGCTCCATTCATTGCTCGTAGGAATTGAAAAAACTGCAAAAGAGCAGCCCCAAAGGCACCTGCCTGGTCCCAACAACTGCCATCACTACCAGTGCTGAGTGTATCATGTGGCTTTGCTCACATGAGACATTAACATGCTGAATGCAGCACAGCTAAATAGCCTCTTTCAGCCCAGAATGAAGAAGCAGTTTCACAGAATTTAATGACTGATTAATATTCATTTAATAATTCTTGACTAAAACTGCAGCAAATGATTTTAAATTATACCATCTGGGAGACAGCAGACTCAATTCAACAGGCTCACTGGGTTCAGACTGTCCAAGTCACTCACTCTATTATTTGATTCTTCCCTCCCTTGCCAGGTGACTGGCAGGTGTCTATCTTACTTTTCTTTGTTTGTCTTTTTCTCTCTTCTTCTTTTCTTTCCGCGTTTGTTTTAAAATGTATGCATCTCTAGCAGTATACACAGAGAAACTCCTACAAGAGTGAGGCAGTGGCCCTACTTTTCTCACAAACCTTTGGAGACAGCAGGCTGCTGGAATCCAAGAAGGACATGCCATGCTTGATCTCCTGCCAGCAGACTCCAAAGGGAACAACAGGAGAGCATGCAGCCTGGTATTTTAATGACTTTTCATTTTAATGCAAAACCAGAACAAAAAATAAAGTTTGATGGGTTCCTGAGCACCCACCACTCAACAGTCTTAGCACCAAAACTTGCACCCACCAGCCCACAAGGGAAGAATAACCAAGGGAGGAAAAAAAGATCCACATTATCTTAGCTTCAAACCTGTCATTGAATAGATGGGTTAGTGCACTGTGTAAGCCAGGAAAGTAATTTTTTTTCACAAAATCACAGAGCAGCAACCTCCAACAGAGCCTATTTCATCCAAAGCACACACCAAGCGCCAGTGCCCCACACAAATGGCAGTGCAGGCACACCAAAGGGGTGTCTGACACAGTATCCCTGGAGGGTAGGAATCCACAGCACAACAAACAGAGCCTAGGCACAGCAATATGAATTTTTGTAGCTATAGATGCCTCCAAACCAACACCTCACTCTCTCACTCAAGCAAAGCTCGGACAAGAGCACAGGCACTGAGCAGCTGGCTCTGCTCCCATCTCTGAGCATGTGATCTTTCACTCTCAAGATACAAAAGTAATTGCCCTGCAGCCTCTCAAATACCAAAAGACAGAGCACCTGTTCTCCCCACAGCCCCCAACAGTGCAAATAGCATCACCTTTTCCTTGCTGTACTATGCCCTGGCAGCATGCTCCCCCTTCTCCAGAGCCAACCTTCTTTCCCATTCCTGGGGCCTGGCACTCAGCTGTCTGGCACTGTCCCCTGCAACTGCTTTGACATACCTACATCTGGACAACTACATTTCTTCCCTTTTCAATTTCAATTTTTATTGATTTTTGAGGCACTCATTTCTGAGATGTATGGTATCATTGGATTATACTGTTCAGCAATTTATTTGTGTCTCTCTTTATGGGCTGGATTGATTCTTTCTCCCACTGAGTCTCAGAAAAAGATGCTGCCACTGTTATTTGGCTATCATAACAGCTCACATTCCCCTGAACTATTAGGCAGTGCTGCTCCAAGAAATTTTGTGCTGAGGTAATTTGGAGACTAAATCAAGTTTTATCACTGAATGAGGTTAGTGGATATTAATGGGAAGGCAGGAGTTTGCACCAAATCATTAATGTGGATTAATGGAGACCTCCTGTTTAATACTTTATACAGCAAGTGCTAATAATGCCTGAAAATGGTGGCGAAATATTGCAAGTTGTGTTTAAACACAGCAGAGAAGGAGGCTTAATTTGACCTGTTGTGGTACATTAGCTGTGACTATAGAGTGGGACCCTCCATTAGCCTGAGCTATCTCTCCACTTTGCCCTGCTGTATTTCAGTGTCCAACATCATCGCTTTCAGCAATGTATATGAGTTTCTGTAACTGAACAGAAGAAATACAAATGCAGCTAGGACAATATATATTTGAAGGAAAATGCTGCAAACAAACATTTCCAGGAACTTGAAATGCAAACTAATTTTTTAAACAATGAAATTTACTTACAAATCAAATAACAGGGCCAAGTGTGACTGCCAGAATCTGCCCATCAACTAAATGCCAAATATTTTACATACATGCTCATGCATACGTTTACTAGGTTGTTCAGAAGTGCCAGAGCTACTGTGACCTTTGTATGTTGAGCAAGAAGAAACTCTCAGGGATATATGGCTTGAACTGCCAGTCTAACACTGAGCACTTTCAGAAGCCTCTCTGTGAACGAATGCAAGGGAAAGAGTGAATCTAGAGAGAGATGGACAGAGCCAGGGCATACTTCTACAGTTATTTTACCTGGCCAGAGCCATGCAACACACAGAGCATTCATACATTTTACTTACAGGAAAAAGTTCAGTAAGATCTTAATCATTTGCCTGCACTGAGGTGCACATTGCAGCTCTGATGCTCAAGAGTTGACAAGAAGTCCTGCAGCAACAGGCACTTTTTGTGCCAATCAGCTGTCAACCCAGCTATTTCAAGGCAATTCACACTAAACAAGCAAAGGGGAGGTACATTATCAGAAGTAGACACATGGATTCGAGGTCACCTACATGCAGTCCACGTACACAGAAGAGAGCTGCAAGAAAATGATGGGATTCTAGAAGGAAACTGAAGTGTGCTTACTGTTAGCAAAAGTAACACAGTACTCTCTGTTTCCCAAGCAGAACAACTGCTCAAAGCTTACATTAATCCCCTGTAATAGTAAGAATGAAGCTCAGTAGTACTCACCAGCTGAAGAGACATAGACCACAGCCAGTAATAAACTAGCATCTGCTAGGGAGCTCTCCCACATATAAAAAGCAAGGGCTAGAAAAGCAAACTAAGAATAAAGGCTCCAAGAAAAAGAGAGCCCTGCAGCGGGAGAGTTAAAAAAAGGACTAGCAAGTCAAAGAGGTGCTGTTTGAATAGGTATGACCCATGCTGTTAGAAGAGCTCAGGTCTTCTTTTAAGCAGATAAATGAAATGGCTTGAACCCTGAAAAAAGACCCCAACAGGATCTGAGCACAGCACTGTTTGTCACAATAAAATATTGGCCACAGGTGAGCTGGGTGTGATCTGCCCTTCACCAAACACAGCTGACAGAAAATTAGCTGATACTTAGGTGATAAAATGATTCTCAGTATCAGAGACCATTTACTTCCTTGTTTCCATACTGGTCACAAAGTTGCTAGTCAGTGCAGAGCCCTTTGAGGGAGTTCTGAGTGCTCTACTTTCTTCTCGTCCTCACCACTGCCTTTTCTAGGCTACATTTCCAATGGAGTGATGTCACTAGTTCCCAGTTAAATTTTAGAGTTTCTAAAATTCTACTAATGTCTCCTGTGCCTTGGTAGGACATGGGAAGCCCCACATACCTCCTGATCTCACCTGAGCACAGTTGGTACTCTGTTCCTACAAGCAAGACAGGTGGGTGCTGCACTTGGTTTCCAAAGCACAGTTTTCAAACCAATCTTCTGAGTGCAAAAGGAATGCTCTGCAATATTTAGTATTCATTAGCCTAAGTGAGCATCAGTAAAACAATTAGTGTGAAGATGATACTGCAGTGGTTTGGGGGCTGCTCCTGAGGACAGGGAATTTGTCTGTCACAATTGCAACTGTAATTTCAGGAGAGTTTTCTGAGCTGGTAAATCTACATTAAAAAAGAGGGGAGGGCATGTGGTGAGCAGGGTTTCAGAGATACATAAGCTAATATCTGATGCTGTTGTGTGATTTCTCCTCTAGGAATTAAAATGCATCTTAAGTAGCCCCCACATTTCGTATGATATTCCTTTGCAGGTTTCTCTGACTCCAGTTCAAGCAGGTTTGATTCTGCATCAGAGTTCTACCTGGCCTGTGCAAATTGAACACACTGTTGGAAGTTTTTAAATTTGTTCTCTGAACTTCTTTTAAAGGATGACCATCACAACAATGGTCACAGTTTACATTAATTCAATACCATTCTCTACATTATGAGATTATGTGTGTATATATATTTTTATTTTTTTTTACATCACATACTCTCAGGAGGGTGTGGAAGGCCATTACTCTTTTGCATAGCTTTCCAAATCTGGAACATCCCAGAACTTCCCTCAAATCCTCGGATTATCCAGGAGTCTGCCTCCTATCAGGAATATGGGGTGAGTCATGGTGAAGGACAGTCGCTTCTTGGCTAATTCTCAACACCAGTCTCCACACCAATCTCTGCATTCAGAGATTATAGCTGGGGTGATACTTAATAAAGTATTTTCAAAGTGTTTTCTAGCATGAATCAAAAAGAACTAACTGAAGCTTGGTTATCTGATGAGACACCTTCTAGGAATCTGTTTTCTGGGTTCCCATCTCTCTTGTTAAATTCTTTCTCTCTTAGTGACAAGAGAAGAATTTATGTTTGGGAAGGCAGGGAGCTGGGGAGATGTTTGTGACATTGCTGTTGTCAGATTTCCTGCACTCAGACCCACAGTGCACCAGGGAAATTGTGACTACAGTTACAAACAGAGTAAAGGCTGAAAGTTGTCTGGAGACAGGGATTAACCTCATGTAAGGATGTTCACCTCAAATCCAAGCTTCAAACTTTGGACTGGATGGGTCCCAAAAGCTACAGATCTGCATCGTGTACTCATGGCAGTGGCACAATGAGCCACAGCAGCTCCATCCCTGTGGAGGAGAGAAATTCCCTCCAGAATGAGGATTGAAAAGTCAAAATAATCTCTTTAGCCCTAACTGCAAATGAACCAATTTCCAAGGCAATATTCTTAGACCTGAAAAGTCTCTCTCTCTTTCACAGAAAATAAATTCAAGCAGGAATACTACTGAGGAGGGGAAATTTACCTCAAAGAAAATAATTATCTAGAAGTCTTAAAATCTGTGAGAGAAACTTATTTTCAAAATATATGGGTTTTTCCCAAGCAAATATTACCCCTCCAGCAGCTCCTTCCAAATCCTCCCCTGAGTGCGCTCAGGGTGACTGCAGGAACACTACAAACAGTGGAGTTGAACAGTAGCAGAACAAGTCATAGAGGATGTATTGTACTATACAGCCCATAGTCTAAAAACTCACATTTGCTTATTGTATCCCATTGAAGATGTGTTTTTTCACACTGACACATCAGTTCCTAAGACTATCAGTCCAAGGCTCCCCTTTCCTTTAAAAAAGCAACATTCCTCTCCTACAGCCATATGACCTGCATAAGCAGTGTACATAAAACATTCTTCTATTATAGTCCAGGACATTACAGCTACAAAAGAGTTGCTATCAAACTCAACCCTTTTTTTATGCATCCCATGGGCAATTTTACCACCATTGTCTTAACCAGAGGCAGTTCCAGTGCTCTGAGGGGAGCCAAGGGACCTGGGCTGCTTGTCAGGAACTGGGGGAATGGCAAGAAGGGCAGATCTCCTGCAGGAACACTGGAGGTATCATGGATCTGGTCTTGATGGAAAACCACCATATAGCCCCACTCCACACCTTCCCATGGAAAATCCAGTTCCTGCTCCATTATTCCCTGTTCTCTGTGCTACCATAGTTGCACTGCTAGAAAACATCTTCAGAGAGATGATTCTGCTGCAGAGGAGATGGAGTAAGGAGATATCTGAGAAAAGGGCTGCAAGAGGGGAGTCCTTCACTCACCAAGCAGGGACAAGGCAGGGTCAGGCACAGAAAACAGGCTGAGCATGAAGATGCATGGCTACAGCCACCATTTGGTTTGTATTTTCCTTTCAGGTCCCCACCTTAGGTAGCTACCTACTTAACCTGTGCCTGAAGCCCTGGTGATAGGGCCTGTCTTGTGGTGTGTGGCCCTAAAAAATCCTACAGGGTGACTGTTTCCCCTGAGGAACTGGTTGGGGAGCATTTTCAGGAGCTGGGGACTGTGCTGAAATCAATCATGCTAAATGGTGGAATATGAGAATAGGAATGAATAAACCTCGAGGGATATCATTTGTCATTTACTGTACTTGTTAAAAATTACACAACAGCAGTTCAGCAAAGGTTAGAGAAAGGACAATGCAAGAACAAAAACTTTCAACCCATTTCCAAAACTGCTTACAGCTCCAGTATTTTAAAGGAAGATGAAAAATTCATAATGAGGAAAATAATAAGGATTCAAATGAAACTTATTTTTCTTAAAATCTTATAGTAACAAGCTATCCAGACCTTTCAAGTACCAGTAACTATTTCTTACAAGGTGAAAGGTTCTGATCCAGTCATCAAGAATTTTTTGGACAATAAAATGTTCATGAGCAAACACACGAAAACAATAATAAGGAAAACTGCAGGGCCAGAGGTCAAACATACTTTGTATTAGGAGCTGAACTCCAATAATTCACAGTAGATTAAATTCAGCAGCAGTAGAGGCTTAGCAAGAAATTTGGATGTTAGGAAGATTTAAGCTGGGAATAGGCCTTATTCTTATTTTACCAAAGGCCAGACACAGACTCATACATGTTTATGAGCAAAAAGCAAAAGTGACTGAATTTCAAGAAATGGGCTGTGTAGAAAATAGTTTGGGTATAGCAAGGTCTGTGGAAAACGCTGTCAAAAGTTAGAGGGCAATAACTGAAATTTTCATCAGCAACTTTCAACTTTACTAACAAATGTCAAAAGCCAAAAACCATGGCTAAGAATACTAAGTACAGAATGGTTTTTTGAGCACATACTTTTCATCTCCCAGTGTGAAACTGAGAATTTTGAAAGAGAGCAAATATTTACAATCACAATTTTTGTTACTCAATATCAAGCTTTTGACTTAAAAATGTTTTGAGGTATATTTTTAATTCATTACTCTTTCAAGTCCAATTCCATTTCTTTTGGGAATAACACAACATCATTGATTATAGAGGGCAGCAGAAATCTTCAGAGTAAAGCAGGAGACTCATTCATGGCTACATTGGGTGAATTCTGTGTAGCACAGTATGCAAGGCATCAGGCCGAGGACCAAACAGCAGCATTCTCCTTTATTTGCTCCAAACTAAGTGTGACCTTGTGCTCACCTCTGCTTCTGTTCTCCTACCTGCCTTCATCTATCTTACATACTTATGCTATATGCTTTTCATGGCAGTAGACTGTGGCTTGCAGAGCTGCTGCCATGGACTGCTGGGTCCCACACAAACTAGATTTAGCCATCAGGACACAGACTCACACAGAGAAGCCTGTGCTAGTAAGAGATCAGGCATCCTCACAGCAGAGAATTTCTTTTGACAATTGCAGACTTCACATGGAAGAGTCCAACTTGGTATTTACTTTGAAATAAGGTAATGTTTTGAGGGCCAAGAAGCCCCTTCCCTGAGGCAGAACCTGGCAGCAGTTCCCATACCATCACATGGATGGTTCAGGGATTCTGTGGGAGGCTTCTGTGAAGAGAAATTGCAGGCTGAAATTTTCCAGTGACAGGAGGGAAGGGAATTTGCAGGGCAGTGGGGAAAAACTGCCTGTCATTATTATTAGCAAATGACTACTACTATAGTCATGTGCTGTCATTGTTAAATTGCAGCCTGCTAAGACCCGTAGCTATTTCTATCCACAGTCTGTTCTTGAGAAGCAGTTGCTGCTGAAGAGACAATATAATTTTGATACCTGCTTAATTTGTGTACCTATTTCCTGCCTGACAGAACGATTTCTCTGGCTTTATAGATGGATCCATGTTCCTTTCAACTGGAATTCACTCCTTTTGCTGCAAGAGCATCCATCTGCCTGAAATCTTTAGAGAAACAGTTCATTGGGAGCAGTTAATTGCTAACTCTCTCAAAAAAATTAGTCCCTATTTTTCCTCTGACAAATGAAGACATTGTTCCAACAATATTTTCCTTCTTCACTGTCAGTGCTAAATATTTATATCCTGTGCCTCCTGGAAATGCTAGACTCCTCATGAATAAACACCAGGCTAACAAGGAGCAGCTTCCAAGGACACAGTGTGCAGCTGACCTATCCAGACTCCTTCCCCATTTTAAATACCAGGCTCCCCATGACAGCCATTTAAAACCAACACTGATCCTGATACCTGACCCAAGTTTTTTGTTTGCCAGAAGACATCTTGGCATATGTAACAAACAAGCCCAAGCCCTGCATTGTAAAATGTCACCACCCAAGCCACACATCAAAATTGCAGAAATAAAATGAACATGTTGTTGGTAAGGCCTGGCAAACATATCCCATTTCTGCCAGGTGTTAATTTATTGTGCAGGTAAGTATTGGCATGGTGGTCCTTGCTACTCTCTTGGTTGACCTCAGCATAGACACTCTAATTTGATGGGGAAGGTTTCCCCTGTTAACCACCACGACCTGATCCAGCAGTGAGCCCATTTCTGTCAATGGAAAGGCCTCATGTTTGGTGAATGTGTGTTCAAAACCCCTGCACTTTCAGCTTCCCAGGTGTTTGGTTTTTTTTCACTGAGGCACATGCTGGGCTGGGAGCTGCTCAGCTTTCAGGTGAGGCAAAGCTTCTGAGAAGTCCTGGCCACACACCTCCAACAGCACCGGGCAGCAGTGAACTCTGCTCCCCAAAGCAAAGCTTTTACTCTCTGCTACATTTTTATTTGAAGTTTAAATAAGGAACAAAGGAAGAAAATAAAATTATGGTGGCAGTTGATGTTATTTTCACCATTTACCATTTTTATTCCTCTGCAGTTTACATTTACCTCACTCACCAGGAAATAGATGCATCAGCTCTGCTTCTGCCCAAGCCCTCTATCTCCCCAGGACTCCACTACAGCTAGGCCGTTTGCAAAGATGTCAAAATAATCATACAATTACATTTATAAGGTTCCTTTGTTGTAAGGAGTATCAGAAAGGCAGCCAATTTACAGCAGGAGAAGAGCTTTGCATACTAATTACAGTAAAGCAGGACTCAAGCAATAAGCAAACTAAATAGACTTTCTCTTCTGGGAGGTAAATATATGAGCTGATGTGGAGATTTTCTGTTACATTAAGGGACTGGTTTGACAATTGACTAAAACTACAGCGCTGCTCCCAAAAGGAGCAGTCCCACTCTCTACTCATATAGTTATTATGTATTTTTCCCCATTTTAGGATGACTTTCCTTTTTTTTAATGCAGCTATAGTTGTTGTCATATTTACATTATCTCTTTCTACTTTCCTTCTAAAACCACCAAATACTGCATGTCCACCATAAGCCTTCACGAAGTTCCCAGCTTCTGCTATTAATACAGAGCTGCCCTCTTCTTTGCAGCGCTTTTCAATCCTCAAAACCCAGTTCCCTCTGGAAGAACTGAGCAGCCTGCAGCAATCTTTCCTTCAGCTTTAGCCCTCTTATTATCACATGCAACTCCCATTTGAAATTACCCCATCAATATTTAACTTCCATCAGTACATCTGGTATGTAAAATGCATACTCCCATCCCTTATTTCTTTGCTCCCACTGAGAGCCAGTAGAAATGATTGCTATGATATCAGGTAACAAGCACAATCCCCAGTGAGGTAAATAAAGTTCTACATAGCTTCTCCTAGAAAACAATGCAAAAAAATCCCATATTTTCTTCACGAACAATTAAAATTCCTCTGTGTGACTCCAGAGAAACATGTTTCTGCTGCTAAAGACATTTCTACACTATTTCTTTTGTAGATGAACCAGCCTAGGTGTGAGTCAGCTCCTCCTAAATATTTCCTTGCAAACTGCATTGACACAAGTTAAATAACCACTGAATGGCATCACTAGTCCAAAGTCCATAGAAGCTCACTCACACTGAGCCCATGGCAGGAGCTTCATTCTGTTATTTAAAAACACTGAAAGGGCTCAGCTACTGAGTTCCCTTTGTCAGTACTTCCAATACCATTTTCCAGATGGAAACACTTCATATTTAAACATCTCTTTATTTTGATCCTAAGAACACTTACTGAAAGAAAAAACAAACAAACAATCAAACAACAAAAAAACCCTCCCAAAACCCTTCCTCTTTTCTCTTGACAGAAAATTTTATCAGTAATTGCCTACTTTGCTGAGATTCCATCTGCACAACTTCATTTGATTCTGTGTAAAGAGAAATCCAGAAACATCATTCCTAATAGTGTTTAGATCTTAGATAAATATTTTTGTTTATCTATTTTCTTAAAGATTAGCTTTTAGATCCTCACAGTTCCTGACTCTTTCCAACAGCCTGGTAGAGCTTTTGTTTTATTTAAAGGTCTATCACCACCTGTCAGTACAGCATCCAGAAAACACTAGACTGTGATAGGACAGATGAGCTTTTTTAGTAGCTGTACTGTATTAATGCCTTGTTAAGGTTTCTTATACATCTCCTGTTAATAGGAATAACCTCTGGAGCAATAGCAATTTATCCATACATCTAGCTCACACTGCTTGTCACAGTTAGTAACAGCTGATAACCCTCTTGGGCTGCTTTTCATCTTCTGTGCAAGTGCTTTCATTCTCGAATACATTATTTTAACCTGTCAGAGTATAAACAGGACAATTACTTAGACCACTGCAGGCTGAAAGTGTTGATAACTAAAGTTAAATCCAGCACTGTCACTCTAATGTGTTCATGTTAAACCAAGCACTATAAGGCTGCTTGCCTTCTCAAATGAAAACATTTGTCAAACTCACTAATTCAAAATCGACCTAATGCAGGTCTCTTGATTTGCCAGCAAGCCCAGGAAAGCAGCAATGGAAACAGTGAACTGATTACTGGTGCAAAGAGAGAAAATTATCAAGCAAGAAGCATCAAGCTGTCTTGTGCCTGTGAAAGGAGAACTCACCAGATTCCAGGAACAACGACAGCAACCCACCTATTGCACCTGAGTTTTTCAAGTCTTGCACGAAATCAAGGCCTGCTCCTGCACTCCTGAACACTCAGGAACAATATCTGGTCACTGACTATTTCTAAGTCTAAAAAACCTGCTATGGCTGTCTCTGAATCCTTCTCTAACCTATTCCCTACTGGCACGTGCAGCTGTGTTACCAGCGGCATGGCTTTGCTCAGCAGACAGCCAGGAGAAAACTCCAGCCCATGCACTGCATGCAGCTCACATGTTCTTTGAAGAGAAAGGGCCAAAGATGTCAACACCATTTCCTTCCCCACATTCCACCCTTCCTACAGTGGCTCTGTCTTGTTTATCCCACGGGCACAGCTGTTCCTGCTAACCAGAGTCAACAGCAATGCTGCTCTCTAACCTTTCTGCTTTGTTCTTCAGGGTCTGCCTCAGTGATCTCAGATTTGACTTTATGCTTCTCCTCTGGCTCTTTCCTCTCCTTATTCAAACCTAACAAAAACCCCTGAAACCATTCTTCCTGAAGTTTCTACTGAGTAGACCTGGGGATTTGTTCTCCATCTGCATCTTCCTTAAGCATTCTGTTGCTCTGATACTATTGCCTACAATTGCCTTCTACGGAAAAGTTCTACTTTAGACATTAACCCCTGATTGAGCTCTGTTTGAACTGTGTTGAGACCTTCTCACTTTGTCCTTCCTGACAGTTTGTAAAAAGTCCTTAAAGAAATATAGACCCAAATGCCCTATATCTGCTCTATCCCACCTGCTAAAACCAATCCCCAGGTCTGTGCGGTGTTCTTTTTGACACCAACACTCCAGGGGGGAGCAGAGCAACACAGTTACTGAACCTAAAAGGACTACGAATACGGTTTGAGCAAAACCATGATGTCACATATGTACTTGTATCAAATCCTCACAACATAGTCCATATTGGCTAAAAATTTTATGCAAACATTCAGAGGAAGCAAAGGGATGACTTTGTCTCCCCAGGAGGGACCACAACAAAACAGCAGGACCACTCACAATCCAGACCTGGGACCAAGCTGAATTTTGCATTACTTTGTTATGCTATACCTACTCCTACATTAAAATATACTGAAATTTGGAAATGTAAACATCCCAGCTGGAAATAAATTAACATCATTGATAAGATTCCTCTTTTATGTAATTGCCATAAGCATTTTTCCTCTAATACTTAGCCCAGTTTTCATTTCCTTGTGATTGTAAGCAAGATAAAGTTTTGCTTACAGTGATCTGTTAACTAATAGGAAGATTTTGAATTAAAAAGCATCTGTAAACTTATTCCTTGTTAGGAATTGTATTCTTAAAGTTTCTAAATGCCCATCAGTTATGAAACTTTGTATATACTAATATGCCTTTTATTGTTCCCTTAAGATCAGAGCATTTGTAATTTTCCTCAGTAGTTTTATTTCCATTAAAGCAACCATACCCTTCAATCTAACATTCAGATGGTAACACAGCCTTTTGTAATAGCCTGGGCAAGTAATTATAACAATGAAGAGATGTGCAGATAATTGCTGTACCTCTGGATAGAGCCTTTAACCCAAGTTTTTGAGTAAGACAGCTTAATTGGAAAAATAAGAGGGAAAAATAATCACCACACAAGTGCCATATGAAAATAACTGAACACAGGAGTTCACAAATAACAACCCATCGAGGTAGAAAGACTGGCATCCAGATATTTCCAGCACAAAAGGGAATGAAATGCTGGTTTGGTCCCATTCAATGTTAATATTACCAGTTACCCTCCACTGACAGAAAAGATACGATTTAATAAGCCACAGTCCATTTGGAATCCCAGGTTTATTAGATGTAGAGACTAGCAACATAAATGTTTAAAATGCAATCAGAAAAGTTATAAATGGGTTCACTGAATATTTCTCTTGCAAAACTTATGCCACAGAAAATGAGGAAATACATAGGATTTTTACATATAACACAGACAAACACTTGACACAAAGGTTAAGCTAATCTATCTTTCCAACTACTCTTTGCACAGTTTTTCTCTCTTCTTAAACTTATGTTTCTACCATTTCTGTTCCTTTTGTAATTTGCAAACGCAGTTTCAAAGTCTGCATTTGTTTCAAAGTCTTCATTCACTTCTCTGCTACAACTGGTTCATCAAAAAGACCAAGTCCTTATTCATCACTCCATTACTCTCTTTGTGTCTACAGCTTGTTCTTTCCCACTATTTGCTTCTGTATTTTAGTAAGAGCTAAACCCAAAAGTATCACTTTGACAAGGGAGAGAATGTGTTTTCCATTGTTACATTCTTCCCACTCCTTTGGGCACCTCTGAGGGTCTCTACGATCTGTCTTGAATTTACAGATAGCAGTTAGCAAACCAGGAAACTAATCCCCATCCAACCTTTGCAGCCCTGTTATCCTCCTGAATTGCAGACTGTGGGCCCACTGAGAGAAATAAATAACCTATGTACCTGTCAAGAAACTCACCAACATACCACCACTATCATTGTACTGGATAACTACAGCTAGAATATTCTTCTTTAAACCAAAAGAAGATCCAGTAAAGGGCTAAGAACAACTCTATATTGAATATAGAGCTGAAGCTCAGAAGTCATGCAATCTTGCTTGGGTATATCACATGGAGCATAATGAAAAACACATGGCTGATAATTGCAATAAAACCTTGACCAAGCAGTCTCACAGCAGCAGAATGGGTGAAAGTAGTTCTAAACAGGAGGAAATACCAATAAATATCAAATGTAAATGAAAGCTGGCAGCAATACACTGGAAGCCAGGGATGACACAAAATTAATAATGGAAGCAAAAGGACAACTGAAGAAATCGATGGTCAATAAAGGTAAGGACAATAAAGCAAAGTTTATAAAGTGCATTGTAACAAAGAGTATCTAACCAACAGCTACTGGTCCATTACCACTATGGAAATGATAATATTGTCAATAATACTGCAAGAAAGACAACTATGTTCAATAAACACTTCTGTGTTTCAACTAATGCCAGGGATGTAGCCTTACGACAGATCAATGCTGATTAAATACTTCATTTTCCAGTAATAATTAATTGATAAGGATGTTAAACACCACCTCTTATGATCAGAATCTTTAACCAGCAATCTAGGCAATTTATATCCAGGAGTTTAAAGGCTGTAGTTGAAGGCTTCTTACACTCTTTTTCAGTCAGTCTTGAACATTCACAATATTCCAGGCTCCACTAAAGTTACTCTTGTCACAATATTTAAAAGATTAGTTTTAAGCAGAATGCATGAATTGATTATAGGCTTCACAGCAAGAAACCAAATTATCAAAAAAACCCCCAAAAAGTAATAGATTATCTGGGATTTACATGATAAAGGATTAGCAGAGAGTACTTCAAGCAAACTTTAAGCCATGACAATGACCACTGATTCAAGGAGAACAGACACTTTTGATTTGTGCTGTATGAGATTACAAAATTATTTAATAAGGATAGAAGCCCTGCCTAGATAAGAATTCTCCTACCCCCTTTGGCATGGCCTCCCACAGCATTTTGGCAGAGAAAACAGAACAATCCAAATCAATTGAAATGGACATTAAACATGTGTCAAACAATGCAGAAACCGTTAGACCAACCCAGTCAAGACAAACACTGCCTTACCTGGACAGGTCACCTCCTCCCATCTTCCTCTACACTCTCCTGGCATCTTCATAGCAAGCTATGTTCAATACAGGCATCAACAGCTGTGGATCACATTGGAGGAAATAATTTGCAGTTTAGTGCAATGCAGTTAAAATACGGAAGGACTGAGAAAACTTTCTCTGAGAGACACTGAATTTATGGACGGGGGCATTGGTGAAATAAGAACAGGCTTTGCTGTAGGACTTTGTGGATCAATGTACAAATTGTTATTCTCATTGTTCAGTGGAACAATTACTAAAATCCATTTGCCGGTAAATGTGCCTTGTCTTGTAAATCATTGGGTCATTAACCTTAACAATGTCAGGGTGTTGTCACTATCCAATTCAATTAAATTACTGACCAAGGTAATACCTAAAAGCTCATTTCAGACAAAGGGATCTACTACCATATTATCTATGATGACACTTAGCAGTATCTTAATTTTGTGCCTGGAAATAGGAATATATCCTAAACCTCAGGTAATATATTCTAAAAGCCAGGTGAAGGCACGTATAAACAGGCTGAACAGACAAATAGGAATGGAAAGGCTAGAAAAAAGGAAGAGGGGAAGAGAGGGAGAGAATGGAAAACTGTACCAAGAAGTCACCTCCAAGGGGTCATGTGTGCATTGTTATGTGTTATATTTCAATGTTGCTTGAGGTCAGGAGACACAGACACAGGATTTTCTCTTGCTGAGCAGTTATTAAATCTGGCAACCTGCCTTAGTAAATGTCCAATGGTGCTGTTTCTAAATAGGGGCACTCTTTCCACTGTGCCAGAGAGTAAGTAATACAGCAGCATATGGAAAGGGTAAAGAAAGTCCCTGATGACCTTCCCAGGTCGGCAGTGAAGCACAAGCCTGGCAGTCTGTCTAACTTGGAGGGGAAAGAATAGCTGCTGATTTCCAGTTTCATTTGGAAAAAGAATAGTATGTATGACACGTGAGGGCTGGTAAGCTGCTCTTATCACACTAAGGAGTCTCATTTTGCAGAATCACAGAATGCTTAAGGTTGGAAGGAAACCACCAGAGGTCATCTAGGCCAACCTTCCTGTTCTAGCAGGGTCCCCTAGAGCACATTACTCAGGATTGTGTCCAGATGTTTTTTTAATATCTCCAGAGAAGGAGTTTGCCTTGCTCTGGGGTCTCTGGTCAAGGTATGGAAACGCAATGGAGAACTCAGACCCATTTATTAAACCTCAACAAACCTGCAGAGCATCCTTCAAGAAAGTGAAAAAAAAAAAATCAACTTCCCATTTTATAACTGAAAATTTTTACCAAGTAAATCCATTACATGTTTAGTGCAAGTTTTAACTTGAATGGAAAAATGAAAATGATCCTATCAAATGTTTTCTAAAAAGTTATTTGGGCTACAAAGAAAATAGAACAGAACTGGAAATGAACTAAACTAAATCACCTGCAAAACTTCTATTTTTATGGGAGACACAACAACAGGAATGGGCTTTAAGCATAACAGCACACACTAAAGGTAGAGTGCTGCCTCGTTAATGGAATTGCACTATGGATCATGAGCCAAATAGATGCAATTTTATGTGAACTGCACACACAAAAAATTTCCTCAATAAACATATGGAACACGAGACTTCTTTTCTCCTTACTTTAACTAGACAGCAGGGAAACATTACAACTAAAGAGTAGATATCAACATTAGAAGACTTACAGGGTTGCTTAAACGGGAGTTCAAAATAAAATAGAAGGCAGGCAAAATAGTTGTTTGAGCAACATAAGTCTTTATTGTTTTCCTTGTAGGTATTCTCTTATTGCAGAAAGTACTAACCTGTGCACACATACACATTTTTTAAAATTATAATTTCCTCCTAACTGCAGAAGTGTCTTCTGGATATATCAGAAGAACAATATCTTTATAGAGTCTACTACAGGAGCTAGAGTTCTTTGAGAAGGAAAATATATATATAACAAAGGAGCATAGTATCTGAATAAAGAGATGCAAGGCTCTGTGCTCTTCAATGATTTTTTTCAGGTAACAGATAATTAACTAGAAACCACTGACACTAACAATATTGGACTTGTATTACTTTCCTTGCTTCAGAAGCTAGATTTGGCAGCACACTTAAGAGCTTTTCAGAAAGCTCCTGTTGATAAACTATTAGAGTGAAATCCACATCCCATTCGCAGTTAACTATCCTCATCAGATCATCTTTTAGTAGTCCCAGCTTGCAACCCTGCTGGCAGTAACTATTTGTTTTTAAGAGAGTCTCTCTTTAAAACTTACCTGACACTAAGATGCTCATTATGTTGGAAATTCTGGGAAATACGTAAAACAGTCTTAGACCTAGAAAATACTGGTTATCATTGCTCTCCTGTTCCTCAGTGCCAGGTCTCATAGGGATGATTGCAGTGTGATCCTTAAAATGGTCATCTTCATCCCTTGAGCCTTGCAAGGTAGGACTTCAACATCACAAAGCTTGCTAAGAGAAAATAACTCATTCAAAGTCAAGTGCAGCAGCTTCCAGAGACAGATTTTCTTCACAAAATTTACATGGATACTCTAAATGCTTTATTGTCTTTTGAAAAAAAAAAACCTCTCTTAGCTGCTGAAGTTTCCAGATCCTCCTTTTAGAAGTCTCTGGAGAATCAGTACTTTACTGCAAACCTCTTTGCCACTTCCTACCTCTGAGCCACATTTTCAAATTATAGTATTTCAAAGGTCTGCCTGGAATGGATTCAGTACTGCTCCTTCTAGTCTGATTACAAATTTGTTAAAATCTACAAGACTTCCCACTAGGGAATTTGAAGGGTAGTAGAGGTATGTAAAATGCCAGTGTCCACAACCTGGCAATCTAGACAGGCAATTTAACATCACAATCATGTGGAGCCAAAGAACAAACCTTGTAGTTCCATGACACACGTTTTCAAAAGCCTTTAATTATTTAGAAGACAACTATTCTGGGTCACTAAATGTTAATGATGAGAGCCAAAAAAATGGAGGTTATTGATTATTGCTGAATTCTCCATTTTTTCAGCAGCACCGACATGCACATGCCAAATAGCTCGGCTGTAAATACCAATACCTGTAATTTGCCTTGCTTATTCATAGTGCTTTAATTGCAACAAACCACACAGACCTCACATACTTCATCATCCTGATAAGCTCTCATCACGAGTCATCATATGGATTAGCTTTCAGTGTTTGTTCTGATCTTTGATTTCTACAGTGGCACAGTTGCACTCTGCCACTCACTCACCAGCACGTTCCACATCCCATTCCCCATCTTTCCTGTGTGCTTGCAGTTTTCGGCAGGATGGGGTTTGCAGAGCAATCAATGACTGCAGTGACTCTGAAATTACTTCATTTAGACCTTTCTCACTTTGCCTGTCGAGAGTCAGGGCTGGGCCAGTGACAGATGCTCCCTGTTACCCCTCTTCCCCTCCATGGGAAGGGAAGGGGAATAAGAGAGAAAGAGAGAGAGAGATTTGTGGATTGGAAAATAAAATTAAAACTAATTATGATAATAATAATGATAAAATGAAATATATTCAAATATGTACAAAACCGATACCCAACCCCCCCTTGACAGGAACTACGTCACTGTCCCTGCTGATGCTGTGGCAGAAGACCTCAGCAGCAGATGGGAAGCAGGCTCAGGAGCTGGATCTTGGTAGTGGATGCAGGAACTTATGGATCAGGATCGAGGGCAGAACAGAGTTTTCCTCAGGTGACAGCCACAGAAGAGCAAGGGAAGAAAAGGGAAGAAAAAGGAACTAACCCTCAGCTTTATAGATAATATGACATATATAGAATGGAACACTTAGTTGGTCATTTTAGGGTCACCTGTCCTGTCTGCTCCTCCCTGAAGGTACAGCTTTAACTCTGCACCCCTCAATGTGAGACACAAGATTTAGCAGTGACGTTGGTTTGCATACCAATTCCTGGTAGTAAATCTAGCCATTAGACCTTATCACTGCTAGAAGCAGGCATTGTGTGTAAAAACGTGCTGTTAGTTTTAGAAAGTGCAGTTACTTACAGGAGCTCTAGCTAAACACTAAAATTACTGAACAGAATTAGTTCTGTTCTAACCCAAACAAGGACAGCCTCCAATACCAGAGACAGCAAAGTGCCCAAACCCTTTGCAAAGTGTCATTCTCCAAAAAAAAAGAAAAATAATATGACTTGCTGCTATTCCATGCTCCTGCTTCAGGGAAGGGAATTCTTAGTACACCTCACCTTCTGGAAAGTTCATACTTCGCTAACCTGTGCCCAGGCAAGTATGCTAATTTTTAATCATGGCTATCTAGAAAAGCACTCTGAAAACAATACAGGAAATCCGAACACAACTTTCAAACATCAGTGCCTGGGTGAGTTTGCTTGTCACTGTGGGGAGAGCCTTGAGCTTACTGAAATGGCATTATCTTAGCTGCCACAATTTCACTGTATTTCTGCAGGGCTCTCCTTCCCAGAAATGCTGGGTTTGCTTAGCAACTATTTTTTTACTACAGGAAGGTGAGTGGTGAGTACTCCAAAATCCTACATAAGGTATTGCAGTGTGATCTCTGTGTCCAATGGTTGCAAAATAATTTTCTCATCATTTTAATGAAAAATTTATTCAAACTGAATAAAGGTATTGTATAAAAGACATAATGCAAGTACACATGAATGATTAGGAATGTTTCCCCCTTTCATAAATTTGTCATAATTAAACATAAGCCAGCAGTTCAGCCATAGGCAGCGATGAGCTGACAGTACTTGTGAATCTCAATTGCATAGTTCAGGGCAGTTCTGTAACCTCATTATTGTTTGCAGTATGATTTTTTTCCTTATGCATTTTACTATAACAACCTCTTAGCAACATTGACTCTTCTTTAATAAACATCAGCTCTAAGTAGGCATGGATGTATCATTATAAAGCTTTGTTCTCCATCACAAGTGAACAAGGTAAGGTAATACTGTTGTCCACTTCCCAGATTTGCAAACTCAGAAAAAAAATCCATGTTTCTGTAGATAGTGAAATCTACACATACAAGCCAAAAACCCCTGCTAACTGGCTCTCAGGGCAGCTCAATCCCTAGGGGATAGCAGTCTTTGTTAAACTGCTTTAAACTCTTCAGCTCCTTAAAGTTGGCAGGTCTCAGGAACTCTAAGGAAAAGCCACATTCTAGTGCTACCAGACACGAAGTGAGAAATGACCATGATACTTTTCCAAAATGTGACTCTCAGATACACAGGAAGGCAAGGCTCTGAGATGCTGTTAATGCAAAACTTCACACAGGCACACCAATAGAACAACTGAAGACGACAGTCAAATGCCATTCCCAGCAGTGTGTACCAACCAGCAAAATGTATATATGTGTGTGTGTGTGTATATATATATATACATGGCTTTCTAGGAAATCCAGACTCTAGAGACTAGAAAGGAAGTACAGGGAAGTCCAGAAAGCTCCACACACAGGCTGAGCTCTACAGGCAGGACCTTCTCTTCTTCCTCTCTCTTGTTCATGTGCAGACCCAGAATTTCCCACCCATGATTGGAGATGGCAACATAGAATGAAGTGACTATCAGCTCCATTCCTGTGCTCACTGGTTGCTTGTTTCAGGGCAATGCAAGTGATACCTAGATATGCCTGACAGAAAAGCCCATGCCCAAAGCTCTGTTTCCTTTATATCACAGTATGGTGAAAGCTTTAGCAACAATAAGACATCCAGCAGAGAAAGGAGTTGGTATATAGCAGCATCCATTTTTGTCCCAGAAACAAGAGAGTTAAATCATTCCAAGCACCCAGCATCACTTTTTTTCTGAGCAATGGCTCAATATAACCATTACAGAGGCTGGGTATACAGGTAGCAGCATACCTCTGAGTGCTGCTGTATGGTGCCCATCATATTTGTCTCCTTCTGTGCTCAACTTTCTTGTGCTGATAAAAGAGCAGTTGGTAGCTCTTTGTTATATAAATGTCAGCAGAGGCAAACAGAGAAGAAATTTGGTGGTCAGGTGTAGGTGGCCGAACATTGCTAAAAAAGATTAGGTAGCTGATAGGGAATGGTATTTACCAGCTGCATAGTGTCAGGTGTTGCAGAAGGGTATTGTTCCCATAAAAATGGCTTGAAATAGGTTCCTTTGTTTCCCTCAGGCTTTTCAGCTCAGCTGGAAAGGAACCCACTGATCTCCACAAGACAAAGAGGATCCTTGAAATACCTTAAAGCTTGGCTGAACCCTCAGAACCTCTTCCATAGTATTGCTACACGGCGCCTTTGTGCTGAGATCAAAATCACAGAAATACAGCTTTCTTACAAGAAGTTAAATCAGCCATCACTGACTTAAGCATCTTACCAAACTCCTCAGTTTCTCTGAAGGAGATTTGTCAAGTGTTCGTAATTATAGTTGCCTGTGCTGCAAATCGCTCCAGAGGACAGTGGAGATCAAACGCCAGCTCTCAATGTCACAAGGTTCCGATGGATTGCAAGAAACTTCAGGCACCTCCTGTGCAGGCCTTCAGGCAGGATAAATTATAGTTGCTCTCTCCAGCCAGTGGAGCTATGCTGATTTTCATCCTGGCATGATCTGCTGCCTTGTGTGGGACAAGCTTAAAGGGGGAAATAAATTACGTCTTGTTCGCTCCTCATCTCTATCTCAACTCTCTAGTTAATTATATTCCTTGATTATGATTTTTGAGTTTGTGATTGTTTGGTCACATCCTGCCCTCTGACATGGATGTGGAGTGATAGCAGACCCAGCTGCAACACTGCTGCAGTTTAGGAGCACAGTAGAAGTTGCTGACTGTTTCTTTGTATTGTGGGTTTGTTAAATTCTTGAAGAGCTGCAGCCTGTGGGAAGGACTCACATTGCAGGAGTTTGTGAAGGACTGTATCCCATCAGGAGTACACCACAATGGAGCAGGGGAAGAATGTGAGAAAGAGCGAGCAGCAGAGACACCTAGCAACATGAAAAATACACACTCCACCTCCATGCACTTCATATGCATGGACTCATGTGCAACACACAAGAATTCATGGGACACTTATGAGGGATTACACTATCAGGTGATCTCCCCTCTTTTATCACTTACTTATTCCCAAAAACTCAACACAGCCTAGTCCATATGATCTTTCTTCTACATAGTACAGCACACAGTCTCATTAGGCATCATCTCCAAAAGGTCTATTCAGGAGATATTCCACATTCCTTCAGCCAATTCCAAGTTTACCCAGAGTAGGTGATGAGGAGGCAATCTCCTACAAATGGCAAAAGATGTTGGACAGTAAGGAGAGGTACCAGGTATGGAAATGTTATCATACCTGAGATGGAGAGAAGTAAATGGGCTTCAGTATAATAATGCAAAATGCAGATCATGTGCTTCTGGTGTTTGCATGTGTGAATGCACCCACAGCAGAGGGGGGGCTGCAGAAAAACTGTGAATCTGCTACTGCTCATGCTGAAATCAATGGATGTTCTGGTTAAAACCTCTCTGAGAATCCCTAAGAACTACAGGATGCTGTTTGCATTCCCAGAGCTATGCTCCAGGACACCACAAGCCTTGTTGAGCACCTGTCCTCACACTCATTTATCTCTAGATGACATCGTAGGAAGGCTTGTAATACTGTCCAAGCCTATTCTGCCCAGCCCAAAAACATCCAATGCAGTTCACAGAGCCTTCCACATGATAAACAGAAAATCTGAAAAAACATGGAGGAGGCACATCATAGCCCAGTAAAATGAGATGACATCCTCTTTCTGCAGAGGCCAAGATAGATTTCTGACAGAAGTGTAGCAGCAAGCCAGCATGATAAAAGAGCTAAAGCAAGAGGTTATGATATGCTTGAATCACTCCAGAGAAAGCAAGTGCTGTGTGTAACAAGGGAGATAAATAATGAGGCAGAGTAGCACTGCCCCCTCACTAGCTGAAATCAAAGCAGCTTCTTTTGCCACTACTCCACCCACTTGGAACTGGCATCAGGGAAGTTTAAAAGTTGTCCTTGGGAGGAACAAATAGAGAAATGCAACTCTGGATCTGAGATATAAATTCACAGGCAACAGCAGTGCCTCTGCAGTTGTGCCTACAGTTGGACCCACAGACCTACTCCTCAAGACACAGGCGGCACAGCATAAGCCAGTAGCCAGCAGGTTTCTCATGCGGCCACCTAATGCTTGAAAACATTCACTGTTCTAGTAAGGAGCTTGATTTGGACAAGTGGAGCTGGATTGCCATACCCTCAGGATATGTCGTGGCCAGCACATACAAGCCAAAATATAGCAGCAAACTGCACTCAGGCATGCTTGGCATAATCCTGCTGTGGCAGGGGGGTTGGACTGGAAGATCTTTCGAGGTCCCTTCCAACTCCTAATATTATGTGATTCTGTGAAGTATTTTCTTCTGAGATCCTAATGGCAGGATGTCTGATTAGCTGGCTGTAGCTGGCCCCTGACTGATGCAGCTATTCAGCAGCCTGGATTTGACCCTCAGTAGGATTTACATTCTGCCTGAAGAGCCATGCATTGAAATCCCAGGGCCATGTGAGTATATCCAAGGTCAAATTTTTGTGTAAGTAATATCCTTCACCTCAAAAGCAACTGTATGTTCCTGACAATTATTGGAGAAGGTAATTGAACTCAGCTGTTTCAAATGTGATTTTCATACAATGTGCACCGTACTTTGATCCTGAGCTGAAAAAAGGAATAAATAATCCTGGTTTAACCTTGACTTGACGTGGCACTTGCTATGCAAACAGCCTGCTTGCAGACTGCACAGCCCAAGGAGAAAAGAATGGGATATTCTAGCACAGGGGAAGAGCTACTATTTGATATTTCTGCCCTTTAGATCCTGGTGTCAAAAAGTTACCTAAAACCTCACAAAACAGGTAAAAACCTGACAAGAAAGATCTAGTTTGTCCTCCCACTACATTCTTGAAAGGGGAAACTGAAACCTGCACTTCTCACAAGAAGCAGGCTCTTAATGGTAGAAGGAGGATCTTCAATTCTCTTGCACTATCTCATTGGTGGGTGAAGCCAGTGTATTTTCTGTGACTCAGAATAAGATTTTTTTCCTTAGTGTAGATAAAAAGCAAGTTTTCAAATGCATATTTCACATTGCAAGCATGGCTGAAGAGAACCAGCTGTGAGAGGAAATCATGTTCCTCACAGGCTGCAGCAAGATCATAGTAAGAATATCAAGGAACAGGAAAGAATTTTCCACACAGACAAGACTCCAGTGAGCAACCTACCTGCACGACTGTGTACTCATGTGGCTCTTCCCAACACAGGGTCACAAGCTTCAGTGAGTTTATTCTTACAGCATGCCTATCAGTTAGAGAAGTGACCTTTTTCTCCAGCTGGGATCAAAGGCAGAGAGAGTCCCAAGAGGTTTGTTGTGGATCAGAGCTGAGAACAGCTCTAAGCTAGCTTAGTTGTTTGAGCATCTTCAAGAGTCAGGTAAGAGTAGAGAGAAAGGAGAGACTACAGACAAAGATAATTGTACCCACCTATCCAAATTACTGTGTAAAAGTGCATGCCTCTTTGAAAACAAAAAGTAAGGCCATGCCTGAGAACAGGTGACTTTTTGCTGAGTGTAACCCTGGGATTCCCTTCTATGAAACACAAGGATGTTCCAGAAAGCACAAAATTTGGGAAGAAACACAGAAACAGGCAAAGAAATAAAACAAAATACATGACAAAAAAGGCAACATTATAATTCCAAAATTGTCTTGAGGGGATCAGCAAGAAATGGGGGCATAGATTCCCTAGTTATTGCAAAGGATAACATAGGTGCCACAGCAGCAGAAAATGAGGTAAGGCACCTGCCAGGCTCAGCAGCAGGGAAAGTACTGACAGAAGGCACAGAGGCAGTGATGGGACACTAACTCACAGATATTTGCATGAAGTTATATTTAAACACCCAGCTAGCTTTGATCTCTTACTCTTGCAAAGGAGCTGTTCTTAGGAGTCTTTCTGATCTAATTCCTGTTAGCTGCTCTGTTTACCCTGCTGACACCTCCTTACAGTCATGCACATTTGGGTGTGGGTGTGCCCATGCACAGGGTACATGAAGGAAAGGTTTGTACATGCTTTTTATCTTTACAACCATACCATTAATATACAGGATAGAAACCATATATCCTTTTCATCTTCCACTGTGCCTGTCTCTGACTTCAGCAGAACCATTCCAGAATTAAATACTGCTCATGGTGAGTGAGGAAGGCAAACTCCAGCTCCAAGAGTGTAATGATCCACTCAGAATACACCAAGGGATTCACTGAGCCTCTGCATATGCTTCCTCTCAGCATGCAGGTGTAAGATTTAAAAATCCATATTTTTCTCCAATAAACTTAAAACCAGCTATAGTATCAAGCACCAAAAGCACCATCTGCGTTTCACATATAGTGATGATGCTTTTCTCAGACCTGATGCTGTTTCTTGGTATAGCTTGATCCTATTTTGTCAACCGCATCATGAAAAGTGTAAAGAACCCCTGTGGATCCAAATGTCTCTGAAAGAAGATGCTTTAACAAGTGCATATGACATATTTCTGCTTCTTTAAGGCACTATAGTGTTGACTCGCATTCACAGTAACATTTTAAATTGTAGAAATGTTCAACCTAGACACTGAAGTGCTCCACACACCTTGGTAGTTATTGACTGGGGCTTGCTGTGGCTGGCACAAAACTAGGATTGCTTGCTGAAGAAAAGAAGCCAAAGAAAGCAAGTGCTCCCAAAGCTTTGTTTTCCTTGCTGTACAGGCAGCGTCTCCTAGCTGGTCATATCCCATTTACTACATAGTCACCATCAAGAACTCCTTCAAGAAAGTACATCCAAACACTTCTCTCTGTACCCCCACCAGTGTCGAAACTTCTCTAAAGTCCATTGAGAACCTTGCTGTTCTGCAGAGCTTTCAGTGATGGATATGCATGTCAAACTCAGAGAGAGAGACCTGGCAAGGCAAGTTTGACAGTCTCTTGTCTGGTGTTCTCCTGCCTTGCTTTTCCTCTGCTGTAAACTGCAACTTAACCCCAGATCTGTCACCTCTCCTCAGAGCTGTGTTAATGTTATTCCATCAGCCTCCTCTATTTAGGGCAATGTCAGCATCCACTGTCTTTCCCAGAGGTACTGCAGGCATTTCTCACCATATTCAAAATCTGGCAGTATTGGCATAGGTATCTACCTTAAATCTACAGTTACCAGCTTGATAGTTGGTATTTGATGTGACTCAGAAGCCATCATACAGATAGAAAAACACTCTGTAGATGGTCACCAAGGCAGCCTTTACTCTATGCTGTGGTTTGGTACAGTGCCTGCACCTGCTCCTCTTTTCCAAGCCCTTCCTCCTCTCATTTTTTCAGTTCTTTCTTTTGTGTCTCATAATGTCTGTAGGCAGAAACATTACCAAATGCTTCTTTACAGAAGGCTTCCAGTTGAAATAAAGAGATATTGTAAGAGAGAATCTGGGTCACAACAGGGTACAGAAGCAGCATTTCCCCCAGAATGTATTCTTAGAAAGAAACAGCAACTTTGAGCGATTTCCTTCAGAAATTTCAGCCTGACTTCCCTTGTTATCCTTTGGTTGGCCTCCTTTTTCTTCCTCACTTTTATCTTTCCACTAGAGAACAGCTTCATGTCTGCAACTTCCTCTCCAGCAGAAAATGCTGTACCTCAGCAAGGCCAGTGCCCTGCTCTCTAGATACTATCTCCTCCTCCAGCACTCATCGTATTTTAAACGAGGGTGAACCAGATGGCTACCATCACATAACCTATCATCATACCATCAGAGAATTTATCAAGGGAGCAATTTTAGTAATGTGTCCAGACTTGCCTTCTCTCAGGTGCTTCTTACCACGACTTCCTTCTTAAGTCAGCATGTTAAATGAGCAAAAAAATCACAGCACTTTATCCCCAGTCTAACTGCACACATGTCCTTTGCAAGTTCAGATCTATCTGTTTTGACCTGAACCTGTTTGTACAAATTCCTCCTGCTGTAATGCAGGAGACACTCTTGATGCCTTCTCCTCCAGGCAAGAAATGCTGTATGAAACAAGGATATAACAGACATCAAACTGCGACAGACATCAGACTGCATTCTCTGCTGGTATTAATCAGCATAGTTCCACCCAAGTCACTCTAGTTTTGCCAGTTTATAACAACACAAAACAAGTTCCTGCATTTCTCTTCAGCCTGCCATTTGTTAATCTGTTTGAATGACAGTCATCCTATTCATGTTTGCTGGAGTTCATAGTCACTACTTAGCACCATTGCTTGAATGCTGATTTTCTGGTACCACTCACAGTAATATATCTATCTCTTCCATAATTCTTTGCAAGCACCAAAAAGAGAGAATAGAGATGATTTACTAGTGAAGCATATTAACATTTAAAACCAATGACCAATTAGAGATTTGAAAATGTCTGAATAGACCTCCTATTCAAAATGCCATCTGGTCTCCTGATTATTCCATCTATATACTTCCTCATGACAACTACACAAAAGAAGATTAGGACAAAAAAAATTCTTCAAAAGAAGATCACTTTTACTGTACTTAGCTGCTGTCAGTGATGGGCAGGGTAAACAATCAGCTTCTACAAAAAATGCTTGAAGAGAGGTTACAGATTCAGACTCTTCTTCCACTACTTTCTTTTTGCACAGTTTCCAGCCAAAATCTATTGACTTACAGTGCAAAGTGGCAAGCGTCCCTAAAGCTCTACTCTAAATTCACCCCTATTATCTTTGTGTTGACACTTCATCCTAGAAGATGTATGCTAAGCTCCAGGTAGATCATTTGTAACCGTTATAATGATGATGGCAACAAATATAGCACAGTGCCCTCCAACTGACACGGAATGGATACTCAATGCTTCACTATTTTGCAATGAATAAATTGGTTGTCAACATATGCACAGTAGCAGCTTTTCCCCCAATTTAATGATCATACAGCCATGGCACAGCAGATCTCTATGTATTATAATGATCAGGAAAACTTGATTGAAAGATTTGGGGAATGAATTTCAAGTTGAAGTTGCAGCTGCCCTGGAAAGCAGCAATATGAATTGATTTCTGGGTTGGAGAGATGCTGCACAGTAGTTTCACCTTGCAAAGGGGTGACCTTCATTAATATACAGTTGCTTTCTCAGAACAATAAAAGCTATTAAGCATTAGTCGTGGCAGTTGGGTGACTGAACATGTAACTACTGCAAACAAAGGACACACATTAAGGTACCCAAGCAGCATGTTGTGGCAAATAGGTTTATGTAAAGATTACAAGCCATTCCCCTTCTTCTATACAAGCCCTGCAAAGGAAAACAGCCTGTGTAGGTCTCTATAGGAAGACAGACACCTCCTGTATTGTGAGCATTTAGATCTTAGGAGTAGGATGCTTTGATGATCACAGGAGAGCAAACAACCTCTGTGGAAGAGGGGACATGAACTACATCCATGCCTTATTGGGCACCAGCACCAGGACAGTCCACACTCAAATGATGAGCTCCCTGCAATGAGGACTGCCACCTGCCCCAGTCACCACTCAGTGCCACACTGAGATTCCAGCACAGTTCAACAGGAAGGTCAGTGGGTACTTTTCAGAAAAAGTAGGGGGTATGACAAGTAAAATTCTCACTGATGATTCCTGCTTCTTTAATATTTTCTTTCTTATTTTTGTAAGGTATTCTATCACAACTCAGTTTTTCTTTTTTTCCCCAACTGTTCTGAGAACATGCAGGTTTTTTCAGGCACAAACAACCCTCTCCAGATTTCAGATGTCAATTTTCAGTATTCCTTTTTCAGTAAAATGTCAAATATTTGTTGACAAAAAAAAGAGAAAAGAAACTTGAAAAGGAAAAACTAGACACTACTAATGAGTTCCATATCCCAGCATGTAGAGATCCATCTGGATCTGGACAGCAGCAAATTGCTCACGCCTTCAACATTAGGAGACTCTTTAATCCAAGTCCTCTCCTAACCAGAATTACTAGAACACAAAGGTAAGTGCACCTTTATCAATGATAACAATCTCATTATGAATTTAAATAATTATTACTTAAGATTCACAAAAAGCATCATATTTTGAACAGTGAAGACATAAAAAATTGCATTGGGATGGATTGATAGTTATAAATTGTGTGTTAAGATTAATCCCTGTGCAAAAAGGCACAGTTGTTTGAATATAGGGACTTTCCCCACAGAAATATCTGTGAAGAAAGTCAGCAACTGAGTTGTTATCCTGTTCCATTCCTCTCATCAGCTGTTAAAGGGCAGAAAGTGTTTTTCTTCATTTTTCTAAAATTTAGACGTTATTTTTAATGCCTTCCTGTTCCCCATCATATTTTTATATATACCTGCACCCACACAGACACACTTTCAGCACTGAAAAGCAGCACTTTCTTTTACTACTTTGTTTACCTTTTTCTATGTTACTGGAAATAGACTTATTCAAAGTGTGACTTTCACCTCTGAGGCTCTCATTGCTTTGCTCTGTCTTAATTCTTCCCAGTCAGGAAAAAGGCAAGCAAATGAGCATAAGACTTTTTCACCTTTCTTTAGTTTCACCAGTGGGAAAAAAAACCAAGGACTCTAGCTGCACTCTGGAGTGTATGAATTAGCATAGCAATTAATTATGGTATCCAGTACCGATGAAAGACTGGTTCAGTGCAACAGCAACACCATGCGACAGTCTCATATTCTGAGTACATTTATTTCTTCCCAAATTACATATGTAGGCCCAGCAATGTCTCACTTTTTAATTAGTATCTCATAACAGATGGGATGACTAAGAGTGAGTGTTTAAAATGCATCTTCAAAACTTCTTCAGGAGCCTTTGAGAGTATGTAATGACATGTGCCCCTCTCCAAATATAGGACAGCAGTTCCTCCCCTTTGGGAACATAAGTGGTTGTTAAATAAACAGTTCATCTGACCTGAAGGCAATGCTGGGGACCTTCCAGTGGTGGAGACTTCACTTGGACTCTGTATTCAATGTACCACTGCACAATTTAAAGAGAATGACTTCTGGTTTCAAACCAACTCCTTTGTACATCCCCAGATCTGAACATCAGCTCTTCAGGCCCAAGGCAGTAACATTGATGAAGGTAGATAAGGAGAAGGGAAGACAAGCCACCTAACAAATGTCAGGCCAGGACATGCAATGACATGGAAGCCTCCTCTTCCTCCCTCACCACAGTGTTGCCAGGGGCAGCTGAGCAGCTACTTCACAGATTTCCCTCCTGCCTTAGCTGTGGCAGCAAGTTTTTGAAATCTGGTTGCAGCTACTATTATATTTTTGCACCTTTTCAAATTACACACAACCCTTCCAATACACTATTTGCTTTAAATATTTTGAGAATGCAAATTTCTTTATTTACACATGCCTGAAAAAACTCTGACTCTGTTGTGTTCCCTGGGTAATTCAGTAATTCTCCCCAGCCTCCTTTCAGTTAATTACTCTGTAAGACTGTCTGCTGAAAAATGAATTCTGCCTGATTCTTCTCCTGAAAAACATGCAGCAAGTCAGACTAATTCTTACTGCAACCAAGCAGTGCATGGAACAAGCCCAGCATGTGAAACAAATCAATATTGTAATCACTAATGCAACCAATCAAATGAAACTCCAAGATCAATCAATACTGTATCTTTACAGATGACAACTGTGGAACAGAAGCTTTTAATACCTTTCCAAGATAAATCTCTTCCTCCACGATGTGAGACATAATTTGCCAGTAAGTTCTATAGTTAGGGGAAGATTTTCCTAGACGTTAGCCAGATTGCAGATTGAAGCAGCTAAACCTTTCTGTATTTGGGGGGGATCTTCCTCATGCCTGTCCATTCAGGAACCCTGATTATTTTTAATAGCAACCCTTCCTGTTCTTGTATTACAAACCAAGCAATGCAAAACCTTCACTTTTGTCATGATCTTTTCACGTCTGAATTTTATCTGTCAAATTAAACACTTAATAGCCCAGAAGCTCTTTTTTCATCCAACTGTGATTTCAGGGACTAGTTTACTTAAACCACAGATACCAATGTGATAATGCTAGTTTTAAATGACCGTGGTCTATCTATGTAGTTATTCTGGGAATGAAATCCTTCTGTCTCTGCACTGTGCAATGATTAATGGGTTTTTATCCCATACTACCTCCATGATACAGTGGGCTATTAGACCCCTTTGACAGAACTGAGACACTGGGAGATTAAAGGTATATAGCCTACATAGATAGGTGTGGGCAGATGTTGTACTGGCTGGATGTGGATCTGTTTGGGCCTGGAAGCTGTGAACATGTTGGGACACACTCAGCAGAGCCCTTCTCCTCAGCACAGCACCATGTTAACGGCTCCCAGACAGGAGCCACCTCATGTGTGGCCAGTTAGTGTGCAGGGGGGCACAGCTCTACTTGCAATCAGCCATGGAGGCATGCCTGCAGGAACACATCCTCCATGCCTTGATCTAGGGCATCTAGCAAGTTAGTAATGGAGGGGTGAGCTAGATGGAATCCTGAGCAGGCAATTCACTAGATCACTGTTCCCATCCCTCCTCTGATAAACTACAAATTAGGCACAGTGACTGCAAGTAAATACCTCAGGGAACAGGAGGAGGAAAATAGAACATTTAAAGGGTGCTTCTTCCATCCCAGGGTTGGAACAGGGGCAAGGAAATCAAAGGGATCAGCCACGCGAGCACAGCAAATTATGGGCATGTTTCCAGCAGGGGATCTTCCATTTCACTGCTTTTTATTTTAGAAGAAAAACCCTTCCAGCAGCTCCAGGAGCATATCATAGCTGTAAGTGACTGCTATTATTGCCCACTTCAAAAGCACAGTAAGGAAAAACAAACAAAAATACCCATAGCTCTCTCTGTTTAGAATGGCTCAGGTTGAGACTAATTGGGTATATGTCCTTAAAATCCACCTGCAAGCATCCAGCCACAATTCTGGCACCTACTCCATGCATCAAACCTCATACTTTGAGGAGTTGTCTCTTCAGAGCAATGAGGGGCACTTAGAGAGCATTGGCATGAATTACATATTGGAAAAAAGCCTGTTTATAGCAGCTCTCATTAAGGAAGGAAGAGGAAGCTCCCTTGGAAAGAAGCAACTGAAAGATGAGTTCTTTGATTAATTGATTTTCAGGCCATTAAGGACTTTTCTGGTCTTCTCACTCATTCTCCTGTGTGAAATATCAGGGGATTTTCCCAGAGACTGCCAGGGCTCTTCTGAAGATGATGGTGTGTCCATGGGGACAACCATCTGCCCAAATGGAGCCAATCTCCAGATCAGAGCCTCAGTCTACCGAGGGCCAAATTTCACAGCCTGCAGATATTTTTTTCAATTTGGCTTCCTGCTGATTCTATCAGAAATGTTAACTGAGAAAAGACTGCACATGAACCCTGAACTGGGATCTGGAACAGACAGCGCTTCTTTTTTAAAGCATTTAAAGCAGACTTTTAAATAGCATGTCAAGTACTTTGGTTCCCTCTGCCCCTGAGACATTGTACCAAAGCTCCTTTTCCTTAGGAAGCATTTCCAAGCCTCTGATGTGCACATTTTACAGAGAGAATCCTAAAATGAAGATGACAGTCCTATGCACTACTCTATTTCTTAGCGTTTTTTCTCTCTTCTTTAACTTTCCACTCCAGCAAGCCAAGTTTAACAGAATCAATTTCTCTATATGCTCAGTAAAATCCTCAGGGGGAGCCACCGCTCTGTAGGCTTCTTTTAGTTATTTATTGCCTGCCTCCTGCATACTGTGCATGTTAAAAGATGTATGACCAGCTTAGAAAACAATTAATCCTTTCAATGCTTGGGACAGGGATGTGGCAGGAACATTAACAGCACCAAGGTTAACTGTGCAGAAGGACTAAGTTCAAATCCAAATGTTGGTTCTAGGATGGTAAAATACTTCACTTCATGCATATCACAAAGGTGTTTTCTCTACGTGCTCTAACTTGTCTTATTGTCAAGATCCTGGAAGTGATTTCCAGTCCAAGCAGTAAAATCTGGAAATATTTTTCATTTTAAGTTCTCAGTTAACATCTGCAGATACCCTGACTTCCTAAAGTTTGAATGTTTCCCCAAAACATGACAGATCTGGGTTGCACTCACCTGCCAGGCCATCAGCTGTGAGCAGTTGCTCCATGCATTCTTTCTCTGGCAAAGCCCTTACTGAGGTGAACACACTCCTGCTACCCATTCTCATTCTAACACATCTGCAGTTGTCAACAATATTTATTCCTAAACTCAGCAATCTCTAATCCAAGTGTCTCTCACTTCCACTAACCTGTTAAGAGAAAAAGGTTCTTCTGTACTTGAAGTCAGGTCTCAGCATGTCAGTTTGGATGACACATGTCTGCCTAAGATCATCCTGCCCAAGGATGTTGGTGCTATCACAGCTATAGCCTTTCAGAGGACATGAAACAAGATCTTAATCCCTGTGGGCAGGAGAGATGCCCAAACGCTTTGCACTTAGGCAGCAACACTAGCAGCATGCCCTCACACTGCTGTTGGAAAGTTGGCCATTCACAAGCCACACAGCACAGAGGACAGTCTTGGGGTGGGTAATTACTCCTACCAGAATCTCACAGCATCAGGCAGATGACCATTCAGTCCTGGTACTTATCAGGCTGGCAGAAGCCTTATATCTGAGCATCAGCCACCAATCTGCTGCTCTTGCAGGTCAACTGCTTCTTGCACTCATCTGTCAGATGCCAGTTCTGCATGGTGGGTAAGGCTGCAGGCTGCAGCTCCAGACACAGCTGGGACAGCCAAGGCTGATGTCCTGCTGTAAATGCCTTTGCTCTCAGGTAACAAGTTTGCTACTGCCAGCACTTCTACCCACTGGGCTGTGTTTCATGGCTCAAAGCACTGCTCCATCTCCTGAGTGTTGTTCCCACATCTCTATTACTTAAAATTTCCAGGACAGCCTAGTACCCTCTGCCAGCTATCACACCCATCCTGCTCTAGGTAGAAACCCTGTAAGTACTCCCTCTGCTATTCTTGTCCTTGTCCCTCTCCTTGTTCTCCCAATGTACCTCCTGCTATTTTTCCCATGTTTGTCAGGAACTTTTGCTCTCAGCCCCAGCTCTCATTCCCTCGTGCCAGGGAACTTTGCAGCCTCTTAGACATCACAACCACCAACATCAAAGGCTCTGCCATTTGCTCACACAGTCCAAAAGAGAGAGTCTGGACCCCTGTAGCTGGGGGCATCCCCTTTCATGGTTCAGGGGCACACAGCTTCGCTTCACAGCTCAGTCTCCAGAGGAAAAGTTTGCAATACTAAGAGCTGATACTGTCTAAACATCAGAAGCAGAAAGCAGTGAAATACAATTTTAAAAATAATTAAGCAGCTTGGTAACACCCTAGCCAGTACCAGAAAATGCAGGTGAATAGAAGGAAAAAAAACAATATAGGTAAGCAAAGGGAAGGTCCTCCAGCTGGAAACATTATTGCCCAAGTTCTGTTTCAGTTTTAAGCTTCAGTCCCGGGCAAATGGACTCACTTTAATAATTGCTAATATTTACAAACCTCCTGCAAGTTCAGTTTATTCTATAGCTCTGATCCTCAGGGAGAAGACCATTAAAACCAACAGGAGTTTTTCTACGGGATTTTGGTTCCATTTCCTAATTGCAAATAGAAACAATCTGTCCAAGCCAACTTAAATAAAGCACTACCAGAACATTTATAGGACAGTTTCACTTGTATCTATTGTGTACATCTCTGCTGTGCTGCCAGAACATCAGATGTGAAGGAAGAGTCTCCCGTAGTAAGGGATTGCTACTAGAAACACAATTAACATTTTACTACTACTTTAGGAGGAGCAGGACCAAACTCTACAGCAAGACCCACAAGTCAGCAACAGATGCAGGGAGTCAACACCATAACAACCACTGGACTTGCTTTCATTGCTAAGGTCTGAATTTGGCCAGGCATTATCACATCCACAAAATGGAGCAGTCTGCCATCCCTGTAATGCTAATTCTCCACCCACAGCCATCTACGTCACATACCAAGGGATTTCTTCCATTTATAAATGAAGCTTTATTAGCTCTGTTCTGGGGGCTCCTGCCACCCAGTGAAACATGGCCAAGCCTGGCACCAAACTCCCACTGATGGTTTTCTGGGTGGTTACTACAGTCAGAAAAATGCTGCCAATACTCCATGTAACTTTCAAAACATTATTAAAGCAATATTTTTTGTATTATTACCAAGGTCTAATACTGTTTTGAATTTGCAGTTATAGAGTTAGTTTTAAAGCACTTGATTATACTTTGAGAAGAAATAGTCTTACAGTACAAGTCATTTTCTCAAGTACACTTGAAGAAAGGATAGTCTATGGCTCAGTAAATACAACAGTCTGAAAAGTTATGAGCTATCAGACTAAGCTGAATTGACTTACTGATATTACCTGCAATGAATGAGTTTTAGATAGCCTCTCATAAATAGAAGGCTACAGAGCCTACGATTTTATGGATGTCTTGTACTTATCAATATATATGAGAAATGATGCTGTCAGGCTTTCGAGGGGATACTGTGTGAACCACACCACTGTCAATTTAATTTTTTATGATTAAATATTTGGTGCTGTTAAAGGTTATTTAACATTTAATATAGCTGCTCTTCTACATAGCTGATAACTGTCATCTTTACATAATACTGAAGCTGAAAATGGATGGGGAAGGCATATTTTTTAGAAGGTTCCTATTTTTTTTTTCAATTTACTGTTAGATTTGTTCCAGTAATAGAATAATATTACGTGAGTTTAAAAGGCTTTCAATATTCAGATGTTCAAAAATTTAGTCTTAATGCCAGCTGCAGCTGAGCATAACGTTTGCTACTGAGGCTGCTGGATTTTCCTCTGTGGTAGAAAAATCTCTCCCAGGTTGTACTGTGGGATGGGAGCTCATTCTGCAGTGGGGATCCTCAGGGCTCATATTCAATCCAATCAGGTTTATATCTCTAAAAGAGCCATCATCAATTTAAATGTCACATTACTGTTTGATTTTATTTTTTTTTTTTACCTGTTAAGGTTACTGTAGCTGGAAGAGATGAAAGACAAATTTATTTTTGTGTGTTTTGCAGAAAATACACTTTGTGCAGTGACAGAATGCTGTCTAGGCAGGCACAGGGTCATTCCCCCCCAACCATCCTGCAAACATCTACAGAGTTGAGACAAAAAAGCAACTAGCTCTACCCAGACACATCTCAGCTCTTAACAAAGCAACTTACATGTGTAAAGGTAGGCACATGAGCATGTTTTCAAACCTCTTGCATTCAATAATATATGAAAAAAAAGTGCACAAGAGAAAGATATCAATTCTTAAAGTCAAAGACATTAGTGAACTATACAGACTCAATGGAAAGGTCTGGTGCTTATATCACTCCCCACTATTTTTTTTGACAACCAAGTGTGTTAGCCATCAAAAAGATAGAATTCTTTAAACACACAGAGGCAGAAAATAAGTTTTTATAATTAAAAATAAACCCAGAATGTATAAACAAAAACAACCACACAACTAGAGTGTAGAATCAGGTCAGTTCAGATCTTGATCCCAATTACACTTTTTGTCAAACAGATCCTTTGTGGAACTGAGACTCTATTGTCTTCAGTAGCTCTTACTACGGTACATTTACGAAGAAATCTTTATTGCTTTTCAGTGACTGAATTATATTTTTGTGTAATAAAACCCTTTCTGTAGACTTCCCATAGTGAAGTATTAATGTAAAAAAGCAAGCCTTTGTAGTCTCCAAGAGCTATCATTCAATTTTGCTACAGTTTAGAGTCTTTTGAACGTACTGCCCCATGGCTAAGGTCCCATCAGCTGGTTTCCAGGCTTTACCAATGCATCCCAAATGCAGACATAAATCATTATTTTGCAGTCTGTAGTATCTTTCCTGTAACAAAACTCATTATTTGTGATGACAGCCCCTCAACCACAGAGAAACCAGAGCAGAAATAACACTTATCAGTAGTGTGCCTGTGGCTGTTGTTGCAGAAAAAACACATGGACATCAAAGCACCAAGGTACTGAGTGTCCAGTGCAGAGAGCCCTGGGTACCAATTACTCCTGCAGGAACAGGGACAGCACTACCATTCTGCTACCCAAACAGACGCATCTTGCCTGGGTGCAATGTAGTAAGCGTAGATACGCTTGGAAGGAGCTGCTGCACAGTCCTTCCTGCAGAGGTAAAGCCACTCACTAGGATGCAGCAGAAGGCAGCCCGGTGTGGAGACACACAGCTCAGAAGGTGGTGCAAGGATTTCTGCATGAGTTTGGGCCCAAACCACTGGCTTTGAATGGTGCCACTTCACAGACTGGGGAGGGCTCACACTTTTGTTGAAATTGCTTACATCTCTTTCAATATAAAAGACTTAAGAGGCAGACAATTTGAACCACTTTGAGTTTCATATCTAGCTTTTACCAAGCAGTCTCTGAATCTGTGGGTCATTGAATTAAGGAGGTTTGGGGAGTGTTTTTCAAATGAAACTTCTAATATGCCTACTGCATCCTTTCAGTGCAGCCAAGCAAATTCAGACAATAAATTAAATAGGCACGTTTTCAGATATTCAGATTAAGTTTCTACAACCCCCAAAAAAGTATATTTCATTATGTCAGGTCAAAACTGCAAAATAAATAGGGCAGAAATAGAGATTTCCATATTAAAAAAAAAAAGAGAAATTCTTAGCAAAAATTCTCAAACACTTGAAAGGCCTCTTCTATCTCTTAGCAGCAGAGGTAGGAAGGGCAGAAAATTATGACACAGTAATTATTATGATGGATGTTGAGCCAGTCCTTTATATTAGATACACTGCTTGTGCAGGAACCAGCACTACAGATTGCATACTTCACTAAGCAGGACACTCGAGATTATAATGGGCAATATAGATTAACAACATTAGGTTAAAGTAGGATAATTCTTCTTTCTCATTCCTATTCCTTTCCCATGGAGCAGATTCTGCTTCACATTTCTGTGCTTCTTGCTCTTAAGCCTTAATTTGCACATCAAGCAGGTTTTTTCCATTTCAGCTGGTACAAACCTGAAGTAACTTGATGGAAATGTACAAAATTCCACTGGTGTAAAACTCAACTATGACTAAAGAATCAGACCTGTCTGTTATGAATTAAAGGTGATTTGTTTGCTTTTGCTGTTTCATGCAAACAGCAGGAAAGATTCATCTTACTCTAAACTAGCATGAGAATTTAAGAGAAAAGCTTGTCTCTGCTTAGTGTAAATAATCAGCATGCTGTTACAAAAGGGCCTGTTTGTAACTCTAGCAATTATTTTAGTGTCAGTGTGAGATCGAAGCAATGTAACACTTTGCACGCAGGCAGGGGCTGAGCAGTGTCCTATCATCCCTCTCAGATTTGAGTTTGCTACCAAGAAAAAGCCAAACTGTGCTTCAGTAATTATCTTCCCAAATGTAGTCTCACTCCTGATGTTCAAGTGTAATCAGCTAAATATCCTGTAGAGCTCTGACTCAGATCTTCGTCCCAGCATCACTGGCACCAGCTCACCAGCAACAGTCCAGAGTTAAGCAGGGGCTAACTGAATGCAAAATTTTCCTTTTCTCCTTGGCTACCAAGATTTTTGTCAGTATGATTGCACTGTGAGTATTCCCCAAGCTAGTTAACAAGCTTAAAGATAAATTAGCCTGCAGGATCACAGCAGGAACAGCAAAGCAGATGTGACCCTTGTTTCTTCGGCCAAAATTGATTTCCTTCTCAGGTGAAACATGTTCTGAGATCAAGCAAGCAAAACAGTTAAAACCCCTTTGGTGTGAAGAACAATGGTTAAAATATAAATATGCAGAGGCCTGGCATAGCATCACACTACCACAAACCCAGTGTGGCAAGCGCTATGTGCTCACAATGCTAGAAGCAACCACTGGTTGGTTGGAAACCACCCAGAACACTATCCTGGGCCCTGAGAAGTCAGTCTTGTGGTAACCCAACGCTCCACAAAGACTTGAGTCAGACAACGAGACTCATTTCCAAAACAATCTCATATACATTTGGGCCAAAACCCCGTGGCATTGAAAGGATATATCACAACCCTCATCAAGCACCAGCCTCTGAGAAAATGGACAGCTAAAAATTACACTGAGAGCAATAAGTGATAGAACTTTCCACCACTGAGGTAACACATTTTGCAAAAGCCACCTGGTCAGATAACACAAGAGGATCTGCCAATCAAGGTGACCCTACCCAGTCAAAACTTCTACATACTGTAGATGGAAATAAAGTCCCCATAGTGCACATTAAAAATATGCTGGGGAAGAAAGTCTGGGTTATTCTTGCCTTGGGTAAAGGTAAACCCATTTATGGGATTGCTTGTTCTTAAGATCTGCAGGTACTTGGTGGGTAATGTAGAAGGATGGGGAATTCTGATGGATACCTCAAGGGAATTTGACTTTGGGTGAAAACAGTCGATGAATTGAATTGTGTGATGTTAATTGCTAAATAATCCTGCCATTGAATGTCATCACCACCACAGTTACTATTATACTGATGGCATCACATTAAGAATCACCCAGGCTAGTGAAAAACTCTGATGGAGCCAAAACTGGCTTCAGCAACTGGAACCCAGTGACTTCCTTGAGATCAACATCCTCAATCCACAGACCATGAGCATGGACTGCACCAGACACATCAAGTACAAGCTCTGAATGTAGTATGCAACAGACACTACGCATCATCCTCCTGCTGCATCCAATGTCAGCCTGCCCACTACACCACACCAAAACAGTCACACTCTGATGATGAATGACACTAACTCCCCCAAATGAGTGAACTCCAAATCATCCCTCATGCCTTGAAAGACTTTCATGACAGATGGAACCCAAAGTTATGGAGGGATTTTGGAGGCATGGCACATAATGTCTCTGTGTATGTCAAAAGACAGGAAAAATGGTGGTGGCTAATCAGAATGTATTAGAAAATATGGAACCTGAGCATAACATAAAATGTAAATGGTATAAAATAAGTGGTGGATACTGCCTTGATTTTATGCTGAGACAGAGCTAATCTTCCTTCTTAGTAGCTAGAATAGTGCTTTCTTTTGGATTCAGTGTCAGAAAAATGTTGATAATATACTGTTATTCTTAGCTGTTGCTAGGAAATAAAGGACTTTTCAACTTCCCATGTTTTGCTTCTGTGCAGGTGCACAAAAAATCTGAGAGGGAACATAGCCAAGAGAGTTGATCCAAACTAGCCAGAAGGATATTCCCTACCATAGAACATCAGGCTTGGTATATAAACTGACTCCCAGAGAGAGTTGAGAATGGGGATCACTGCTCAGGCATCAGTCAGCAGGTGGTGAACAATTCCTTTATGATTCACTTGTCCGTGGATTCCTCTCTCTTTTTATTGTATTCTTTTACAATACAATTATTGTTAATATCTTGTTTTATTATTATTACATTTTAGCTTAGTTTAGCTATTCATTTGTCCTTATCTCAACCCACAAGTTTTACATTTTTTTTGTTCTCCTTCCCATCCCACTGGGAGGAAAGAGGAGTGAGCAAGTGTATGGTGATGTGTTGCTGGCTGAGGTTAAACCATGACAGTCAGCATTCAGGTAATAAACTTTACCCAATGAAAGGTCTAGGCATCAGAGGTGTGGGGCAAGCACAGCTTCTACCCAGCTTCAGCTAGTTACACCAATCAGTATCACCTCCTGTTTCCGTAATACAGAACATACATTTTGTAGTGCTTTTAAGCCTCATATTGGAGCTGCTCTTTGCTGTGATCAAAGGCAGCTCCATCACATTAATAAAAGGTACTGAAGTCCTCATCACATGGTGAAGTCATTCCTAGTTACACAACAGGAGAGCACATGCAAGACAGTTCACATGATGGCAGGCCCCTTGCAGGCCTGAGCAATTGAACATGCCCTCCACAGCTGAAGCCAGGCAGAAGTAAGTGGAAAGCCAGAACATGGTTTCCGGGGTCTACAGAGATGACGGAATCATCCCACTCCTGACAGCAGCAGGACAGTCAGGTGCACTCCACACTGCCTCTTTTCTTGTGCATCCTCAAGAGATCCTGTCTGTGGGATGACAAGGCTCCCTTCTGCAGACAGGCTGCAATCCCTGGCAGGGTTGCCAGCCTTGTTGCATTCCCCCTGCTTGCTCTGCACCAATTCCTAAAGGACCATTTTGGCATGTGATGTTTCAGAGTGACCCCTTCTAGCATGCTAAGCACTGCATTCCAGTACAGCTCAGGAGGAGAGCTGTTAAATGTTTAATGTTAGCTGCAGTGGAGAAATGCTGTAAACATTTCCTGTAATTGGTCTGCTTTAAAAATTGATTTCATGTGAAAAAGCAAAGGAAACACCACACTGCACTTTGTGGTTCAGGAGTACCACCAATGCCTGAGATATGAAAATAGGAGGGAAGGCATTAACTTTGCAGCAGTTCTCTTCCAGTGTGGTCTGGAGGGCAGATCCCTCAGCAGTACACATGCTGTTTGGTCCTCAGCTAGGGCTATAGAGTGAGGCAAAGAGGTGCTGGGGGCTACACCAAGCCACAAGAGCACCTTGTGGGTCTTTCCTATTACTCTTATGTTCAGCTCAATGCCTGCACTGATGGAAAGGAACAGAGGAACAGCCAGCAAGGCTGCAGAGGGGAAAAGTGAAACACACAAGCTTAAAGAAGGGAACTCTGTGACTTAGGTGACAGAGACTGAAAGACCTGGAGATTGCCTGTGCTGCATGTTATCACTCCTTAGGACTGAAGATAACAGAGGTGATAATACAAACCCAAGCTTTATGAATTGTTAAGTCACTTTCTGTTAACAGCCTACGGTAAATCACTTTTTTCCTACATTTCTGTGAGTTGCTATGCATTCCCTACCTCCTATCTGGCTTTATCTCAGTTTGCTTCTTATTTGTCAAAGAATTCAAGATTTCTCCTAAATCAACTTAGCAAAACTCTGACATTTTCAGTCCTCTTGATTCTTAGAAAAGGGAGGGAAAAGTGGTTTATTCATTAAGTGCCTATTCATCTCATTGCAATTTCTGCAGAGTATGCTTTTCTCACATCAAGTGGGCATCACTGGATTGGAAGAGGAGAATGGTTCAGTGGGCCTGGCCTTAATGTACAGGAAGGCATTGCTCAGTTCCTGGGTCTACTGTTCTTTATTTTTTTATTATTATTATTTTTATTAAAGGCACAGTCTCCCTCCCCTCAGACCACAGCCACTGAGGAGGGGAGGTATTTCTCTATGTTCAGCCACCCAGTAGTTTAGCCACTGTCCACCCAGGCAGAGTTTTAGCTCTTTATAATAGGACTTTCTACTACTGTAAATATATATACTTTGTCTTTAATCTGTTCAACTTGGTGCCTCTCAGTGCCATAAACCCCAGATTTTAGTCTTCCTTTCTTCCCACCATCTACCAACCTAGAGTGGGTATTAACTGATTGTTCTGTTCATTTTGTTTTGTAGGATTTCCCCATGGTATTATTACCATGACAGAGAACAGTTTTCTTGCTTACAGGGGCTTATGTTATATCCCTTTTCTATCGTTTGAACATTGACAGTATCACCTATATTTCTACAGAAAAAAATCCACAAAAACTACCTATCCTTTTTCCTAAGGAGTTCACTATTGTGCTGTGTTCCCCACTCATTCCCTAGAAGGGCCTGTCACTTGCTCTTATTACTTACATAAGGAAATCATTTGTCCTGTCAAAAGTTCTGTTGCTCTTTAATAAGGAGTAATTAGGTATGGTAGTAAACAATCTCTATTTTCCTCTAGGCACATAGATTGATTGGCTTGTGCCTTAGCTGTTGTACTAGGCTGTTGTCTGTGTGTGTGCAAAGGAACAGGTGTGTGTGCAAGAGAAAGAAGGAAGTTACTGAGGGAAACACAACCTGAAAGAAACAGTTTTGCATTTAGAGTGATTTCTGACCTGAGACCAGGTTAATGTAATTTGAGTGAGACCAAGGCTGCTAGAAGTGTCTCATGAGACTGGGCACACAATCTGAAACAAACCCAAAGGCTTTACTGTTCACAACCACTACAAAAAAATAAGCTATGAAAAAAACCACAGTTTCTTACAAGCCTGGTCTACCCAAAAGCACTCTGTTCAAAAGTCATCACTTAAACTTCCTACAGTTTATGAAGTCTGAAGAACAGCACCACAAACACTAGAACATGTCTACACCTTGCAAATACAAAGTCAAGAATTATTGACTCATCACAAAAGAAATCAAAATTCCAAAACCCCCCAATTTCTAAAATGATATTTTAACTTATATTTCCTAGAAAGTTTCAGAAAGCTTTTATTTGTACCAAAGAGGAAGGAAAACACACACTGAAATGAGAACATTTCCTAAAAAATAAATTCACAAGGTCAATTTATTGCTACTTCCTCTGTAGTAGTAATTCAGTAATGGCTCCTCCAGTCTTGTCTGGTGTAATATGTCAGAGAAAATGCTCTGGCTTTTAACAGTCATTGTCTTCAAGCTATTTTTACCCTCTAAGGTTATTAAACCTTCAGGCACTATTAAGTCTCTTACAATGACCCTTTTGCTGTCAGATGATGGGGCATCCTATAAGCAACTGTAATAGTGAGGATGAGTAGGCATATTCTTCTACTACAGGTCAAGAATATTCAAGAGATTTTGTAATTTAAGCTGCTGAAGAAAGAAATAATTAACTAGCCTGAGGATTCTTGTGCTGCTGCAGAAAAAGGCCTTTTCTTGCTGGATTTCTTGGTTTTCATCACCACATGCTGCAGGGATTAGGGTAAGCTCTTTTCATTTACAAGTAGAGTTGCTCAGGAAGAGTGGAGCTTTCTTTGCTTTTCTTTGATAAAAGCCCTGGCTTTGTGTCCTTTTTAAACTGAATTCTAAAGAAAACACTATTCTTAACACCTCCCAGATTTCTCCATGCAAGAAGTCAGTTCACCCTTGGCTCTCCTCTCCAAACCATATTTCAAACATTTCCTCCTTTTTCATAAAAGGTTAGTGGTGTAAGCACAATATACATTACATATCTACACATGTATAGGTAATAAATACTAATACAACTTAGAGTTGGCCATGAGAACACCAGAAAACTTTTGGAGAAGAGCTTGCAGTGATGGTTAGCTGGAGTATCAGCAAGACAAGAGGGGCAAGAGGGTAGCTGAGGAAGCAAGACAGAACCTACAGGCAGACAGGACACTGGGGACCTTAGAAAAGCTGTTTGTTCTCTATGTGAGATCAGAAAGAGCAAATGGCCAACATGTAAATGCTTACAATGAAAGTATTTACTCTAAAGGATTCCCATAAACTGAAATTACAAACATGCATAGGAGGAACAACAACAATATTCCTGAGTATGTTACTGAGACACTGACGTAATAAGGAAGATTAGATCTACAGTAATGCTTAACTCTAAAAGAAGAGCTACCTAGATATGATTATTACTAGGACACTAAAAAAATTGTAGATAGGAGGTCAAGACATTTATGGGTGACAGAGGGACTATTTAAAAACCCACGGAAATTTTAAAGAAGAAATATTTGCTACTTATCTTTTCAAAAGGATCAAAATAGAGTTTGACGTGGTCAAAAAAAAAAGAAGAAAAAACAAGGCTAATAAGAGGTCCTTCTTTAAAAGTAGAAAGCAGGAAAAAAAAAGGATTTCAAACAATCAATGTGCCAAAACCAAAAAAAAAAAAAAAGGAAAGATTTTTCAATCCACAACTCAAAAAGAAATCCTACCAAAGAGTCTGTAAGGCTGTTAAGAAATTGAGCTATTAAAGAAAGATTGAAGGAAGATAAAAATCATTGCAAAAAATGGGGGGGGGGGGGGGAAAAAAAAAATCATTGGAAAAAATGGGGGGGGGGGAGGAAAAAAAATCCAACCCTAACTGCATTCTTTACATCAGCTTTCTTGATGGAAGAGATTAAGGATGTTCAAATACCAGAGAGATTTTTGTGGGGTTGTGGGTTTGGTTTTTTCCTTTTCTTTCCTGCACAGGAAATCTGTCTGAGGAATTGTGTCAAACAAATATCAGTAGAAGTTTCAGAATAAATGAATAAAATTACTAGTAACAAGTTACCAGCACCTGGATAGTATTGGCTATGAAACTGCCTAAGTACTTACAGTGACATGTACCCTGTCATTTACACTCAGCTCAGTATTAAAGACAGGAAGAAACAGGAAAATGACAGCAACTTTTAAAAGGCTTTTCAGAAGGTGGAAAGAGCTGACCAATTGGCTGAAACTACAATAAAGAAAAGAATTATCAGACACTTAAATAAATACAATACTAAGAGAGCATGCCAACGTGGCTACTGTTGAAAGAAATCTTTCCTCACATATATGGGAGGAGTGACCTTGCTAAAATATTGTACTCCCACTGCAGAAAAGCTTTGGGTCAAATTCCTCATGAAAAGCTCTTAAAGAGCTTCAGGTGTCCTGGGACAAGACAAGATGGTATTCCTGAGCCCACTAACAGGGTCACAGGCAGCAAACACAGCAAAAGAAGGAACAATCTGTCCCATGGGATCTGCTCACTTCATTCAGAGGTAACAGGAAAACTGATGTGAATCCTCAGATGGCAAATTTCATTGAATATATGAAACTCTTTCCAGGTACTCAAACACAAGTTGAAGGGGTCAACAGTTAAAATGCCAGAAACTAGACTGAAAAAAAACCACACCCAAACAACCACCCCAGCCAAACCCAAAACAACAGGAAAGTCCTTTTCACAAAAGTTAGAATTATTTCTTAAATCTTGTTGCCACAAGATCCTGTATGTACCAAATTTTCATGCAAATCTGAGGAAAAATAGACAAGTTCATGGGAAATAAAAAAAGGTATTCTATGTAATTATGTGAAGATAACATCCAACTTACAAAATTCCCTAAACCACAACCACCAGAATCTTTGAAAATTCCTAGGGAGAAAATTCACACTTGAATTTCTCCCTTTTTCTGCTGCTTCCTTGAATGTCTGCTGCTGACCACTGCCAAAACTAGAAATATGAGCCTGGAAAGACTGAGATTATGCTAACTGTGACTGTTCCTGTGCTCTTATGAATACAGAACACATTACCTATGGGTGTAAGATATGATCATATGGGACTGTGATTAACTGAACACAGTAGCAAGCTGTGATGATTTCTTTAAGGCTTTTTGGTAAAGCCTTTAAAGACATTGTAAGTTTAATATAAAATGTGTTTGTGCTGTATAGGTATTTAAATAGGAACACTTTAATTAGATGTCCTCATAGCAAGTGGTCTTGATAAGAAGTTAAATATAGTTTCCACTTTTACAGAAAGTGTTACCATTTGAACTGTCTGCCATTCAGCTGGACAAAGTACTGGAATGACAAATTTTAATTTGAGCATTTTAACCAAAAAAACCCACACAAACCCCAAAACTCAAACAATAGCAAGCATTTTTTTCCAAAGGAGTCTTATTTGTAAGGAAAGAGTAATTACTACAGCCTTGCTAAGGTGACATCAGCAAAAATATCTGTTCTGATTAAGAAAAAATAAATTCCAGCCTCACTATTAAATGGGTGACCTACTGCAGTGGCTTTGGTAACTCAACTCAATGGCTTTTTCATTGGAATGTGTGTTCAACACCCAGGTCACACAGCAGCAGCAAACACCACGAAGAGCTTATCAAGATGAAGATACAAACTCTTCTGTGCAGTTTAAAGTCAACCAGATCCTATTCTGGTGTAGTCCAAATCAAACTCCAAGCATCCAATGCTGAACCACAATCAGCTTCTTCAGCTGCTTCACAGAGTGCACATCAGTTCTCTTTCCTCTGAAGAGATCACAGTTGTCATTTCATAGCCTCCATCACTCCCAACCCAGGCTCTGCTTTGTATTGTATCACCAGTCTTGACACAGTCAAGTTTGGTGTCCTGAATTTGTGATTTTTCCTTCACTTTGTACAAAGCACTTCCAGAGTAGCTCTCTTACACAACCAGTGAGTCAAATAACATAACAAGGTCTATTGCACTCCTAAGGACTAAGATTGATGTGGGTGGAGGAGCAGTGGGACAGCGTATCCTTTCTGGAAAAGCTCTTAATCATGATGGTCTCTAAGGACAGTGATCAAATTGCATAGCAAACCCAAAATACACAAGCATAAATTAGTCTTCAGATTAATTTCACAGTCTTTCCAATAGAAACACTGGAATTTAAGTGTTATTTTGGGTGCCCTGGCTCAATTCACCAAAGGGAACTACACCAGAAAGAGCATTTCATAAGGTCCTGTGCCCAGATGAGTTCCCTGCAATGGTCTGCAGATCACAGCAAACCCAAGATATATTTCTCTGAAAGCATCCCCTTGAATAATTCCACAGAAGTTAGGAAAGATGAGGACCAGTCTAGGCAAATTGTTTTACTCTTTTCTAGACACAAAAGCAGAAGCTCAAACCTTTCTTATTTACATTTTCATGATCTTCAAACTATGCAAGTTGTACTATCACCAATATTACACTAATATGCTGAAATGCTCCTAGCTTGAGTGTATGCTGGAGTTTTCATTCACTGAGAATTAAATGCCTGTTCATCTACTACTGCTAAGAATGTTTATCATTTACTGTCAGCTCTATGTGAAATTGCTATAATTACATACACCATGAATGGTCTGAGAAGCACACAAACACAAGGTCTGTGCAATTATGTTTGCCAAGAGTGTGGCATATAATTCTAAGACTTTGCCTCAGTCAGTATAATTTCAGAATTGAAAGATACCTGCTATTGTTCTGAGGTTTCAAAGATTTCCACCTTCCTCCTGAGTACAGGGCTTTGGTGAATTAGTCACCTGGGAACTCCAAGAAGCTCACTGTGCTGAACATGTGTGTCACCTCAAAGCCTCTGCTGTTCTCTCAGCTCTACACAGCTCAGTTCCTAAGATCCTCCCCCAATGTCCTTTCTTTTTAAAGCCCAGGAGACAACTTTCCACAAACTTTTTAAAGTTTTTTACCTGGATACAGTCCCTGAATTCCTCTTTCCGGTAAATCCATTGCTGCCTCACCTCCAGTGTTCTCCTGAGCTCTCTTATTATCAGACATAAACCACGGTAGTTAGGAAAAAGTAAAATAAGGTCTTAAGGATCATCTCTAGAAATCATCTCCTTTCAGTGAAATGAATTAACCTGTTTATTTCCTTCCTTCTCAGGACAAGGTGAATCTCTTCATCCCTGTCCTTCCTTTCAATCTATGCTGTCTGTATGGAAGCAATCAATGAGAAACACGTTAGGGAGATGGAAGGGATTTGTCTTGCTCAAACTGAAACACTTGTTGGGGAATTTCTCCAAAATTCATTTTGGATTGATTCAGAACATTTCATTGGACACAAAAGAAAATAATCTTGGCTTCACTATATGGATTATTTAACTTTGTTTTTTTAACCTTCAAGTTCAGGTCACAGATTCCCATGAAAAATACTACTTTGAAACAAAAGGTTGGAATGTTTTTCCTGATGCAGAGTGGCTGTGCTACACCAGAGAAACCCCAAAATGAAGAGTGTCATTTGAATAACATGGGGGAAAAATGTGCATAGGGATGCTACACTGAAGTGAGTCTGTTGCCACATCACAGATCTGAGCCTCTATCCTGGGATTAGCAGTGTTCACAGGAGGACAGAGGGCTTTAGCCACCTATGAAAAAAGTTTCAACATACCCTAAATTTCTGTACCTGTTTTAGTATGAATGACTGCCAGAACTCAATCTAAATTTGTAAATATTGTGCATCCCTGCAACGAAGTCTCATTTTTCAACCTGTGCACTCTTCACAAAAACCCTGCTCAGCTCCTTCTGGCCACACAAACCAGACAGACAGTGACACACCTGAAATGAGTCTCAAACTCTGTAGTGCATCCCAATGAACAGCCACTCCTCCTAAGCCACTCTGTTCATTGGCATTTTCCTGGGATACTTCCATTCTAAACCTCAAAGTATGTTGCCAGAGGACTCAACCACAGATGTTCTCTGTCTGAGCTTGCCATGTATTTCCCTCCACAAGACCTTTTTGCAAGCTACAAAGACCTGAAGTACTTCCTAGACATTGTCTCAAAGTTTTATAACCTTCATTGTGTATCCAGTCATACCACCACAACTTCAGATCCCAGAAGATATAGCAGCAGTTCTCAATGACACACCAAATAGCAGCCAATTCATGTAGCACGTTTGTAACATTAGAAAAACTAAGCAGTGCAGGACAAACCACCTCTTCCTCCAGCCAAAACCCTCTGTCCTAAGTCTTCCAGTATAAAGCTACATTCTGTGGCAATAAGTGGAGTTTAAATGTCATTATGTGCACTTATACCCAGAGAGCTGTGAATCAAAGAGTTAGAGGCCACTTATTCCTCTATGTCTCCAAGGATTTTTATTTTAAAAAATCCACGCCAGGAAAAAAATCTGGGCTTGTATATTTAGATTTTTGCTACTCTCAGCTCTGCCCCCTCTTTTCAGTGTGATTTATAAGTGACAGCCCTGGAGAAAGTGCTTTTAACACAATGTTCTTATAAATTATGAAAACACAGATTTACAATCTAAACTCTTCACATGCAATTATGTGAATTAAATAGAATCCCAGAAAGTATAGGATGGTTTGGGTTGGAAGGGACCTTAAATATCATCTAGTTGCAAATAAACTCTGTTATAGCATCAGAAACCACTGTAGATTTGGTATATGCCTAAGAAACTACCTTCCATGTTATCAGCAACAAATTCGTCTGGGTTTTCCACACTCCTACTTCTAGGTAAGTTAGGGACAGTCTTACTGGAAGAAAGTAAGATTTTTCTAGCATGCACTTCATTAGTTCAAAGCAGCAACAGTCCACTCAAACAATGAGCTAATGGTTGATTTTTCTAGTTTCTACTCTTGAGTCATTAGGTAGCAAAATGTTTACTTCTATAAGAATATGTTTCCTAGGGATTATTAATCATAGTTTATTGAGAAGCAATCAGTTATATAGTTGTTTCCCACCCCTTTAGAAAATTAAAATGCTGAGATATTCATTTTTGCAATGAATATCTTTCCAGTAATTACCATATTTACTTTTCATTTATGGGGGAATAATCTGTTTTAATTAAGCCTAACTGAAGAACTTTTATCAGATGTAATTATCCCTTTCGATAAATATGTCTCCACTAATTACATTTAACCATGGGATTTATAGCTCTTAAGTCATTTGGTGGGAAACATAATAAATCTTTAGTAATACATGCTAAATTACTATAAATTAATTCAGATCATTAACATAATAAACAAATTAGGACAATTTCCCTTAATTAGTTTGGGTGGTTAACTCAAAGTCCCTTGTAAAGCTCCATGGTAATCAAAATTTTACTAGTATTTTTAGGGAAAATTTTGTATAACAAACCTGAGTATTTACACAGAAAATTGGACCACTGCAGGAACACAGTAAACACATATTCCTCTTAGGTAGTGGAGCCTTTTAGGAATTGATGCTAGATACCTTTTAAATGCAATTAATGTGCCTCCCAGGTTTTTGAGTCTGTACCATTGCATATTGAAGAACCTGAACGGCGGTAGGGTAAAATTTTAGAATTTAACTCCCTCCTCTCTCCTCCACATCTTGTCTAGTTCTTGCTACTCACCCAAAGGCAGGTACAGGCAAAGGCAACAACAGACTACACAGTTATCAAGAATAACAGGATTCCACAGGGAAAGTAAAGCAGCTTGCCCTGGCAGAGGTAGATGGCCAGCCCTGGATTAAGCCCCACTGCTGCTTCCCGTTTGTTTCAGGGCTGATGCACGGGGGGCCACAATGGAACTGACAAGCTCTAAGACAGTCCTGCAGCCTCTTCTAGAAGCGCACCTCAACATGCACTGTTAAACATCAAATGCAGGTGTCGCCTCTCAAATGAGAGCTAACGGCCGTTCCACACAAGGGCAACACAAGAACTGTGGCTCGGGTAAGCGACACCACATATCTAACTCAGTGACTGTCAGAAATGTTTGCTATGTTCTTCTGGAACTGAACTGTTGGTATATCAGTCGAAGGTTTGCCTGAAGCAAGTCCTGTTACACTAGCAGAGTTCTTCCTCTTTCCATAGACTACAAAGACAAACCCTAGAGACCGTCAATGTGCTGGCACACAAATGGTTTCTAACTCCTGCTGACAAACATACCGTCTCAGCAGTGTTTCCACCTCCTGCTAGTTGGAGATAAGTCTTGAGCTTAGTTCAGCCAAAGTCAAAACCCATCTGTATATTTATACAGAAATCACTCATCAGATTACATGTTCAAGGTGAGAAATAAAGACGAAAGCAGATGAGCTCTTTAGTCATGAACTTTTGGAGCTTAATCTTCTTAGATTAACTCACACAAGCACAGAGGTTTCCTGCAGGCAAAATATTCCTCCATAAACACAGAAAAATACCGATCAACAAGACCTATCATTAAAAGAACATTTTAAATAATTTCCTGAAAACATTATTGGATCTTTCTGCTGGGAGTGCCACCTTTATTTCATGCTGTCCTACTTTGCTGTGCTGATCTGTGAGAGGTGAGGCATGTTTGGTTTCACAGCCCAGGCTGGCTGCTTTTTTCTGCTTTTTAAGTTGCAGCTTGTGTACGTGAGAGAAATAGGAGAGAGACAACTTTACCTGGCTCTGTATCAGGTCTCAGACAAGTCACTGCATATGAAGCAAATGGAGAAAGATAATTTGGGGGATCTTGGCTCAATTTTTATGTGTCAATTTTGTTCTTAATATTTCCTCTACTGCCCTACCGCCTCTTGGTCCTCTGTAAGGACTTTTCTTCTGGGCTCCATAGACAGTTCTGTTCATAGTAATCCAGTGTCCATACCACACCAGCATGTCATCCTCTGCCTCTCCTTCCTCCAGTCCCAGGAGGTGGGCAGCCAGAAGGTGCATTGATAGCACACTGCCACAGAAGCTCTAAGGAGCACAGGGCTGGCACAGCAGCAAAACGAAAACAAAAGTCATGACTTTAAACAAGCTTGTTTCACCCAGGAGCCTTAGCTTGTCTCCATGGCAATCTGAAGGCTGGGGTAACTGTAAAGCCAATGCCCAGTATGGTTTACATGGTCCAAATACAGAAATGTCCACATCAGATGCACCCAGGTGAGGCAGGGCAGATCCTCCCTTCACTGAAAGCTTTGACTTCAGAGCTCAAACTTTGGAAGAAAATAAAGTCACTCTTACATACTATATAATAGCTGCAACTAGGGCAATGCGAGCCTCACATCACGCATGCAGCTGGCACTGTTTTTCTGCAAAGGAATGAATTTCATTCTGAGCCTTTTAATAAGTCAGCAATTGTCCATCCTCATGCCTTATTTTCTAAAGATGGATAGCACAGATGTTTTATTTAACTTAATGCTGGGAAACTCAAAATCCTATTTGTATTTCCAAACTGTCATGTTAACTTTCCTCTCATTTTATTTAACTCATTTTTTTACCTTAGTCATATTAATGGTTATGTAATAATATCAGGCAATGTTCACTAACCATTAACTCAAAAAATAATGGTTGTGCTAAATCAAAGTTAATTAGCATGTCACAAACTCCAGTCCTAGCACAGGGTGACGACTGAATGAAAAGAATGCAATGTCACTTCACCAAGAATTACATATACAATTTTAAGAGGTATTTTAAATATTTTTCTTAATAGCTGTCAGTGGAAATGATGGGATGTGATTCTTCAGAGAGCATTGCTCTTTACTAAGTACAGACAAGTGAGCTATCACCAGTCTAACACTAGCTGCAGAAAACAGATTTAACAATAATTTATGAATAGCTGAACTTTTTCTCTTTAATGTTTAACAGTGAATCATACTCTAAACCCTTTATATTTCACTGAACATCAGCAAGGTTGTCAGGAGCAAAGATCAGGATAACATAATTCTTATGGCTTGTTCTCACTCACCCTTCATTTATTCCTGAAGCAGCCTGAATCACCCTGAAAGTAAGATGCATGGGGTGGCAAAATTTATATGTGAAAGGAGTTGCTCTTTAAGGGCTATCAAGGTTTTAAAAGCATAACTTCCAGCTGAAACCGAGACTGGGATTCATTCTCTCACACAGACACTGAGTCATGCACACATTTCCAGAGCCCAGAAGCAAAGGAAGGTCAGGCCACTGGCTGTGTCTATGTATCTGCATCCCAGCATGTGTCATGGGTATGAAGAAAATGCAGATGGCAAAGGCTCCCAAGGCTCAGGATTTTCACCTTTTCAAATCTTTACTGAATGCCATGAAGAAATCATATACAGATGCCCCACTTCCTCAGCACCTTCTGAGTCATGAAGCAGGCCTCCCAAAACAGCAACCTCTGTCCCTGTTATCAGCAGATCACATCATACTGTGGAAGCCATTCATTTTTAAGTCTCCAACATCTCTTCAACATAGAGCAGACACAAAAGATAAAGTGGAAAATTGTGATATCTTAGATTATCTCAAAGAATATATGCTTAAAAATCTGATTTTATAACTATGTAGGGAAAGATACTTAAAGCACATTCATGGTGCACTGTAGAATCACAGTATCAATACTGGTTTTCACTTTTAACTTTCTCTTCCACATTTATGAAACCTCTAGAAACATGAAAGATCAGATCTCTTTATTGCTAGTTAGAAGATTAAAAAAGAATCAGGCCAAAAGATCTATTTGCAGGAGATGTCTTGGGAGATGTTTTCATTTCAAAGAAAAAGAAAAGTCAACACCAAGAGCCTTACAAGGCCAGCAGAAACTGTGTGACTGTCAGCACACAACGATGTGCCTTGGCAAAGCTCTGCCATTTCCCATTCAGTATGAGATGAGGAGCAGTACCACACCTCACAATTTCCTCCTGTCACATCAGGCTAAGGTTTACATATTAACTTCTGTAGGTATTAGCCTCATCCCTCTTCCTTCCCCTTTTTTGATATTCCATCTCTAATCTGTATGCATGACAGCTCCTGCCTTGCCCCACATAAACAGAAATAAACTTTGCTACAAGATAGTTTTTCTACACACTTTGCAAAGTAAGAAATTTAAATGCAAGAATTCATTATCATTTATTTATATGTAAAATGGGCAGAAAGTTGTTAATTCCAGGTGTCTGGAACTCTGGACATCATTCTAGTATTGCCAGTGGGTGCAGAGAGCAGAGGCTTCAAGCTCTAGGAAACAGGTTCCACTTTAGTTGAAATCAAAAAGGTAACTAAGACCAAGGTGTAAAAATATCAACTCCCTAGTATGATATTCAAAGACATCAGCTACTGCAGTGCACTGCTGAGCTCTGACAGATGAACTGCATTTCTCTATCATTTGAGAAACCTGAGGTCCCTCAATGAGATCCTGCAAGAGTGACTAACAAATGATGGAGGAGAAGACTCCAGTTAAGGATCTGATCTCTGGTATTACGATGATTTAGGAGGACAGCAAGTCCTCCACAGGAACATCCACAGGATGCTTAATAGAAGAGTATTCCCTTACCAAGCAGACAATGGAAGAAAGAAGGTGAAAGGCTTTTGTGTAAGACTTTATTATTACCACTACCACCTGGGTGTTCTGCCTACTCAAAATATCTCTATCACCTCTTAGGTATGGTGAAACACTGACTAATGCTGGACATAAAATTGGTTAGCCTCAATAATCTTACTAACTCGCAGTATTTCCCCAGTTGTTGAAAACTGCCAACAGGTTGCTGCTCCCTCCTCCCCAGGTTATTTTCTCAGTGACAGTAGATACATCCAACTCTGCTGCTGTATCACTCCTTCAGGTGCTGCTGGTACAAGCCATCAATTATAATTCTATAAAGCCATTGAGGCTGGTTGTTATATTAGAGTAATCATGAGACTCTTACAGAACTGTGCAAGGAAAGCGAAGCCTTGGGCTGTTACAGTATCTAACAAACCTGTCATTAATTACTGAGGTAAAGCTTTCTGCCTTTTAAATAATTTATACAGCTGGATCTACAGTAGCAAAAGATTAAACATAATTAAAATGGAAGCTTTAAATGCCAAGGGGCTGGCTGACTTCAGGACTGGGCCAGCACCAGCAGAGCACAGATAAGAACAACAGCTAACGACAATCCCACCCTCAGGCTCTCACATGGCACTTCCAGCACTCACCCTGGACTGGGGTTCCCTTCATGAAATAATTTCAGATAAAAATAGAGACCTGCTAATCTCATAAACCTGCACATTGGATGCCTTGCTTAAGCACCTTATCCCTGTGACCAGAATATCTCTGGAAGAGCGTCTTTGTCTTAGTCTTTGAGGTTTACTGAAGAGTAATGTAATCTTCCAACAGGGTTACTGCCCTCCAAGGTTTCAATTTAATTGGGCTGTGCAGTAGTTCAAGTGCTATGTACATTGAAAAAAACCTTGGGTGCATTCAATCCATATAAATAATAGTCACCTAATATGCAAAGCAGTGTGTTAATGCACAATTGCGTTCCTCTTTCACAGGGAGCTGCATTGATTATACTGTATTTTAAAATGAAGTAAAATGTAACAAAATATTAATCTCATCATTATGCTTCATTGTAGCATTCCTCATCATATCTCCTGGTATGTCTGAAAATAGACCAGTACTGCCCCAGTTCTCAGAACTCCAATACTTAATGAGAGAACTTCATTATTTTTTCCAGTCTGGTGGTATCAGTATCAGGAACTGGCAAGTTCTCTGACCAAGTATTTTCAAAATCCTTGGATACTTTGGCTTCCCAGAGAAATTCTGGAGTTCCAAAAATGTGACCTTCTAGCAACATGTGGAAAATCTGCATATATATATTTTGATATATACAAAGAGTATGTCAGTTATTTAACAGGACATGACTATGCTAATCCTTGGCCTGTGCTGTTCCATTAGGTGGGCATCCTGATCAGTAGAAAAGAAATTCTATCTACACTGAGGCTTTAGGATTTTTCTTCCTTTTTTCCCCTCCCTTCCTCCTCCTACCTCCCAATTTTTTTTTTTTTAATGCTACTTCAAAGCTCTCTGCTCTGTTATCTCTGGCTCAAAGATAAGAGGTATTTTCTTCAGCAGATTTAGGTCAAAATCTAATATCTTTCTTACATATGGAAATTGCTACAGCAAGAGCACCACTACCTCAGTTTTTGGTCTACAGCCTCTAGCCACTACCCGTGTTGCTTTATTTCTCTGCAGAGGGACCATATCAAGCAGTATATATTTTAGAGTACAGTTACAGTGTTCTTCCTTAGAAGTACTTATGACTTACACTTTATTTTTCCTTTTCAGGGTTAAGGTTATTTCAAAAGTGTTATTTGATGTAAGTACCTCCCCATGATACTGAGTGTTCCCTTAACACCACAATGGTTAATCTAGATTAACCTCTCCATAGATAAATTAGCCTTTCATGTCTAATTTGCCCTGTGATGGGATGTATTATTTCCAATCCTCATGGGCACAAGGGATCTGTAGTTTCAAGTGACCTTTATACATGGACAATAATCCAAATTATAATAGACATGAAAGTAGGATCAAGATCTAGACATGTAGGATTTTTTTACCAGTTTCCAAGGTCTGTTTAAAGCTTTGAAGATTCTGGGCAGTATTCTACCTGGGAGCTCATGGAAAATAAACCTGTTTGAAAATTGACAGCAGAGGAGTAGTCAGCAAATAATCTGTTTGTGCACAGATTACCTTCCTATCACAGGCTTGTGTCCAGACAGATTCATGTCCTGTCCTCAGCTACCTGTACTAGGAATACAATTAGTGTATTGGAGAAGATACAGAAGCACTTTAGAATGAGCTAATGGTTTTACCTGAATGATAAAACATTAATCTAATAGTTACACAATAATCAAGCTGGCTTTTGTTTCTCTGTTAATTTATGATTTTGCAGGTGATCTTCCCATTAATTTGTTGTTCTCAGTTGTCTGGCCTAATTCTGCTGTTATTTGGTTGCTTGGCAATTTTGCTAAGGTGTTCAATTTGCATTTAAAACCCAGTCAATGCAAGTTAGTAAAATTGTGTCAACTAATCACTAAAGGAAATGTTAAATTGGTGCAAAATAAACCTCTCATCTAAGATCTGCTTTAAGCAAAGACAACTGCTTTGCATATAGGACAAAGCTGTTCAGACTTAAAAGTCCACAAAAACAAACAAGAAGAATTATATGAAATTGAGTCTTAAATCACTGCTATGCACATTTATTCATTTGTAAATTTAAGTCTCTATGTGGATCTCAGCATTACTGAGCTTTTCTCAATGGCAACTGTACCTCACTGCATTCCTCTTAAGGCCACATTTCAATTGTCCAACTGTGCATCAGCAGGATGGAATAGATGTGCTAGGAATACTCAGCTGAAAATCAAGACATCTTGCTTTCTTAATGCTCAACATACCAGCCCAAAATTGGCTGAACTTTGCACAGGACCTCAAACAGCTTCTCTCTAATAACCTGCAGATTCTAAGGGCAGGGCAGGCAGAGGAAGGAAATATCAGTGCCAGATCTTCAGCACAATATCAGAAGTTAACTCTTGGCTCCAGCAGAGAACTGATGCCTGAAGTTCTTCTCTGACTGTCATCTAGCAAGACATCTGGGAAAATGGGAATTTTGCCACTGAGTTTACTAAGAGAAGGACATTGTCCTTTAGACAGAAGTCATTCTGAACCTCCAGTGAAGCCTGAAGAGAGCTTTCGTTCAAGCAGGTCAGGAAATTCCCACACTTAACACGTGGCTTATGCTGAACTGCCCTGCAGTAACTACCCTGCAGGGCTGCATGTCAGCTCAGCTACAAATGCATGTAGCAGTTGTCACTATTTTATGCAATCTGTATCTCAACCAAATACTTTTGGCCCTGGTAATGTTTTGATACTGTTATCATGTGTTTTCTATATTCAGCTCCTCACTCCCTTTTGCCACTATGTTCAGCTGTCATCTACAGTAATAGGACATTTAGTTACCAGTTCTATCTCCTGAATAATGCACAGGCACTGCAGCATTGCTCTCAGAAGTCATCCCGTCACAGCAGGCAGTCACTGTATTTATACATCACACCCTGCCCTTAGTCTTCTCTCTGCTACACACTGTCTTCTCCCATGCAGCTAAAAGCCCCTTCCCTACTCTACAGATAAATGAGAGTTCAAAACCCCTCTTGCACTGGACAGTCACCTGGCTAAGGAAAGCAGAGATGCCTGTGCCAGTATGGAAGGCTGCCCCAAGGGCACAACCCAATAGAAAATTACAGGCAGGACAGGAAGCAGAATATGCCTGAGTAACCACAGTCTGTCACATTGACTCACATCAAGGGACACCTTCTCCCATGCAGACCTCCAGCCTACTCCTGCTAACTTCAGCTCAGAAATGAAAATGCAAAATGACAAATCTTTGCCCCATGGTGTCTTCCCCAGACAGTTAGCAGTTCCCATACAGACTATCAACTTTGCCATAAACTTCACAGAAATTACAAAACCCACAAAGTTCACTCTTTTCTCTAGCTCCAGTTCAATGGCAGATCTTACTCTCTGGCAGATCACAGCAGGTGCAAAGCAACACAATCCTGTAGGATGGCAAAGGTGTTGAAAATCCATGAAGTTGTACCAGTTTTCACTAGCATAGGATCCAGACCACTGCAGTTAAGGAGAGCTGGCTAAGGACTAGGCTCATTACTTACCTGTGGAAGACAAGACCGCTCTTGGCCAGTTCTGTCACTGCAAAACTGCCCATCAGTTTCCAACTACCATGAAAATATCAAACATTCAAACATTCAACACCAAAACATCATCATGAGCTGGTAGACAAATTCAGTTACAGGTGGTAGCAACCTTCTTCAGAGCTTTGTTTCTTTCCTGTCTTATCACCCTACAGTACAATTGTATACAGCAGTGCAGCATAGACAAGTAGGATTTAGTGATTCACTTAAAACCCAGGAATGGACACGTGGCTGGCAATCCATCTACTGTTTATTTACTCTAGCTCAAACCCAGGAAAGTGATGTAGTAACATTCAGCTCTGGTTTTGTTCATCATAATATCATAAGCATGAGCTTAACTTTAATCACATCATTGATCCTATCTTGGACTTAATTACTGCCTGACTGCAGATGCTTTCCAGAATAATGTCTTTATGTCAGTCATTAAGATCTACATGCATAGATTTAATGGACCAACTGCAGACTTCTTTCTCACTAATGCCAATGGAGGGAAACGGTCACCCAAGACATCCGTTCCCTAGCAGGACCATTCCTATACTTCTGGAAGTCATATAGCCTGACTCTTACTAACTAACTACACTAGGAAGTTCCTTCTCCCCTAAGCAGTCCCTTCCCACACAAGTAGAATATGGAAGAGTGACAGTTCTGCCCTTCAGTCAGTGCTGGAAAAGGCAGACAAGCCCAAAAGCTTCATCACACACTCCAAGATAAAGATCAAACAAGCTCATATCACTCAGCCCAAGCAGTATCTATTCTTCTAAGTGAAATAAGAAGCATACAGTAAATGAGGGCTTATCTTGTACCTAAAAGATCTGGGTGGCAACCAGCCTTTTATCAAGATGCCTAGCTTCCATGGCCTTTCAGAAAAAGTGATAAAAATAAAACCTGTCTCTGTGAGTGATCTCTCCCATTTTTAAACCCAACCTTAAACCATCTCCATCTATCTCTGAAGAAAAAGCAACAATTATCTGTCCTTACTCAAAATACAGCTTTTGATCTCTGTTGTGAAGAGGCACAATAACAGATTTAGATTATATCACACAGATGATGTAAAGTTCAACATGAAAAGTACTTTCTACAGAACCCTCTGCCATCATTGATAGCTATCCTTTACAAGGACCGGAGATATGCCCCATGCGATAGAAAACAGAATGACTTAGTTTTAGTGTCAAGGTTTATAAACTCAAGTTAATGAAGCTGATCACATCCTGCATTAATTTTCAGCCACATCAGAACACTGGTTATCACTTAATATGTTCTAACTGGAGTCAAGCTGAAGCAAATGTAAAGATTCGTACTGCTGGCTGCCTGCTCTCATACCTAGAGCAGAAGGGTGAACTAAACAGCCCAACACACCTTGACACCTCTATTTCTACAACTCACAGAATCACAGAATGTTAGGAGTTAGAAGGGACCTCAAAAGATCATCTAGTCCAACCCTTTGCCAAGGCAGGATTACCTAGAACAGGTCACACAGAAACAGGTCCGGGCGAGTTTTGAATATCTCCACAGAAGAGACTACCTAGCCTCTCTGGGCAGTCTGTGCCAGTGCTCTGGCACCCCAACTGGGAAAAAAACTGTCTTGTATTCACATAGAACCTCCTATGTTTAATCTTACAGTCATTGCCCCTTGTATTGTCACTGGGCTTCACTTAGAAGAGCCTGACCCCATCCTTCACATATTTATAAACATAAATAAGATCACCCCTTAGTCTCCTCCAAGCTAAAGAGACCCAGCTCTCTCAGCCTTTCCTCATGAGGAGGATGTTCCACCCCCTTAATCATTCCACAACAAAAGTGTTTCTTCTTTAACAACCTAAATAGTGAGCAACAAATAATTTGCTAGGTCCCATAAGATCTCTCTCATTTCAACACCGTGTAGTCCAGAACTATTTCCCCAAAAAAGACTCTTAACTATACCTTTTTTTCTAAAGTACTAAGCGGTCAACTGTAATCTCACACAAAAAGAGTAAGGAATAACCATACTCCCTTGGTACAGTCCTGAGCAGGCTGGGCTGTTACTTTTGTCTCCTGTAATGTCTCCCCCATAGATCAGATGTTTCTTTCCTATATAACTGGTACATTAGAGATTTCTGTGGATCTATAAAGTTACAGGGCATATTTTCATGCATCAGCAAGCAGAGAGCTGCTGGAGGAAGCTCCCTTGCTCCTAAGTCACTGACACAAACCTGGCACATATAAGAACAATGACAAAGTGTCTACTTGGGCAGCCACAGGGGAGAGGAAGAAACTTCCCACTCTGCTCCTAGCAAACAAGTTGTTGGAATCTGAAAAGCATGGCCATGATGTCAGCCCTTTCCCTTCTAGGGACAGGCTCCAGAATGAAATAAATGCCTGTATGCAGTTTCTTGTTCAGCTGTCATGCCTTTGGCCCTGGAGACCCTTAGTGCTGTTCTGCTGATACGTGTTCACTGCCCAGGAATAGGTGGCTGCACCGTGTTATATGTGGATTTCCATTGCAAGACTTGTCAGCCTGGCACTGTTCATAAAACACCAATGCTTTGCTGTCCTTATGAGTGCTTCACTGCAGTGACACTGATGATGAATGAGCAGTAAACATGCCACAAAACTAATTCAACCTTATGGCAGATTATCATGAGAAGCTGAAAGTTACAAAAATAGACTCATTCTTTTTACAGGTTTAAGACTAACAGGTAAATCTCATTCACAAAAGGAAACTATAATGACATGAACATAAATGTTAATGGAAGGTTCAAATGCAATTTAAAATATTTATCTTGCCAAAGTAAACAGCCACAGTGAATATCTGAAGAGTAAACACACATTAAATCTATTCAAGTGCTTGCAAACTAATCTATTCTCAAATACATTTACTTAAAGGCAAAGAGTCTATATTGCCAAGAACCCAGACGTTCACTGATGTCAACATACTTGAAAAGCATCAGCCTCCTGCGAGCAGCCATCTTCAACAGGTCAGCTTTCTGCTCAGCAACCAAATTTCCTGGATTCTCTCATCTCTTAATTCTCGGGACAGTTTTGGTCTCTCTAAAGTTGAGAATGAACATTTTTCCCCAAAAGTGCACACAGGTGTCAATAAAAAGAAAAGAGAAAGAAGGTCTTCCATCTCAATAACAGCAGGGAATTGTTTAAAGGGTTTATAAAGATAAAATGTGGATCCACATTTATATACCATTTTTACTTTCACTGCCAAAGTCCTGGACCAGACCCCAATTGCAGCAGCTGATATAAAACCTGGGAAGCTCTCATGAGCTAAGCAAACCCTGTGTGCAAATGTTGACTTTTCAATAGTTTTGACTGAATTTTTCATTTTTTCTGAACTGTATTTCTGCCATGCAGATGAAATACCAGAAATTTTCATAAAGTATGATGGTCTTCTCGTTTGGCAGGACTGGCAAACACAGGAACATACCATCACTGAAGACAAAGAAACCTGCTGAAACCTCTACTTCACTTTTCTAAGCAAACAATATTATATCCTTAAAATGTAATACCAATTGCCAGGTACAGAGAAGTGAGCCATGAAAGAAACCATTAATTACCCTCATAAAGTAGTAATTATGTTTCCATACAGTAAAATCAATAAGGTTAAGACTGTGCCAAGAGGGGGAAATTAAAAAATAGGGAAGAAAACCCACCACACCCCCACAAAGAAACAACAGCTCAAACCATTCCCTCCACGTTATCCATAATATGGTTTAGCATAACTACTTGAAACTACAGAACAGTAAAGTGAAGATTTAATACCTATTTTAAATCAATACTTTTCCTTTCTTTTTAAGAAAAGCACCTTTTAAACTTTCAGTATTTGTGAAGACTAATTTTGCACATTGTCACTGCTGGACATTACCTACAAAAGAATAATTGTGATGCTCAATGAAAACCAGTTAGAGCTCTTTGTATTTTTATAGTATGATGACAAAAAGTTGGAAACAAGGATATCTAATCATCATTTGCATAATGTAACTAATTATAAAACAATTCCTAGATTAAACAAATCTTGTACAAACATCATGTACTCTCATTTGTAGGAAATTCCCTCAGTTTATTAAACAATTGCTTCTCTAATTCTAGAGGTATCATTAAAACCTTACTAATTTGAACAGAAACAGAGAAATAGATGTGTATCACAGTAACATTGTCAAAGGTAACCCTTGATATTTCAATAAGTAAAGGTAAATTATATTTTCCTCATGTGCTACTTAATTTCTTGCTATGAAGAGGAAATAAATGCTCATGACTAAATTAAGAGCTTCAAGATACAATTTTATTAAGGTATGAACATACCAGCATATAACTTCACATACAGAAGCATTTGCCAAGGTGATTTCATATTCACATGGGGCATAATGTATTTTTAAAAGGAAAAGAATTTAAACCCCCAGTATATTATTTGATCCAGGTCACTTCCATAAAGCAGCAGAAGATTCCTTGGCTATAATGCTAAATGGTGCCTCTACATGGAGATCACTGACAGTTCGAACAGAAGATGAAGGCAGTTAATGGACCCATGTCAGATGTTCTTAGATCATGAAGATGCTTATTTTACAGGATCTTATTAAGCTAATAGATTGTGAAAGAGCTTACAAGTACCTGGCTTTAATGTGTTCACCCCTGAAGACCATCAAAAACCTGCTTTGTAGGCAATACTCATGAATTACTACAGACTTAAACAGTTACTATGTTATCATCTGTTTCAGTTTTCAGCTTGATTACTGTAAACATACATGCAGGGAAAACACTGAGCCATCTACTAGAAAATAGATCACTTGCAGAGAATATGGTAATCTGAGATTTAGATAAAACTAGGTAAAATTAAAGTCAGAAAAATTAAATAGATAACTTCATCCAAAAAAGGGACCTTGAAGTCTAGGAACTATAAGCATTGGGCTGAACACTGAAGTTCACATCTAATTCAGCAATTCACTTTTTCCCTGTTACCACCAATGTCTCACAGCCAGCTGCTTGGTACCTTAAAGACTCTAGCAGTGCCACCTCCCCTTTTTCCTTCCCAGTTGTTTTTCTTGCTTATGAGAAAAAGAAAACAGAATCAGATAGACAGGTCAGCCCAGGCTGGCAGGTATTTCTGGAGAAAACCATCCAAATCAAAGCCTCTTAGCATCTGTTTACTAGCTCCCTTGGGACAGTGAATCTCACTCAAAAATACCTGCCTGAGGACATGTAGTCTTCACACTGTGACAAGGCCTAGGTCTCCTCAGACAGACATATGCTTCCCATTCTCCTGCCACATTACTCTTAATTTAAGAGGTACATGTCTTGTCAAGCACTGAAATGTGGTACACAGCAGAGTTAGCAGGCAGCTGTGGTAGTTGCAAGTAGTGTTATTTTAACAACATTTTTTTTCAAAAACAAGTCCAAGGGTACCTTACAAGGAGCAGTCTGCTGCAGCAAGAACTGGGTTCAAAAGGCTGTGTGCTTGGCAATAGTTGCAGGTCTTGATATAGCATCACTAGGCACAATTTATGGCTATAATTTTAAAATTAAAGTAATACAAAGCACTGAAATGAACATAGTCCAATTATTATGCATGAGGCCAAACTTCCTGCTGATATAATTTCTCCAGCTTCAATGGAACTGGAACAGAAGTGAATCTGGCTCATTATTTCCTATTCTTCTGAAGACATACAGAAGATAGTATCTGTTATACTGTTATCACAGCATGGAAGGACCTCTGTAATAGTGACCACCAATGCCATATGCTGGGGAAAGATAAATGCTATTTCTTGCTTCCAGTGAACAGGGAGATAGTATCTGGTCTCACATAAGCTAATATTCAGTGTAAGCCCTTATACTACACTGTGATAAACAACATACTCTGGCTAAACATGAAGCAAGCCACGGACACAGTCTTCTGAACAAGCAAATTAAATATTTTAAATACTGTTCTCAGGCAAAAGTAAGGAAATGCAGGACCTAGTCCAAACCCTACTGTAGAGGTGGGTGATCTCACTACTAGCAACAGATATTTTCCTTAGAGTTCAGACTCTGCACTAGGTCTATGATAACATCTCATACATAATTCCTTTTTTTCCTTTTGATTTCAAAACTGTAGGCTATTTTGCCTATCCTAGGGTTGGGATTTAACACACTTGGGCTTGCTGATATTTGCTAAGCTGCATGCTGGGCTTTCAAAAAGGAGATGAACTTGTCCCATTAACTCCTTTTAGGCACTTCCAGTCTGTACATATGTTCCTTATACCTGTCCTGGAAACTAAAAGTTACAACGAACGAAACATTTTCCGGTGACGGGAAAATTTTGAAAGCATGTTACTTTGTGCTTTTATCTTTAGCTTTGCACAACCCCCCAGTTATGCAAGCATTGCCACACAGGGCTAACATAGGAACAAACATTGTATTAAGCCAGGGTTGATATTCTTCTAGCACTTAGTCCTTTCCCTTTTCAACAGCAGCAACCCAAGAGATTTCATTAGTCTCATTCTACTCTAGTCAAACATTCCCACTGAGGAACAGCAACTGATTAAGCACATGAAGATTAATGAAAAATATAAGAAAAGATATCACAGTTGTTAAATATAAAACAGCTCCTGTGCCACTATTTAAAAAATTATATATCAAATTTCATTACAGCCTCATTTTAAGAAATGCTAAGAATTAATATTAACAGCAAATCTTCATTTCTTAGCTAGTTGCTAGCAGTTACAAGGCCAAAATACGAGCAGTGCAACTCCTTCCTTTACTTCTCTGGAAAACATAACAGTTGCAGTGCTGGTCCAGTAGGACAAGAATGTGTTTCCAGACACTCCCTGAGAAAACAGGTACTGTTGGGGGGGGGGGTCACTGTGGGTCAGATTTCACAGGTAGGTCATGTTCTGCCATCTGCTAATAGTATCACAGAGTATTATCAGTTGAGACAGCATGCACAGTTGCCTGATGAGACACTAGGAAGCTATACAGCTGCATTAGAAGAATTAGCCAGGACATGTCAATTTGGTAACCTTACTGTAATGAAATGATAGATGACCAAGTGGTGGGAAAGGCCACAGCTTCCTGGAACCATGCAGTATTACCTTCTGAATCAAAGCTGACACTAAGTAAGACAGGAACAGCTCTCCTCAGGTGGAACAAACCTTCAAGGAAGCCTAGACTCTTGAAAAGAAATATAAATGTAAGCTCAGGAGAAACTTGGCTACGAAAAAAAGCTTTGTGTTTAGGGAACCTCCATATGTCCTGAAGTGATTTTTCCTATAGCTTTTTCACATCCAAAGCAGCATCTCTTCCTTGCTAAAAGTGGCTTAGAAGATTTGCTTATTATTAAATGCACCACTGCCCAAAAAGTAATGGCATTTACATAAGTAAGTTGCAATTACTGGTGCTCTCCTGTCTCAGAGATAAGTCCAATATGTATTTCCAGGTGTATGCACACAGACTTAACACATTTTTGCTACAGCCAAGGTGCTACCCAAATGTTGCACTTCACGATTCAACTTCACATCTGCTTCCCAACTCCATCATGCTGCATTTTTTCTAGAAACCTGAAGGCCAGGCTTTAAATGTTATGTTAAATCCTGGCCTTCAGATTCCAGCTTCCTTGAGAATTTTTGATTGGGCCATGTTTCTTTTCATGGGATCCAAGATGCAGCTATAGATTCCATCACATTTTGCTTGAACCTTTATCAGTATTTGGCTAGTAGCATGGCTGACAATACATCACCAAAAATTATCTGTTACTCACTGTTCACATCAGATATATTATCCCAATGAATTAAGCTGCAATTACTTTTATCCCACCTTTGGAATATGCTACTACCAATACATGAACAGCTTGATTCTTGCTTCATATCTCAGCCCTAATATGTTCACATCAAAACCCCTATTTGCTCACCACTATGAAGGGGCAATGCCTGACCCTAATTCTCTTGGGAGGCAGCAGGCTGCCTTGGCATATGCAGCCAGATAAAGCACCACAGACACTGCTGGTGTGGAAAATTCAAGACTGCTGCTAAGACATTCTTTGCAGCAAGCCCATAAAAATGCCTGGGATGTTTCTGGCTAAATGAGTAAGAAAAAAGAATGCTTCCTGCATAAGCTGAAAATGAGAAGGGATAATTAAATCAACTCTTGATACTGAAACAACACCGTAATTCTTTCTCTCTCTCACTCAAATGCACAAAGTTCAGGCTGGTCTGACCTGCTACTGGAGCCCAGAATGACAAAAGAAATAATCCAGTGGAAAAAAAAAAATATATATATATATCTGTTCAGGCACTTGCTGGCATGTGGTTCTGAACAGGGGGGAAAAGCTGATACACTGTAGGCTCATCAGGGTTTCTGTGTGGTGTGTGCCACATATCCATGAGTCATGTCCTCTCCAAGGCACATGTGCTCTGAAAGATAGTTGGTCTGTAGGTGCCAGGGGAACATCGGACTTCCAGACCAACTATCCACCACACTATATATTGTAAACAGTTTTCTTTAGGAGCTGACTGCTAAGAGTGGACTAAGAACCACTAAGAGTGGACATGCATTCAGGGCAGCTGGGACAACCACTGGAAACTGCTGCTCAGAAACCCACCACACAGACAACAAAAACCCCAATAAAATAAACAAAACCACCGACTTCTTTTTCCCTAGTTATACAAGAAATACATTGTACTTTTTATCTCTAGCCTGTTCAGGTTTAGCCTCTCTGCCTACATTGATACAAATTTGCAGCTTACTGACAATGTTTGTATACACTCTTATGTTACTTTCTTACAGAGGAGAAAAATAACTATTAGGGTACTGCAACAAATCCGCACTCAAGCAGACTGTGTATTGCATGTGCTAGTTAGCAAAGCATCTTTATTATAGCTAAGGAGTTAAATATTGACCATGAAGTTGAGCAAGGGCACAAATACTTTATCTAAATTACCTTTGATAACTGGTTTGAGGATGTTGCTGAAGATAAAGTAGTCTACAGGGCTTATGTGAAATCAGCCCACATACACACTCGTCTGCCGTGGAACTATCAGCAAAATTCTTCCAAGACAGATTGCAGTGCTATGGCCCAGGACTTATGTACTACGTAACCAGTCTATTGAAATACCTGCTGAGATACATTACCAAGGAATACTGCCAATGTACTGCTTTACACAGAAAAAGGGCTGTATCCACCTTACCTCACTCCTCCAAGATCACTAGAAAGAGCAAAAAGGACAGGAGTGGACATGGGATCCTGAAATAATGCCACACAGCAGAAATTCAGCTTTGTTCTTTATGTGGAAAAATGAAAGGCAGTGGAGAGAGATTTCTGCTGGTCCTAGTCATGTTTCAAGGACATCACATGAGCCCAGAAGGTGCCCATACCAGGAGATTTCCAGATACCATATAAAAAAGGGAGGCATTGCAATATCATAATGCAGTAAAAGACTTACAAACTAAATAAATTAATCAGATTACACTCTTCCTAATCTGACCTTTTCCTACTGATGCCTAGACACCATCTCCCGCACATACATCAGGGCCAGACCAGCCAGAGAGGAAGAGAATAGACAAACTGCTCTGAGGAGGTTTCATCTACCCTTAAAGTTGGTGTCATGACCAGCCCTCTGTATACATACACACAAATGGATATATTCAGTATACTGAATCTGAATACACACCTTCTCCCCAGCCATCAGTGGATCTGCTGCTCAGCAGCACACAGCCAGCGAGCAATGGAATGGGGACATGGCACAACATTGCATTGCATGAAAGAGCAAGCAGCACGCAAGAAGAAAGCAACTACAGGCAACTCACTTCTAATCCATCGAGTCAGGACTGTGTTTACACACTAGCCTCATTTGCAGATGTAAGATTTAAAAAGAGGGGGAAAAAGAGCAGATCTGCTTCCAATAGGCATGGTGAGCTGTGCGGAAAGATAAGAGCACTCCCAGCACTGTCGCTGGAGGAGATGGCCACTAGACTGTCCTAGCCACTGCTCTGCTTCATCCCCACAGCTCCCACGAAAATGACAGGGGGAAGCAGAGCACTCCAGTTACCATAGCATCCCTGACAGCAGCCTCCAAGTCTTACACTAATGAGTTTGGAGTCTGAGGTTTACATGCTTAGTTTAAAAGTATAATGACTTAGGAGTCAACAGGATTACATCAGAGTAGAAGAGGAGCATTTTGCCTCCAGGCTTTCTTTAGAAGTTAGACATGCCACTTTTAAATATGCCCACTAGCATTTTAGTGTACCTTGGAGATGTTTCTGCTCTGGTATGGCATCTCAAAAGCACAGGAAGAAAACTGAGGTCTTCAACATCCAGACTGTAGGAAGAGAGGGAGTAGGCTGATGTCCCCAAGGAAATAGTTTGGGGCTAAATGTACAGATCACCTTGTAATAAGATTCTCACAATAAAGGCTCCTAAATCTCCATGCCTTTTGACTGGTAAAGTAGGAGTATCCCTGGGCAGAACGAGGACAGCAGCAAACATGTTTTAAATTAAAGGGGAAACAAGCTGAGCAAGATGTGACCCAAATAGCCGAGTGGCAGTGTAGAGGCAGCATCTCTTGTCCAAGCCTCGGGGAATTTACCAGGCAGCGTTCGAACACGCACTGCTGCTCCAGCACTACGCAGAGGCCCTTGAACAAGAAACAGACAATGATCATAGTCACAGCTTCACACATTTTTTGCTCAGTATGTCTTATTGTAGCTGAGCCAGACAGACAAAACAGGAACCAAGCAGAAGCAGCTCAAATTGCAGTTACAGCTGATGTTGCTTAAATGTCTAATTGTCACCATTATATGGCTTCAACTTTCAAAAAATGTTTCCCATAATTATTTTAAGGTTTTGGCCTAATTCCAGTGGAGGCTTTAATGGGACTCATTCTGATATGATATAGGATATTGTCCCAATAGAGTCTCATTTGGATATGGGCCACCTGCAATTACCAAAGAGCAGAGCTGTGCAAGATTAAAAGCACAGGCAGTATAATTTCTACCTTGTGTCCCAGGCTTTGTGAATTTGTTACTCATCCAGCCTGTCCATCTGGGGAGCAAACAGCATGTACTCCTTGATGAGAAACTCTGGCCAACCGACCAGCTGTGAAAAAAAAATAGATTACTCTTGTCATTTTTTTCTCGTAGGTAATTTGCTGGGAGTAAAAATATAATTTCTTTGAAGGTTTGCAGTTAAAAGAAGATCCAAGGGATAGGTTTTATTTATATTTAAAGTCTACCACACTTTTATTTGCTAAATCCAATTTTGAAGATATATAACTGATAGAACAGTTTGTCCTACCATTTGGGACACCACGAAAGTGAATTTCTTTTATTCAGAGTACTGTCAAAAACACAATGGATGTTAAAGGAAGAAAAGTGCCTTACAAATGCACTACTGTACTCTAGGAGAGAAAGCAGACATTATTAAAAAGGTATTAAGAAAGTGATGAGAAAAAAAATAAATCAAATGTTCCTGCTGCAACCAGGAAACTAAACAGACAGCTCTTTTCTTATTCAATAGGGTTTTGTGCAAAGTTCCATGGTGGTTCTGAAATTTTAAGAACAGGTCAGTGACCTAGAACTGCTCTTAAAAGTGAGATTGTAAGTGACAGACTGAATGGCATTATAATTTGAAAATTATACTTAAGGGCTGCTCAGTTGTAGTTGCAGGTCTATCAGATAGTAACTCTGATGTCATACTTGCTAACAGATTTACTGCTTCAGCTTAAGAAGCTGAAAGTTTTGCTATAGCGGCTGCCCTTGTGCTGTGGCCCCACCTGGCTGCTCTTGTGCTGCAGCCCCACCCAGAGTACTGTGACCAGTTCTGGGGTCCTCAGCATCCGAAAGATGTGGCCCTGTTGGAGTAGGTCCAAAGGAGGGCCGCAAAGATGATCAGAGGACTAGAGCACCTCCCCTGTGAGGATAGGCTAAAGGAGTTGGGATTGTTCAGCCTAGAAAAGAGAAGGCTTCAAGGGGACCTTATAGCAGCCTTTCAATACCTAAATGGGTATTACAAAATAGAAGGGGAGAGACTTTTCAGTTGGTGAGATTGCAACAGGACAAGGGGGAATGGACATAAGCTGAAGGAGGGGAGGGGTTTAGACTAGAAAATAGGAGGTTCTTCACCCAGAGGGTGGTGAAAAACTAGAACAAGTTGCTTAGAGAGGTGGTGGGTGCCCTGTCCCTGGCAGTGTTCAAGGCCAGACTGGATGTGGCCCTGGGCAACCTGGTATAGTGTGTGGCATCCCTGCCCATGGCAGGTGGGTTGGAGCCAGATGATCTTAAAGGTCCCTTCCAACCTGAGCCATTCTATGATTCTATCACTTACTCTAGGAAACATCACAGAAGGCTGTTAGAAAATCCACCTTTCCTGTGAGAGTGAGGATCCAAGCAGGTCCAGAGAATACTGTGGGTTTTAGTGATAAACAACAGATTCCTGCTCTGTGCTTTTAGAACTTGTGTCTGGTAAGACAAGGCTACTCAAATATGCAGGTAAGGCTACTGTTCTTAAAACTTTAAGACGTTGTCCCAACTATCAAGTGATTTTAGGAAGTTACTGGCGGTTAGCACATCAGCAGGACTTGCTCTTCAGCGCTGTCCTAAACTCTATCACCCAGTTATGTATATATTTAGGTCTACCAGTGTAAGAATCACCCTTTCAGGGACACTGGTTTTCTGCATGTAAATCAAGCCATACAGACTTGAAAGCAGTGAACATTGTACGACCCCAAACTAAATCCTGAGATGTAAAATACTTCTATATCATCCTGTCATTCCTCATCACCTGCCACAGTTCTAAAATTAAAAAAAGCAAATCCTATTACTTTTTTTAACACCTAAATGAATATAAAGATTGCAGAAAATTATTCTGACATAGAGAAACTACTGTTCTCCTTTAAGATTCCCTCATTATCTCTGCTCCATATGGTATAAATATCCTTCCTTTCTATGCATACTGCACTTTCTGTACTAGGTCATGGAAAGAGATGGATCTCAGTAATTATGAAGAGAGAGAAGCCACAACAGGAGGACTGGTGCTTGCTGTGTGTAATGCAGCAATCACTAACCTGACCTGACTGGCAGAGGTCATGCAGAAGGTATGACTCTGGTGTTGTCTTATGCCTCTGACTTTAAGTACCAAACTCCTCCAGATAACAGAGTTAGTCAGAACAGCATCTTCAATGTTAAAAAGAGAGAGAGGAACAGATGTGTTCCCTAGATTGAGAAAAATCTCTGCTAACAGCTGGGCTGTCAAAACAAGATGATGGTAGGGAACCTGAGCTACAAGCAACTGTATAGACTACTTACTCCTATGGTGTCAAAGAGTATCTCATGGGACAGCACCCATCCAGCATACACAGTACTAAAACATTGAGACGTGTGCTTCAGCAGAGATGACCTCAAGAAATTAAACTGCTTCCAATTCTCATGTTCTTAATTACATTAGATCTAAGGAAATAAACATACATCCCAAAAAGGAAAATTTCTTACCTTGCCTTTAACATTTGTATATTTTGATTTATCATAAAGAAAAACAATAACAACAAAATTCCTGGTGGCTTAGGAGTACAGACTGAAACCAGATGTACCCGTTCACATTGTAAAACTCACCCAGTCTTGATTCAAGTAAGCTTTCAAATATACCAATGAAAAACTTCTACCAATGACTTAGTAGAAATTCATGGTAAAACTTCTACCATTTTTCAAGCCCTTTTCACCTCAAAGAGTTACCCCACTCTTCCAGTTTTCCATGTCTGTATAAAAGCAGCATGAGTGCACCCAAAGATAAGCATTGCAACAGTCAAATTCCAACATTTGGCCTTTCCTCAACAGAATCATTTCACAGTGCCCATGGGTAAAGAGGACTTACACAAAACAGAGAACAAAACCTAAAGCTTCTTGCTTTATTTGCCTGAAATGCTGTGGCTAGTCAGTTACAAACTCCCACACTAATACCCACACTAAGTCATGTATTTCCCATACATGATTTTAGGTACAGTGGACTGTTCCCAACATGGAGGGTGATACTTGTGTAAATCATATCAATCAGGCTGAAGTGAGTGAGCTACATACTAACTATGTTGATAAATTTCATTGGAAACATTCACTCAAAGTCTTATTTGCAGTTTTCACAAAAGGCTTGTTTCTGAAAGGTTTCTCTTATAGGTACAGTAAACACCACTTCTGCTTCAAAACGAACCTATACCTACCATCCTCAGATCAGTCTCATGTTGGATGAAGTTTAAAAACACCACAAATGAAGGAGTATCCTCAACTTTAGAAAGTGATAGTAAAATTACTGGGGTTTTTTCCAGAAAATGCTATCTTAAAGTCAGTATGATCAGCATGAATGCTTTTTCAGTTGCATATTAATAAATAGTCATTCCAATGAAAGTGAGTCCAAATCAGGGTTTATGGCAATTTAAAAAACAATATATGACAATGAAGGTGATTCTTTTTTTAATTGTGAAGCAGCAAAATTCAGAATTCTCACCATTTAACTATAGAGAAATATATACTACAACACAAAGAGATAAATGTTTGAAATACACATGCATGTATGAAATATATGTTTCCTACCCAACATTTCAAGTGTATTCTAACCAATGATTTATAACTAGAAGACAGAGAATGTTTTCAATTCATGAGACAGGCAGTTGTACTGAACATTATAAAATAATGACTCAATATACATTTATTTTCTTTTGACTCCAGTGAAGTCTATCTAGTAGTGAATACCTCTACCAAAAAGAGGATCTGACACTGAATTAGAATCCATCTAGGCCTGAAAAATTAGTCTTTACCAGGCCTGTGCACAGCAGTAAGTTTCACCTACTGAAGGCAACAGGATTCAACTGCGCAAGGCTGTGTTTTAAGTAAAATGGACAGAAGGCAACATGCCCAAAACCTACAGTGTTCTGCTGCTACATGAGATGGGACATATTTAGCCAAATATTCTGCTGGCATATGTCCATTGACTAGGAGTCAAAGCAGTCATAGCAGTACAGAATCTGCTAACAATTAGCTACATTCATACACACAGAAATACATTGAGATGAATAAACATGCACACACACAAGCTTATTCCTCATACAGTTTCCAGATTAGCCATCTTGTGGGTACAAAAAGATACACGCACATATTTTATACAGTACATTTGAAGTCTGAGCTACAAAAAGATTCCTGCATGTAAACCTATGGGTATGCTTCCAGGTGGAGAGGTATGTCAGGAAAATATGATTTCACAGCCAGATCTGTAGCAACCACCCCCGAGATAACCCCAGAGGCAGTTCCATGGCCAGCTGTTCGGAGTTCACAAAGAATTCAGGCAATAAGCCAGAGCCAAGCCCAGATGCTGCTATTGGGAACTTTCCAAAGCTTTACATCTGGATTCCACTTCTGCCAAATGCCCCATCTGCCTATGAGGTGATAAATTCCACCTCTCAGAGGACAAGTACCAAGAGAACACAGCAGGCAAAGGGAGCACCAACGGCACCAAATCGATAAGAGAGACAGTTAATGCCTGGTTGGAATTTGAGTTATTTTCTCAGCATTGTCCTGCTCACATTCCTATAACAGCCTTCCACAAGAAGGCCCAGGGTATTGCTTTTCCACAGCCTGCAGTTAGTGCAAAACTAGATATCTAGGAGACCTAAGGCAGCCAGGCAGGTGCCAAGCATGAAAGGGCAATACAAGTGGTTTGGGGTTCCCTCCCCAAGGTATCAAGAGAAGGCTGAGGTAAGTCTGAAGAGCGTAAAGAGATGAAAACTGGATCCCAACAGAGAAGCATCAAATTACAAGGCTGCCAAGAGGCAGAACTGTCCCTAAGAAGGTTTTAGAAAGATTGGTTGTTTAGCAGAAATAATTAGTACTGCTAGAGTAAAAACATGTTCCTTTATGCTCATGAACAGCAGGGAGGGAGAGAAAACCCCACAGTAACAAAATATGCACCTACTAGTGGGGCAACACTTCAGACTTGCAACTAAGGACAGTATCCCAGCAGCCAAAGAGGAAGAATTTAGTCCATGAGAAGTCAAAGGACAGTCTGTATCCTGAACTGTACAGCAAGGAGATATTAGAAAAATACTGTGGAAAGAGTTTTATGTGCTTTAGGGTTTCTATTGTACCCCTTTTGGGCACCTTCTCCTTCAAAACTGGAAGCAGCTCAAATCCTTCTGAATTTTACAGAATTGTCAGCTCTTCTCACACTGAGCTGCAGAAAACTCAGCTTGGGGTGAGATCCTCAGTGAAAAGAACTTCCCTGAAAAAAATCCATAGCATTATACATCTCAAAGCCTTTGTAGCATGGCTATTGTTAACAGCAATGGTTTGTATACCACCCTAGAAAATTGCAATTATTTTTCAATAAGGTTAAAGCATTTGAGGAAAAATTACATGGTATCCATGCTTAAAAAGGAATTAAGGGCCAATCTAGAATACTACAGAGCTGTACCACAGGCAAAGATCCTAAACTCAGTGGTAAGGCAAAGAACAGACGACTATTTGGACAGGCTGCATAGTGAATGGCCCAAGAGGATTTTTAAAGGGGAGGTCATGCTCAGCAAATTTTTTGTGAACACAACAATGAAAAGCTGTCAAGACTGAAGCTAGAAATACAAGGCACTTGACTCCATGAATGCTTTTTATACAATATTATATAACACCAGTATATAAAGATGAATAAGTATGGCAATGAAGGCACAGTTCAGACAAGAAAATGAGCTCAGTACTGTATCTAAGGTCAGGGATTAGTAATAGATTGGTTCAATCTGGAAAGGAGAAAAGTGACTTCTGTTGCGATCCAGTTTCATGGAGGGCCCAATTAATAAACAGGGCACAACACCACTGTGGAGGAGGCAACCAAGTTTAATTCCTGTTTATATATTCATAGTTAGTTGAAGCATTTATCAGTCCTGGGGAAAAAAAAACCACAAACAAAAACCAGCTATATCTTTAAAAAAAGTAATTGGCAAGTCAGTTATATGCAATGATAATTTAACTTTAAGTATCACAGAGAACAAAATACTGCTTAGAGGCTAATAAAGTTAATAACCCTTTGTGCAAGGTACCATGTAAACAAAATAAATACCATGCCCTGCTCCAAAGGCCATACAACTGTGGGACAAAATAGAAAATACATGACACAGTGGGATCGACATTTCAAGAAGACGAAAGCCTAATAGCAAACATGCTAAGATACCACAGTGAAAATGGTTGAGAGAGCAAAGGCAAACAAAACGTGAAAGCCAAACAAGGGTCTGGCATCTAGAAGTTATGGAAGCAACAATCAAAACACAACTGCACATGAGCAAGCCAAGAAAATCTCCTTAAGGTTTCCCTGCAGGGTAAAAAAAGGCTTTAAGGACAGAAGCTAGAATAACAAAAGGAAATGTAAATACAGGTAGACAGGTAGACATGTATACACATACAGACATATACAGACACGAAGGATTAGTCTTTCTTGAGAGTGAAGCAGAGCTGTGAGCTCACAGAGGCTATGGAGTAGGTCAGTGAAAAGCAATCCTGTATGTGATTCTTGAGCCAACTCCCACACAGCTGAGCTCTCACAAACTGCCCCACAGGCTGCTGTGTGGAATCACTCTCCTTAGCCTTGTTCTGTGCAAGTACGTGCTGAACTTGTGGCCTGTCCACAGCTGATGACATCTCTCACTTCAGCACCTGAAGGACTACCTGGCATTTCTGCAATACTTTTGCCTAAATCAGCTTTACAATGCAGTGATCTAGGGGAGCAATTACAGAACTGCACTTTCAGCACAGAATTGTGGCTTTTACTGTTGCTTTTTAGTGTTTAATACAGCTAGATTCCCTCAAGTCCTTTTGGTGTGGTGAACTATTTTAGGAGATTTTTGGTCCAGATAGGTGCTAGAGTGACCTGTGCTATTTTCCAGTGTTGAAAGCCAAAGATTTAGTAAAAAATGAAAGACTTTCACAAGTATGCAACAGCACAGCACATTGCCAGGAAAAAAAAGCCAATATGCTTATTGCCATGGCTGGAATGCATTTCTGCAAAGGGCTGAGCACCACTTTGATTTAACAGAAGAGCAGCACTGCATTTCTGTACACCAGCCAGTGTAAGATTAATGCCTTCCGATGCGAGACTACTACACACCAGAGAGAACTGACTGACAGAAGCATTAACTAATGTTTCTAACATGATGGTTTTACAATCAGCATCCTCATATCTTTTCAACCAAGGCTCCTATAAAGCAGTAAGCCATACCACATATCACTTCAATGAGCCTCTTCAACCCAAATGCAAAATCTAGCTGTTTGCACTCACATCTGTGTGCGCATGCACATACATGTACATTCTCTGAAATGTCTTTTGAGTGTTTGTAGTTACTGGCATGGGAATACACAAACTGAGAAAGATTAGTGCTTTTTTGATGGAAGATAGCAGCATTGTGGAATTAGGGTTTCCCCACATTGTAGGGAGATTATTTGTGGCTCTAAAGGTACTCCCCTGAGAACTCTGGTTCATGTCATTTTCTAACAGGGCACATTAAGTTGGTACAAAGTCCTACCACTTTGCCAACTAGCAGTCATGTTCTTCTACAGCAAACTCAAATATGGCTTATAAGTAAGAAGTCCAAACTCCAGCTTTGATTTGTCCCTTATTGTAAAACTGAAATTGAGCCATTTTTGGGTTGAAAACAATATGCATGTAGACTCAGGCTCAATTCTAAGCAAAAGCAAAATGAAGAACAACAGAATTAGTATTCTGAAGCCTGCAGTGAACTCTACTGAGCTGGAGATTTCTCATTTATCTGTTGCTGGTTTGCAAAATTTAAGACATGTGCCCAGCTTCAGCAAGACAAAAAAAAACCAAAACTATTTCTACTTTTCTTCATCACTAATGCAGATTAATTCATTAAGAACTAAGGAAAGATCATCAATCTAGCTTCCAGGTAATCAATAAAGTCCTATAGGTTCAGACTGACCCATCTCTATTTTCACTGGAAAACAATTAGTGGGTTGAGTATTATTAGAGTATATTGGACCAATTCTGATAAAGATGTAATGAATGCAATTAAACTGATTTAATTAACACCTGCATATTGAAAAACATACAGAACAGGCCTAGTTAGAAATCTGCAAGAAATCTGATCCCACTATGAATCTTCTGTGCAACATGCTCCCTGCAAAAAGACAACGCTGCTCCTAACTCCAGTCTCTGTCCTGTTATTTTGCTCTGCAGCTCCCCCTTGTTCAGGGCAGCCTGGAGGCCTTTGCAGAGGTCTGATCATGCAGAGGTGCTCCTTTGCTGTGCTCTGCTATTCCCAAGAGGTAGAGAACTTATACGGAAATACAGCCAGTTAGATCAGTGACACAACAGCATGTAACCTGATTCAGTTTGGTCTGCCTACCAACTGCCATCCACGCTCTGTGGAGTAGAGTCAATGTTTGCAGAATTATTTTATTGTGGTTTGTTTCTGTGGGGTATTTTTTGTTCCTGGTTTTTGGTTGTTTTTTTGTTGGTTTTTTTTTTTTTTTAAGTCCTTCCCCTGTTCATGGGTTTAAAATGACAACAAAGTAGATATCATTAAATTCTGTTGTAGACCTATTTTGCATCCAACATTATAGCAACCTGAACCCTGTAAGAGCTGCAGACACCAAGACAAGCCATACAAAGATACTAATAGAAATTGCATCAGAAAGGAAATCTCAAGCTGTCAACTCCACATCTTTGTTCACTTGACACTGCTCCAGTTCTATATATTTAAGGTGTTATCTCCCCATCTTTGTTCATATTTTTTCAGGTATGTTCTCTGCATTTCATCCTGACAATTTTATTTTGGAGTTATTTTCTCATTCACATCCAGTTGTCTTTTCTTTGTTTGCACATCAATAATAAAACAGGGTTAAAGAGGGGGGGAAGGTTCATTTGAGAACAATGCATCCATTCTTCTTAAACTCAAAACACTGACACAGCTCAAGCAGCTACCTGTGTCTCTAGATTCCAGCAGACTAATGGAATGACTGACTAACCAGCCCACAAATCATTTCTATGCCTGTGAACACGTTAAATACAGGGTTCTGTGCAAAAGAGTCTCTTTATTATTGTACTGTTTCTCCTTAAGACTTTTCTACTGCTGCTTTTATGTTTTGCTTGGGGTAGGGACTAAAAATTAAGATTTCTCTTCTTTTTCTCTAGAGCCACATTTCAGAAGTGGCAATAGAGCAGATAATGCATTTGACCTTGTGAGAGTTGTGGGGCCTCAGGGCACCATGCTCTCTTCCTTTCTTTGGGACCCTGCAAGTGGTAGGCAGAGGATTACGAGGAGATGAAAAGATTCCTTTTAAGTTGCTGTTGAAATTAACTGATCAGACTGTCATCTGTAGGGTCCTGCTCTTCCTTTTCTTGTGTTCTCCCTGCTGCAGGAATGAAACTCTGCAAAGAGAAGAAAAGTGCCACTCAATTCAACTAAAAGGAGGCCTCTGAAATGGCAAGCTGTTCATGCACATGCTAAAGATCATCCCCCATTGTGCTTGTCAACCAGTTTGCCAATCTTTTAAGCTAACATTATCTTTTTTGCTTTATCTTAAAATACTGCAAGTTGCCATGACAAGTCTGGCAAAATATCTGACACACTTCTTCATATGGAGGAAGAGAATTGATGACACGTTAAACTTTAGCCTGTAAAAGCTAAGTACCAATTCCTGTCCCTCTCCAGGCAGCAAGATATGGACACTTGGGAAAAGAGATCTGCAGAATTCAGACAAAATCTGGCTAAAAAGGTACAGTTAAGCAAGTCTTCAGAAGTCTGCACCAGAAATACTTGCGTCAGTGTGCAATGCCTTCAACACATCTGCAGTAAGAGACAGACATAAGGACAACATTCCCAAATAAGTCATTTTGATTGGTAGGACAAAATCCAAAGTTATGATGCATTACTGCAGAAAAACTGTACAAGAGAGACAAACTAGTTCTCAAGTATGAAAAAGCAGCAGACAAATATCACAAATCAATACTCGATATTTGTGTGAAGGCTGCCATCTTCCTAAAACGGAGTCCTGATTTTGTACTAGGGTCTGCAGGCAAGACTCAGCACATCATTGGTCAGAATAATTAAGTGTTGGCATTAGAAGTCGTTTGGTTAAGCCAGTAGTGACTCAAGGAGATGCTTATGATGGAGAAGTGGTTTCAGGGTGAAACAGTATGTGTGATTTTCTTCAGGAAAGGCACAGAGGAGAGAAGGAGCAAAAGAAAAGACAGATGAGCTAGACACTTATGGGGAAAAGAAATTCATCACTACAATTTTTCTTTTTGCCTTTCGTTAATCTCAAGATTCCATTAGAAATGCATGCTTCCCATGCAAAGGTGCAGTCTGGCATAAATTTGGTGAAGACTGTGGTCAGATCAAGCCATTAAGGTTGTAAAAAGGTGTCACGGCCTACAAAGCTCTAAAATTACAACTGTCAATAAAGGAATGTCTTTGCAGACTCTTAGATTATGTTATCTAGTAACTGATTGTTCTTAAACATCTTTGCTATCTACAATGTTTGAGAACTTCTGCTATCTTTATATTAAATTTGGCAGATAAGCTACAGAACTTGAACATGTGCACGCATATTCTTTGTGCAAAGGGCTTTCAAGCAGAGGGAATTTTAGGATGCTGAAAAGTCTCTTTTCCTTCTTCATATGTGCATACACTACACCACCTGGAAACACACATGCTGGGACTCCTTTGTAGCTAAGGCAGGATTTTTCCACTTCAAGTTAGTAGTTCTTTAGAGAATACCTTGTTTTAAGTGATCTCCTCTTCCTTTCTTCGAGATCATTAGCTGCCTGTGTATTTGCAATCCTATCTGCGACAGGTGTTGTCACATATCTTTGCCCAACTAACTTGATTAATTGCCTCTAAAGCATGCTTGTGGTTAGGGGACATGCCACCTTTTACTACAATCCCTGCCAGTCACCAGCAATTTATTTGTCACATGTACATACACAGCCCTAGCTAAGAACAGGGAGGATACATGTTACTGTGCCCACCTCATTCAGTTAATTGCTTGAACAGAAAGCCCCTGGTCAGGACAAATTTGGCTAACTGTAGTGTTAAATGACCCATGCAAACATTTTCCCCATATATACTAAATCAATTTACTGGATTTACCACTCACCCATTTTCTGTCACCATACACCCCAGTCCTTGCCACTCATTTGAAGGTTAAATCTCACATGTACAAGCTTGGCTCCAGCTGCTGATCTCAGACTCTGTCTGCCCTTTGCTTCATGCACTGGGGCTAGAGTATGCTAGGTGAGAAACTGTTCTTCCCAGATTTTAATGTATTTTAAGTGGAAAGTGTAAGCATTAAGAAGCCAGATGGAATAAAATATACATTATGTCAAATTTATACTTTCTATAACCCACCTACATCCCTTGTTTTGAATCACCCAGATAGCTGCAGCTTACATAAGGTATGCAGTGACCAAACTTACACTTGCACACCTTAAAAGGATACAAGAGTCAGGACTGGGATCTCCAGATGTCCCCAGCTCAATAAGCAACACATGTCATTCAGACCAACAAAAGTATTAGGTCAGAGTATTCATGTTCATGGACTCTGATAAAAGATTGCAGTTGTGACTGATGCCCTTGCAATATACATCAGGCACAAGCACATGGATAGGGAGAGAACACGCTGCTGCAAGGCCAAAGACACAGAAAATACTGTATGAGATTCCTTCAGTGGAACCCCGGCTTCACAAACACAATGGGACTTATGCAACTGCCATTTACTACAGCAGGACTCCATCTTAGTCTGGCATTTGTAACCCATTTTACAAAGTCAGAGTTGCAACTGGTACACATCACTTCTAATTTCTTCATTAATCATTATTAGATTAACCACTAAACTCTCTCCCTCAACAGTTACCCAGTAATAAAAAAAGTCATGAAGTTAGGATTATAAAAATGTCTGATAAACAATCCAGCCTGTCAGTGATTACAAATTCATAACACATTATTTAGCTTCAATCTCTACATTAGAGTCAGTCAAAACCATCTTGAGTATTAGTGTAACTAATTTATGGGGCAGGAAGGAACATTTCAGAAAAGCAGCAACACTAGGAAAATCCTGCTGCTCTGACATGGGCAAGTTGATGCTGTAACATATGCAGCAGCTGCTGCATATGAACCCTCCATATGTGACAGTTACACTCTGCATCTCAGTCATGAAAGCATGTGTGCTACCCTCAGTCTGAATCATGCAGAACCTATAGGGCAAGCAGTTATCCTCCAGGTTTGCAAAGTTGTACAACAGCTCAAATATACCCTGGCCATTCTTCATTTAAAAGTCACCCCCACAGCCACGTGTGCACAAGCAGATTTATACACCAGTTAAGCATCTGCTGTTCATTCTGGATGCAGGACCACGCTCAGACTAACTACTGCAGTGTAGCTGTATGCATTGGGAATGATACTATGATTTCTTTGGATATCAGCCACATTTATGGAGCTGTATTTATTGATCTAGCAAAGGTTTCTGATACAGTTGACCGCACATTTTTGTTACAGCAATTTAAGTGTGACACAGATTTTACTGTAGCTTGGTTTAGCAGCAATTATTGGTCACTGGGTATTATGGGGAAGCTGGCATTGCAGCAGCTCTGCTGGATCTGTGCTGCAAAGAAAGGACTTTCTACCCCTCCAGGTTGGCCCAGCATCTTTTTCCAAGTATGGCATATTCACTCACCACAACCTGCAGCATTCCCCTGAAGAGCTTGCAATAAATACTGTCACTTGTATTCAGTGGAACTTGTCCACAGCTTGCAGCCTGGGCAGACAGAGATAATTTTAAATACTGTCTCTGCTCCTCTGACTCTGAGCAACCTCAGGACTCAAAGGCCCCCAGCATAATCTTCTGGGCTTTCCCCAAATGCCACTAGATTGCCCAATATTCACTATTACTCCCTATAACCCTTATCCTAGCAGAAGCCTTAATACTAGGCTTGAAGAGGGATGTGGAAAATCCCATACAAACTTTAGTAAGAGATCTTACATCAGGTGACAGCAGTCAATGTTGATAGGTCTGTTGCATTTTTAAAAAACTACATATACAAAAGTGAAATAGTCAAGTCTACCAAAAGAAACACTTCCTGCTTTATTTACTGTGCTTCTCACCTACCTTCAGCAGCAGAGTAATACATGAGAGACTCTCATGAGTGTAATTAAATCTTTCATTTCAAGGACTTACATGATCACCTACCAGAGCTAACAAAGATTTTATTTCTCTTCCAATTGAGCAGATGTATTTGATTTACTAAGATTCCTCTACCTAGCATCAAAGATCAGCTATAATACATTCAATGTAGTGAAGAGAATTTTCTTCCTCAGGTACCCATGTGTTCCTGGGTGCTGCAGGCACAGGTGGGAGGCATAACCCTCTTCCTCTGCCTGTGACACACATCTGCTTTTTCCGAAGGCTAAACACTTCAATCTAACTAAAATCACTAGGCTGAAAACATAGAAACATCAGTGAAAGGTAATGATCTCTGCTAGTACAGAATTTACTTCAGTATTCAAGATGATACAGTGCCTTTGTACCACCTTTAACCCTAAGATGACAGTATTTTAATAAACATGCATAGCAGATTTAGCTTGATGTTCAACAAGAAATACCATGGCATCTTGAAACTGAGAAGTTAACTGGCTTTTTTTCTGAAGAATGTAAAATAAACTGGACCTCAAATGCTATATAGCACTCAAAGTTTTTGGCTTAAATTGCCTTCCCTCAAAGTTCCTTAGTGGAACTGATGAATTATCCAAAAACCCCGCAGTGGAGGGAAGAAGGCAGAAGAATTTCCTCCACAAAACCAATAGTATATAGAGGTTGCCCTTCTTATCCCAACAGATCCCAGAATCCATAGCACAGTTTCCTTGTGAAACTTCAGACATGGCAACTCATGTTACAACACTAACATGCTCAGAAGCTATTATGACCTTACTGTTTCCACACCACCCCCCCCCCCCCCCCCCATGAAAACAGCTGATTAAATGATTCCATAACCCCAAATAAATTCACTGCATTTTCTGCTCTACAGTATAGTTTGTTTCTATTCCAGTTCATCTAGGATGATATTTCCATACCTTATGTGAAACAGCAAAGCTGATCTCTTCTACACTCTGGTTAAAGATACTGGGATGGATTCCCTGAACACTTACACACAAAATGGCTTAGGTCCCGTTCCAAATTATATGTACTTACTGAAATGGGATTCAAAAATGGATAGAACTTGAGATCACACATTTATATTAATTTTAATGTTCTCAAGATTAGTCAGAATTTTTTAAGCAAATCATTCACTTACTTGGATCCCTGTTTCACATTAGAAAGGAAGGTTGCACTGAGATTTTAAATCAATTTTGAGGTCTTTCTGCTGAGAATTAAGCTTGATGATTAAAGGGATTTTATGTTAATTTCAATAAAATTTTGCTTCCTTTTTCATTTACTATTTTATCAATTCAGTAAGAGAATTCTACAGAGTCTGAGCTCAGCTCTTGAGGTCTAGCAGACAGTTTTTTGGTAGGCTGTTCTTTCTCCCTTTTACACTGACCATGATAGAGGACTTCAGCAATGGTCTCTCCCCCCTTTGACACTAACCTGCTGGAACCCACCTAATGTTCTCCTCTCACTCCACTGTTCCCACTAAGTATATTCTGGCAGAAGATCAGAAAGGTGAATGACTGGCACATCCCTGTGGCTTCTGTGGGTTACCCTCACAGCTGCTGAAGAGAACAAATACAAATCACAGTCTATGAGCAAAAGCCAAGAATAACTCATGGGCAGCACTGCTGGTGCCTTTAGAAATCTTTTCACACAATAATTAAAATCCTAGATACTGCTAAACAACACAAGAGAACAACAAACCAACTGCAAGTTTCAGCTCCAAGGTAGAGCGACTGTTGTCAGAGCGTGCATTATGGTAGCCCTGGAAGCCTCAACTCAAAAACCACATAAAGGGCAGGAAAAGTCTCCAGGGTCATCAAACCCATTCCCTGCACCAAGCCAGAAAGAGCATGCCTAGCCATTCTTCTCAAGTGCTTGTCTTCCCTGACCAATAACTCTCCCTCCCCCACTCCGAGTCTACAGAGCCAAAAAGGACCAATCCCTTCACCACAATGGTTAATAGCTGAGAACAAGAACAGAAGGCAGGCAGAATTCATTCCTCACTTCTTACTGATGGGCAAGAGAATCCTGCTTGAGATGTAGCCCCAAGTACTTGAGCTAAACAGCTCTCTCAGCACAAAGGACACTTATCCTTCTTCCAGTTAGATGATAACCCAAAAAGCAGCCCTGCACATCAGACATGCACTCTGTATGCACTTAACACTTTCCAACTTCAGCAATACTCCCACAAAAATCTGGCTGGAGTCTGGGCTCAGTTCATAAGGCACTGTCCCTCCAAGTGCTTTCCCAAACTGGATGCACAGCTTATAAAAACACAGCAGAAACTGATGAAGCAAAATATAAGGAGACCTGGTAAGTCCCAGGGAGAGAGTAAATAACAAGACTGGTTCAGAAAGCAAAAGCTACAAAGAAGGTTTTTCATCTAGCTGAGAGAGGAGAACTGAAAATAGAGAAATAGTTGAGAAGTAAAAATGGTAGAGAAATTAAAATAGAGAAATTGGTCATTCCACACTCCTGTGTTGACAGGAGGGTAAAGCAGCTTGGCCTTAACACAGAGGCACGAGCTACAGACTTTCATAACAAGAATGCACATTTCTTCCTAAGCCTAACATTGGTAAGCTCTGTGATGTGGGGCCAGCAACATCCCCAGATAGTGTCTTTCCCCATCTCTTGATGACTTCATCAGGCATTCCTCCATGCAGGAACAGTCTCCCAGTATACATCAGTCCTCCATCTCAGGGTGTCAAGGACACAATTGGGACCTCTGTTCCCTATTCTCACTTAATGAATCCACACAAAAATCAAGATAAGGAGAGATTACTTTTGACAGAATTGAGTTCTCTACACTATAGTAACAGTAATTTTCCACTTATTTTCTTGGCAATTTGCTTAAAGATTAGATTTTGCTAATTATATGAGAAATATTCACAAATACCCAAAATTTCATTTCATTATTCCCCTCAGACAAATCATTTCAATGCAAACTAATGAATTTACAAATAGTCTTTGTCACTATTAGTTCCCTTTTCACCAAGTACACCTACCAAGTGCATAAAATATTGTCCAGTTCCAAACATGATACCAGATCTGCAGATGAAGTACTCAAGGTCAAACAGCTCAACAAATGGCAAGGGCTGAAAACACTCTTAACCTCTTGGTCTCCTCTATGGCATCTTGCTTGCACCACCTCATACCCTTTTGCTCAGCACTTGTATTAAGTAAAGCTACATAACTTATATCACTTGTATCCCATCCATGGGTACTTTTAACACCTCAGGTCTGTATGCTATGCTGATCTACTGCTCACTTCTACTCTCCAATTCTCACTCAGGCTGAGTAATCTGTAATAAAAAAAGGGTATAGAAACTGTGTTGCCTCATTCTTTAGATAAGGAATGATCTTTATTGCTCTCAACACTCTGGTCAACATGGCTACTGCTCAGACCAGAGATATGTAGGTAAAAGGTTTGTCTGAGGAACCCACCACAATCACATGTTAGTGTGGCATTAAATGCACAGATGTCTATGCCTTTATTGCAATTGTGAATGCAGAGATATTAGAGATCATCTTTGTTATAATAAAGACACAAAAATCTAGGCTTTTGAGCTGAGCCCAGGCTGGAGCTAACAGTATCTTTTTCATGGTATAGGTTTCTTAAGATGCCTCTGAAGCTTTTATCAGATATTTCAGCACACAGTTATTGAGCACAGGTGCCAAAATACAAGAGTAGTTCCATCTCCTTCTGCACTCCTTATAGAGGAAAACAGGTTCTCTGTTCTGTGCCACTGCTGCCATCCAGAGCCAGCAGGAATGGCTGTTTTTCCAAAGTCTGACTCCAGCAGGAGGATATCTGCTAGAATTTCATGCTGCAGCATTTTATTTGCTGCATTTGCAATGCCATCCTTTTCCCCTTTAAACAAATTGACCATTAGAGAACATCCTCTGTGAAAACAGCTCAGAGAATCCTGGCACTTTGAATGTTATGCTGGAGGATGGGAAATTTGTATCTTTGGATGGAACAAAGTCACTGGTTTTACTTTGCTGTCGCTTTTTGTTAAGCATGTGTCCAGCTTCATTTACATGCCTGTCAACATCCCTTTTCCCTTGCTTAGAAATACTGAGGCCAATACCAGAGAGCTCATACTGGAAATAGAAACACAAGAATGTGTCTCTCTGTACTTATGCACTAGTAGCTCTAATGTCAGTGCCAGGAGGGCAATCAGAAGAAAAATACCCATGCATTTTAGTTATGACAGACACTTAAGGACCAGTTTTTCTGATTTTGGTGCCCAAAAATGCAGGTTTAGTTTTCTACATAAATAAAGCAGGTTTTGCTATACACAGAGCTTGGTTTTGTTCTTAGAGGGTTATAGGAATGTGGAAAAGGGGAGTATGCAATTTACTGCTGGAACTATTACATGAGTCCTATCCACTTCATTCCGTAATCTTCTGCTTTCCCAATAAACACAGCTTCACAGCAAGGCCTCTTTGGCATAAAATTTCCTGCCATCTAAAGTCAGAAATACACAGTATGTTACCATTTTACAGGCTGGATTTAGTTCCCAGAGATGTCAGAGCTATACTTCTGACCAGAGCAGACACTGGTCTCAGCATTTGCAAAACTGTGTGTGTAGCAGACGGTGGCCACCTGATATCAAGCAACCAGCCCTTTCAGGGTAACATTGCACCAGGCAGAAAAATCAGTAAGGCAATGGCATGTATTGGGTGAAAACACAACAGAAAGGTCTTCATAGATGATATGATGCAGAAAATAGTCCGACCACATACAAGCAGTGCAGGATTGCATACACCATCCTAACTCGGGTAGTGTCATCAAGGTTACTCAAACCACTGTCTTCTGGTTCACCAATATCTGCCATCACAAAGGATGGTCCTACAGAGCAGGATCGCAGCTCAGCTACAGACTTTCAACAGCACTTCCTGCAGCAACATTCCATTAAAATGGACAGGACCATTTAAAGAGAATTAAATCTTAACAATATGAGTAGAATTCAGCCCATAATGGCTTCCAAAAAAAAGTTAAATATTTTTAGGCAGTATGGGGGCTGTTTTATCAGCCTTATGAATGTAGGAAAGGCATCCACTCACTTCCCCAAAATGACTGCCTATCTCACTCATTTTAGACTTTGACAGTGTTCTTGGTAGAATCAAATATTTCTAAATTCAGAAATTCAGCAGGGAATCTCACTTTGTTGGCAACTTTAGAACATTGGCAACTTCTAGACAAGTTACTACTAGAAGTGCAACTCTACTGTATTTTTTTTACCTCTCAGTATTAATAAGAGTGGAAAATGCATCAGGCCTGTAACAGCACACAAACTCATTTTTGGTGTAATTTGCAAGGGCTGTATTTTGCATCTGCATGATGATACACTTCATCAAATCAATCCTATGCTCCAAAGATAAGTATTTAATTTGGTATTTTAAATCATGTCGTACCCTGTGTCCTACAAGAGAAATAGCCAGGGCGTATGCTTGTGCCTTAATCAAGACCAATTCCATTTCACTAAAACACACATTCCCTTTGAGAGGAAAGGTGTTAGGATGGGATTCAGCAGGTGGCACTGTTACACATAATTTAACACTTTTTTTTTACATTATAGGTATACTTTTTGATTTGGAGATGGGTTATGCATTTGTTAGCTTTTCCAGTGAAGAGAGAGCAGGAAAGAGAGGACAGCTCCTCAAAATGAAGGAGGTTCTCTCTCACAGGAGCCAGTACTTGAAGCAGAAGCTGAGGTGTACATTGGAAACACTGGGAGACATGAAACATTTAACTCTAAGATCATTTGTTTCAGGAAAAAGGTGCACATTTAAATAAATCTCACCACACTTTAAATACAGCCAACATCCAACAGGCAGTCAACTCACAAAAATTCCTGAAGGACAAAACCTTCACAATGATGCTCACAATATTCAGCAGCTGTTATATTGAAAAAAAAAGTTAAGTATCTAATAGTGTTTCTTATGCTGAATGTTACTGTATTGTACCAAAATCAGTGTGCTCATCTGTGTGAGTACCAGCAGATCTGCTGAGGTTAACAACATAAGAAATTTGGGTATACTACTTGAACTCTACCCTTTTCCCCTGCCCTTGTAGTTTTTCTGGGTTAACTGCAGTCCAGGTTCTACAGATGTCAGAAAGGATTTCCTTTCATTATTGCTGCTCCTTGGCTTAGTGCCCTCTATCATAACTACTCCCACTACCAGATGCCCCACAAGGAGATAAACTGATTTGCAGTTCCTCACCTAGGAAGAGTTAAGCATTAGGTGAAGCCTTCTAACAACAAGAAAAACAAATTGTCTACAGTGTTGACATATCCACCTCTCTCTAGTCTAATCTGAGATCACTAAGGACCTCCTAAAACACACACAGCAGTATTTGAATTAATCTTGAATGCAGAGAGCTGGTCACTAGGCTCATGTTTTTTTCCTAGCTCTCTCTTATCCAATTTTACTGTCAGGGATGACAGAATTAGTTACTGGCCTGTTCCCAGTTCACTCTCCACAGCATAGCTGTGTCCATTACTGACTGCCCATCAACTCTTTCTAATAATTTTAAAAACATTACTTCAGTTTCAAAGAACTAATTCTTTACCTGTCACTAGAATTACAAAGAATGACATTTTGAACCCATAGAGTTTTGGTGTGCAGGCAGCAATGGCAGCTAACACTTTTGAATCAGGTCTAGCTTTTTTTTTTTTTTTAATCTATTTGCATAGAATTCACCAAACATGAAATAAATCAGCTTTTTAAAAAAATAATCATACTTAGACTGAATTGTGCCAACATCATAAAGCTTTGAACTTCTATCTAGGAGGTTGAGCTGAGCAAATAACAGATATTGCTGCCTAAGCTTTTGGGGAAAGGCAAGGATGCAGATGCATCAGGAAAGATCTATGAGAAACAACAGTCTTGTCTCTTTCCAGGCAAATCTATACTGAGATTAAAACACCTTTTAAAAGAGATGTTTGAACTAAGAAACTACAGGTGGGAAGGGTCAAAGGACTTCCTCCTATGAAGGCTAAGGAAATCTGGAGAGAAGCTATATAAAAGGCAGACTGGTATCAATTACAGACCCTGAAGCAAGGGTCCTCCTTGGCAGGGGCCACATGGGAAAAACTTGGGGAAGCTATCAAAGGAAAAAGGAATTATCTGATTGTTCTGTTTTACTTGGGGACGTGCTTATTTCTTTACTGAGAGAGTCAGGCAGTTTAACTACATGATTGTTATAGGTCCCTCCCAAATGAAATATTCTGTTCTTATTAATTTTCATTCAAGAATGAATGGAACTGAGAGGAGCTCAAGCCTCTGTATATGAGCTGTAGAGACAAGTTATCGACTTACAGAGAGAACGATTTAAATACAATTTGTTCCTGGATACTAGACAAGGAGACTGTGCTTCCAAAGACATGCCTTGTGCTTTGAGTTACCATTTGCCTTTTGAACTCACATCCATTTGTAAGTTGTGTCTTTGGCACCAAGGATAGCATCAGTGCTATATAGAAGCTGCCTGTTTTGGAATGAATTATCCAACAGCAAGATTCCAGTGATCTTCACAGGACATGGCCAATTTCCATGCCTGCAAATTATTCTGACAAGAAACTAATGCATGCAATTTGAAGGCAGTATGTAAGCTAAGGAAACCACCCAAGAAAACTCAGACTTTTAGTTTGGCATGATGTGCTGGGCTATTCTTTCTGCTTTCTCCCTTTAAAAATTAAAATTCAAATGAAAGCCTAATTCTGACTGTTTCAGCCTTTATCAAACTCAACTGTTCAGTACAGCATTAGAGAGTGTGAAATAAGGACTCTTGGAGGACTGTGCATGCTGCATGAAAGCATTCATTAAGTCTAAGTTATGGTTACTTCTGCTGTCAAGTCAACAATGCACAATCAGCGGTGGCTAAAATTTTAGGCTGGTATGATAGACTAACAAATAGCTTTTAATCCTATATAAATTCTGTTTCCTGTTAATGAGAACAAATTATATGTCACCATGGGATTAATTTATTTCTTTGCAATAAACAAAATAACAGGAAGAGACTTCTTGAAGATACAACTTCTTAAAAACTTGTCATGATTTTTGCTGGAAACAGCATTTCTTTTTACAGCGCTTTGGTTCAGCATAAAAGCATGCAAAGATAGGGAAAAAAACAATTACTAGAAGATTTGGATTCAAACCACATACAGACTTTGAAGAGAAAATAAAGAAGAAACTGAAATTCACACATACACATGGTTCTGCAAGTGCCCTGTGTTGTCACAGACATATGGATTCACATGATAATGAAGCACCTCAAGCTCAGGGTGCACTGAAACCAAACACAAGTGTTATGACCAGGACCACCACCAGTCAGAATAGTCATCCTACAGCAGCACAGCCCATCAGCTTCAACTATTAGCTTTTCCTGAATACTCTTTAAAGTTCATAGGCTGCTCTTTGCTGGCTTGACAAATGCTAACTCAAGATTCACTCAAATCAGCATTGCAATGCCCCTGTCTCATTTCTTTCTAACCATATCACCACCACTTCCTGTAATACACTTTACATCAGACAAAACCTTGTCTCTCTCCCACTGGACCTGCCACAGCCAACCTCCAGGGTCTCTAGTGCTGCTACCAATATCTGTCCAGCTAGCACTGCTGCCTTCCATCACATCAGAACAAGTTTTTTTAATTTCTACCTCAGAATCCCATAAAGCTAAGAGAAATTTCTAGTGTGAAAAATCCATCTTCCCTTTGCTGCAATGCACACAAAGCACTTAACAGCAAGCTGGCTGCTGGTGCAGCCTGACATCTACCTACCACACTAAGCAGGAATGTCTCACTGATCTTAGGTGTCCCCTGTCTGCTCATATCCAGCTGTTGCCTCCTCTCTTCTATTCCTACTACCTTTTGAACCAGTTCTTTGCTTTTCTATACCTACCACAGCAGGACTCTGCCCAAATACAAAAGTATTTGGGTGCTACTGGAGTGTAGCAACATGCTATAACACACATTATTTTCCAAGCTTATCAGCCAGGCAACCACACTAGCTTGGTACCATCAACGCTAGTAGCAGGTGGAGGAAACTATGTTTTAGTGAAAGAACAGACCACAGAACTAGCTATGTATCTAAAAAATAGTTAACTAAAACACAAAAGTACAGCAGACCAGTAATAAGAGATCCTAGATGCAGATTAAATATGTAGCACATATCCCAAGAGTGCAGTGGTAGAGCTTTGGCTTATTCTAAGCTTGTATTATTACTTTAATACCAGCTATGTTACTAGTGTACCATATTTATACTGCACTCAGTGCCTTCCAGACAGAATTGCCAGCACTGAGAGATGAGTTTCCAAAGGTTTTTAAAATTTATCTAAGAAGTGTTAATTATATGATATTTAGAGTAGGAATTGGGAATAACACTGGTGGCCACATCACTATGGATCACATAAAGAGCACGTAAATCCTCATGGAGGATAAAACTTATGCCTCAGGGGCAAAAATAAGAATCACACAAACATTTTACAGTTAGCATGCTTCCTTACAATCACTAAGCCAAAAAAACTACACATTTTACAGTCCAGACCATGCAGATGAATGAAGACAAACTGGCCCATACATCTGCAGAGCTATATTCTTCTGGTTGATAGAGAACCCCAGAAAGCAAGCTCTGTGTAGGGTCTGCAAGGTGCACAAGTGAACTTGTAGGGAGCAAAAAGCCTGTTTCTCCATCTAAAAGATTCTCAAGCTTGTTATAGGTTGTTTAGAAGAAAATACAAATAAAAGGATAAACCTACCTTAAACTTGTGTTGCAATAGAAGGAAGGTGAAAGACTGCAAAAAGCAGCCTACCAACAACAGCTTTAAATTTCATCAGAAGTTTGACACCCCCGCCCCTTCACACCTGAAGGCATTTTGTTGTCAAAGGGAGTTTGACCCTCAGCCCATGTGCTCCTGGGAAGCGTAGTTCAAGGTAGTTAAGCGACAAAGTCTGTGGCTCAGTGTGAATTACAGAATGTGATTTCAAAGGATTGTTTATTTGCATGCAGAAGTCATTATTACATGATGGCTTGTGTTGCAGAAGATTAAATAAAGCATTTTCAGATGAAAAGACTTAAATCTTTCAGTTATTGCAAAAGGTTAAATTTCTCCTAAAAATCCAAATTAACCTCAGCTCATGTAAGAGTTGAGACAGTTATCTTAGCAAATGGTTCCACAAACTTTGATGTGTTTGTTGTTGTATTTGATAGGAAGCTCTACAGACTAAGCTGTGTAGGCTTAAATATTTTATATTAAGTCTTCTAATAATTTTAACTAAAAGAGACACTTTTAACTATCTTCCCATTTCTCCAGGAGCAAGCCTGCCAGTTGCAATTGATTCCTGATTTCCCAGTGCCTCACTAGGATGTCATCCCATTCATTCCAAACCAAATCCTTTCTAGCATTTCAGAAGACAGAAAAAAAAAATCATCTACTCACAGCTATAGCTATAATAGTTCTGAATAATTTATAGGTAGGAAGAGATGGAGATGTACAGTATATGACTGATCATATTAGCATAGTACAGCCAGATAAAATGTTTTCCAGAAAAAAGGCAGTTCAGCTGCATCTTTGTAAATTATGCTCTGAAAACTGAACAAGCAATCACTTTCAAAATGTTAATATTCCTAATGAAAGCAGTGAGTATGAAAGTAGTTTCTCCTACCTTATTGCATAAAACAGATAGATTGTTTTTCCCATAAAAGTAGAAAAGTATTATTTGACTGTTTATCAAAATTCACATTAGATTAGGGAAAGATGCACTGAGATATGGGTTTGAGAAGAATGAATTCAGGTCTTATCTATCCAGCTCACTGGTCTTTCACAGGCAGTGATGGATGGAGCATCATGCTGAAAGTCAAAAGGCAAGTTCTGTTCCCTGTTTTGCCAAGTGATCCCAGCCAAGACACTTATTCTGTTAAAATGCTATGGTCTTCACAATATAACAATAGAATTCTATGACTTTAAAATCTACAAGGCATGAAAAATCTGCTAAGTATAGTGAGATCACAAAACAAAAGGGAGCTGGTAACTGTTCTAGTATGAAAGAATTGCCCAGATAATTACCCTCTCTGGTTAAAAAAACATGCAAACTCTCACAGACAAAACCCACAACTCTCTGTCCAGATTTGTCCATTTCCATACTCCTTTGTCAGCTGGCATGCCCATTAGTAAAAGAAATTTCCCAATATATGCCTACTACAAACCTTACTAGGAGGTGAGTAGGACCCTGGGGATTTGAATAGTCCTTTACTGTTCCAGAGCAGCCATATGGATTTAATGAAACGGGACATTTAGGGTTTAACAGGCTTAGCATATGAGGCAAATTTCTCTGTCTCTATGTTATTCCCTGATTGTATCATTAGTGGAATGCCTCTCACCAGGAAAGAAGGAAAAGTGGGTGTATGTGAGAAAGACTGCATGCACTATGCACATACAAAAAAGCATAAGGGAAGAAATTGATGTAAAAAAATAAGTGAATCATAGAATCATAGAATGGCTCAGGTTGGAAGGGACCTTAAAGATCACCTAGTTACAACCCCCCCTGCCATGGGCAGGGACACCACATGCACTAGACCAGGTCATCCAGGGCCACATCCAGCCTGGCCTTAAACACTGCCAGGGATGGGGCCTCCACAATCTCTCTGGGCAACCTGTTCCAGTGCCTCACCACTCTTTGGGTAAAGAACCCCCTTCTAATCTCCAGCCTAAATTTCCCCTCCTTCAGCTTGTAGCCATTCCCCCGTGTCCTGTTGCAATCAGACCAGGAGAAAAGTCTCTCTCCTTCTGCTATAATCCCCTTTCAGGTACTGAAAGGCTGCTATAAGGTCACCTCTAAGCCTTCTCCTCTCCAGGCTGAACAACCCCAATTTCTTCAGCCTGTCCTCATAGGGGAGGTGCTCCAGTCCTTTGATCATCTTTGTGGTCCTCTTCTGGACCTGCTCCAAGAGGTCCACATCTTTTTTATGCTGAGGAGCCCATAACTGTACACAGTACTCCAGGTGGGGCCTTACGAGGGCAGAATGACTGAAAAGAGACAAGGAGAACACCATCATTCTTACGTTACTGTATGCCCCTCTGCTCCCTGAGAGCATCAGTCATGATGGTCACTGGAGTGTACATGGTGAAAACAATATCTTTACATATTAAGGAAACCCTTTCAAATCATTGGGTCAGAAACCTGAGGAAAGAAATAGAACAAGAGCCACTTGATCAATTCCCTGGGAAGGGTAAAAGTATTGTCTTTAAATTTAGTCCAGAGTGACTGCTAGTCGTTTGCTGTCTCTCTCTTCTGAAGCTGCTTACTGGGAAGTGACAGCCTCCTCACCCTCAATCTGAGACCCACATGCAAAGTGGATCCTGGCAGGAAATAAAGGTGCTCAGCTCCTGTTTGGACACAAGCCTGCTATGTGTTCATAACCCCATACAGAAGCCAAAGCAGACCATTGAAGGGTCACATCTTAGCCAGTCCCTGCTTAGCACACTGTCTTAATGGAAAACAGAAGGTAGAAAACTCTGCTTTCTCTTCTGTCTCTGTAATAACAAAAACCAAAAGTCAAACTTAGTAAATCACCAGGAAAAGTGAATCCAAAATTGATATTCAACTTTCAGAGACCTTTTGCATCCAAGAAGGTCTCTTCTAATCACCTCTGATACTTTTATTTCCAGACATCCTAGACACCACCATGAGGAAATGGGTAATTGATTGGGGCCTCAAGCTTTAATGTATTCACTGAACCTTGATCTACTAACAGCTCATATTCATCTCAATAAGAATTGAATCAGCAGGTCACACCATGCCACCAGGATAATTACAGACAGAATGTATGAGAGGTTTTCAATCCATTATTTTTTGTGCAGTTTTCATTTATATCAAGCATGAATGACAAGGAATGTCCAAAAGGTTATAGCAAATCACAATAAATGGACAACAGAATACTATGGTATTTTGACCCAATCTTGCTATGTTTAGTGAATCAAAACAGTTATTTTCAACTGGAAGATTATTTTTAGGAGGTTTTTTTTGCCCAAATAACTGTGAGATTTGGCCCTATTCACATCTGAACCTAGAGGCACTTCATTATAATTTATAGTGAAACTCAGAGAATAAATAAACACTTAAAAGTATTTATAAAAGCAATCACTTCTACAGTCCACAATTTCCACACTTCATTTTGAATCTTATTTCTTCGTATTTTGTTATTTACTCAGTAATTTCTGTTTATCCAAGAGTGCACTGCTCAGATGTAATATCTTGCTTTCAGCAAGGCCCTGCTTCTTACTCAATTTTTCACAGCTAAGTTCACTGGAGTAGAAGAACGTCAATAACAGACTCTCCCAAGAGTCTTAATATATATTCCAATTATTTAATGCATTTTTTACTTGACAATGTGAAGGGTAGCTAATATGAGAGTTAGATACACACATTGGAAACAGATGGTGGAGGCAAACTTTTCTGGCTCCTTGATCTCTGGCTGCTGGCCATTGGCCATATTATAACACCAAGGGCAGTTCCTTTAGAAAGCACTTACACCTAATAAGCTACATGTCTACCCTAATGACTGTAACAATTCCTGTGTAATTCTTGCTAAGTGCTGATATTTCCATTGTGTATATTTTTACCATAGAGGCAGGAGAGACAATGCTAACAGAGCCTTAGGAGCCAGATAGAGCTTCCTAATAATACCAATATTACTAACATACTCTCAGGTATTATGGAAAAAGAACTTAGCCCTGAAGACCAATGTTTAACATAACTTACGACTTTCTCCTGTAGCTGAGCAGCCTTCTCTTCTGAAGTACAGAGAAGAGTTTATTCTTTTCCAGGACTTTAAATAAAAGTATGGGAATTAAAATTCCAAGACATCAAGTGTCACACAATGGTACCTTTGAATATATATTTCAGCCTCTGAAAAACTTATGAATGCATTTCTTAGACATCATTATTACATGGTTACTCTGCTGACATTTCCAATATATTTTTTCCTTCCCATTCCACTCAATTTATTGCTGCCACATAAACAGGATGCACTCACAAGGTGGCAGACATTGTCAGTACTGAAGTGGTGTCAATAATAGTTCTATGGCTGGAGAGGTTACATCTTACTGGGAACAGACTCTTCTGCAAAAAAAACATGTCAGTCCCTATAAATGAGCATTATAAAAGTACATACCTCAAACTCAGGGGTACCACACAAGCATACCACAATCCCTCTTAGGATGGCTAAGGAATATTTGACTGATGTCTTGATGTGGGGAGGCAGGTGTAGTAAGTGGGACAGTATGGGAGGGATATGCAGATAGACTCATGGAAAGAAGTGTCTTGTTAGTGCCTCAGCTTAACTGACAGCAACGGCTGTTTCAGTCTGAGAGCTATGCACATCCCCACGCCATAGGAACAACAGCTGTATAATCACAGAATCATTAAAGTTGGAAGAGACCTCTAAGATCATCAAGTCCATCTGTCAACCTATCAGCACCATACCACTAAACCATGTCCCTAAGTACCACATCTATGATTTTTAAACACCTCCAGGGATGGTAATGCCAATGAGACAGCATCTGTGGTGCTGTGATTACCATAAAATATAAAAAGAAGCAATGATGAGATACAGAAAAATAAAGCAGCAAGGTTTATAACCGGGCAACCTGAAGTCTTTTGAGTGACTGAAAGAAATGAAAGAGGCCTGCAGTAATTTGAAAAGCCTACCTAATTTGACTACATCATAGGGACCAAAAGGAATTCCTAATCAAGACAGGCATGTCTGGCTAGCTTTTCTCCTAAGTTATATATCTGCATTATTAAATCTGTCATTTGCTCACAGTTAAGCTAGAATAGCTGAATTTCCTTTGAATATTCCTTTTTCCCCAAAAAGTCTTACCAAGTTTTTCTTCAAGTCTTGGCTTGAGCCCAAAACCCTGTCTATTCTCTATACATGTGCAGAGATGCTCAGGATATATTATAATTTCATATCTTCCCTCAACTCTTTATCATTTACTTGTACTAAAAGTCCAATTCTGTGATGTAAACTTGTATGCAACAATGCCACATTTGATGGTAGAAATTCAACACTCCAACAATGCAGACCTAGTCTGCAGCCACATGAGAGACAAAAAAAATCCTCTTCCTTTTGTTCCTCTAAATGGAGTGACTGTCACATGAGCCTCTTGCTATTCCTGTTAAAAAAAAAACAAAACCAATAAATTATGTTGAGGTTCAGTACAGGTTGATGTATAATTTAAATGAAAAGTTCTCTATAAACAAAACCAAACACTCTATGCATTATCACTGTGTTGGATGCTTTATCCAAGCATCTCCTGAGGCCATTAAATGGTTGACAATGTCTGATAAAAGTACAATGTAGAGGAAACATCACCTTGTACGGAGATTTGGTAACCATGCACTCCTTATATATCTTGAAAATTCATAGGGTATGAAGTTCTCATACAGATGATGTTAGATACGATCAAAAATAAGGTTTAGAAATAATTTCTTTGATACTCTTCATGGCTGCCACATAATAGCTGAAGAGAAACTTCCTATGTTGCCCCAGTATCATAAAAGACCCCAATGAGAAAGACTATCAGCCAGATTCTCCATTGGTTTAACAATTAAAATAAGAAGTTTGCTGTTCAAATTTAATTAAACAATACATTAAATGCTGAGAAACAATTTTCAGATGGGGAAATTTCAGGTCATTATGCTGCAGCTTGTTGTTTGAAAGATTCAGGATGCAAATGCAGTTAACTTCGTACCAACCACCAATAACTTGGCACAGTTAATCACTGTCAAAGTAACTGAAGTGTTATTAAAATTATCATCATAACACTTAGGACTCACAGGCAGGCATTACAAGTCCTTGATATTAGACACTAAAAAGACAGAACACAAAGATAGTACCTACTGTGAAAATCTTATAGCCTAGTTTATTATACGAGACAAGAGAAGAATAAATATAAATAAGCAGGGAAAAAAACAGATGTTGAAAATATGTAAAGCTTATAGCAGAATGCGATGCAGTGATCCCCAAGGTTGTTGATAAGTTCATACCAAAAAACCAACCCAGTTTCTGGTCTAGGAAAAGGATTGTGATCCTTCCAGCTGGATATTCCCAAATATGTCTCCAGTACATGGGTACTGGGTATCACAGACATGGGAAGGCAGCAACTTAATCACATTGATTCACTGCACATCCTACACATTCAAAGTGCACACGCACAATGAGTCTCATGCTCTCACCAGGACAGTGCTTCCATATGCCCCAAAATGTCAGACAATGTTACACCTCCCAAAAATTCATCCAAGATTTTGGCAAAAAAAGATGATGCATATAAGAGCAAGCAATATAGTTCTGTTCACAATCCAATGACCTCTAGTAAATAAGTCCTAATGCTCATGCATATTAGCACAATGGTAATGAAATGTAAATGGGGTCATAGTGCTTGAGAACACACACACTGAATGGCTGCATTTCAGCCAGCCAAGGCTCCANCGGGGTCATAGTGCTTGAGAACATCTATCAGTCTGCAGTCATGCACACTGAATGGCTGCATTTCAGCCAGCCAAGGCTCCAGCATAAGCTAACCGTTTCCGTTCCCTGCAGAAGGAGAGAACCTCACTCATACCTTGAAACTCAGCTGGACTGCTGCTTGCAGTTCAAAGTCAGCTTGCCTTCCTTTGATACACAAGCTGCAATTGCCAGCAAGTGCCCTTTGCTGACACTAGTGAATTAGGTCATCATGATTTCTTGCCATAAATTTTTTTTCTGAGACTTTTTAAAACAGTCGGAATACTAAAATTTGTCCATTCCTTCCTTATATTGCAATGTTGGGTGCTTGCTATGAAATTGTCATGTGGTAGAATACTACAGTGTATGTTGGTGATTAAAGATAAAAAAACTCCATATGTAGTTCAGAAGTTCAGCTACAATTTGAATGCTTTGGAGAAGAAAGTGATAAAAGAGCAGAGAAAAAAGAAGGAAAATGCAGGGTGAAAAATGCACTTGAGAGGAGGAAAAAGAAAGTTGTAAATGAGCACAAAAGCAATTATATTACCTTACACAACACACTTGTCAAATGCTACATTTCCCTGCTTTGATGTCTGATCTGCAGAGGAAAGCTGTTTGCTGTTCCTTCCCAGGCAGTTTGGTTTTGCTTTAGTGATTCAGGAGATACCATTGAATCTTCTGCTCTGGAGTTCTGCCAAAGGGAGCCCAGAGAATTTCAACAGTGGATTCCTGCACAGAGCTCAATAACTTCCTGTTGAACTGTGGCATGTCTAGGAAAACATCTGTTCCTGACTGGATCCAAAGGTGAGTTGTTTCAATTATTAATTTCCTTTGCTGCTAAAAAATTTGTGCTTTATTTCCCATTTGAATCTGCCAACAGTTTGAATTTGTTATAACAGTCACCAGTTTGTGCCCTAATGGCAGCTCATCTATGAGTTCAGCATTAGACAATTCATACATACCAAAACAGTTATTGGGAAGGGGACAGTTCTCTCTTTGGAAAGCCTTTCCCTTAGAAAGGGCAAGAAAACCAGCTTTTGATAAAAACTTGTCTGTAACTAAAGAGTGAATCACAAACTGCAGGGAGAAATGATAAGAGGAATCAGTAATAGGAGTAGAAGCTAGAGTGACAAGTTGAATGTGTGCAGCCTGAAAGGCAGCTGCTGATGCAAAACTAGAACAAACTCTCAATGATTTTTTAATGATTCAGAGTTCTGTGTTGGACTCTCCAAATCATCCCTAAAATTGAAGGGATGAGGTGCCCAAAAATTGCCTATCTTTATCATCTAGACAAAGCCATTGTAGCAAAAAGTTACCACAGTTACTCTTTAATGACAGCAAAAGGAAATTTTACAGTTGATCACCGTTGCTACTTTTAACTCCTGTTCGTTGCTACTTGCAAACACTCAAACACCCTGTGTCACCAATGCCAGCTGCCCAGAACAAAGAGCAGTGATAGGAGCTGGGAGGTGACTATGTATTAACTCTGAATAGCACCAGTGAGTGAAACTCAGCTGGCTGAGGAAAAAAGTTGTGTGATCTTTTTCAACCTATGAATGACAAATGGGCTTGGCTGAGGAACACTATCTTGCTAAACCTGGCTTTGCAGAACAAGGGGGTTTGACCAAAATGGACAGTCTTCAGGGACATAGATGGCTTTTCATGTATATCCACCTTCTGAATTCATAAGGAAACTATGCAAATATTAGTGCATCAGTTCTGCCAAATTCCAAAGAAGAAAGAGAACAGAAAACTGCCCAGGGGAAGGGGAAAAGAATACCCACCACTATTGTTACAAGTAAGATGAAGCATGCAGTATGCACAGTAACACTGCCTAGAAGGACTTTTGTATTAAGACAGCAGAATCTTGACTATACCCTCTAGGATCTCACCATCTTGATTTTCCCAGTTCTTTGTTAACATGCACACTATACGCTTTCTTAAAACTCAGCCTGAAACCATGCATCCATCTACCTACTCACTTGCAAATTCCACATTATCTTTCTCCTTTTATTACTACATATAGATACACATATATACATGCATACTTATCTGTAGTACGCCTGTGTGTACCTACTAGTTTAATTATAGTCAATACAGCATTTATTTTTCATTACAAAAGATGATTGCTTGCATTCTCTCTTTGACTCCTTTATCTGCTCTCCATCTGAGTTTTATTTCAAGTTCACCTCCTTTTCTAGTTACCATTTGTTTATATTGCATGCATGGAGATGTCTGAAGCAAACAGGACTAGTTTGTTGCTAGAATCATGCAGCAATCTGACCCAACGTCAACCAACACTCCCTGTGTGTTCCCGAATTCCAACATTCTTCATTTGAGAAATGTACACAAGATGAAACACTTTTTGACCTTGCATGGAAAGCAGATACAGAAGAAAGGATTTTCAGCCAAAACAGTTCTTTTTTTTAGTCTGTGTATGAGGCATGAAATTAAAAATCACCAGAGACATGTCTCAAGAACTAAGTTCAACTTCTTTTGCATGCATCTACTATTTTGTCTAAGAGAGACTGGCAGATATATCACTGAGTGCTGGAAAGGCTTGAATCAGTATATGTTTCTGACTGACAGATGGTCAGCCACAGAGTACAAAACTACTCCACATAGGGCCTCTTAGATGTTGTACCATAGCAGCTAAGCAGCTCTTCAGGTTAACGTGGAAAAACAAAATGGAAAGGCCAAATGTGAAAAGCTATGTATGAGCCAATTAATGCTCTCTGCTCTGTGGAAACCCTCTCCAGAATGGCAGACCATGTTGGACAAGTGCTGCTTTGCATGCAAACTGTTGACTTTCTATGTGAGGAAGACCAAAATAGGATGAATGGCTGTCATACTGCAGTTCAGCTTCTGCTCAAAGCACTTGTCAAATTATGCTGGCTCACCCAGATTCAATTATGGACAAGCTGGCTTCCAGGAAGATTCACTATGAAGTCCAAATCAGTTATGTCAGATGAAGGGTCAGTGGTGAAAAGCCAAGGCTGATGAATGGCAGGCAAATGCTGACAAACACCATATGTGCTCGTTTTATGAGGAGCTCAAGGGGGTTTATGGACCAAGACAGAACATGACAATGCTGATCGTAACTAGGGAGAAAAATGCACTGATCACAGATTGCCAAAGCGTAAGGGCCTGACAGTTTTTGTATTTGTTGAGCAAAAGCACAACCACCAGTAGGAATGTGCTGAACACACTTTTGAGAAGGCTTGGTTGAACTATCAGTTATAGCGAAATTAGAAATACAGTAGCATCAGTGCAAGATGGTAAATGGTATCATTTCTTGAAATATAAACTGTGAGCTGATAGGCTCTGCCTAAATGGTTACACCATCTTTTGTTTTGTCAGGTTTGGGATGCAGGTGTATTTCAAAGATGGATACATCATCCAGGGATGGAAGGAGAAAAACCTCATACAGAGCAATCTCATCACCAGGCATCACAAGTGAATATCTTTCTCCCCAGTCTTTTGTCCTCCCATCTGACAGAGCAGAAAGTTTAGGACTTCACAGTAGTTCTAAGAAAACCACAAAACTTTTTACAGTTGTTGTGGCTCAGCAAGTGAAGAAGTGTTCAATCTTTAATTACTCTAAAATGGGGAGGTCAGCTGCACTTCTATGACTATGCAAGAAAGTTTCAATCAGCTTTAAGATAACTCTAGCAATCAAATGTACTGCACAGCAGAAAATGTGTCTCAGAAAATGTGTCTCATCTTGTCTCTGTGACAAGCAAGTTTAAACAAGGATGTATCATTTAGGCCCTATCCTATTTGTATTATTTTATATGGCAGAGCTGGATCAAAGTGACCTAAACCTTATCATGAATGTCAGGATTTGCTTTTGAGCTGCCATAAATATGTTTAAAATGTCAGGTTAACACAATGCTCAACTGGTGGAGAACTGATGCTCGGTACTTGCCCTATAGCAATCCTCTTCTTTACCATTCCCATATGCAAACCTAAACATCTGCCTGCTTAACTGTTCACTTCTCTTGTAAGAGTTTTGAATAACTGCCAATTCTGAAAGTCTGTTGCATCGAGATTGTTCTCCACTAGACTAAAGGTGTACAAAATTGGTTTGCCTGCTACGTTGTAAGTTGTGATGTTGTTTTAGAGCCAAAGTTATCAGCTGGAGATGTTCTACTCCAGCTCAAGGAATACTCAAGGAATACTCTTCTGAATATGAGAAAAAGCATAGGATGGATGAACAGAGGGGACGTGTCCTTGGACAGAAAAGAGGTGTAAAATAAAAGACACAGAGCATCAAAACCAGAATGCCTTAAATGAGCTTTTTTAATTAAAGAAATGCTTTGAAAAAGCTTACGAATAGCCCTAATTTTGTTAAAGATACCCTTTATATTAGAACTTCAAGAGTATTGTATTATGTGTGGATGCAGTGCAAGAAACAGATCAAAAAAACCCCAGATGTTCTTTCCCCACTCAGCACATTGATAAGTCTGCAGTTGATAAGCTCCCACAATTCTGCAGTACATCTTTTTTAGGTAGCTTTTCTTTTTTCCAGACAAACACTGATCTGGCAACCCAGACCGCATAAGAAATACTCAGATACACTATATACCACTGTGTAACTATATAATTTTGTAATGGATTGTAGATTTGATTTAGAGAAGAAAAACAATTGATTCATAAAACCTATAATTTCTCTATCACACAACAAAACCAAGATACAGGAGCTAATGAAGGGATGCATTCTCAGTTCAGGAATCTATTCTTTTGTTTCTGCACTCAGTTCTGTTAACGAACAGAAGCTGTGGGCATACTTCTTCCTTTTGAGTTCTACACAACTGTCACACTAGGCTGCACAGTCAGATGCTATTCTTAGCAAGTAGCACTATTGTCTCTTAGAATATGGTCCTTGTATGTCTGCATTTATGTGAGGCTTTATACATTCAAATTTTAGACAATAGCAGTTTACCATCTAAATTAAGAGGCACAGCTGGCATAAGGTAATCATATATAATAATGCCATCAACTCTAAAACATTGCACTTACAACAGGCGTTTTTTATAGTAATGCTGATGACTTTGTCAGGACCCATAGTTCCCTTTGGCTGAGCTCTTCATCTGCCCTAGAACTGGACTCACTAGTGGGAGAAATGAGGATTCTGACATCTATATCTAGTACTCCAGCAACACGGGTTGCACCTATCAGGCTACTGAGTCAAACAACATTATCTCTTAATTATCACTTGCTGTAATTAGTGTCACGATGGCATCCATCAGCAATGTAGAAAACAAAGGCAGCAATTCTGTATGAAAAACATGTAGCAGAAGGGAGGTTCAACAACAAATAACTGTAAACAGCCCTTAAGACAAGGACCAACCCAAAATTCAAACTATACTTCTCATTGGCCAGTTTTGAACTTGGTACCCTTCTTCAAATATATTTAATTTTTAGCATTCCTTGCCAATTCTTTAATTGTTCTCACTATAGTTATAATTTTACCATAGAGCCATTGCTGTGCTATATTCAAGAGCAGTCAACAAAGGAAGTCCTATGGCAAATCTTAATTTTATAGCATTCCAACAAAATAATTTCAAGCTCACAGGCTCCAAGTGACTCTCAGATTTTGCACAGTCACAACCATGCATACCCATAGACCCTGATACACTTCATAAATGAATTCCAAAGGTAAAAGGCAACAGTCAAGCTTGGCAAATTATGCAGCTTACTAAATATTTAGTTATTTCCTAGTGTGCGTATTTATATGTATCTTTATATGTTTATATTTATGTCTGTAGCTATATATTTATTGTTATTGCTGCTGTTGTTATTGTAATTGTTGTTATTGTTATTGTCTATCACTACTAAATGCTGATGCCATGGTAATATTTCCAGACTACATTAAAATGGAGTGGTGCTGTGCCAGCCTCTGTACACATTCATAAGCAGCTCACCCAGGCCCAAAGGACATTGAACTGGAATTCTGGATCTTTCAAGGTTTGTCCTTCTCCTGTATTACCTTTGTTTCACATTTCACTTTGCATTGGCTATTCCATCATTTTTCAAATCTTTCTGGCTATTCTACCTGTCAAGGAAATGTGCATTAGCCTTCAGCAGGAAAAGGCCATGTACCTGTAAGTGAGAAGCAATTAAGTTAATAATGAAAACAGTCAAGTTTTGTGTAGCTGTCAGAAAAATGAGAGATTTATTAATGGTACATTGGTTGGAAAAGAGAAGCATTAACTCCTCTTTAGTTAACTTGTATGTGCTTGGTACACATTTTGCTTTTGTAAGAACTGGGGAATTAAACTGTATTAATAGATGCCTACTAAGAGGGCAAGTCTGTGTTCATAAAACCTTTGACCTACCAATCAATATTCACTAGTCCCAACTACACATTGATATAAATGGAGTGCAAGCTTTTCCTGTTGCAATGAGAGAACACTTACACTGATGAGTTGTGAAGGTTTAAATGGGTTTGTGGTGGGTTGGAGGAGAGAATACAAACAAGTTCATCTGCAAAGAGCAGAAATAAGTATGCTTGAATTTTGTAGATCTGTGTCAAACATACTTCTGCTGTGAGCAAGCTGAGTATTTGAAGATACTGGAAATTTGGATCCTAGGACTAAGTTCTTAGGAACTGACTGATCATTACCATTCCTGGACTATTTTGCCCAGAACCCTTGCCCCACAGAAACTTCACAGCACATTCTCACTGCAGTTAGATATAGCCCTGTGCTAACAAAGTTACACATCTTTTAGCTCTGGAAGGTAGCTGCTGTGGTGAGTCACAGGCCTCTGGGACACATTTTCATTGCAAAAACCTTATTTTGGTTAGTAAAAGGAATAACAGATCTATTGCTTGCCCCATTCCTAGCTCTCTTTCAATTTCTAGCACAGGGTGATGACTATGGGCTTGCTAGGGACAGTGAGGAAAAGACTGAGGTGTACTGCTTACTCTATTTGTCACCACTGGAAAATCTCATGGAAGTTACAGGAAACCTGAATGCAAGCCAGACCAGTCTTGAAATCTCTCTGGCTCGTTGCAAGGCTCATAAGTATTGAGCATTCTCAATAAAAAGGACTGCAAATATGGCCTAGAGCCACCTCTCCCTTTCCACATTTGATTTCTTTTCTGACTTCATTCTTGCACTGGCATAAAGAAGAAGCTGACGTATTTATGACAATCAATGACCACTTGAAATTGGAACTAACTCATAAAGTGGCACAGGCAGATTTGGGTTAAGCACATCTGATTTACAGACTACACTGCTACACACAGAAATAGCCTTGATTAGTAACCATCCCAATTTAGTAGCTGCCTATTTACAGCACATTTTATAACAAACTTTGTCATCATTCATTAGGTGCTCTTGTTTAGTACAATATTTGCTCCTTTATCACACACACCTTTAAGCAAAGCTGCAGGGGAAAGCAATTAAATGCAATCAAAGCAGTGCCTTCTAAACAAAGATATACAAGATGTTCCCTCTGCTAACATACCTGAAGGCCATGATTGTAATTTATAACTAAACAAATGCCCATATGTATGACATTACAAGCTCTGAACCATGATGTGCAGGTAATGAAACCGTACAATCCTTATTTATGCTATGAAACAGGCTATTACTTTTATTACAAGTAGACAAACCCTTCTTCTGTTGCTGTGTGCAGGTGCAGCTCACAGAGAGTCAAGCAGGATTTGCAAATGCAGCACAGTGGCAGGTAAGGGCTGCTGATTTAAGTATGTACTTGGTTTTTAAGACCTCATACTCATGGGAGATATAGAATTGTCCAAAACACAGGGAGAACCGGCTTGAAAACATTGCCTTGCAGTACATGCTTTTAAACTTCCTTTGCCCCACTTGTCCCACTAGTAAACTGTGAAAGAAAATGTTCAGTCTCCTTTGTAAAGCACTTTCAGTTCAAGGGATAGCAGGTGTTAAGTACTGCAATATTAACAAGCAGTTGCATGACTATAAATTCATTCTCATTAATAACAGCAAAAATTACTATTATGAAAGAAGCTGCACTAGAACTTTTAATTGTGTGCAGCCTATTTCTGTCTTTGCATTGTAACCACAAAACACATGATTAGAGGGAAACAGGAAAAGTGTCAGTGCAGTAGGGTTTTTCTCAGTTGCTTGGGAGTGCCAGCAGCTGTATGTTGGCAGAGCCCTGAGGCCTCTGGGTGGCAGGGTAGCTCCCTGCACACCGGTTTGGGCTCTGTAAGGAATAGCTACATGATCTTTTTGTAAGGCTTCAGCCAGAGCCATCTGCTTCCCCACAGCAGCTAAGAATGTCATCTTGTGTTACTGTCCCTAAGTTTCAGCTCCATACACTCTTATTACATCTTCGTCCATCCCTATTTCTGTGCCTGGCACTTTAATAAGAATGAAACCTAGTAACATTTTTCTGTTGTTAACTTTAACTTCAGTTTCTGCAGAACAGGTGTCATGAGGAATTAATACCATTGCATTTAGCAATTCAACTAATAAAAGAATATTAAAATTACAGTAGTAATGAGTAAAAAACGATTTAAAACTTTAGCAGTGTCAGAACTCCCAAATTTCAGTAAAAATATGCACCACTAATGAATTGATATTAACCCTGGAGAACAAAATTGTGAATTTTTTGCCATCCAATCACAACTCTGCTCTCGGTCTAACCAGTTATTAATAATTTCTCTGCTGGTAATGAGGGTTATTTTGCAATTTTATTTCATCATTTTCTAGTAGAGCAAAGAGGACATATAGTTTAGTTCCATTTTTCATCTCTAAAGACAAGGGTAAATTACCTGTGGATGCAGAATTCAAACTTATGACATCTAAATAAATATCTAAATGATATCTAAATAAATATGATATCTAAATGAATAATGAATTATGATATCTAAATAAGTATTTTTTTCCTGTAGAAGCAATAGTAAACAAAAGCCAGACTTTTATTGATCTTCACCTTACATTTGCCACACTGGATCATAGAACTGGCATGCAGAATATGAATGTAAAGTATGGGGGTTTAGCATTATGATTGTAGAGCTAAGCTTGAATTTAGAGAGCAACAAAGCATATATCAGAGTTACCTGTCAGCCTATGTGAACAGGCTGAATGAAGCTTTAGAGGTGTCAACTGCTCTACTCTTCTCCATGACAGCCAGATAGACCCCACAGCTCTGCAGCTGTAGCATGTGTCAATTATCCAATATGCAAATCACAAAATTTTTGCTATGAGAATTGCCCTGCTCCTGGCACAATGTGATATGACTTTCTGCTAGTCCTACTTGTACTCAGTTCAGCTTTCCATCTTACAGGGAGAACAATTTGAGGATCAGTTGGCAATGGAGCAGCTGGGAAGATGGTCCATAAAGCAGTCTACAAGTTACAACATATCTAAGAAAAAAGGAGATTCTATGATGGATTGCTCAAAAAGCAGGATTTTAGGAGACAAATCATAAAGTTTTCTGCAAACAACTGCAGGTCAGCCAGTCTGCAAAAATAAGGCCTGACAGAAACTATTCTTTATGCACTTTAAGTCAGCTACTGTTCTCAGATCTGGGACTATAGATGTGCATGCTTCAGTGACAGCAAGGGAGACTGAAAATGGCAAACATAACCTGCTAAGAGGACAAATTAAGGGAGTTAAACATTCTGCAATTACTGATATCTAAGGTAGGATTGAACGCTGCAGAATGGGATTCAATTTTACTACAGAGGCTTCACCCAACTAAGCAGCTGCACATGAATGAATTACAGGATCTGATTAATTCATGTAGTCACCTCAAGACTTTTTTAAAAATAGGTAAAAACACATTGAGTAAAAATGCCAAGCTACAACCCACTGCAAAGTCCTAGTAGTGGTGGTAAATACAAGTGGAGGGAAGTGAGTTCTGGAGTATTTCTCCACATCTTCACACTTCGGGCTTCATGTGGCAAAAGTATCTATCTGGCACAAAATCAAATTAATAGAAAAAATCCAGGATTTATAAAAATACTTCCCATTAAAGATCAACATTTTCAGAATGAAGATGTTTCATAGACAACCACCTAGATTTCTTTCAGTAGGAAGTTTTCCACTGAAAGTCATGGAAGTGAGACTGGCTCCTCAGTTATACAGAGTACTTGCATTCTTCATTTGAGTAATTGTGCAAAGTTCATCTGTTTGGCTAAGTGCAGACAAACAGCCATGAAGATGTGGTGACCAAACAGAACTGATGCCAGGAGAGACTGGCAGAGTCATACATGATTACCATTACTATAACACACAGCCAGCAAAACTGCCAGTTATTTCAGACTCCCTCCCTCAAAAGGGAAGGGAAAACAGGCTGGTTAAGTCAAGCCAGGGGAATAAAAGGACTCAAGAACCAGATATTTAGCTACATAAAACAGCTGTCATGCATCAAAGTCAAGCGGTATTGAGGCAAGAACCAGCCAAAAGCATAGTGTTTTAAGCACTGAAGAATGAAAGGTCCACAGACAACTACATGTGCACCGTATGTAATAGCATTTCTGAGCTGGGGGAACTGGATTCATGCACATGTAATTCATCAATCTAAAATGTGAACAATGCTTTGCCCACCATCAGAGGCACAGTGCTTTCATAGGGCTTATCTTCTGTAAATATCTTGGACCTTCAGTTAGATTTCTAGGACACTATTTTCCTCCCAGCTGTTCAGTACTTCATCTATGCATCACCCAGGAATTAGTTTTCTGAAGCAGCTTTATGATGATGGGTGCCATGACCTGACTCCAAGGAAATGAATTCTATAGCCCTTTTTAACTTAATCCAACAAAAACCTACTTATCCCAACAGGGACTCATGGATCATTTTAACATATTTAATACATTTATGCTAGTATAATTAATATTATTAATATAAATTAAATGAGAACCTTACCATTTATTTTACACAGAACACCGATAGAATAATTAAAGCCAGTGAGCATTAAAACTGGACAAAATAACCTCTAATATTAAATCTGATGTAGGTCATAAGTGTTTTAAAAGTATATGACCAGAGAAAATTGATGTAAAACAAATTATTTTTTGTCTCATTTCGCATAAGTAGTTTTTTATTTCCATATGTATTTAAACATATGTAGAGAATGGTTTACAAACTATCATATTCTTAAATCCCTCCAAGTGAAAATGAAAATCATTAACAACATGTATAAGATCATTTCCTTAATCTGCCTATATACCTGCATGTCTCCACTCAAGCACTACATTTCCTGGTAGAGACTGGTGTATGTTTTTGCTATTGTGATGGAGACCTCCAGCAGATCACTATATTTCTGTGTCATTATAAACATCACAGCATGATAAGAAGTATCTGTTCCATCCTGTATTTAATATCAAAGCAATTAACAGATTGTTGAGTTCTTTTATAGCTATATCCATCTTCCCTGGAGAAGCTGTTTGCCAATTTTCCAGTGCCTCCATATCACATGTCTACAAAAGATGAACTATTTTTATGTGGATTTTTTTTTTCCTCATTTTTAAGGGACAACCATGCCCTCTCCTGCTGTTCCAATTACCAGTTGTCACTCAAATCATTCTTTCTCCAAAAGACTAGATGAGGGCCACTTCCTACTTCAATGGCAGCAAGAATAGAAAGTCAGCAGCCATAAGGAAATGTGAAGTTTCTTGATAGCACAGAATAATATCCTCAATCACTGTGAACAAGCACAAGGAACAATATGGAAAATCTTAAAAGTATTCTAAACAAAAATTCAAATGTATCCAAGAAGTAAAAGTTCACTAAGTTTATGCAGTTTGAGAAGTTCAAAGTGTTATTTTGTTCTGACTGGCAAATGTCTAAATCTGGGCACTAAATTTTATTTAAAATCCATTTTCATTTCATGTTCATTCCTAAAATAATAATGGGTTTATTTTAATGGGTTTCCAGATAAATTACCACACTTGAAGATTAACTGCATTTTCTGTATAGAGTAAAGGCTGAATTCTTCATTTAAACTCAAGTGCAAACCCTAAATGTGAATCACCATTAGTGCCTCTGGAAATCTGTATGAACAGATTTACTGCTGTGGAAAAACACATACTATTACACCAAAACCAACAGGGTCAAGAAAACTCTTAGACTCTTGAAATAGCTTTCTGCATAAGCTACATCATCTTTGTAAGAGGTGGAGCTAGAACAGCCCTTTATCTTAAGGCTTTTGCTGAGAGAAAGGAAGATTAAGAAGTATGATTTCTCTAAACCTAAAGGCAAGTAAAAATAACAAATAAGTGATATACCACAAGTATGTGATAAGAAAGAGGGTTTCCTTTTCAGCTAAATGGTTGTTTCCTTGTCAAGTTGATGGTTGGGCTGAATGATGTTAGAGGCCTTTTCCAATCTTAATGATTCTGTGATCCTGGGATAAAGATTCTAAGTACTGTACAAAATAATAGCTGTGTTTGTATTAAAGACAGTACTTTTCAGTAAAAAAAGGTAGCATTTGACTACATGAGTAGAAAACATTCATCCGACAGATTAATTATTTTGAAGCAACAGCAGCAATAAATTGATTAATACAAGGAGCTCTCTACCTCTATGCTTCTGTAACAGTCCTATTAAGTAAATTCCATTTCCCTGAAAAGATTCAGATTTACTGAAAGGTCTTTATATACTTATAAATGTGTCAGCAAGAGACAGGGAGGTAAGGGTTTCTAAAAGGTATTACTGCAATGTGTATTTGATAATGAAATTTGCTGTTTAAATTAGCCGAAGTATAGAGGTCTAATGGGCTCAGTCTACCATTCAAAAAAGCTCACATTTCCAGCTGTAGCTTAGATATGATGGATGCTTTCTACAGGAGAGTATCACAGCTAGCAAAGACAGAGATGAATTTACCTGTTTGTGAGATATTTTTTCAAATATTTTGTGCATGAGCATGAACTCTTTTCTTTGACAAACCAATCCTGATTACCATCATCACCAGTTGTAAAGAGAAAATAAATCTAACATTAGTCTGGATCGTTGCAACTAGTCCACTTCAGGAATCCTGTGCTGAATATTCACAGGGGGTCACTGATTATTTAAGTCACAAAGTATTGGTATTATTCTGACCTCTAACTGGATTATTGAAATTAGAAGGTGAAAATAGCAAAACACATGTCTATTATGACCATTTGGATACTTTGAATTTGTATTGAAGTTAATTACATTTTAAGATTCGCAGTCAAAGTGGGGATTCATAGACTTCTGGGAGCTGTCCAGTGTGCACACATTGGGTATTTTATGTCCCCAAAATTAAGATAAATCAAACTCAAAGCTTCTATTTACCAAAATAACTTCAAATCAATCCTTTTAATAGTTGATGAGCCAAGCAGTTGTAAAGCAGTGCTTCTTTTTACACTGGGGAGCAGATCTGCCTAACAGTGGAAATCAAAATCTCGAGGACTTAAAGATGCAGAACAGTGGTGAAGCCATTTGACCAGCACTCATTCATACACTCAGATTCACAGAATCACAGAGAATCACAGAATGTTAGGGGTTGGAAGGAACCTCTGGAGATCATCTAATCCACCCTCCCCTGTCGCAGCAGATTTGTCTAGAACAGGTAGCACAGGATGTCATCCAGGTGGGTTTTGAATGTCTCCAGAGACAGAGACTCCACCATCTCCCTAGGCAGCTTGTTCTGGTGCTTCACCACTCTCAAAGTGAAGAAGTTCCTCCTTAGGGTTAGATGGAACTTCCTGTATTCCAGTTTGTGCCCACTACCTCTTGTCCTGTCACTGACAGCCCCATCCTCCTGACACCCACCTATTAAGTATTGATAAGCACTGACAGATCCCCCCTCAGTCTTCTCTTCTTTAGGCTAAAGAGACCCAGCTCTCTCAACCTTTCCCAACTATATAGCTGGTGGTTTGTAAGGAATGACTCAAGTATTAGAACTGTGTCATGTAATATCATGCTATGCTATTTAATGTTTACATTTTTGGTACCTCATAACTCACTGTCTAAGAAAAGGAAAAAAACCTAGTGTGATGTGGTAAACTGACAACAGTACATTAAATGCATTTTGGTCATGAAACTTCTCATCAAACAAGATGAATTACAGTTCATTCTCCACCTGAGACAAACAATAAAAATATCAGAATATTTTACCATTATGCAATTAGCTTCACCTGAAAGAAACGAATCTAAAGAGATGATGTGAAGAAGGGGAGGGCTCTGAGTCAAGGTTTCATTAAGTAATTGCATCCTGTATCTCAGTAGAGAATTACCTCACATTTCATAGTTCTCTATTAATATTAAATAATTTTTAAAATTGTAAAACTTTACTGGTATGTTAATGGACTTCATCTTCCAAATAGGTGCCAGATTTATACTTCTTCTTATGAAATGCAACAAGCCCTTTCAGATTCCTTCTCAGGTGAAAAGAATTAATGTTCATCTCTGGAAGTGTGAGAAATTATACTTTATCTGTAAATACAATATCTTTACAGATTCTAGTGTGAAATTAATACATTGCCACTACATAAAATGTATAATTCATGAACTGATACCCAGTCAGATGTAGCTGCCATGAAAACTGAGGCATCTGCAAATCATCATCAACATACATGCAGAAAACAAGTGATGCCAACAGTCCCATAAAGGTGGAATATATTTGGGGTTTTTTTTAAAAAGTAAAATTTTCCCTGTATCTACTGTTACCCTTGCAACAGAAGATTTAAAATTTGAAATAATACTTAGAATTTTTTTTTGAGATGGGCCAATCATTATCATGTTTAAATAGGCAGCAAATGATTTGTTACAGACTCTAGAAAACGACTACATACCATGAGTATAATTATGGCACTATCTCTTGGAGAAGAGTAGACACATATATTCCAAAAAGTGGTGTAGCTTGTAAGTGCTGCTGGCAGCAGAGTTTGGGAATCTACAGTGAGCAAATCAAGAGCTAGTGAGACCAAGTATAGGCAGACCCTCACAAATGCACAGTCAATTTAAGACCTTCTTTGCTGTGGATTAGAGTGCAAAGGGCAAACCTCCCCCTGCACATTAGGGAGGTTATGGATCATAGATAGGGTCACCAAGTGCAGATTGCAGGGGTGGGAGAAGAGTGATCTCTTGGACATCTGGATACAAAGCAGCAGCAGGAGCAGCAATATTGGCATTGCACTCTTTTTTTCTCATTTTTTTCAGACTTCACCTCCATCAACAATTTCAAGGGTAGGGTGGAGGGAGCACTTCACTCTTGCTGCCAGTTCAGATCCTTAGCTTCTTTTCTAAAACTGCTGAAGTCTCCTTTCCCTAGTGTCACATGGGATGAGGACTACTGTTTTGTAGGCACCTGATGGATAAACTTCAAGTAACATTGTTACTACATGGCAAACATTTATTTGAATGAGCTCCATGTGTTTACATTTCAATTACAATTTCATTACAATGCAATAATCATTTTAGGAATTTTCTTCCATTTATCCATTATTTTAATACAGTGTTCCATACTGGGAATACTTAATCTTGTATCATGAAGAATTATAAACTAAAAAAAGAAATTTTAAACAGAAAACTATGTAGATTATATGTCCTAAGGTCTTATGATGCTAAGGAATGCTACTGTTCTAAACAATGGATCAAAAAAGATCTTTGCTCAATTCCAGTTGTTGGTTAAGATTCCTCAGGATTGCAACCTTCCCTTCTCAGGTTTTGCAGAACTTCATCCTGAATATTAAAGTATTTCCTCTGGTAGAATAATCAAATCTCATATATGTAAATTATTTGCCCCCATTCCTTCCAGGATTTTGTAATGATTTATTTAGATTTGTATAGCTCTCCTAATCCTCAGAATACTCCTGAGGTCTCCTCAAGTTGTTTTTCATGGCAAGTGCTTCACTCTGACAATGAGACTGAATGATTGGCATCCACAGCTCTAGGAGCTGGGAAGCTGGAAGTGGAATTGGAGCTGGGCTTTGGGATCAAACCCATCTTGTCCTGCAAGCTCTATTAGCTCTTCAATGACAACCTCACCAGGCTGTGTCTGGAAAAGCTATATCCAGAAACAATCAGACCTAGAGTGGCACAGCCACAACATTCAACACTATACTTTAAAATGCATTCTTTCAGACTGCTTTCTTCTGGACAGATGTACAACCTTCATGTAAGGATGACTGAAGCCATGGAACATACGACATGCACCTCAGAAGCAAAAGAAGTAGCATATTCATGTGGATTAGCTCAATTTTCAGTTATTTAAACAATGCATAGCTAGATATTCTGAATACAATTTTGTAAATAGCAACAACAAAAATACCCAAAACAAGCCAGAATCTGTACAAGATATTTAATCTGGAGAAGGAACTGAGTGGATTTGCGAGAAATTGTGTAACAGGTGCTCAGCATCTGATGTAATGGATATCACAGCCACAGAGGAAACAAAAATGCCTTACATCTGCCATGGCTGGAGTGCTAGTGCATAGAGATCACAGCAGAAGGAGGAAAAGCCAATGCAAAATGCCTCTTGTTTTTGTAGCTCTTCACAGAGGTCGCTTTCACATTTTGGTTCAGTGCCAAAAACTCCACATAACCATTCAACATACAACCTGAAAAACAATTGACTTTGTTGACTGACCCTCAGGGTGTTAGGGGAAAATGCTGGCACTGCTTGCAGCATCTTTCACAGAAGCCACAGGAGACAGAAACCTCCTTCTCCTCTCAATCACCTAAGGCTGTATCCAGAAAAACCCTTCTCACACCCATTAAGCCTGATCCCACCTTGCACACCAGCTGCCATTCACTGTTCTAGTGGCTCCAAGCAGCCCTGAAGCCTGTGAGCCAGTCTCTGGCAAGCAAAGTTCCTTGCAAATTTTACATTACCCAGGAAACAGGATATGCCCAGTGCACCCCAAACGCGCTGCAGTCCTCAGCTGTCAGCACAGCTTCAGTAGACACTGGCAGGCAAACCATGGGAGGTGAGCTTTCACTAGGAACTGGGGTGGCTTCAGGGTACTCATGGCATAAAAGGCAGCCTTTATGCCACCTTCACATGCAGCCACAACAAGGGTCTGGCTCTTCACAAGGGACTGAAACATAAAAAGAATGTTTTAAAAGGATACAAGAGTGAAGAAGCATTTTGGATTGGCTTGTCCTGTTCCCCCTGCTGTGATCTCCACACATTGACATGCTGGGCTTGACAGATGTAAAGCATTTTTCGTTCCTTCGCTCTCATTTGCAGTGGTGGCACACACTACAAGAAACACTGCAAATGTATCAAGCAGTTACTTTCAAATATCCAATTCCTCTTCAGAACATACAATGTCCCACAAGTTTGTCCTGCATGTGGCTGGATGTCATTGCAAAGAGAGTTATTTAGTTGCTTTTACTTATGTTAAATACAGAATGAGCAGTGGAAGCTAAATGTAAAATTTGAGGAGTAAACAGGACTTGATACCTTTAGGTAAAAATAATTTATCAAGCATCTTTAGTATCTTCCATACGAAGATTTATGAGTGGTTTAATACTTTCCCATTATTTGTATATCAATCCAAGATCAGCTATTGATCAAGTCAATCCCAAGAAATGAGGAGACAAATATGCAAAAAAATTAATACCCAACTTAAAAAAGAAAAAAATACTTCAAAATCTTGGAGTCTAGTTTGCTCCTCCTTCAAACCACCATGTCATAGTTTTATCTTAAAATGCATCAGAATTACTTTTGCCCCCACAGCTCTCACAGAAAAGTTGCTGCAAAATTTTAGTTCATTGACAACTAAAAATGTCCTTCTAGTTTCCAAATGTAATTGTATTCATGATTGCTTTATACTCCTTTGTCCTTTTGCCAACATTGCTCTTTAGCTTTAACACTTCTTTTGCTTCCTCAGTCATTTCCCATACATGAGCTTTCAACTTACTAGTCTCCAAATGCATGACCTTGGAGCCCATAGCAGTGAATTTCATTTGATTTGGACTGCTCCAGGCCATAAGTTCATTCAGTTCTTACTATCTGACAGACTGCTGCTATTCAGAGCTCTGTCATCTGTGTATTCCATGAGTACACAGCTCCTTTTTTGCAACAATGATATTAACAAAAATACCAAAAAAGATCACCCAGAAGAGCAGTCCTTAAAAATTGCTCTGTAACCTCCCCCTCCAACAAAGACTTCCCAGCGTCTCCTGTAGTTGTCAGTCCTTTATATCACTTTACTCACTTTGCAAGTTTCTTTCTGAGTAACATTATCTCTAATTTCTCTAAAAGGTGCCAAATCACATGCAGAACTACAGTCCAGCTAGAGGAGCCCAATTTTATTTTGTGATATAGAAAATGAGTTATCTTATCAAAGACATCTCCATGGATTTATCCTCAAAGTATTCCATCAAATCAGTGCTGAGAAGTGGCCAAAAAGACAAGTTGCTGAAAGATGGTTTGCGAAAATGCCAGGTGCTGTATTTTTTATTTGGTCCAGTTCACCTTCATTGATCATAATCCAAACCTCTATTAGTGGCAAATGTGACATCAGTGCCAATGTTTGCCACTGCTGAGCTAAAGCAAATTCCATCATCTCTTGGACCTGAATAACTCTATTTATCTCAGCAGCTACCCAGGGGCAGAGAACCTCCCCATATTCCCTGTCTTTGGATTCACATTGTATCAAGGTGCAGCATATAGTGTAGTAAGCAGAAAATGACATCTTTAGCAAAAAGCTCCACAAAGAACAGAAAGTTCAGTCAGTAAAGGGACAAGGTAAAAATGTGATCTCTTTTCTGAGGTCCATAATAACATTCATGAAGAACTGAGCCAATAAATACAGGGGTTTCACATCGTCATAGCGTCCCTGGTGTGCAGGACTCCTATGAACAGTTATCTTCTGAACTGTGCCAGTTTGATTCATCTTATGTACAGTTGCTTCTTTGGGATATATCTTCTCAGGAAGAATTTGGAAATACAGAGGAAAGAGGTAATAATGAAATGTATTATTACTGTGTGATTGGCATCTCAAATTATTCTACCCTGTGTCACAGCCCCCTGAGCTGGGAGGAAGCTCCAACTCTAAAATCTCTCTGGTAAGAAGTAAATCAGTGTCCAGCTCCACAAACTATCCTCTCTGAGAGTGGCTGCTCTTCCACAAGTGACACACTGCACTTAGTTCATTAATTAAAAATGAAAATTAGAGTAAATCAATTTATGCAGTGTTTTTTATTTGTTTGTTTGTTTTCTTAAAGAGCATCAATTAAAGTTATCCAGAATTCATGCTTTGTAAGGGAGCAATGTATTTATATCACATTGCCTATTATATGGCATTTCAAATGGGCAGAGTTTTGTTTGAAGGGACTTGTATTTATGAAAAATCCAACGTGGATTAAAAAAAGGTAATGTAAGAGATGTCTCAAAAAAAGGTATTTATATGTGGTGCACACTGTGAAAAACTATAAACCCTAACAATGTGAACAATAAATACATGAAAAAAACGGTATAAAATACTAAACAGAAATCTGGGAAGTTGGATGAGCAACATCAAACTATATATTGACTTCTTTTTCTATCTTGTCAGTAAAAATAAAGCTACAAGTGGAAAGAAAGAAAAAAAACGTCCACAATAATCAGAACAAATAAAGTCTCTGTTTATCCTGTCTCAGCACAAAAGAACACAGGAAATATCAGAATACAAGAGACCATTTTGACCTATCACAACCAATATCTTGCTTTCTAATACTTCATGCTGCTTGAGAGGAAATACTCTGGCATTCTCCTTCATTGTACAATCTGTGTGACAGAGAGATTAAGAAATTCCTCCGAGTCCAGATAGCTGTTCATTTTAACCCCGAATCATGAGGCTCCTTGTGAAAGTGTAATTCTTATTCTTGTTTACAGGAATGAAGGACATCAGCACACATACCGCATAAAGCTGGTGGGTCTTTCAGTTAAAGAAATTTACTTCTCATTTTCAGATGTTATCACATTTATTTTACCTGTAAACAGATACCAGTTGCCCCATATTAAACCAAAGAAGGCAAAAAAGAACGAATTAATACTCTTTTTAGCCCCATGCTGGTTGTCTTTCTACATCCAAGAATACAGGCTAACTAGTTAGGCATTCTCATTAAGCACATCTTCATGATTTTCAGGGTTTAAATCTCTGCTCTGAACTGAACTTTGGCCAATTGATCACATGGGTGGATTCCTACAAAGCCTAACAAGACATAAGTAGCCAATTTTCCAGTTTCAAGTGCTGCTGTCTGAGCTCTCAGTGCTTTCTAGAGTGCTGCAGTGCATTTATTTCACAGAAAGAATAAGGTTTTTTGCATGCTTCATGAACAGAGTTAGTCTGGTGATAGTGGGATACTAATGTTTTTGCTCTTATGTTGGTGCTGTCCGGTGTGGTGTAAAGAAAAATGGATGGAGAAGAAATGCCTCCACAGCTTTCCCATCCCTACCACACCTGCATCCAGCCCCTTAACATCCAGCTCGTCCTGGAGTCCCCTTAAAAGTTTGAGCAACAAGATAGCAAGGCAATGAAAGGAAACTTGAAGGTCTAACCTTGGAAGCACACACCACAGAAACTGGCTCAACTATGTTTCTTATTAACTATTCGCAATCCTCAAATAAGGATTATTACAGAATCTCTACTGATGAAGTATTTGTGGGGCTTAGGAAAATAGGTTGTGACCTGATTCTCAATTTTAATACATTTACTTATGAACTGTCTTCTCCAAATGGCTGTGTTTTATGAATAAAAGGTGTTACTTCATCCTTCTGAAAGAAAAGCCCTAAGATGAGGGAGAAATTGTATGCATCTTTCAGAGAAATTATTCTGTTCTAGAAGATCAAATAAAGACAGCTGAGATAAATAACAAATTCCATTCTTTTATTTATTTGAACAGTATTTGTATCAGAGGATCAAGGTACAAAGAAAAATGAGAAAAAATTCAGAGTTCATGTACATGGCTGAAGGAGGAAGTATTCTGCTGGAAAATTTTCAGAGACCTACAAATGGTAGTGGATACTATGGTGACCACGCAGTTAAACTACTCTGCATGACATAATCTTGGCAAACACCCTCACAGGAAGGTCACTGGCTGAGGAGGAATGCTCAAAGGAAATAAAGACTGGCCTGGCACTAGGGCAAATATGGCTCAGCTCCATGGCAGCTGTTACCAAGTGAAGCTAAGCAGGCAGCAAGGCACACCATGTTTCCTTTCACTGTAGGTCAAGAAAGGCAAGAAGGAGACAGAAAATTCCATAGGATGCCTGAGTGTCTTCTTTCTTAGCTTAATTAGTATTCATAATTTCTATAGCTCTCAAAACATAACTTGGCATTTTACAAAATAGAGTATGAGCTAGAAAGATAAGAGATTTCCAAGCTAAAAAGACATAAAACAAACCAATTCAGAACAGTACAACAAAGAACAGGCTGGTAAATGGACATTAGAGCTGAAATGGAGATTTACACAGGATGGAAAGGAGGCCACTTGCTATATATCAACTGTCAGGCTGCTCCAAGAGTGAGCAATGGTATGCAACAAGGCAAAGTCAGGAATGCATGAACGAAATTACAGCCCTATTCCTATGGATACAAACCCAAGCTATGTCAGTGGGAGTCCTTTAAAAAAGGCTAGGTTTGACATCACACATCAAGTATATAATGCACATTGAATACTGTCCTAAACTAAATCAATTCAATTCCTAGCATGATGCTAGTAATATCTTGGTATTTTATTTTAAGCCAGAAGACCTAAGCACACCTTCTGCTCAGGGCATTTACAGAAAGAAGGGATGACCATATGTTCTAATTTCCTACTGCAAGATACAATAAAAATCTCTTCATCGAAATATGTTGTGACATGTAAGGGGTTAAGTTCAGAACATAGAAGGGTTGTATTAGAAGATACATGTGTGTGAGTTGTCACAGTTTTCCCCAAATTATTACCCAAGCACTTGCTGAACAGTCATCACACCTCTCCAGGGCTTTAGTAAATGTACACTGCCCAGCAGCCTAAAATATTTAGCTAAAGAAAAATACATAAACCAGAAGCTCAGGTATCAACAGTAGCTGATCTACAGACACAACTAACAAACATTTTGATTGTCTGATGATTACTTTTCAGTGTTTCCCATATTACCGTAATTCCAAACCGGACCTTCAAAGTATGTGAGCTTGGGCCAAATTTAACAACACAAGGTTCCTTGCTAGTTTTACATTACTTAGCAATTTTTGAGTCATAGTGTCTACAACAAATGATATGTTCTTTTCTGTAGAACTGGAAGAGACAGAGGAAAAAAATTTCCCCTCACTGTATGTCTAAATCCAGTTTTCTCCAGCAGCTGGCAAAGAGGACTTGCACAGTCCAGTTTTGCCCCAAGCAAGCAAGGAGCTGCTTCCACACATTACACTCACAGCTAGGTGCTTCATATATCTTTATAACTTCACACTCTTCAGCCTCAATCTCAGTTTTTAACTGGAATTTCTTAACTCCTCAGCCCCTAGCATAGCTCCTGTGACAAAGGATTTAGGCTTTTTAGATACAGCTTTGTGCAATGAATTTCAAGATGACTTCAGGTTAAACCATATATAATGAACTACATAGTTTCTTCCGGCTACAGAACTCCCCAATAGCTTTTTAACCTTTCTTTTGTTATCATCATGTCCTCTCTTTGGCCTTGTTGTATTAACTGTTCCTATTTAATAACCAGTAGCTCTGGTTTAGTATTATTGTTTTCCTTATCTCCTGTATCCAAGAACTCTAATCAGTGTAGTCCAGTGTATGATAAAACTACACAGGAATGTGATTTCTTTGAAAATCCCCAGGTAAAATGAGAAAGCTAAACAAATCTTATCATTGATTTAATTCATTCTCCTCCTTGGTAAAACCAGGACAAAACTGGAGCAAAAGCAAGGAACATAAAACAGGCCAATGGTGGACTGAAACACGACAGGGTCCATCAATTGTTCAGCACTTCATGTATTCCATCACACTGTGATGAGTTGCAGGGTTCTTAAAATTGTTCTTTGTAAAAACATTAAGATATACTTTGAGGAAGAAAAAAGTATTCAGTTATTTTCTTGTGAAAAGGCTAGTAAGTTTTAAAACAAAACACTGTGATCAAAAAAGAAGACACCTCAAGGAAAGATCTTCTTTGACTAATATCTCATTCTGAAAAACAGAATCAAATTGTTTCCCCATGACCTTCTTCCCAGAGGTTTCTGAAGCCATCAGGAGGTGTTTGCTTATTCTTGACAGGGATGTTAAACTAACGGGGCTGTCCTTCTCATTTCCTTCTCTTGCAGAAAAATGCCAGACCTGCAAGTCTATTCTAATTCCTTAAAAACCAAGGACGTTGATGTGGCTGCTCTGGCTCATAGCTTCCTACATCCTTCTCAAAAAACACTTTACACATTGAAGCCTTGAAGAGTAAGTGGAAAACGTGTTTTGAGACTTGAGTTCTCGGCACTTGAACCATTTGCACTTGAAACACCTCTACGCGCCCTGGGTGACACCTCGCCATTTCCCACGGCCACTCTCCGCCTCGGATGCCCTGTGAGGGAGGCAGCACTGCTGTCTGTGTCAGCTTTGGCCAGGTTTTATTCACTTAGTGAAGGACAGGGGGACCCGCGGGCAGCCCAGCCACCACCAACACTGCCTCATTTCCTGAAGAGGAGCCCGAAGTGACAGACGAGGGCGCGGTCACACGCAGGTAACCGCCGCTAACCACCGCTGATCGAGCGAGCCGCGCCCCGCCCGTCGCCATTTTAAACAGTCCCACCGCCCACCCTAGCCCCCCCCGTGGTTCACAGCGAGCCCCGGGTCCGCCCCCTCCGGAGGTGCGGTCTCGTCCAGGTGAGACGCGGCGGGGGCTTGACCGACAAGAGCTGAGCTACTCGGCTGCTTTGTGGGGAGTGCTGGGGCCGTGTCTGGGTGGGAGAGCCCCGGCGTCGGTGGGGCAGCGGTGGAGCCGGTCCGGTGCTGGCGGACGAGGCATTGCCGTTGTAGTGGTGCGGGGATGCTGGTGTTTGAATCGTGAGCCTCGTGTCAAAACGTTTTATAATCGAATTTTTGTAAAAGTGAAAAGCTTGGGTTTATTTTATTCTTTTTTTTCTTGATTTTGCGAGTTGTGTGTTAGCGCTAGCTGTGCTGCTTTTCACATAGGAGCACCAGGAATCTGGTGTAGTTTATTAATGGTCTTTCTGGCCGTTTGTTATGTTAACTTGTATTTTGAGAAAATATATAGCAGTGTTACAAACTCAGCTTTAAATATTCAGTATGTAGAATTCATTTGTCTAGAAGATAGTAAAACCCTTCATCAGTGATAAACTGCTTTCTCTGGTGTGTCCCAGCATACCATAAATCAGCACTGGCTTTGGGCCCATGATGGTGAGTTATATGTATTAACAGTCTTGGGTCTAAGCCTATGTTCTCTGCCAAAAATGGCATATTTGTGTCATTTTTTTCAATGCAAATTCACTTTGCTTTGCTTCACACTTTTGACTTTGAAATAGAAAATGTTAAATAAACACAGCTTTGTCAATGCTGGGATGATGATCAGAAAATGTATTTGTATATTTCATATACTTATTTCAATAGCTTTTTTTAGGTAAGGGGACTAACCATGACTACAACAAAGGTGTTTAGGACTGTAATCTGCCTTACTCTGTACACCACTTAGTACTAAGTAATTTAAAAGAAGTCTTTTGCTTGTAACTTACTAGGGACTTATTGTTGAAATGGTGGGGCTACATAAACACAAAATATTGACATACTTGAATGTGAATAACAGTTTGAAGAAGAAATACATGTAGCAAGATACCATAGGATGGAGATATTTTTTGCAGAGTCCTGCATGGGTTTTGTGACTGGAAGGATTAGAGGGCCCTTTGGACTGCTGCTACTTTATTTTTTCAGTGTAGGAAATCTTGTGAAACTAATGATCAGTCAGTGCATAAATCAAGACCTCACAAGGTAAATTCTGATAGGAATCTATTCTTTCAAAGATAAATAACTTTCATTGTCACTTAACTTTATAAACGATATACTTGATGGTTTGTCATTGACTGGCACTTCAAGCCTGTATTTCCACTTTGACTGATGTATTACAGTACATGGTTCAGGGCAATAAAAAAATAAGTTTGATCTGTGACTGAAAAATAAGAGAACTGCTATTTTATGATGTTCTATAAAGATGTCATAAAATATCTATTTATTTGACAAATATGCAAAAAATGGAGAGCTTATATTTCAAGATGCTGTTGATTTTTCTAAATAGTCCCTCTGGATTTTAAGCACTCCTGATTTTTTTGAATTTCTATAGAGGCTAGAAGGAGGAAAGATGAAAAGGGAAAAAAATAATGTGACTATCATTTCACCAAACCATTCCTGTTTTTGTTTTTAATCATAGATTACTGTAACTGAAGACAATAGTACTTGATGCATAATGAAAGCACCTCCTAATATTATCTCAGTAATTACATGACAGCTATGTTTCTAAGAGCTACCAATCTTAATAGCTAAGGTAATTTTGAGTCTCCATTTGTAGGAACTTAATGATAATTTGGAAGTTAGAAGTATGCAATACATGAGCAAAAATGTATTGCAGTGTCACTTGCAGCATGTTTTTGCCTTTATGAAAAACAAACTGACATTTCACTGATGTGTTTACAGTAATCAGCTTTATAGTGTGAATGAGTTGTCTGTCCCAGCACAAATGCTGACAAACTTCGGGTCAGTTTTACCTTCCACCAAAGAGCCATCCTGTTACAAATTTGATAGTTGTAAGGAACATCAGTTTTCTGAGTCTGTGTAAAATATGTTCTGCAAATGAGTAGGTAACCTAGCTTGCCCATATGTATCTCAATTAAAAAACAAACAAACCTTCATTGGTGACAAATTTAAAGCCATATTGTAAGGGTGAACGTTATCTGACAATTTGAAATTTGAAGCTTTCTAGTGATGGTATGAGATTTCTAGGTCCTTCACTAAGTGTTTATTCCACAGTTTTGGGGTTGTTTTTTCTACCACATACTTCCTAGATGTTATTTCTTCATATATATCTCTACCCTTTCTGTGAACCATTAAGAAAGACTTTAATTATGTGATCTTCTCTGTCTTAAGCGTATCAGTTGAATGAAAACTTTTTAGTTCAGACATAAGCTTCCTCTACTTTAAGAATTAGTAGCAGATATTTTTCGTGTGATATGGGTGTGTATCTTCATGGTGGCTTACTAGTGCATATCTGTTCTTTCTCTGTTCAGTGCTGAGAACTATTTCCATACAATACAGTGTGGAAATAAATTAGCAATGTCAAGCCAAAGCTAATAAGCACAGCTGAGAGACAAAGTATATTAGCACAGCACTGAACCCAAGTTAATATATCAAAATGGCTTCTACTTACATTGTATGCAGAGCTGTTTGCTTCAAAACCTTCCTTCAAAACCCTGTGTAATTTGCCATTAGCGAACTGGAAAGCCAGGTATGTTTTGAGAAAGCAGTGAAGATAGTGAAGTATTACTTTGTCTTGTGTCATTCTCACTACAGCAGTGTCAGTAAATACTGTAGCTATCCACCTTGCTAAGCAACTTTAGCATTTCCATCCTGAAAGATGGTATGAGGATTAAACTTGGCCTCTGCATACTAAACACTAAATGTTTTTTCCAAAGTACAGATTATAATTGCAGTCAGCAGAAAACTTCTGACCAGAATATTAATAGTAATCTGAAACAGATGAGTTCTTTTCAGTCTCATAACTTTACACTTTTCACACAGTGACTTTGATACCAGGATCTCTCGTATGCATTTAGTCTTAATATTTTTCCCTCAGATGTACCAAGGCATAACAGGACTGCAAAATATATGGGAGTTGTGTTAGATGCTTAATGCTTGTCAGATCTGGAACTGATTTTTTGAAGCAAAAGTACGTGAAAGGGCTTTGCTCCAAGGAGAAAGCAGTGTCTTCCTTCACACCTTCACTTGAAAACTGAGGGATGATGGAATTCTTAGTCCTAGAAGGACAAGTGCCATACTGTGTGAGTTACAGCAATAGTCATTGTACATGTGTACTGTAGGAGTGCTTGACTTCAGCCTCGCTTCCACTACTGGTCCTTCATGTTTAGCTCTGGCAAATGAATCAAAATAATAGGTCAGTCTGACTTGTTTTGCTTCTCACTAAGATGTAAATGATACAATTTTGAGTAATGCTGGCTTGCTTAAAGGCTGTAGATAATAGCAAAAATAGGGCTGCAGACAAAAAAGTGAACAAAAGTGATTTCAAAAATAGTTGCTCTGTATGTAATGTGAATATATACAGAAGGAAGAAAGAATATACTTCCTTTAGAAGTGTTTTCTTTAAAGGCATTTCTAAAATGTCTAGTTCATGTCTAGAACAGTTCAATATAGCTATTAATGTCATTCTTAAAAAAGAAACAGTTACACGAACTGAACAAGTGCAACATTTGTATGGGAAATGGTCTAAAATGCAGACTGATGTAGCTGGTATGTAAGATGTGCAGTGGCAGCATTAAAGTAATAGAATCAGAACACTAATTATGAGTTTTGATAGGTCTGTTACAAATGCTGTAGTTAGCAAATTTCATTTACCTGGTAATTGAGAAGTTTAAAATTAACTAATGATTCTGGTAGCAGAAAGGATTTTACAGTGAGTTGGTGAACACTCAGTTTTCCCAGTGAGGATGCATGTTGTCTCTTGTGACTAGTTTTGTCTGTCTTTGGAGATTGACAGCTGCCTTTGATGTTCAGGATCTCTTCACTTCCTGTTGACTTCAAGTGAAACTGCAGACTCTCAGCATGACCAAAGAGGGTTGTGGGAGGCTTCTAGCATCAATCTCTTCACTTTCTACTGTTCTGATTCTCCAACTGCAGACATATCTTAATACACATGTACTGTACCAGCCCTCGAATAACTGAAGTGCTTAGTTTGAGTCTTACAATAATCATCTTCAAAGAAGAATGCTGAATGTGGAAGAAGATCATTTGTCTCGGAAGCCTTTGCTAAGGATCTCTATAGATGGAGAGATTTCTTTTGCAGCTGTTGCATATAGTTCTCATTTTCTGTATTAAATGTTAAGCTCCTCTTTAATGGAGTCTAATGTTTTATAGTGGACACTTGATAAAAATAATTTTAAAAGTGTATTATAGATGAATTTTAAGTATTTGTAAAGAATGAGCCTTCATTGTTAAATATAAGGGCTGACCTAAAGTTACTAGTTTTGCTTGGAGTACAAGGAAAGGCAGAACATTTTTCCAAGACTGTGTCAGTGTTAACATTTTTCTATCCTGACTCCTTTATGGTCCCACTCTGACCCAGTTGCTATACATTCTGTACTCATGAAAAGCATTTCAAAAGTTATATCACATTCATATCTTTAAAATATGGTTGGGATTTTATTATAGGATTTTTCCATGTAAACTCCTATCTGAATTTTTTTGTTTTGTTTCAGCATAGTCTGTAAGTGTCTTTACTGACTGAGAAGCTAAATTTGTTTTTTCTCTGTGAAACCTGGAAAATGTTCAAGAACCAGTATCAGGTAAACCAGAAACAGTTTTAGTCTTCACCCTCTTTCATTTCACATTTGAGAGAATTCAATAAAAATGGCTTATTTATTTTAGTGGGGAGGGAATCCAGATGCAGAAATGTTTTGGAATGATTGGTTTTTCAGTATCTTTAGATTATGAAATTTTTCAGTATCTTTACATTATGAAATAATGGGTAGCTGCAGATGCTGTCAGGTCTAGAATGGACATGAACATGGTGTTACCAGTGTGTTTTTCTGTATTTATTCTTGTGGGCCAGGGCAAGCACACAGTCTGCTCCCACGCAGTGATGGAAGCTGGCACAACTCTTTTAAGGTATAGTCAGAAAAGCAGGGTTGGTTTAGTCTTTTGGTCCAGCACAGGGTTGTGACAGCAGTAGCTGTGTCTTTTGCAAACCATATTATCCCTGTTTCCTGGCCTTCCTTTTCACCATGTTTGTGTCACTTTGCCTGCATTAGTCCCTTCCTCAAAGAGCAACTCACCTCTTCTTACTTTTTCCCTGCTGGTCCCAGATGTGCTACACCTGTACCCTAAATTGTATTTCTCCTGCTGTTACCTAGGCTATCTCAGCCTTTTATGGTATTTTTGATACCATTGCCTAGGTGCTGTTGGCTTTGCAGGATTGTGTTCCCCAAAGATGTCCCATATTCCCCTGCAGTTGGTTGCTTAACTCACCCAAGTTGTGTAAACTTCATTTCCTTAAGAAATCAGACAAAACATCCAATCTAGAAAAGTTTTTACTTTTTTGAAGTATGTTTTAAAACTCACTTCATTTGGTAAGGTGTAGAAATAAATCATACCCAAAATAAATTACTAATGTTCTGCATGTTTCTAGAATTTTTACAGTAGTTTTGCTTTTTAGGGAATGACAGTATAAATAAAATAATTCAAAATATTCTATGGTATTACTTCAATTTTATGTTCTGATACTCTAGTAAAGCCAAAGATTGACTCTATGGGTTGCTACATTATAGTAGTCTAGAAGCTGTTATTAATAGTCTGCTGTCAGACTGATCAGTAATATTGACTGTGGTAACAGCCCGGGGGGGAAAGGGATTGTTCTTACATACACTTATCTTGACCATTGATTCAGTTGGTTGCATGATGTGTCTTTAAATCCTTTTATCATAGGGTGGCCCATTTGTTGAAATATTCAGTGCTCAAGGAAAGAACCCACGAGCAAAATGGAAGATTTTTGGCAATCCATCAGCTATATGGAAAGTAAGCTTTGAAAGAAACTTAGAACCTTGAGGATAAAACAGAAAAATGTGAATGAAGCTTAAAATTAGACATTAATGAGGGCTTTGACCTGACAGTGGAGTTGTCACTTGCTGTTCTGTCATTATGACAGACTAAATGACTACTTAAATGAGTTCTTTATGCCTGCTTGCTGACTAGGTTGGTTGCAGCATAATTGTACAGTTTAAATATTTAGAAAGTAATTTCCCTGTTCTGGTAACTAAGGGATTGAGTTGGGCCCATTGGACCGTGAGTCCTGGCTGTCAGCATTAATTGTTGATAAAACATGCAAGTAAAGGACATGTTGCTATAAATTATATGATTACCATCCTACTTGAACTACTGTCACACTGGCAGTGCTGTCTGCCATTGGAGATTTTTTTAAAGAAGTAGCTTTGCATGTTAGCAGCATGGTTGGTTGTGAGGAGGATGCTTATGTTTGTTTATTGTTCCTTTTTGTAGGAGTATGATAAAGAGGTAAAAGGCTTTGTTTTTGTGCTTGAAGGAAGCAGTCAAATCAACAAAATGCAGCTACCGAAGCAAACTAGGCAAACTTGTGAGTATCAAAAGAATTACATGTCTGTGGTGCTGTTCTGGTTATTAAGTCAGTCTAACATTGGAATGTTGTTCTTCCTTGCTGTGGGTGTAATTCAGCATTAGCAAAGTGGTTTTTCATTAGCTTATTAGCAGGCAGGTTACAAATAAGTAAAACATAGAAATGCAATATTCAAGTAAGCGCTGTAGGAAAGATTCCTGTTGATCCATGTTGTCCTAGTGCTGCTAGGTCCACCTCTGTATCTGATCCTGCTGCAGACTGGTGTCAGGCAAATGACTTCTTGCTCCATTCAACACTTCAGTCAATAATTCCATCAGCATTACAGAAGATGAAATACATTCCTGTCCCCTTTCTCCTCCAACTTCACAAAGCATGTTTGCTTTTATATATCAAATGAGCACTAGCAGTACAAGGAAGTTATACCCAAATTTCAGCTATGTTTATGTAATCAGTCTTATGGGTAGCATGGAAGGTTTCCTCAGGTTGTCTATTACTCACACAAGAATCAAAGCAGTTTGTTTCTTGAGGCCTACAGCAATCATCATAATTTATGCTGTAAACTCCACTGCAGGGCATTGTGCTTTATAAGGCTTGTAGTAATGAATCGAGCTGGTTTAGAATTAACTGCTTGCTTTTGAAGAAAAATTGAGATGGTGATTTTAGTCAAAGGGAACAGGAATCTTCTAGCATACTTCTCATGCAGGGTATATAATTACAAATCATTTTTTTCCAAATGAACAGAAAAAATAAATACAAAATTGTATAGGCTGGTCATGCACTAAGGCCTTGAAGATTAATCTGAATTTTATACAAGAAATTTACTGTTCTTTTCGGTATAATAAATATTAGTCTGATGGATCTTCCTAAGAGATCCATCCTGAATATGCTTATTGGCAATGTTACAACAAACTATTACAGTCTAAAATGAACATTGAGATTTGATGTTGTAGATTATCACAGCTAAGAATAGTTTGGTTTAAAATTTAATTGGCTGGTGCTGCAATATTACAGTTAAATTTCCATCTGTTACCATTCTGTCTACCTCTGTCTTTTCCTCTCTTCAGGTGTATCTACCTCAAGTATTTCATTTATGTCAAGTATACAATCTCCCAGTTGTACTGTAGTCTTTGAATACTCCTCCAATATGTGATGTTGTATATACAAATATAATTTGAGATTTTAGTGTCATTTGACCCAGAAAAGAAGGAAGTTCTGAATTGGCATTCTTTAGAAGAGGAGGTAATGTTGCTGTTAAGTCTTAAGTCAGTGAAGAGCAGCCTATACCCTCCTTGATGGAGGAAGAAGGAAAACAACATACGGTTCAATTCAGCCAGTTTTGTACTGTTTTCCCTTGACAGGGAGCTACTTGGATTCTGAAAGATTTCTTGTGTTTGTTCCCTCAGTTAAGCTCCTTTGATATTCTAAAAGTCAGAAGCCTCCACTGAGCATTGTTGTCATGACCTGGATGACATTTTTACCTGAAGGTTTCTTTAAAGTTGTGTAGTAGGTGCACATTGTCACAAACATCAGCACAAGCTTGTAGGGCAATAAGATAATCCTGAGAGTAAACTATTACTTTAGTTTGTAACTCTTGTTGGATACTTGGTGTCTGCATACCTTTAGAACACAGTGTAGAGTTGTAAGTATAAAAAAAGAGTTCCTTTTATTTTCATGCCACAGGTGGGACTTTTCAAACAACACTTTCATTGCAGTTTGAATTGGTTTTCTTCAGTTTTTTTCTGCTGCTCCTATGTTGTGTGAGCTTTGAGGAATAGTGTTGCAGGAGCATAGCTGCATGGTACAGAATGGAAATGCTTGATGGGGAAATGTGCATCTGCACAGGCACAGCACATGTATTTAATTTCTTTTTCTGTTTCTAGTGGGACTAATCCAGCAATTTCTGACACTTCAGATCTTTGTGCCATTGGGACAAGACTTCTCCACTGAGTTACTGTAAGATACATAAAATTTCCTTGAATGCTTAATGTAAAGTGAGTGTCTGATTGCAGTCATTAATTGTGCTGGCAGGTTTTGCATTAAAGCGTGGTGACTTACCAAGTCAATAAGAAGTAATTAAGCTAATGAGATCATTATTTCTTGGATTTTTTTAAATATTGACATTTGTTTGAAGACAGAACAAACTCTAAAAATCATGAATGAAGATGGTGAAGAACTGAGACATGCATTTATCAAACACATGAAAATACTGGCTCATGAAGGTCTCCCCAAAATTCACAAGAGATATTTATAAGTAACTTTTCCAGGGCCTTTTGCTTCAGGGCAAAAATCAATCTATATTGTAATAGTTAGGGGAGAAAAAATTCCAACCAAACAAATGGTAAAAAGCTACAACAAAAAAAGGAGTGCTCAGGTGTAGAATTATGTCCATACTGTAAGGAAAGGGAAGTGTAGCTGAATCAGACTTTTTTTCCATTAGTTTGAGGAATGGTTTAGACTTTTAAACTTGGGCAATTGTCAGTCTTTGGACATTTCCTCCCAAGTGGCACCAGGTGTTTAGAACCAGCACAATCCATTCAGCTTTGTAGATAGTAGAACACCAAAGATTTGGATAAACAAAAGAAATATGCCATTAGAAACCCTGCAGGAAAAAATGGGTTGAATGAGATGTAATTAAACTGAGTGAAGTCAGTGCAGAATTTTACTTTTGTCTTTCTGTAACCTTACATGGATCTGTACCCATAGTGTTAGTTTTTCTTGATTGTCTGAAGTAAAAGGAAACAACTCTTGTAGGTTTAAGTCAAAGGGGACAATGAGATGCCGAGAGTAGTGGCACAGTGTTCATTCTAATGTGAATAATCTATTTCATGAAATGAGGACAATGTGCTATTTTATGTTGGTGGGTAATTATCTTCTGTATCTTCATGTGAGTAAAGGCATCTTAGAATATTTTAGTTTTAAAAAGTATGCTAGTGTGAATTCAGTCATATTTAGTCCTCTATTTATCCACTATTCCTCAGTGAATTTCTAACAGTCCATGTAGGTATTTGTCTCAGAGGCTTGTGAGTTATTGGGCATTTATAACTTGCATCACATTGCTAACATATGTTCCTCTGTGTATGCTTAATTTCTAACATCATTTCAGAATTGAGAAAATATTCAAAGGATAAATTATTTAGCACAGATCTTCACTAGAGAATAGTTTTACTGCTCCGTGGAGCATGGAAATTTGAGAGGGAACACTGGGCTCAAAATACATGTTTCAAAGACTGATTTCAAAGACTGATTCTATATGTCAAGATCTTGGTGGAGAAAATACAAGCATTTTACTAATTTAAAGTGAGAAACTGTTGGCAGGAGAGCTGGTAATTGTTGAACAGACCAGAAAACTACAGGTTTGCAAGCAACTTCCCATTCTCTAACTTCTCTTCCTAACACAGCATTTATACATTCTCTGTTATGCTTTCCTTTCAAGGTAATTCTTTTTATTTTTGTCCTTATTATGAATATTTTTTCTTTGCTTAGATATTAAGGTATCTGTAATGTAAGCATACATGACTCTAAAGCTAGCCTTTATTTTTTCCTGCAGCACAAAGAGCTGATTTATGTCAAATCACACTGACTTTTCTGTTCTTTGAACTTCCTGAGTGTAGTTCTGGTTACACTTTCTGCTTCCATGGTTTTAATTGCTGCATTACTTCTATAAGTGTGTAACAAAAGGGACAAAGCAAACAGGATATTACATGCAGTAAACAGAAACCAAGTACAAATATTTGCTTATCATAGGCATTTTGTAGACAGATGGTAGAGACAGTGACAAGTACAGAAATTCATGTTTTCTATAGCTTTGTATTGAGTACCTGCCTCCCATCCATACCTCTTAAGAACAACATCATCTCTACTTTTCTACTTTTTTTCAGCACTTGCTTTTTTTTTTTTTTTTGGAACTAAGAGCTTTAATTTTCTACCACCTCTCCCACCTTTCTTTGCCCTTTCTCTTTCCAGCTCCTATCTAGGCTTCCTTCATTTTTTTCTGCCTACTTCCCATTCCCACCATTACATGCTCTTTCAACAATAGATATCTATTCTTCTACAGTATTCTTACGTACTTCTGTAAATTTAAGTACATATATTTTGGATTTGCTATATATAGTCTATGTAAACATTCTGTACTGTATTTACTTTATAAACTATCTAAATAGCTATAACTGACTTTTTTCTTTTTGTCAACTTTTCTGATTCTAAATTAGTATTACCAGAGAGCCTAATACAAATCCTAATTATCCTTCCCTTACATGCAGTGATTTCAGTGGCTATGTGGATGAATTAATATCACTTACTACATTTCCATATAGTTTCTACAAAAGAATAGATGCTTAATTCAGTATAACTCTTTCAGTACTTGTGTTATAATCAAATCATGCTTATTGTGATAATTATGTAAGTTCATCAATGCATTCAAAGTAACTGGAGCTACTTAAAGGTATATATTCCTAAAAAGTACAGTTTCATTTGTACCCCACTTAGCGCAACTGGATGCAGAAATTACTTCTAATTTTATTTTTATAGAAGTCTGAAGTTTTATATTAGAAATCAACTGTAGCTTATTGATGTACCTATAAACTCCTTCAAGACTTGCAAAATAGCATATTGTATCTTGGCAGACTCATGATAATCCAGTAAATTGCTTTATATGACTCCCATTCTTTTCACTTCAGACATTTTGAAAGGAATCTCATGCTTGTTTGTGGACAGAATATTGATTGTCTTGTTGATTACTGGAGTTTAATCTTTGAAGATAGCTTCTTATATAGTCTGACTACTTAATAATACTGACTCTTTGAGTAACTTCCAATTGAAAATTGATAGCATACCAAGCCATCAAATGTACTTTCTGTTAAGAAACACTGTCAAGTTTTGTAATAGCTGCACTTGATGCTTTAAGGTAAATTCCTCCCTCTCCCATCCTGCACAGAGATGGAAATAGAAACTTAGTTTAAGCTTTGTCATCTTTTGCATTCTCAGGGCCATCCATCACTGCTGGCATCAGCTGAGCTAAGCCTTCTAACTTGCTGCTGTCAAGCAGTCACCTGAGATTCCTGTCAGAAATACTGAATGTGCAAACAACTGTTTAAATTAAATAGTTTGCCTTTTCTTTGGAAGAAGTTGAAGTAGAATTTAGGATACTTTTAGAAGTGGCATGATTAGATGAGTATCAGCACATTAACAATCAATGTGGTATTGATCTGCTTAAAAAGTGTATAAAATAAGTTGTGGATGAAGAATTTGGTGAAGCGTAGTAAAGTCACAGGTAGGGTAGGAGCATGTAATTTATACAACCTTTTTGAAGCACATAATAGCAAAGCTATTAGTAATGATGAATATAACTGTCTCTTGTGAATGTAGTAGCCAGTTGTTAAATCTTCAATATTGTGTATTTTGCTGTCTCTCTGAAAAAGTAAAGTAACTTAATGTTTGAAAAAATATTTGTGTGAAAGAAAACAGCATCAGGCTTGTGTTGCTATTCTTGTTTCAATTCCCAGTCTGTGGACATGTGCAGGTGCTAATACTACTTGCTTGGCATTTTGACAAGCACATGAACATTTAAAATACTGTAATGCCAGCCACTGTCATACTTTTATTTCTGGTATGTTTATTTTCAGTGTTAGGTATCGTGTGAAATTAGTGCACCATGTGTTAATTAGTTCTACAGCAAACAAGCAGAGCTCTTGATGTGAGAGAATAGACCTTGAAATTGTACTGTAACCTCCAAATAAGTGGTCTGAGGTATGAAAAAGGATCAGAGCCTCTATTTCTGGTTATATTCTGATATAGTATGTGGTCTTGTATGAGTCCCTGTAGGTTGCTCAGTGTTTTTTTCCCCCAGTCTGCTGATACAAGTTATGAGAGTAATATTTATCAATTTATTTTGAAAATACATTATAAAGAGTTAACTAACTCATTGTTGTATGATACTTTTAAGTATAGGAGGTGATAAAAATGGGAGTTATAGTAAATTTTAAAATCTGGTGGTTGATCATGTACACTTTCATTGATATGAAGACTAGTGTGTGCTGATACAGAGCTGAGCACTGGATCCAGGACTCACTCTGTGGTCATACCAAGGCTGAGTAGAGGAAGGATCACTTCCCTGGACCTGCTGGCAGTACTACTTCTAGTGCAGCCTGGGATGCTTTTGGCCTTCTTTGCTGTGAAGGTGCTTGGCTGGCTCATAGTCCACTTGTTGACTACCAGGACCCTCAGGTCATTTTATACAGAGCTGCTTTCCAGCCAGCCAGTCAGTCCTCAGACTGTACTGGTGCATGGGATTATTCCTCTCTGTGTACAGGACTTAGTCTGTAATTCGAAGTTATCACTCTGTATTTCAAATCTAGTTGGATTTTGTTTTTCTTACTTGTTGAAGTCCATCAGAATTAAGGCAGGTGCTTGCTTTTTTGTTCACATCTATTTTTTTGCCAGGGAGAAGAATTTCAGAAAATTTGGGAATAATCAAGCCCAGTTGGTAGGTATTAGCTTTTGAAAATTTGGTGTTGTCCTTACTCTTGGAGTGATACCTCAGAATTAGCATGGCCTGAAACCACAGTTGTAGCTTATTATCACTCTGAGGAGTGATGGTTTTGATCATATGTAGAAGCTTAGGTTTAAAGCACAAATGCTCTTGATTTATTGACTGACTGGGAGCTCTGGAGCTTCAAGCTCTGGAACATACCTGATCAGGTTTAAGAAATTTTCTCTCAAAGTTTTAGCTAGTTATGTATAGAGGCATCTGCAGGGGGGAAAGGGCTTAAAATGTCCACTTTCCAAAGGTAGTTGTACTTGTTGATAAGAAATTTTATTGCAAGGCTTGTGAACAGCACAGTAGAATATAGATTCTTGTATCATATTTCCTTTCTTCAAACAGTTGTTTCTTTAAATGTTTACTCCTCTCAAATTTTTAGCCAGAACATGCTAGATTTTACATGCATAGCTAATTTATTGGTAGACACCATAACAGCTTGAATTTATGTGAATTGCATGCTATCAAATTAGTCATAATTTTAGCTTTACTGACAGATGTGATAAATTATTCATGTTAACCTTAAGACCCAGCACATTTTCAGATGCAAAACAACAAAAACTTTCTCCAAAAAGAAAACTCAGGGCTGATGCCTCAAAGTTTCATCTGGTTTGAGATTTATTTTTGGTAAGAGGTGCAGCTACATACATCTCAGCTTGCTTTTGTAAAGATACACAAAATGGAATGTTCAGACACTGAAGAGAATGATATGACCTGACTGGATACCTACAAGCTGTCCTGTGTTTCCAGCTACCAAAGAGTAGGGCATGTCACTTACAGATGAGTAGTAAAGCAAATTATCTAAGCAGGCAGCTGAATACATGCAGCAGTAAATGTTCTGTAATGCAAATACACAAAGGGGCAGATTCTGCAATAACTTCAAATTGAAAAGATGGGAACTGTTTTCCATACCTTTCTTCTTACTTTAACCTGGTATGCTCCTCTGAAGGAGAAAAAATTCCCATATAGTTGGTGAAGTTAGGACAGATGATTCTTTTGAGTCAGGTCTTTGTTGGCAGTCTTCCACCATGAGTTCAATATAGTTGATGATCCTTTCCTAAAGCTTGCTGCTAACATTTAGGTATTTTGTTTCATTTTAAATTTGTAGACAAAACCATTTAACTTGCTTTCTGGCCCTGGGACACTTTCATTCTATTACTTTCAAAAAATGATCATAGCAAAAACGTAAAATAACTTGCTGGAACACTTTCTTATAAAGGGAGAGTGCAGTGGGGGTCTCATGGCATGGACCTTGATGAGGATGGTTTTGTTAACATCCTACAGGAAATGGAAGGGTGAGGTTAGAAAGTGGTTACCACCTTTTTCACTCTAAAGATAAACTAGATTTCTAGTTTTATTACTTTCTGCTCAGTTTTTAGTGGCAAGTAAGTTGAGGCCTGAGAAGAAAGAATACTTTCACAGGTTATAGTAATCCAAGTAACATCCTTAGTTTCAAAGTAGAAAGGAGATGCTTTGAGTCACATTTTGTGCCACATAACTTGCAGTGGTCCTGCATTTCAGACTCTTGACTTTTCTATAAAAAGAACAGTTTAAAAATAGATTTACAGTTAATACTTGTGCATGCTGTCTTGAAGCTTTTGACTTCTTTTAAAACATCCTAAATCTGGATGAGAACAGATTGACCTAATCAGTGTTAAAAATGTTAAACTTAAACCAGTGTTTTACAGTGTGCATCCTTCTGATGATACAGTAGTCTTCCAGGTAGTATTCAGTAACAGTGTGTAGCTGCAGACCAGGAGCCAAAGCAGGAGGAGTCAATGAAAGCAGAGAGGACTGCCGGATGGGTTGAGAATGGTAGGGGAAGTGGAGGAAGGAGGCCTCTCCTCTATTCATGCATCAGTCTCCTTTTGGCTTATAACTTTGGGACTGTTAATAGACAGGTTATCTAGTATTGCCATTTATTTAAAGACCAGAGAAACAGAGTGAAGAACAAAAATACATTTCTGACTTGTTTCAGAAACAGCATATTACTTTCCCCTCAGACCAGAGCATACCCATCAGTCTGCCAAGCTCAAATTAGATTCAACTTGTACAGTGAAGTCAACACCTGTCACAAAAAGGAATATTTCCTTCATCAGGCTGTTATATCCTCTAGGCTGGTGTTACAGGATTTGTTGCAGTTGTAGTGTCTGCAGATGTACAGCTAGTGTAATTGCTTTCTTTGTAAGTGTAGGTACAGGCACTCTTATTTAGTATAGCACAATACCTTAGTAGGCTGATGAGTTGTGTCCAGTCTGTACAGTTCTCTGCTAGTCACTTCAGTCCAAGATAAGAACACTTATTCAGTATTGCAGTATTTCTGCTTAAGTTTCAAAATGCCCTGAAATGAAATGTTTTAATCAGTATCACTTTATCTTTGTTTACATATATCTTGGATCTGTGGAACTGATGGGAGTGATGCTTCAAGTTTTTAACTTGCTAGGTAGTCAGTTTAAGCTATCATATGATATGCTATTAAATTAGAGTAAATCTTATCATGGTATTATATGATGTCCTACTGATAGTAGAGAATAAATCACTGTATTCTAGGACTTCAGAGAGAGGAGATCTCCTAATTGTGTATGTTTGGGCTGGTGGATCAATTGAAGTAACATGGAGTAAACTGAATCCTGTTTGGTTGGTAAGGTTTGTTAGTCAGGATTTTCGTAGGCAAGATTAGATGTGTGATCTGGTGTTAGCAAGATAACTCAGCTTTGTCTTTTTAAAGGGAAGACTAAGAAATTCTTAGTAATTCAAATAAAAGGTTTAAATGTGAGAAACAGGCTGTACTGGGGAGAACTGTTACATATAGCAGGTGCAAACATAACCTTTTCATTGTCTCTGTCAATGTGAAAGGACAGATTGTCTGTTCAGAATAGATAAATTAATGGAAAGAAAAACAGTGGAAAGAATAACAGGCAATAAACTAAAGAAAAGAGCCAACAGAATTAGTTCCAGGCGTAAATAACAGCATTATAAGGGTAATTTGTTTAGATTCTTGAAAAGTAGGCACTAAACTTTCCACATATTAATACTCATTAGAGTACTTTGTACAGAACAAATTAAAAACTGTTTTCTAGAATGATGGTTTTCTAAATGATTTGGCAGTTAGCCATGCTGCAGAGGAATATACCACTATGCCTTCAAATATAATCTACTAAATCCTTGAAAATAAAAGAAAGGTGAGCTCCTTGCAAAACCTAGGGTGTTAAAATATTGATAGAAGCTTTTAGAATAAGTTATGAATATTAATGACCCCTTCACATGTTTCCAAAAAATCATTCTGGAAGTTCTAAGAGTAATGAAACTTTATTACAAACGAGTTTTGATCAGTGAAAATACCAGGTCATTCTGTCCATTGGAGGACTGATTGCAAGTGTGTTGCTGTTTTGTGGTGAGAGTTCACCAGTTCTTTGTAATTTCTCATATTTGAAACTTTTTCTATTCTGGCATTCAGATTTGATTATTTTCTTTTTACTTGTTATTATTGCCTTTTTATGGGTACTGTTTAAGGGGACTTTGGTGTGGTTTTTCTCCTTAATTCCCTCCAGGAAAACATCAACAGAAGATTCCAGTATATAAAAATAAGCCTGGTTCTTCACAACTTGTTCTCTTGGTCTGGGTGACATATCAGTCTTCCTGATCTGTTATTTTGTAGAGATTTGATTTTCAACATAATTAAGTCTGGTTTTATGAGGGCAGAATACAGTGCTCTGGATTTCAGATAATCAGGCAGCTAGTTTGGTAATGTGTCTCTATGAGACCAATTTACAAGTAGTGCATGAAACAAAGCATATGTGAAGTACAGACTGTTCCTGAGTAAGGAAACTTAAGTATCTGTATGCATGGCAAATCAGCTGACCATTGCTATTCCTTTGATTTTTGTCTTTAAAATGGAGGTGGTGGTGATACTGTCTAATGTTTCTGAGGCACATAGCTTTTGCAGAGGAAAATGGCATTACAGTTGTTAAGTGCTCATATGCTAACATACTAACAGTTAAGCTGCAACAGAAGTCTCTGTTTTGATTTTGACCAGGGTACAAAGAGGTTTCCATTAAGAAATTCTATGGGAGCTGCTCTTTGCTTAGCAACATCAGTGAAATACTTGGTTTCATGTCTGGTAAACTTCCAGTTTAAGTCATTTATAAGGAGAAAAACACTGATGTTAAGAACAAGTGAGCCTGATAAATGAAGCATCCCTTCAACAGTCCAGCATCATTTATTCTAAGTTCATTTTAAGCACAGAATTGAACATTAACAAATGATTATAAATTATTATATGTACAGAAACAAAATGAATAGGTAATCTGAAAAGAAGAGTTTATCTGTACTCTTGGGTAGTTGCTACCATTTCCTTGTAATCTGACAATAGCTACCATTGTGAGGAGAATAGTCAATCAGAGTTGAAGGTATCAAAATTGAAAATTGAATTGGAAGGTAATTTTACTTTCAAATGTTTTGCAAATGTAGATGTTAAGTGTGAAATGAATGCAGTTAATGACCATAACTGGGAGAGTTATGCACCTGCTGATCACAGGAATATTATTATAAATGAGGTTGATTTTCCTGTTGACTACCTCATTTTTCTCAACCTGGTCTCATTACTTCTCTATCACATGTCTGACCCTTAGCTATAAATACTCAAGCACAGACATAATAAAAACACATTAACTCCTATGTAGATATTTTTAATGCAGCTTTGAAAATCAAGATGTGTGCTGCAGATGTTTCTTGCCTTTGTAGGTTTAATGTTGGTCATGCTTTTTGATAACAAAAGATTTGAGTTTCACAGCAAGTACTCTTGAGTCATGTAACAAGTGAGAATTCAAACTTCCTAACTCCCATTGTTTGAATTACTTCAGAAAAGTTTCTTCAGAACCTTGTTTTATTTTTATTTTCCAATAAGCAATGTGACTGAAGTTACACCAATACTCATAATTATCTTTCTCCTCCCAGGAGACTTCAGACTTTTAAGACCATCTTCTTTCTCCAGTTTTGTCTGTTCTTCAAATGTTTCACCTATTTATACCTGCAGAATAGACTTTTTTTTGTTTTAAGCTTACTTAGGTGTGACTATAAATATTTAAGATTGGCTGCTTTTACACAGCATACATACCATCACAATCTTATTTTAGACTTGTGACAGGCTTAGCTGTGTAGCCAACTTGCTGACAATTTTAGGTGAATTATTTCACATCTTGCTTAATTTCTTCAAAAGTAAAATCAAGCTCTGAATGCTGGCATTGTAAGACAGTTTGAAATCTTCTGATCACTTTTCAAGGACTTGATGGTATCATTCATCCATCCATAAATATATGTGCAGCTGCTATTGCAGTCTACTAAGTCAAATGATAGCAGTGATGAGGATATAATGTTCTTCTCTCAGCACAGTAGTGAAATTTCTGCATTTGAAGTGTATGTGATTTATGAGAGGAACTGCTAGTCTTTCAAAATGGAGCAGCTAGTAAACTCTTCCACTTCTAAATGTCAGATTGTCTGCAAGGGAGAGGAAGGAATCAAAGTTCTGGGAAGCTGATGGGTTTTGTTTGCTTTGCAGGATGGTCTTAATGACTCTGGGGAAACGAAGTGCTCCTGTGTTTTTTATCACCTGTACTAGTAGAATCATTTGATGTTTACATGCAGTATGTTTTGTACTCTCCTTGTTTGAACTCTTGAATTGCCAAAAATAGTTTAAGTGTGTAACTTGCTCCAGAGTTAATGCCCTCCTAAGGTGACCTAAGGAAGCTTAGGAAAATTTCAGAGTGCTTATCTGCAAATTTTGGGTAACTATTTCATTAGTTGAGCTACAGGTAATCATTACTAATGAAAGTGTTTTCAGTAACAAAACAAAAATCTGCAGGGTAGTATCACAATTTTAAAGTAAAACCTAGCTTTTAAATACAACAATAATTGTTTTTAAGAACACTAACTAGTGACAAAGTTGTTTATTGTAATTATTTGTCATCTTCTCAGGGGCTCTGCTAATTACACAGAAATACCTATCTGTTAAAAAATAGGCATGTTCAAAAATAATAGGTAAATTAATCATTATTTCCCCATACAGATTGCAGCCTTTGAAATAGTGTCTGTTCTCTGGTATAAGGTAGAACTGTTGTTAAGGTTGTGCTCCTGTTGTGGTCCAACCCCAGGAGGCAGCTGAGCCAAACACAGCTACTCTCTCAAACTCCCTGCAGTGGAATGAGGGACAGAATCAGAAAAGTGCAGAAACTCATGGATAGAGAAAAAGACAGTTTAATAGATAAAGCAGAAGCCACAGGCAGAGCAAAACAAGGAATTCATTCACCATTTCCCATCAGCAAGCAGGTGTTCAGCTGTCTCCAGAAAAGCAGAGATCTATCATGCATTCCAGTTACTTGGGAAGACAAACAGCACAAGTCAAATGCCTCCCACAGCCCTTCTTCCTCCAGCTTTATATGCTGAGCATGACATCATATGGTATGGGACATCCCTTTGGTCAGTTAGGGTCAGCTGGCCCAGCTGTGTCCCTTCCCAACTGTGGGCACTCCCACCCTAATTACTGGTGAGGTGAGAAGTAGAAAAGGCCTTGATATTGTGTAAGCACTGCCCAGTATTAGTTAAAACACACCCCTGTTTTACTGGTGCTATTTTTATCACAAATCTAAAGTGCTACGCAAGCCAAAACCAGTACTGCTGCTTACAAGACTTGAAAGAAACTGAACATAAAATTGAGCTTCTTTGAGTTAAGGGAAACCTAATCTTTGTGATCATGGCTGTAGTCTGAATCTATTAGAAATGTTCAAACTCCGTGTCCTTGATATGATTATGAGATGACCTGAATAGTGAGCAATAAACTTCTGCATTATAATTCACATCTGAAGATATGTGCTCAGCAAGTAAAACAGTGTCTTGTGTCGATCTTTAAGCTGACAAAGAGTTTATATAAAATGACAGAGGCATTTTTTGGAAAATAAAGCAAATAGTGTTTTTCTAGGTAGAAGGTGACAGCGTGTCCCAAGGTAACACAAGCTTAAGGGGCAGAAACAAGTGTGATTATTAAAGGCTACTGAGTTTTCACTTCATAGAAATTGAATTCTTTCAAAGTCTGAAGGGTTATGGAAATCCAGAGAAGAGTGTAGACTGTTAAAATAAAATTAGCATGTAAAGTGATTTTATATATACAGGAATATAGCCACCAAGTCTGAATTTGAGAAAGAAATCTCATCTTGTAAAAGAAGTAATTCTTAAATTCCATGTTTGCTATCACTGACATAAAGGTTCTGCATATGAATAACTTCTGGTGATTGCCCAAAGATACTGGGTTATTGAATTGACAAAGATCATTTCCATTCTCTCCTGCTTTTTCTCTTACAGGATAACTGATTTAGGAAATATTAAAAGGAGGTTGTATTTATCAACAGTGCACAGGGAGCTGTCTGTGACCCCTCTGCATGCAAAAATCCCACTCTTTACCATCAAGCGCAAAATAGTAGGTACCTTCAGAATATTCCTTGGGCTGGGCTTGAGCTCATGTTTTTATCAGAAACCTTGTCTGTAAGTTTATAGACCTGTTAGATTACTGTCTGCTTTAGAATTGAGTTCCTGCTGATTCAAGATGTGTCTATGCCACCTCTTCTGGATGGTATCAAACACTTAATGCTGCTGCTACTTGTAGCCTTCTGTGAACATTAGTTCATTCCCATTTTGCAGGGTTAATGCTGCTTGTGATGTGTTTATCTTTCACTTCTGCTACCTATTCTGCCTCTGCAAAGTTCTTAGTGTCCCTGATACTTCTTCATTACAGTGCCCCAGTGCACATATACCTTCTTCTGTAGGCACCTTTTTTATTACCTTTACTGGAGCTGGAAGTAAACTGTAGCTGATGGCTACTTCCATGTGCTTCAGGTTCTTTCAGATTCTGGTATATGTAAGACAATGTATATGTCAGACTGAAAATAAAAAGTTTTTCCTGTTCCAGTATCCCACAGCCAGCCACAAGATATGGTAATAGATGTCAGCATACAAAGCCTAATGGTTATCATAGACTCAGTTCTCAAATACTGCTGTAGAAAATCATTTGGCTATAAGAATAGATAGATTTCAAATCTTTGAAACTAAGTATCACCAGAACTAGATCACAGTATACTAAGCAGCTGTGGATTTCAGGTTATTTGCTAGAATATTTTACAAAAACCTCAAATTACAGTTTCTTCTAAGAAAGTTTAGATGAAGGCAGCTATGATAATTTTAGATTTCACTTTTGCTTTGTGGGAAGAAGTGGTTGGATTTTTTCAAATGAATGTGCATCACATCATGCACTTGAAGTTGCTGTTAATTCAAGATCCACTGAAAGTGAACTATTTCTTCACTATAATTTCAGTTAGTACATCTTAGTGTCAGGCTAGTACAAATGTTTCAGGATTAAAGAATGCATCAATGCACACCTACTTAAAATCAATTGAAATATGAACTTCAGTTGTGCATTTTGGTTTAGATTATAAAAGGTTAATCAGATCTATCTAAATGCTTTTATCAGTTAAGAAAATACTTGAATAACCTTAATGCTTGACCAACCTTGAAAGAATAGGTCTGTATTTCTTAGTATATCTGAATACGTACCTGTCTTCTTTTAAATGGTTGTCTGCTTTGTTTATTGTTGCTTTTACTTAAAGGAGTATCTGCTTTCTGTAGTTAATCTATCAGAGCCACATAAAAGATTAAGTTATAATCACAAGCTAATCATCATTGTCAGTATGATTGATTGTGAATAAGGGTATAATATGTTGCTTGTTCCAGCAGTGGAACATAGTTTATATCTTCATGTACTAGCTTCCTACACTGTATTCTTACAAATGATGCAATTTTTCTGGCTCAGCAATAGAAGTATCAGTTGTAATTAAATACTGCATTGTCCATTCTGTTTCTTGTTGTATTCAAAACCAGTATTCCTTTCCTTCCAAAATTTCAGACTTAGAAGCTGAATAATGTACGTACCTAAATTTTTCTCAAAATATTTCCTATTTGGCATTCAGAAACTCATACTTTTACCTTGACTTTATAAAGAAATTAAGCATGTGCAATCATTGTCTTGGTATTCTTCTCCCTTAATAGAACTTCAACCTATTGGTCAACTAAATATTACAGAAGTAATAATATCAAATGTATTACAGTTCTGCAAATTTCATGAAAATGGTTGCATTTCTCCTCAAGGCCATCTGTTTATTTCCTGCTTATAGAAGATGTGTTATCATCAGCTCATCCCTCACTAGATGTCAGAATCAATGAGAATTATTAGGATCACCAGAACTATGAGCATATGTGGTTTTAAACATAAGATACTCTAAATGGAAAGCTTAAAATTACAAAAAAATTTATTCTTCTGCTTGTGTTGTTGTTTTATGTGAAACTTTTTTCTAGTATTAAAGTGGAATTATAGTGTGGTTTACATACAAAATAGATACCTGTAACTGCTCACTTCTGCATTACAAAAATCAGCAATATACAAGTGTTAGATTAAGTGGAAAAACTTGAAACTCAGGAAATGTAAAGAGCTGCTGGAATAGTGCAGGAGACTAGCATGTTGATGTTAGTGCTCTGTTTCCTGAAAGAAATGCAATAATCTAATGAGAATTAACACATGTATTTAAGTAGCATCTTATCAACCTAGGAAGTTGCCATTACCTGATTTGTTGCTTGGAAATGTCTTATCAGGAATAGATAACATTTATTATAAACAAGTAGTTTTAAGACATTAAGGTACATTGGGGTCTTGTCCAAACTAGAATTTTGCCTGCGTTTTCAGCGTGGAAGGGATGCAGGCTTTGGACAGGTCCTTTTTGTGAATCTCTGAAAGCAGTAATCAAAGAATCTGCAACTATAGCCTTTGGAACACTTTAGCTGCAGTGGATTTAACTAAGAAAAATTGTTACTCAACATTGCTTCATTTCTCCAGAAACCCTTCAGTAAGTAACTCTCACAAGTCAGCTGCAAACCCCTGTGAATATCCTAGGTAACAAAGCTCACCCAAGCAAGTCATATTTACTGATTTGTTTGCATAAATAATTGTTTGAAATGCAAATACAGCATTATGTTTTGAAAGTAAAAATGTTATGCATTGTGAATCATAGCCTGTGAGAATCTGATACTCCAGAGACTTAATTCATAGAGGACTATACACTATATGCAATGATTAGTGTTTGGGTTTTATTAAAGTGTTGTTTCTCTTTTCTAGTGGTGCAATATGTGTATTGACTTGGTAGCATTCACCAGTGAAATATTCAGAGGAGCTGTCTTCCAGTCTTTGGATGGAATTATCATTTCAGCTAACTGTAAACTGAGAAAGATCTTCACTTTAAAATCCAAGCCTCAAGATACAGCTGAGGAAGATGGTGTGTTATAATTACTATGTAATCTTAATCATAACAGCTCATATTATAAAATCAAAAGCTTCTCAGTCATCAGATTGGGTATTTGAAACATGATTTGAAACATGATTTAATGGAAATTGAAGTGGTAGTGCCACATATTAAATCTGCTAGCTTTGGACTTCAGACAGCTAAATATATGTGTACTCCTCTGTTTTAAACACTGACTTCTTAGAAATACATTGTGGAAGAAATTCTGGCAAGATTTAAGTAGAGGGTTTTTTTGATGGGAGTACCTTATGCTGACAGAAATCAGATTTTGGCTGAGAAGAAAGTGTCTGAAAGGAGAGAGAAATACTTAAACTTAGCTGCACTTGCTGTTTGTCTTAATTTTGGACATCAGCAACTGATGAAAGATTTTTTCTTCAAATAATCCAAGATACTACTGTAACAAAACAGTATTATGCAAAACAGCTATGAAACTGTCAGAAACACCTCTCTATGATCTTTAGTCCATTTGTCCTAATGTGTTCTTGTTCATTGGGAAGGTAATATTGGTGGTGAGATGAAAAATAAAAGCTTATATCTGTAATAGAGCAGGATATTGGTCAAAGGTTTACAGGTCTCCAAGTTAGCATCATAATCCCGAATCATTATCTTCGAAGGGAGTGAACTTCACTCAGCACTGATATTTGCAGTAATACAGGAGGAATTGGAAAAGCACAGCTGGCACTTTCTTGTTTTAGAGGAACCTTAGGTATAGTTCAGCTTCACTGTCATTCAAATTTTCATTTTGTTGCTTTTAAACAACACACCTGAAAAGGGTTCTGGTTTCTGAGGGAGGGATAGTTAGCAGTATTTCCATTTGGAAAGCCTAAACTAATAAAGGAGAGTATGTGATCACTTTTAGTACTTTTGTGTGTGTGTGGTGGTGAGGTTGGAAAAAGTTAATTCAAAAAATGAGTACAGAGAATATGGTGAATTCTCAGCAGAAACTGCAGTTAGAGGCCTCTCTGGCTTTAATTTTGTCAGTGCATTTTTTCTCTTCCATTCTAAACAGTTTCTTAAATGTGCATAAATGTTCCAAATTAGTTCCAAAATTCCAAAATGTGTTAACATAATAGTAGACAGCTTTAATAAACTCTATGCATGGTAAAATACTGCACTTTTAATTACTGGATTATCAGTTCTATGATTATTACACAGCTGGTGAGCATTAATAGTTTCTGTATGCTAATGAATTTCTTTATCTAGGCAAGTCTTAAAATTATGTTACGGCTCAAGGTTTGGCTGTGGTAAAATAGCTCTACTTCATGCTAAATTGCAGAAAAACAATATTATTAACTTCCAGTTAACAATCATGATTGACAAAACTCTTTTCCTCTCAGATGATTGAATCATTTGAGCTCCACTGAATGAAATGGCTTTGCAACTTAGTTCAGTACTTTGCTTATAGCTCCTTGGGTGGAATTGGTGATTTTGCAGAATCACAATGGCAAATAATAACAAATAATGTTAGTCAAATTTAATTCCATTGTGTCATCTGAGTGAAGCAAACCCCATGTTTTTCATTTCTAGATACAAGTGTTCCATTTGTGCCCTGTGAGCCCCCAAATGTTATTCCTGAAACCTGCCAGCTAAACAGAGCTGTGCCACAAGTTACACAACTGCTGGACCTGAGTAAAATACAGAAAGCAGAAGTGAAATGCAGGAGATCTCCAGTAACAGTGCAAGAAACAGGTATTCTGTTGCATTCAAATATCGTTAATAAAATCTATACAGTATGTGTACAAATAATGGATTTTTCTGAAGTGCATGTTAAGAGGTTTCTGTGTCTTAAAATAAAACATGAAAGCTCTTGTGTAGGTGTAATACCATGAGCACATACACACATCTCTTCTATAGCTTCAGAGATGTGTGCAGCCTGAACAGTTCTAATTCAAGCATGACCTTTATAAGTGTTTGAGGTAGGTCTTTGAGTGCCCTCTGGAGTGTGGCTGTTCAGCTGTGACACTTCTTTTTTAAAAAAAGAAGTTTACATTAATGAAACTTGTAACAATATGACCATGCATAGTCTCCTCAGCTTATACTCTGCAAAAGGAAATCTTGTGTTATTGGTGCCTTGGAGTTATATCAATGTTTATGTAAGCTAGAAGATAATAAAACATATAATTTGGACTGTGACAGCATTGCATAGAAGAGATTTATTAAAGAAGCTAGGCAGGCCTGTGCCAAGATACAAACTATTGACCTGGATAAAACTGAGACAGAAAGCAAACAGAAGATCAAATTGTAAATTTTTGTTATAGCTGAAGGCTAACAGCAGGGTGCCTCAGAAGTTTTTTTTGTTCTAGGCTTTGTATTGTTTATTTATAGTTGTGAATAATCTCAGAGGAGAACTGGGAGCAAAATTTTCATGTGATACGGATGCTAGGTTTGTAAAGAGTAGAGACTTCAGAGAGTTTTAAACTTGTAAGATGGGTAATCCCCTCTGTACTTTTTTGTGAAAAACACTACAGGACTGGTAACATGCAGGAAACATCACATTTTACTGGGTTTTGTTTCTTGTGGCCACTGTGTTGAAAAATTATGAGCTAGGGACCACTGTACTAGGTAAATGTGTAACATGATGCCATGTAAAATCTCCATTTGTTAAATGCAAAGGATTGTACATTGGGGAGAAATTTTTAACTACAGTTAAGCTTTAAAGTGTTAAATGACTCAAGGAAGAAAGGTTATCATCACCATAGATATAGCTCAGTGGAATTCTCAGCTTAATATGTAGCTATCTTTTTAAACAATTAAGATACAGAGTAGGTGCAAAATCAAATTCATATGAAATAGAAGATTATCAAACTTTTAAATAAATGAGTTTTGCATTATTATCTGAAATACTTTATCACCTAAACCATCTCAGATTTTACAGGCAGAAGTGATTCAGAGAAAAGCAACATGAATGAAAAACTCACATAAAGATATTTTCTCACAAGAAAATATTAAAAATTGACTTAAGGGAGTTTATAAAGTAACTAGTGATACAAAGAAAGGTCAATAAAGCTGTTTTTTCTCTCACAAAACAAACCCAAGACATTATTTGATGCAATGATGCTGTTGAAAACTAAAAACCAATAACCACCCCCCCCATGTTACACAGACTATGACTAAAAAAATTGAATCTATTGCTACGATAAGCTGGTGAAGTGGAGGAATCTGTTTGACTCCAAAATCATTTGGCTGCTTATATGGGTGAGAGTAGTGTCCATGTCTTTGTATTTACCACCACTAAAAATGTGAAGGAAGAGTTTAGTCTTGTACTTCTAAGTTTTTCCAACCTTACTCTAAGAACTGTTGGAGCAGATTTTATTTCATAAATCCCTTCTGAAATTATCTTGTGCCATTTTTGAAGCATTTGGGTTTGGTCACTGTTTGAAGCTGGATGTTAGACAGGTTATTGGCCTGTTCTAGAAGAGCACTTACTGTAGTTTTGTGTTTAAATTAATATGTCTGTCTGCATAATATTTGTAAGCCAAGAATCAGTAGAAACTGAACTGTAGAAGCAAATGCTAAGATTTGTATGTGAAATTGCTTAAATAGACTTGGGTTAGAGGATTGCTTGTTACTAAAGCTGCTGTTTTGCTTTAAAATTGTAAATTGCATCCTTCCTGCAATAGAGTGAGTAGCAGAATCACTAAGGTAAATATCTTCACAGTCCTTAATGTTTTGGTTCAAAATAATGAATCTGTTTACAACAGTTTTGCAATGAGATAAATAATAATCAAATGACAGAACTAGAATAAGAGACATAGATTCTGTTTATTAGTGGAAATTTGTAGTTGTAGAATTACTCATAATAGTAGTGGTCTTAATGTAACTATGGAAAGAATTAAATACAGTTTTCAGCTTTTGACAGGTTTTTTGTGGTTGAACAAAATATTTTTTAGGTCAGTGGATGAGTTTTGAAAACATAATTTCCAATGAGGAAATAAATCAATGTAGGAAAGAAACCCATATTTTTCACTAGTAGTATGTTTCATGGAGAATTCTAACCATATGTAATTCCCTCACTCCAAGGACATGACTAGTTCTGTAAATCCAACTGCACATAACTAATCTCTGTACTCTATTTTTTAATTATTCTGTAGAACCATTTGCAACAGTAAATACCCTGAAATATCTGCCAGCACTTTCTTAAAAAGAGATTTATAATGGGTTTTAGAATGAGAATACTTTATAGTCTTATTCATCTCCTTCATGGAGAACTGATAATTTCACCCTTTTTAAAATGTTGAATTGATAACATTTCTGACCTGCAGGAAAATCATGTTTAATCTTTATTTATAATCCCATCTTATGAACATAGGATGTGTTCTTCCAGACATGCTTTCAAATTTGAGAAGCTGGCCTTCTTGAAGAAGGAAAAAATGTTTGGTACATTTAAGTACATTTAAATTGGGAAAATGTTCTTTTTATCCACAAAACTTTTTTTGTTTATTTGATGATCAAAAGCCCAAATTAGTTTTAGTATCATCCACTTTTAATTATATAAATTATTTCATTATGCCATCAACACAGTATTCTGTGTAGATGTAGGTAATTAATTGCAGTCAATTAATGTGCTCATAAAGAGAGATTTTCATGCAAATTATCTTTTATAATTGGAGCTAACAACATCCCAAGGTAGTCAACAAATTAAAAAAATTGATGTTAAACTAAGATAGGTCATCTAATCTTGTGAAGTGGCAGCTGTTAGCAGCAGCCAAATGTCACGTCAGGAAAAAGCAAGGAAGGTAATGGCAGAAAGTGGCTCCTTTTGTGCTTATTAGTACAGTAAATAATGATATTTGGTGGCTAATACAGATCTTTTCATTTCCTCGATGAGGCTGGAAATGAAGCTAATCTTGAAAGAAGATTATTCTATGAAAAATGGTTAGGAGAATCAACAAAATGTTTTGTTTCTGCTTTATTGCTTTATGAAGGTGTCAGATCTCTGAAGTGAGACAGCACTTTAACAGTGAAGTTGTAGAAAGCAAAAAGTCTTCAGACATTGTAAATTTTAACTGTAAATTAATGTGAAGCTACCCTTTATCAGCTTTAGAAAGAAGTCACTGACAATCTTGGAGATTTTCAAAAGAGGAAAATAGATATTAAATGCAGTTCTGCAGCCCTGGTGATAAAAGTCTGAACGTTTTACTGTCCTTCCCTCTTAATTTTTTTTCAGACTATTCACCTACATTCCATCTTTAGGTTTTTTGTCGTGTAGACTGACTGGTAGTTTCTCTGCTTGAAAAGAAAAAAACCAGCTACATTTTAAACAGTAAGAAATAATAAAAGGGGTAGAACATTTTAACAGAAGTAGAGTATGTTTGCAATATTAGGGCTCAGCCCTGGTACTACAGTAGATTCAGTAATTTCAAAAGGCAAGTTATAAATATATATTAAAAATATATATAATATATAAAAGTAGTTCTCTGAGCTGTGAGAGATACTTTGACAGTCTTTCCTCCTTTTTTGTGTTATTATTTATTCTGTCATTTATCAGAGGTTTTTTCTTCCTGTTAGAAGTTACTTTTTGAAGAAGAAAGAAGTCATGCAAACCAATTTTTTTGTTGTTTCTAAGTAGCCTCTTAAAAGAAATCTTTAAAGCAGAGAGATTAGAAGTATGTCTGTATAGCAGACCAAAAGTTCCTTGCATGCATGTTGACACTTGGTACTCCAACGTGTTTCTAAGGACTGTGCTGTAAAGGAACATATTTTCCTGCATGTTTAGTAATCATAATTTTTATTGCAGTTGATTTGAAAAAAAAATTACTTATTCTTTGTAAGCACTGTAATTTTTTCTACCATTTTCTTCACTTAGCAAACTCAGGTAACACAGGGCAGGGCCACGTGCACAGCAGTAGAGCTCAGGGTGCTTCACATCCTGCATTTCAATCAAAGATCCCTGAGAAATCTTCAGACAGAAGAGGCAGTACAGAGGTATCTGGAGAGGTAAGAAGGCTTAAATTACAGCAAAACTTTTCAATTTTTTGTTCTAAACTACTGAAAATTTCTTATGTGCTTGTAAATTCTTCCTTACAGCAAGAGCTGTGATGCAGAGTAGAAACTGCATTTTGGTGTGCTCTAAAGGGATGATAATCAGCCTTAGAGTAGCTCTTGTGATGCTGTCAGTTACAATACCAGGGGAAACAGCTGGTCTCACTCTGCCAGCAAACAATATGCAGCTTTTAGCAATCTGTTCAGGACTACAATTCCTAGTTTAACAAAGGACACAGACAAAGGAAGTAGTCTTCTGTAGGAAGTCAATTAAAAGTCAAGATGTAAAGTGAGATTCTTTTCTCCAGAGAAGAAATGATTCCTTCTGAGGTCTAGAATAGCCACGTGTTCTGCTGTCTTTTTGTCCAGATAGTGAACTGTAATTGTCTCTCTTCTTTGCCTTATTTTCCTTTCAGTCAGTGGAAAAAAACCCTGCCTGTAAAACTAGACTGTAAAAATTCAAAATGCCACACAGAGCTGTACCGACCTTAAAGTTTGCTGGAAAGATAATTAATTTTTTATTTAAAAATTAACTTGAAAATGTTTATTTGAAAAATAATCTGAATTCAAAATGTGTGTTTACCTCTGGAGTATTTTGAAAGCTGTTACATTTTTGTCTTCCATTAAGAAAACCATGTCTGTCAAGGTAGCAAAGAAGCAGGGTCACAAGAATAATAGAGGATCTCAACTTCAGCGGTCAAGAAAGGGAACTAAACCTGTACAAGACTTCAAGAGATTGGAGCAATGCAGTGATTCTTTAGATGAAGGAGGCAAAGGAAATACTCACCAAACAACTAAGGGTATATGTCGAAATGGTAAGAGCGTGAAGCAAAGAATACATAGAATTCACAAACTGCCCAAATTTTTGCGTGATTCTGACTTCAGAATGTAAGGCTTAATTCTGTTTTTCTAATCCTTTGTCCACCTTGTTAATTATTGAAGGCATTTATATTAATTCATGGCTTATTCTCCTGTATGAACTTGAATAAATGCTTATTCTTTGCTGGTATTCATATTGTGTTTGGGGCAGGGATCACCACCTGCTGGCAGTAGCCACAGGTTATACACATACTGCACTTTCCCTCATGCTGTGTATATAGCTGGACTATTGCAGTGGTTCTTGATTATTTTGCAGACTTTTGGAAGCCTGTTTTCATAGCTTCCATGCACTTTTTCCCTACCTAGTGTTAAATTTTGCTTTCTTGTGGCTGTCATATTCCTGCTGCCCTACAAAATTCCTGTGCTGTTTGGAAGATATTTCTATCCCAGGACAATGTCCCATATGCTCTTTTTTCCATGCCTTAAGTAAGAAAAGCATACAATGAGTGTTAACAAGCATTCCATGAGCTTCTGGGTTGTATTTTAGGCCCTGCAATACAGACTCGTAAAACCTCTGAGGGTGGCAGAGCAGATTTTCAACTTGCCTCACAGGAACCATCAGCAGACAAGAACAGCCATAGAAGAACAGAGTCACCTCTAAAAAATGCAGCCAAAACCACAAAGGACATAAGCAGTGGTATGTAGTTCATCTTATGTTACATTTGGCATAGGAGGGGACAGTCTGCTGTAAATTTCAAAGGAGCCAGATTTAGTTTATATAAAATATACATGTCTGTGTTGTGGGGGATTATGGAAATCAAACACCCTGCAACAGAATTGCTTTTGAGCATTGATAAAAAATTTGCAGGATTAACCAGAGCACTAGAGCAGTGAATGAATAAAAAAAGAAAAATTCAATGCTCTCATAATGAAAGGAACAGAACTAAAAATCATTTCTTTTTTAAATCTCTGTTAAATTTAAGGCTAAAGACTTCCACAAACATGAAAAGTACGAGAAATTTTCTTTATCCCCCATAAGGGTTTAGGTTATTAATTATTGTACCACTGTAGTATCATAGGTTTTTTAAAGTTTAGTGGTGAATTCTCTTATTCACAGAAAGTCTCCTCAGCTTATCTTTTTTTTTTCCTTTCACACCTATCTGCCAAAAGGTGTGGATATTTCTTGTCATACAGTGTCAGTCAACTTGTTTGCATGTGTCTGGAAAGGAGATTGTTGTGGCAAAAATAGCTGTTGTTGTGGTGTTACTTCCTATTAAAAGACATAGCCACAAACTTGTAAAGTGGGTAGATGGGAGGGGAGCTTTCATAAGTGATTATTATTACCTTAGAGGTTAGTCACTGCTATTTATAAGAATATCTTTTAGATTTATTATAGACATCAGATCAGCATGTCTACTCTGGCAAGTGTGCAGTACCTTTACCAAGGTAAATTATTTTGAATCAAAGGAAAAATAAAATGAGTGAGCATTGTTTAGAGTTTGCCACTCTTATTAATGAAATACTGAAACCTTCATTAAAATGTTAGGCTGCAATTAGAAGCTTTAGCATAAATCTGACTGTGTAGAGGAACTAATTAGATGTTCAGGTGATCATTCTTGCATTTATCTTGTTTGCTGCAGTGTTGTGATTGCATAGTAATTTGCATATTTTGTGAAAAAGATACTCCAAATTCTTCATTATAATTGAAACAGAAATGAGTTAAAAGGAAAAACCAGTCTAGTTTGTGGTGGAGAGATAATGGGATTTGATTTGGTCCAAAACACCCCATATTTTCACTTGTAGACTGTTAACAAAATGCTACACTGACCATAGGTTACAGAAGTTGCTGAAATCTGCAGGTGGCATAAAATATCATTGTAAAGCCTTCCAGATTTTTCTGTCTTCCCCTACATATTTCATTAGTAGTAAGTGCTGTGGTATACAAACTAATTTGCATTTATCTTATTATTAACCCAAGTACATTTCTTCAACATCTCCTGAAATCAGTGTTGTTATTTGCAGAGGTGGTTAGATTAAAAAAGCAAACATTTCTTAACTAGGTAGGCTTTGAAGATGTTTTTTGTTTTGAAAAAATGCAGCAAGCTGAAAATTTTATTACTGCCTGTGACATTAAGGCCTAGTTTTCTGAGTGCAAGAAAAAAGAATTAAAAGCATGTTAGACTTAGCATCTAGAGTAGATCTCTTTCTGTACAGGAGAGTTGTCCAGCCAATTAAAGTTTGGGAATAAGTAACATTTTAGTGGCATTTCTGCATAGCACTTTCTAGAGATGCAGATGTGGCAGCATCTCCAGGGCCAAAGACATTCAAAACAATTCCAGGCTTTATGGGCCAGACTCCCATTGGGCAAATGATTTGGGGCCTTAAAATACTCATTTAGTGTAAGAGGTTTTTTTAATCATGTTAGATCACTAAATCAATTGAGGGGGGAAAAAAGGTTCCTGAGTCTTTGTTCTTGAGCATCCTAATACTGTGTTCAGCTTCATGTGAAAAGTTAATGAGAAGATCCCTCTTTTGTTTCATTTTTATAGGGGAAATGATTGCCTAAAAAAAAATTGAGCTTATTTGTATATAGTGGAAGTGTAAAAACTGAAAATTGAGTTCATGATTAATAGTGCATTTTCTCTTGTGACTGCAGTTGTTTTGTTTATGTACAGCCTTTCACATGTAATTCCAATTGCCTGACTGAGAAAAATACTTTGTCAGAGGAGTGTTGACACCATCTTGGATGATCAAAACCAGGAGAATTCTGCTCCTGTATCCTCCTTTGAAAAACTTGTAGTTTCTGACCAGAATGAAAGGTCATTAGGTTTACACAATGAAGGGTGGTTCTTAAGAGTTTTGAATTCTCATTCATTTCTTGAAGCTCTTGAAAAAATAGTTTAAAATATTAGTAAAATAAGTGGCATTGCTTACATGTTCATCTTTCAAGTCTTTTATTAATTAAAAGCAAGATGAGATTTTTTGATATTTACAAAATATACTTTATGTACATTAGACAATGATCTGCTAGATTGATCTAAACCAGCATGATTTAATATAAAAAGAGCTTACTTGAAAAGCCTTGGGACTTCTGACTAGAGATGGTCTTCATGTGGAGACTGAAAAATAGTGTTTTCTGGATGAAGGGTGTACAAGCCATGAATGTACAAGATGTGTTAAGTCCCTACTTCTCACTGGTCCCCAGTACAAACTACTGTTCAGGATATTAACTGGAGTTTGGTAGCTGAACTAGTTATCTTCAGTAAACTGGAAAAGTCACAGCAACCTAGTAAGGAGGCAGCTATTTCTTCTGGCATCTTGTTCTTTCTGTTGCCCACATGGTGGTTCAGACCTTTTTCTTTTCCTTTTGAAGGTGCTGAATCTGTCTGAAGTGATAATTATCTCTAACAAAACTTAAGAGCAGAATACCATAGTAAGCTTACTGTCTTCTGTGACAGCAAGCATTTTATTACTGCAGTGCTACATTATTATTACCTTTTCAGTATTTTTTTTATTGAGGCAGTTTTAATATGGTTGGTGGAAACTTTGTTTTATGGAGCCAGAAAGTTTCAAGATCTAGTGAATAATCCACACAACAGTACCTTTAATGAAGATAAGGGAGTATTGCATACTTGAGCAATTCTCCTTTTCTCAGATGCTATTTGAGATGGGGTTTAATCAATCAAATTGACACTTTTTTCTATACCATAATTCCAAACAGTAAAATATAAGTTAACAATAAGAGTATAAAAATTACCTTTTATCTGGTGCACTTAATCTTTAAAACCATTTCTGTAGTTTGTTTGTTTTAAAATTGGCAGACTAGTACTGCCTATATTCAGGGAAAGTTGGTGAAATAGATATCTTCATACATTTTTCATGTCACACTTTTTCATTAGAGCTGTAGTTTGAGATTTAAGCCATAAATTCTGGACATAAAAGAAAGTGTAGAATTTCAGCCATAAAAAAGCAGCATGTTGTAATATTATGAAATTTCCACCAATTGTGTGAGTTTTCTTTTTTTAAATATAAGTTACAAAAATGCCAATAGAAAGAGATTAACAGCCAAATTTTATTAAATTATGTTTTCCTAGAATGAAATTCAGTTGAACAGTTTCAAATCTTAACAGCTAAAGAGTTTCAGATTTGCAGATTGCAGACTTGCATGTACAGATCATAACCTGCAGGTTTTTTGAACTGTGACCCGGAAACGTTTGGATTCACCTTGCTTGACTTAAAAAGCAACCTGATCTTTTTTGCTGCATCCTCTTAACTCTTCTCACTGTATAAATATAAGCAGAATATTTCTGTATTAGAAAAAGTTGTTTGCTGTACAACACCCAAAGCAAATGAGCGATCAAGGTAACATACAACTTACATATTTGACAGTAAAATAAACATTGTAATTTTAGATGAAGAAATGCTTCCAGAGAGTTTTACTGAGAGTATTCAGCTGGAGAAGAGTGCACAGTTCATGGCTACTGAAGATTCAGCCTGCCCTGATTTCACTTCATCACTGGATGCCTCTGACCATCATTGCAATGAAACAGGTGATCGCCAAGCTCATAATAGTGAGATTTTCATGTTTTCATCAAGACCTCGATCAGCTCCTCATGGGAAGTCTCCCAGTGTGTCGCCAGAGTGTTGCATTTTCCCTTTGGATTTAGAGCAAGACAGTAACAGAGTGGATGGGAAAACACAAATTGAAGATAACTTCCAAGGAACTGACAGCAGTGAAGAGGTAGGCCACTTTGTACATGTAATTCATGATAAAGTAGTCTTCATCCTAAAACTCCTAGGGTGAGATTCTGTCTTCAAGCCAGACAGAGAGGATAAATCATCTTTTCCCAATATGCCCACAGGTAGATTTGTCTTTGTCAGGTTGCTGTATCTAACTGTATGCAGGAGTGAAAATGCAGGCATACCATCTGTAACAAATAGACAAAAGAAACCTAACTCTGTCAGCCCCTATGCTAACACAGAGAGAAGACAGTATCATGTATTATTACAACAAAGATGATCTTCGGAAAGCCTGCATCGTAGATTTGCGCAAGATCTAACTCTGTTATGGTTGAGTAAGAGTGCAGTAAATAAGGCTTCACTGTGCCTTTTAAAACTGTAAGCAAAGAATGTTTTGCTCATCAAGATTGTCAAAAGTGAATTAAGAAATTTCAGCCTTTTGGTGCCACTGCATGGTTGGTGTTTCTACTTTATATCTTGTCTGAGCTGTGTCAGCATCACCAATTTTCGCAGTGTGGAAAGCTTTCAGCAATAAAATCAATGAAAGAAAATAAATGTTTTTAACAAATTAATCAGATAACCTAATAGTATCTATTTTTGCACAGTTTAAGGTATATTTGCAAAGTTATCAAAATTCTTTAGCCCAACCATGTTTCCCATTTTGCTTCTCTTATGTGACAAAATATTTGTTTGACTAAGTTATGCTGAATCTTGCAGTGCTTTTTAAAAATGTATGTTAATCTTACATGCTGAAATAAGCTACCTTATTACAGGTTTTCACACTATTATTGTTTCTGATGATCATTGTGTTACAGATTTCTTTGTAATTCAAATGCATTGTTTGTGTGTAACACATGGATGTGTACATGCCCTTGAACTATATCCAGTAGAAATGGACCTCTCAACCTATAATTTAAATAATGGCATGTGAGCATAAATTGCCTTTCTTCTGGAAAATATAAGCAAAACTTAGTTTTAATTAAATCATAGATTTTTAAATTGCATATCTCTGTAATTTAACTATCTCAGACTGGTACAAAGTCTAGAAGCTCCAAACATCTTGGGCATTTTGTATCATGAATTTAAAAATTACAGTTAAAGGGGCTAATTCCCAGTTTCATCCCACTCTGCATTTGAAATTATTGGAGCTGCAAAGGAGAATTATGTTCTTTTTTATTAAGTCTGTGTACTATCAGTATTATCTAGAAAAAGTATTTATGGATTTGTAAAATGTAAGAGACAGGTTATTCATCAGAATATATTTAAAATCAGTGAACACTGACTTTGTTTCATATATTGAGACTCACAAAATATGTACAATAAGTGCTAGAATTACATGGTGTATGTAACTTTTGGCTTTTGGGGAAGAAGTGTTTCAGCCTGCAAACTGAAAACAGCAAAGATTTACCAGTTCCCTTTAATGGTTATTAATTGGTCACAGAAATAGTTCAATGCTGTTATTCAATTAAATCAAAATAAAATCATCAGTAAAGGATAGAAATTGCTGCTTCTCTTGGAACTATTCAGCATTAAGTGACTTATTTTGTAATTGTATGAATGTCCATGCTTTCAGCTTAAATTTCTGTCTTCGTATGATTAAACTTGTCACGGCAGCATTTATGGACTGTCAAACCCAGAGCAAAACCAAGAACTCTTGCTGATTGCAAGAGTTGTGTGAGTGTGGCACATGTGACCACATAATACTATCAAAAATGCTGCTTTAAGTGTAATGGGCAAGTTCTTTGGTGAAGGTTTCAGTGAAGAAATTGAGAATGTTTCTGTCCTCATACAATTCAAAGAATAAAGGAATAAGATGAAATAAGATAATATACCCTTACAAAAATCAATACATAAATATACATAAATGAGTTAGGAGTAATTTTATTGAAGTTATTATTACCAGGTAACCCACAGGGTTACCAGCATTCTAAATTGTGGCCAACACTTTGAAAAGTTTACTTTCTGCTTTTCACTGCTTGAGATGTAAGAATGTATATATGGTATACTCAGTGTTGCTTGGAAGAGCAGCTCATTTGCAGAATCCTTGCAAATTTAGAATTAGGCAGCAGAGATTAAAGACCCATTGTGAAATGTTAAGGTTATGTAAAACAGTATTATCTGATGAGAGAGAATTGCTCTTGCTTTGTTTCCTAAATTTAGGATGACAACAATGAATTCATCCAGGGTACGGAGAAGCTTGAGATCAGCAGCAGCAACCAAAGAACATCTGATTCAGCAGTTTCTGAAGAGATCCCATTAAACAGGATGGCATGGAGAAATGAAGACTGGAAGAAAAAGGGACACAACAAACTTAACCTCAGAGACACCATCTTATCAAAACCACGAAGTCCTACTGTGAGAAAAACAGATTCTGGCAGCTCTCAGAGAATCTTAAAGCCCACCTTTTCTCTTTCTCCAAATGGAAGTAAATCTGAATTCTTTAAAATAATGCCAAATGGATCAGGAAAAGAAAGACATGAAGTTCCTGGTCAATTAAAAGGATCCCTCACTAAAAAATCTCTCAAGAAAATCTCAAGAGAAGGTTCATGCCTGGCAACACAGGCTTTTGTAAGTGATTTTTATTTTGAAATTAAATTATTAGATTGTATAGAGAAGCCAGATTAAATATACCCATTTGCACGAAGTGAAAATAATGCATCTCTCATCCAGATATATTCTGGTCTCATAGCAGTATCTACTGAGCTCAGGCTGTTGAAAGTTGATTTTGTAGTCTTATGTGGCACACAAAATTGTACTCCAAATAAAACAGAAATCAGAGGTGTATTGATAAAAACAAGTGTCATTGAGTAGCTCACGTCTTAGAAATAGGTGAGTTAGGAGGTAATTTGGGGTTGAAAGAGTGCAAAGGAAAATTGACAGACTTAGAATTGATATATTAATGAGTGACTATAAAGCATTAATCTAGGTACTTCATAGTCTTTCTGCAACAGCCCTGAACAATAATAAATTATGTGATTGAGGGCCAGTATTAAGGCTGTGTCACGGGCTAAATTGCCAGGCTACTAAAGAAATTGTTACATTTATTCCTACTTTTATTCCCTGGGTTCTCCTTATGGAAACATGCAGTAATTTGAAGAGCAAGTTTGTCTGAAGTAAATTATGTTTTTTAAATATTTTCTAATAGCTGATTCTTGTATTTTCAGCTTACAATGATGTGGTTTGAATTGTGCTGTGAGTCAGGATATGGAGCTTAAGAATCAAATGTATTCCATACATCCCAAATGAGACAGTACATTACTGTTCCATACTTTTTGATACAATTCTTTTGGGCTTAGAATTACTGCAGATCTGTATCTTTTAAGATATGACCTCTTCTCTAAATGTGTTATGAGTGGATTAGATTTATTCCTGAACATCTGAGTGGAACAGGCCAAACTTCTCCCTCAGGCTTCAGAGATCTTTTTTCCAAACATCAGCTAGCACCCCATGAAAGCAAAGACTTACATAGCCAGCATCTTCTGTCTGGCTATGGTCAATCATAGGTGGCTAGGAAAAAAGGACAGAGCAAACATTCGGCAGTACCTTGCCAGCTTGCCCCACAGGCTTCCTTCCAGCAGTCCATAGCTTAGCAGTTTCTTCAGTGAAAAGTGTTGTCTTTATGGTAAATAACTGGTGGTGGATGTTTTTTCTCCACAGATCTGTGTAGTTGTGTTTTGTATCTATATGGTCTTTGTCTTGTGACAGTAAATTTCAGAGTTTAACTGCTGTTTCTGAAGGGGAAATATCTTATCTCCTTTTATTTGTTTTGAATGCACTCTCTTATTACTGGTGCTTTTTCTTTTTTGTATTTGTTATAAGAAACAATGAATAATCTTTTTAAAAAAAATTATTACCTGTACCACTTACTATCTGATGGCTCTGTATCATAGTCCCCCACAACTGTCTCTTGCACAGGTCAAGGAGTTTTGTGGCATTTAGTCTCTGGACTGCTATTTTGTAAAAACTTTTTGTCATTTTTACCCAAGGATGTTTGCTGTAGCTACTGCAGGATCATTGATGTTAGAGTAGGTTTTGGATAACATCTTGAGCCAAAAAATCAAAAGAATCATGCTTCTCTTTTTTGTGGCTTTGTGAAGTAGTTATGTATTCTTTGGGAAAATGTACCTACAGTAATGTCTTGCAACATGATATATATTTCATTTGCATGAAGGAAGTAGACATCTTCCTGTCCTCATAGCTTGTCTTATCTGCTATAGAATTCTACAGTCATCATTCCAGTGTGGGGCACATGCTGCTTTTCTGCTACCAGAGTTCTCATCTCTAGTGATTCTGTTACCTGCTGCTGCAGTTAATTTTAGTTACCTGATTTGACAGCATTGGTGAAAGTGGAAGCAGGAGTGAATATTTCCATGGGACGAAGCTGCTGCTGCTGATGCAGGGTCATCGTGCTGAACAATCCAACTTACCTGTTTTTGGCTGCTGTGGCTGATGAGGAAGGACCACACTGCATCTCATTGTGCTTATAGAAATCTGGGTAATGGACTAGGAAGAGCAATCCAAAATGGACATCAGATTAAAGAATAGTATCTAGGAAAGCATATGTTCAGCTTTTCTGTGTATCTTCAGTTAGGGAATGCACATACTGCTGTACCACTAATGCTTCAGTGCTTCTTTGTGAAATGGGTGTCTTAAAACCTAACCACCACACTGGTATTATGTAGCTCACAATCCTGTGAGGTAGTCTCTGACTGAGGGTTTTAGAAATCTCTTCCTATGCTCTGCAAGTAGCTTATTAGATTGTGTAAAGGCCTTGCACTTTTCCTGAGAAAAACAGAACATCCCTTTTCATGAAGGGTACAGAGACTGGTTTCCTTTGGGGGGGAAGTGGAATAAAATACAATAATACAAGTGCTGAGACATTACAGTGATGAAGCATATCAATGGCTGGCGATCTTAAAGACAAAAAGAAAAAAAAAAGAAAAAGCAGAGAAAATTCTAGTAGGAGCATATGTTCTATGTGTTTATTATTTGGAAAAGACATTGGAATTGCCATTAGTGTTGCAGAAAATGTGAAAGAATGCAATGTATATGTTCTTTTGCATTTGGGAAGAAATAAGATAATGTTTGTATAATTTCTAGTGATAGGAAAACCCCAGTTGGTACTGCTAATCTGATTCTCTGTTAGATGTGTTAATATCCATGTATCTGTCTGTAAGTGTATAATATAATTTGTTTACAGTTTACATTCTCTTTACTAGTTTTATCTGTAAGATTCTTTTTTTCCCATTTCTAGTTCCCTTTTCTGTGATTAATATTTCTTTGTTTCCTGATTCTTTTCAGTTTTGGAAAATTGTTCCACTTCAACTATGTTTATTACTGATCATAACTGTGGTCTGTTTGTCCATAACAAATGAAATATGTTGATTGCTTTCCCAAAATATGTTAAGTATTTACAGTGATCAACTTTGTCCTGCAGAGCATAACTAAATATAGAGCACTTAGGTGGATTTCAGTTAAGTTTTTAAGGTGCTAGATATATTTTACAACTTTTTTGTGATATTTTGTTTTAAAAGCTGAAGGAAGAGAGCCATCATCTTCCCTCTGCTCAATAAATAATTGATTACTCGATTAGACAATAGGGTTGTTACTATACTGCTCTTGTAGCTGTAAATGTATTGCACACGTAAGTGCTTGTAAGTATTTTTTGCAAGGACAAAGCTTATTATCGATGTAGAGAAACTCAGAAGCTAAACTCAGAAGTTAGACTTTGTTTTATTACTGCAAAACATAAGATGAAAGTATCGGGCAGATATAGCTGGATTTGATAAAGTGATCGAATCCAGAAGCCTTTCCTCGCACTTCTTTGGTATTAGGCTACCGTCAAAATTCAAAGCCCAATTTGAATGCCACTGAGAGGCTTTAAAACAGTGGTTGTTTGTATCAGAAAGTATGTTCACCTAGAACTTAGAGAATGAAGTCAAATATGTTTGTTTATTTATTCAGAATATTTCCAGTTATTTTGCAATGAATCTAATAACCTGTTTGAATGTGGTATTTTTTCTGACCACGTACACGTACAAAGCTTTTTTGTATCTGCTGGAACAGTTTTACAGGAAGAAGCTAATATTCTGGGTCCCTACAAGTTTCAAGAAAAGAAGTGCTGACATAAAATAGTTAACTACAATGAGACAACACTTTTTTTTTGCTGGCTGCAGGCATGTAATTATTTTATTTCCATTTTGGAAAGACTGTTCATTGTTTTAAGAGTTGTGTGAAAGGATAGTTGTGTGGAAGGGTGTTAGAGAAGTAGTCTCTTCTAATCTGCTCATACAGAGGACTGGTAAAGAAAATGCTTAACCAACTCTTCCTGCAATCGATTTGCTAACTACTTAATACACTTTAAGGACCTGGTTGCTTGCAATGTTTTATTCATGTTTGAATAGAGTTCTCTATTATTAAGTTCAAATATTTTTAATTAAGAAAGTCATATAACCCTCTGGGTAATATTGCAAGCATGTAGATAGCTGGTAATTAAAGTTTTCTGCATGTATAACTACATTCAAACAATTCTGAATAAATCATTTGAACCTAGAAGAATGCAGATGCTATTATAAGAAAATATCCTTTCAACAACAGGTTTTGTCAATCTAGCAAAAGTTTTAAGTGCTTAATAAAGTACTTTATCATAAGTGGAAGATATGCAAAAAGACAAGATAAGATTTTAATTACTAAATGAAATATTAATTTTAGACAAATTTATGAGTATTGGAAAATTACTTACATCAAAAGTTTCTGCTAAATTACAAGTTGAACTTAATTTCAGATTCAATTTTTAAATTCTCTTTGAAAATTGGCTTAAGACAATATAAAATTTGTGGATATACTTTTTTGTAGTAATCATCTGAAGCTACAGAATAAATAGCCTAAACAATTTCTCCTTTATAACAAGGCATTTATGGTACAGGATGATTTAACACAGCAAGTTGTCATGACATCCATTGTGTTTTCTGAGTATGGTATTTCTAGTGTGAGACCCTTACTACAAAAGGAAACAGAATGACAATTTGAAATAAGCTAGAGAAAACAACAAATGTTTTGAATTCTTTTGTAAAAAAAATCCAAAAATCTATGCCTCTTTCTTCATACATGTAAAGGAAAAACCAAGCAGGTTTGGGCAATGTTTTGCCTTTATTAAAAAGAGAATGAGAAGAATGTTCTTTTCTGCTGCATTAGCACTAGTTCATGCTGTCATTTTAATGACTGCATGCCGATTGCTTCTTTTATGAAGTAAGAAAGATAAGCCAAAGCTTCTGTTACAGTAAGCAAATAAGTGCAGAAGGTTTCTGTGTAGGAAAATTAACAGGAAATCAGCATCTTTGGTAAGATCAATAAGTTACAGCAGCTGTAGATCTGATAGAATACTAATACATGAGAGCAAAGCAGACTTTTCAGCTGTAGCATAGTCAGCTTCATAGGAAGTGGACAAATAAGTGATAGTAACTGAGCTAATAACATACATTCAGTAAGGATCTAGAGAAAGCATCATGTATTATTTTGGGATAAAAAATGGTAGTAATAATCACACTGTTCAGGCATGAATTTTTGACCTCAAAAGCCAGACATAAAAAAGGAGTGGCAGGTGTACTGACAGCTTCTGTCATCTTATACCTTGTACAAAATCACAGACTGCATTTATCTGTGGCAGAAAGTAGCCTTTGAGTGCTTGAGGTTGCTCTATAGGTATCTTTCAAAGACATTTGACATAAGAATTTAAGATGCATAGTAAAACATTTTAAATGTTTGCAGTAGTCTTTAGAATTCTTTTTCACAAAGATTTGCATACTTGCACATGCAGCTGTTTCCATGTGAGTGTCCTTCAGTCATTAATCCTGGCTTCTGTGATATTCACTTGCAGATTGTCAGCTTGCAGGCACACTTCTCATCAAAGGTGGTTTACTTTATTTCAATGCTAACTTTCTTTTTGACCAGTTACTTGCAGTAGATGGCTTTAAGTGAAATCTAATAGCACAGTTCTTCAGAATCAAATGTCAAAAATGAGATAGTTACTACTCCCAAAATCTTTAATGTTTTAAAGGTTTAAGGAGTTCTTTAAAAAAAGATGATTTAACAGCAAGTTGGATGAACTTAAACAATTGTATCGTGAGGGTTTGTGTAAGGTATAAGTACAAACTGCAAAATAGTCAATACATGGGTTTAGCTTTTGGCCTGTGGATCAAGCTTGATATAACAATTAGTTACATTAACAATTCAACCAATAAGTGTAAAGAAAAATTAAAATATAGTGGTGTTTATTTTAAAATGTACACACTAGCAAATTACCAAAATAACTTGTAAAATTTAATGCTGACATGTAGCTTTTATAGATTTTATGCTATGCTTGATGGATAAGTAAATGTTATGTTGATCATGCTTATGTTACTATAACTGTGTGATTTGGTTTATTTCAAGAATTTCATTTAATATGTAAGCAATTTTAGCTTCTGGATTTTTGAACTTCTGAAAGCCTGCTTTTATCTTCTGTTTTTAATTGCAGTGAAACAGCAAGTTCATCAAACACCCTGGTTACAAACTCCAGTCCTTAACAGTATTTGCATTCTTCTTCCTTCCTGTAATTGTGTAAATATGCTTGATCTTCATAGCTGAACAGAAATCTATTAACAAATCTTCTCTAGTAAATATTTTATTTCTCTTTTAGTACTGTAGCTTCCTGAAGATTCCCTGAGAATTCTCCAAAGTATCCATTTCATTCTCATGTTCTCTTCCATGACCCTCTCTATATTGTTGATTTTTCCATGTTATTTCGCAGGTGTATGACTGGAAAAACTACCAGTCAAACAGAGTGAGTTCATCTGAACTGCAGATGCTGGCTAGCATGAAGAGACAACACAGTGAAGAATTGCAGGATACTGGGATATCACACGGGCTGAGTGCATCACAGATACATAGCTGCAATGTTAGCATAAGTACCACCAGTGATGATACAGCAACCTGGAACTCCTGTTTGCCACCAGTAAGTCTAAACTCACAGTATTTTCTCTTTATAGTTTCTACCAATTCCAAGAGTCAGGAGTCTTGAATATTAAAATTTCTTTGAATAGCTTTGAAATTTAAGGTATAGCAAATGCTTTTAAAGAATTTTTCAAGTAAAATGCACAAGAAAATCTTATGCACTTCTAGTAGGGACAAAAATCTGTTATATATATTCCTTCCTAGAATCCTGAATAATCATGTAGGCTGCACAGCTTGTCACAATAGTGGCTGACAACCTGCAGGTGTGTGATATAGTACTTAAAAATAGTTCAAAACTGAATGAAAACCAGATATACCAGTCAGCAACCGCATTACACTGTGTGTAATGGAAAATAATTGCTGCTTACAGTGATAAAATCTCATTACCGAAAGGCTGTTTGAACAGGACTGAAGCAGAAGAATAGCAGCAAGAAGCTGCAGCAATTCTGAGCTCTTAATATGTGATCTGTGATCCTTCTGTATTTTACACCTTGTATCATTATTTGTCCTGGTACAAAGTGGTCCAAATCACACACAGCTACACTACCTGACAGAGTACTGTTGTAAGAAGCAGAGGAGTACTTGTTAGTCCACCAAAGAGTCTTGAACGTATGAAATCACAGAATAACATTTTAGCAACCATATAAAGATCCTTGCAGGAGCTGCTGTAAAACTACGTGATCTCATACTGCATTTATATCTCAGCAGCATAGTTCTTATTATAGGTGAAACAATAAACAATGAATGTGGCTTAAGTAGAGTGCACAGCACAACTCTGAGGCAGGTCCAACATCGGAAGAGTAAACACTGCTGTGTTGCCCCAGTATAAGCTATTGTAGAGTAAATGTCCTGAAACGTTAGATGCAGATTATCTCCAGGGGTCTATAGGGCCCAAATAGAAGCCTGTAGTAGCAATCTTCTGTAGTGAATGATCAAAACAGCATTGGAACTTTGTGCTGGAACTTTGGCTGGGAAGTGAAGGTTACAGTGGGTAACTGTACAAACAAGAACTTGGTTTACAGATTAATATTTTGCAGGATATCAGAGAAACATTAGTTTTAACTATTTAAGGTACATCAACATTACACATTTAGTTGATTTCATCATATTTCCAATGTGTTTTCTTGGTACTCAGACTCAAACATGGTGTAAAGCTGCAAGACTGGACAACTGGAACTCAATTAAAGAAAGACGGTAGCAGTCTCATTAATTTTTGAGTAGTTGAATTATAAGGAAATTGATAAGAGTATTTAGACATGCTCCAGTATTCAGGAAAGCAAAATGTGATTGCAAAGAGTTCTTTGATCGTACAGCCTTGATCAGCGTCTGTAGCCTCAGACTAATAGAAACAGTCTTAAAGTGTTTAGATATAACAGGTTCATTATTTAAATTGTAATATAGCTGTGGTTTTTCATAACTCCTTTGTGGCCATCTTTGTCTACATAAATCAAGTGTAAAAGACAAAATGTTTATCTTTGACAGAGAAGTTTTTCAAGTTCCATTCAGTTGACTGAAGTGTTGGTGTATCTTACATAGCCTTGTCAGGTTTCTACTCTGTATTTTGCAAGGTGGGCATTGAGGTTTTAAGGTTTAATGGCAAGAACCTCATTTCCAGGAAGAGGTAATTTAGAAAGCAAACTTAATCTCTTTTAGATAAGGACTAACCACTTAGGCTCTTTGCTATAACAAAGACAGCTGAAGTTCAGCTTCCCACGTCTTTCCTACCCCTGTATCTCTGCCTTTGTGCAAAGGAACTCTGCACCAGTACCATGTCAGGTAGTTCACACTATTGATTCATTTCATGTTTTCCTTTGTGAGCAAGCTGCCATGGTACCAGCTATTCATAGATGCGCTACAAGGTTTTAGGGTTTGGACTTGTGTGTTTAGCACTGCTCGATGTAATTCTGTTCAATATTTGGAAAATAGAGAGTATTCATGTGAGGGGAATAATTCATTTCCTAGACCTTTTAGTATCTAAGAAGGTTATAAACAACATTTACTAGGGAAGGTGATTTTCATCACCCCAAGTTGTTTTGACACAGAAGCTTTTAAAACAGTAGCAGGGAGCGTTTTTGGTATACTGCTGTTAAAAATTAATGTATTTTGATATGTTTACAACATTTTAGACTTGGAGAGTAGTGGTCTTGTGCCAATATTCAAGTGAGTAGCTGAAACAAAGTTAATGTAGGCCAGTTAGTCTGATACCATTTTCAGAACAGTGAGAAAAGTGACCTGGGGTTTTGCAAAAGATCAGTCCTTCCAAAATCGGAAGTACAAACTGCAGAAAAATTTATACATACCTGGAGCCATCTTCTAGTTGTGTAGGCAAATTATTTTAGCAGTGCAGTGTGTAGAGGAGAAATAGAATTAATCCTCATACTGTAGTTTGAGAAATTAAGGACAGCTTGAAATTCTTGTCATGATTAAACTTTCATGCTTACATGTGTTTGCAGGCTGTATCTTAAATCACTAGTATCTATTGCTTTCTCTTCTGTTTTTCAAAGACAAGTAAAGAATATTTTTCTTCCAAATTTTTGTTCCTATTATCCCTTAGTGGAATCTATGGCAACAGCACCACCAGAAGGCAGCTTTTTGTGCATCTCTCATTTTGAAATACGTGTGATGTTTGGCAAGGCAGGGCAGGATATAATCATGTTAGATAGTGAGCTGATGTGTCAAAGTAGTATTTTATAAAAATACTTCTTAGTGACTTAATGGAAAGTTATGAAAAAACATAGCCTAATTTCCATATTTATTGAAAAATTCATTGAAAATCCTCGTGTTACAGACTCTAATCAATCTGGGAAACCCTTCTGAATGTAAAGACATAGATCAATCATATCTTTAAGTCGCAGTTAGAACAGATGTCCTTAAACAACTATAAAACAGATATAATAAAGCTGTATTTTTATAACCTATGATAGTTTACCAGGAACTGAATATATGCTGTCAGGAGATTGTTGAAATGGAAGTTGTTTAGCAACTGTTATAAACTATGATAGCCAAAAAGGAATAAAAGAGTTTTGGATATGATACATTACCCATTGTAGCTGTCAGTTGCAAATATGAAAAAATTCTATTTTAAAATGGATTTAAATTGAAGGAGAATTTTAAACCCTTGTAAAATGTGTGAGGCAGATTTCCAAATCAATAATATATGTATGTAGAACTAAGTATCTTAAGACTGTATTTGACAGTTTCTTACCTGGATGTTTTCTTAAATCATGAGGTCTATGAAATGCCACGTTAGCTTTGGAACAACATGAAAGACACAGTTCTATATACTGCAAAGTATAATGGGAAGTTTATACCCACATGTATACATATTATCCAGGAAAATTTGCAAAGTTTACAAAATATTTCTGCTTAAATGCCTTGCATTTTTCTAGAGACACCCAGTAAGACCTTCCTGCCCTGTCAGGGAATTGGTGCATTCAGCTTCTTGGGTAGCTATTTCCACACTTCGGGCACTACTTCAGATATAAAAACCAAAGCTTTCTGGAGAAAGATCATATGTAAGAGAATTCAGGATATCTTACTGTGTGCAGTCCCTAATTCTCAGTCAGAAATGCAAAGGGTAAGGAAGATTCTCCTACATTGCTCATTGGTATATCCTAGAAGCTTGTAGTGGTGTAATCCTGCATTAGCAGGCTCCAAAATATGCTCACCACTAAGATCTGCCTTTTAAATAAGGAATACTCATGGAGAGGAAAGATTACTTGTTCCCCAAGTAACTTCCTAAATAGAAATTCAGTCACATAAGCCTTGATCTGCCAAATATTTGAAAATATTTGGTACTTCAAGGTTCATACCTAATATCTGGAAGGTCTTCTGGCTTCCTTTGTGATATTTCTGGAAAGAAAGCCACTTAAAAATGGTCTGGCAGAATTGAAATCTGACAGACAGGAGGAGTGATATTTAAACCCAGAATTATTCCAACTGAGAGCTCAGTTTGACAGCCCCTGGAGGGATCTGTTCACATCCTTTACTATGAAATGATACTAAAAATTATTTAGACAGATATTCTGGTTCATAGACTAATTCACTTTGTCTCATCCTCAGTCTTCCACTAGCCATCATTTGGGAGTGCACTATCCGCCACCAGGCAGTGACTCATATTTGGCAGTAATTAGGATGTCATTCATTCTGAACATATGATACAACATCCCTCCCCACTTCCTGAAACCATGAGAATGTACTCATTTTTATATTGATTTCTCAAGAAAAGAGCAATTGCTTTCATAATGCTTAGTATTTATTTTTAATATTCCATGTACTATATTTTACAAGTATTGTGAATGTATGATTGTGTTTTCACTTCTTTTGCATTTGCTTCAGTGATTTGCTTAGAACTACTTTTGAGGTATGTGATAATGGCAGGGGAGTTCTCTTCTGGAAGCACTACAGAATTATTGAGAGTTGCATTTCTGTATAGAATTCTTGAGTTTTTATGTCAGTTTATGAATATTGACCTTTCTTGCAAATAATGGGTTTTAATGCCATAAACCAAAGGTAGTTTGAAACTGTGGGGGCACAATCTTACAATGGGTAAGTAAGATTTGGAGGCTGTGGAAAATGATTGTCTTTTGTACAAATACTCATGCATTTCACCATTAGCTATTCATGAACAGCTTAATCTAGGTGTCAAATTGGTATTGCCATAGAGAATTGCTTGTGCTTCCACAAACTTTATTTGGGACTGCTACTAAGGTGGGTTAATTGTGCTTCTGAGGAGAAGGGAACCTTACCTGCCCAGCCCTTTTAGCTCTGGCTCAGTGTTGTCTAGTCTTGAGTTGTTGGTCATGCTCAGATCCTACTAAGAATTACCACACCATGCTTTCTGTAAATGTACAGTCCAGATTTTTGTATCAGACAAGACTGCCATGCTTCACTCTGAACTTTTCTGACTGTCTCCTGACATTCTCACAGACAGTAATGACCATGTGGTTGGCTCCTTAATTCACATGTATTTCCACCCAGACAATCATCTGCTAAGTTGTGCTTTAGCACAGTTAGGATCTGAATATCCATTTAAAATTTCACAAACAAGAAAAAAGGATTAAAATTCTAATATCAGAAGATGTAAATGAGTATGCTCATAAAAGATCTTTTACATACTTCTAAGCATTCTGAAAGAATATGTGCAGAATTATTTTCTCACTATTTTTTGTTTTCCATAGCCCATCAGTCAGGAGCATCACTATCAGAAAGAAATGAGCTCACGTTCTTATTCCAACCCACGGTAAGATTCCATTAATAGCCCAGGCAGTAAAGATTCAGTTAGAGTGTTCTGAATATTAAATGTGACATTCTTTGATTTCCTCTTAAATCTCTTTTCAATTGCAGCCTCCTCTGAGGCCTTCACTATTGCTAGATTTAGTCATTGTCTGCAGTTTGTCTGCATTGTCCTGGAACTCAGAACTGAATGCTGCATGTTTTGGATGTATCACTGTGTATTTAAAGTAACTGACATAAGCTTTGCTCCTACATCTGCTTTGATGTGTGATTCAGCAAATCTTCCTTCTCTAACATACATAAGATTCTCACCTATTTCTTTCTCCCTCTCTGCTTTGAAAGCTTAGAACTAGACTTCTGTATGTGACTGTAGGTGTCGGGGAGTCAAGTTATTGCAAGATTTTAATGTTTCTTATTTAGGCAGGATTTTGCAATAGGTAGCCCAGTCAGAAGAGGGTGTTACAACACTCTGGGATAGTTTAAGGAGATCCTGTCTACAACATATTTTGACTGTCAGATTTTGTAGCTTGATCTGTTTTGTTTGGAATCAGCAACACAATCCCTGTGACTTTAATATAAGGCGAGATGATGTCGAGTTGAGACAGAATTGTTTCAGAACTGCCTTGTATCTGAGACACCCTGACATCACTGTCAGTTTTTTTAACTGCCTGAACAGAAGGTGTACTTATTTTAAAAAGTAGTCCTACATTATTTTTATTTGGCGTCATTGATGTGGTTTTTGCTTGTCCAAGTTTTAGCTGGCCAATATATGTGCTTTGGGAGGAATAGGAGGAGAGAACATTTCAGATGCAACTTATTTATCTAAAGTCTGAAATGTTTTATGCTAGCACACTGGCAGTCAGTTGAGCAGGATAATACACATTTCTCCTCACACAGATGTTTTCAGTCACTTCTCTCACTTATTATCCACATATTTTTGGATTTAAAATCTTGTTAGATTTTTATGAAGTGAACACTGTGAAACTTGCTGTGCAAGTTCATCCAGATGAATCAGTTACTGTACCATGCAGCTGCATGTTTCCTAGTACACCAAATATATTACTGGAGTTAAAGTATAATCCTAGATTCCAGTTTCCCTTTACCTGTAAATCAAAGTGCTTATGTTGGTCTAGAAAACTTCTCTGCCTTGGGTGCTGGTTATCAAAGGAACTGTATCATTATGAATTGCTACAATGGTTGAAGTAGTTGGAGACATTTGACTGTAGTCCACAGAGTAAGATATCAGGTACCTTGTGACTGACACTCTGGACTCTTTATTCCAGTATCTGTTTCATAATTCTAATGGTGTTAGAATTGGCTATATTTTAGTACAAGCTACATTGTCATCTTTTTGCCAATACATTGATTGAGTCAGGTTTTAAGTTATTTTTATGCATGTGCTAAAGCAGTTTGGTACTAGGTACATTTTATACACTGAAAAACAGAATAAACACTATTATCTGTAAAAATAAAGCATTTCATCCTATCAGGTTAATATGATCAACAATGAAAACTTCTATTTCCATAGAATAAAATTTAAAACAAAACAGTATAAATTATTGCTTAGTTCTTAGCTATTTTAATCTAGTGCATCCAGTAGACTTAAATTTCTCTAGAAATCATTTTTGAGAAATGCAGGCAAAGTATTCGTAAAATACCTGACTTGCAAGTGCCTCATAAATTCCATAGCCCTTGTGAACTGCCAGAAGAGCATTATTGGGCTGTAAATAGAGAAGATGACAAAATTATGAGGTCAGTTTGCATCATGATATAAAAACTGAAGATGATGTGACTTGAATACCATTATTCACATCATTAAGTTTCATTTGTAATAGAAGAGTCTGTAATGTTTTTCACAGAGGGTGTGTACCTAAATGAGAGGGAGATAAAATTAATCGTAATTCTATAACTTAGTTCCTAAACTGTTTTTAAAGCCAATTATAACAAGGATTGTATGAGTAACTGGAACATGTCTAAATCTTTGAAAACCTACTGTAGCTAGGTAGGGGAATACACAGAATATTTGAAGAATTGATATGTCCTATGTAGCTGAGTAGGTATAAATGCCATGGCACAAAGACAGTTATGTGATGCACTTACTGAAACAACAATAGTGTGCTGTAAAGAGTAATAAAGAATTTGACGTGTCTCAAGGAACTTTTAAAAGTGTAGTGGTGATATTTTCTGCGAAATGAAAAGAGCAATGTGGAAGCTGTTGTCCAGTAAACGTGGCTTCTGTCCATAATAAGATAAAGGAAGAAGACAGGAAAGAAAGCACCTGTGAAGATAATGGAAATGCAATCAATAAAAAGACCCAGCTAGACTCATTTTCCATTGGTTCCACAGAGTAAAGGTCTTAAGTCTGCCAAGAATATTGCTACTGCAGTACAAATCACCTCCACGTCACACTGCTTTGCAAGGCGTAGAACCAGTTAATGAAAGGAGACAGGCTGACTGCAGAGGCAACAGAGCTGGATGAGCAAGATGATGTGCAATGTTTCAAGGCTTAGCTACGCACGTCCCGCTGACTGATGTGCTGGATGGTCCTAGCCGAACTTCAGAATTGCTCTCTTCTCTCCAAATAGGATGCTGTAACTGTTGCTTTTTCCTCTGGTGCAGGGGCTAGAAATTGCTATGTACCCTGCATCTCCTTAGTGAGCATTTGTCCTCAAAAATATTTATTTTTCATAGAAGGTTCAGAAGCTTCATTAAAGGAAATGCTAAAAGAAACTAAATATGGTAGAGGAATTTCAGCCATACTGAGCTGCAAAATAGAGAGCTGCACTCACTTGAGCCTGATTTTATGAATAGATTATCAGAACTTCTACAAATGCTCTCCAGAAAATGTAATATAAAGTTCCTTGTATCTATAATTGGCTGATAAGAGGCCACAGTTTCTGACAGATGATTAATAGTCACTGACCTCACTTCACATGGACTTGGTGTGGGTTGACTAAAGCACGCTGTCTTGTCGTTGTAACCTACATGTGTTACATCAGACTGATCAGGATGTCATCATTCTTTCCTCTACAGTAAAAAAAAAAGCTTACTACATTTTATTCCCTTTTTTGGTAAAGCTATCTCTCCAATTATGGTCAGTGTTATAGATCTGGGATTTATCATCGCAATGTATGTTTCATTGATGGAGAGATTAACATCTTTGAGTGTTCAAGGAGGACAATACCTATTAACTTTTCAGGAAAAGTTGTAGGCTTATCCTTACCTGGATAAACCTGTGTCTTTAAATACATTTTTAACTTCTTTTCAAACTTTATTAGTGGTAAAATTGTTCTGTTACTTAAATATAATGAACACCTCTTTCTTTGTGTAACTGGCAACTATTGATTTTAGAAAGTAAATTGTTTTTCACTTTCTTTAAAAGTTTCTGCTAGAGAAGTCTTTAAGAACCTATTGTTGCCATAAGTACTGCCAATTATCATGGCCCCTGAAATTTGCACCACATATCAATGATTCAGCACCAAATTACATCCACTGCAAACCCAAGTATTAAAAGTATCAAGTACTCTCATCCATCCTAGATGAAAAATAAACATGGGGAGATTAAGATTAAACTCACCTACAAAATGGTGCAATAGCAGGATTGTGTAGCTATAACATTTATTTGTACTGTACCAGAACTTCTCCAACGTGCATGCTGTGAAATTCAGACACAGAAGGTCTTTAGTCTTTCTCCTTTATTTCCAAGCAAAGGCTTAAAGAGCAGAATAACTTAAAGCACATTAAAGATTGAGTTTTGCAAACAAAGAAGCATATTTATTTTTGATTCATTACAAGATCAAAGTAATACAACTCCATTACTGCTGCAAAACAGACAGTCTTAAGTTATGAAGTATTAGAAAGTTACACAACAGTTGTCAAAATAAGTGAGCAAGAACAATATATTACAAAATGTACTTTGGTTTTTCATTGTACTTGTTCAGTTACTTTACTCATCTACAAAATAAAGTAATTTGCAGTAGGTCTCCTAGTCGTTAATCTGAATTAGTGAAGTTCTGTTGCATTTGTCAGGCTATAATATGCATGAAAAAGAACATGACAAAAGAAGCAAATGGCACTGGAAACATCTAATTGAAAAGGTTAAATTTCTTAATCATGATGGTAAAAAGCTTAGCTGCAGAAAGCTTGTTGAGTGCCAAGTGGCTAGCACATGAAAGCTTGTTAAAATAATCAAAAAATGGCTTTCCCTTGTATAGGAGTCTGAGAACATGCAAATGTGACAACAAATACACTAAGGGTTTTATATAAACCATGGCAAGTGCTTTCAGACATGCTGTTGCATCTATGTTAATATAAGGTAGCTTATCTCACAGTATTTTTTAATTGGTTCTATTCTTTCTGAATATTCCTGGGCTATTCAAATAGTTGTCTGACTGTGCTTACATGTGGAGATGAGATTGCCTCTAAGATCTCTTAGGCTGAAAGGAAGACACAGGTATTATCTTGTAAGAAATACAGGATTCTGTGTTCACAAGGATGTTGGAATCTCTCCTTCAGTACTCAATTGAACTCTTGTTAGGGCCTGTTGCCAATACGTCTCCTTCCAGGTGATCTCCAGTGTTTGTGGATGACAAGACACTTCGGTCCAGCCACAAGCCAGCATCTAAGGTCTGAATACAACTTCTGACAACTTCTAGAGCCTTGGGATTTTAGGGTAGCTGACAGGGCAGGCAAGCCTCCATATAGGTTTGTACCAAGTTGTACTGTTCCCATTTCTAGAGAGAAAAAGCTGACTACCACTAACCAGCTCATCCCATCTATGGAAATATATATTTGTTCCTCCATCCTCCTTCTGAACTGGAAGCTTATTTAAATACAGACAAATCAGGATCCATTTTCTTACAGAGCAAGACTGTCTGGGTTTCTAAGAGCTCAAATGCCCACATATCCCTTCCCCTGCTGTTCCAGTATCATTTGTTTAAGAGATGTTGGGTTTGATTCCTTTGTTATTTTACATTTCTTGTTGACAAAACCTTGATAGAAGTTTCTTGTATTTAACTACAAAAGATTGATCAAATAGCACATGTTAATTACTAACCTGTCAAACCCCCAAATTAAGGTCATTTGTATTTTTAGACTAATGTAGATGATTGTTTTTCAGTAACCTGCACAATGTATCATTTGAATTTTGACAATGAAAGAAAACCAGGATACCATTAACAGGTCAAACTTTCAGCTTCAGCATGATTATACTGTACACACTTGAAATAGCACCTTACACTATCTATATATCTTGTTTAATAAGTAGAATTCACACCTTCTTTGTTATCCTTTAATCTAGCACCCATAAGCCAGTTCATTTACAGATTTAAGACTTTAAGAGCAGATTCAAGTCTTCCCTACACAAATGCATTTGTAGTTTTTGATCTCTCTTAGTTACTAATTCACTAAAAATGGAATAACTTACTTTTTGAGGAGGTCTCTGTTCCTCCCTTAAAAGTATGATATTTGGCAGGCTGGAAGGAAAAAGGTATTCTGTGAATGTGCTTATGCTTTTCCAAATCTTAATGCTAGCAAAAAAAAAGAAAGTTCTAGTAAGGCATACAGTAAATGCAGATATTATGTATTAGGATGGAATGAATCTGTCACTTTGACAGATTCTGAGGCAAAGAACATATTAACAGATTACTCATAGTCAGAATGCAGCTTACTGTGAAAAATGTGCAGGAAGTAGTAAGTGTTGGTTTGTGCTGATTTAATGATATTTTGAAACTACAGTAACACTCCAGGAGAATAATACAATGTAGCTCATGGCATGCATTTTTTTGGTCATCAGTGTATTGCCAGATTGCCCTTAAATAATTTTTAAAATGGAGTTTTCAATTCATGCAAATTCATGTATATTTATATTATTTTCCAAGATTTTTATTAAAATGTGCTTTCAAAATCTTTGATTTGTATCTAAGTCGACTCTGTATTCTTTTGGTAGTGTATCTTCATTTTCTGGATACTCAGTTTTCCACTTTAAAGATATTGTTTTCCCTACTTGGAGCTGAGTAACACTGACCAGTTAACAATGTATAAATTAACATTGAATGTTTCTTGACTTACCACAGAATCACAGAACGTTAGGAGTTGGAAGGGACCTTGAAAGATCTAGTCCAACCCCCTCTGCCGAAGCAGCATTCCCTAGACCAGGTCACGCAGAGACTTATGGCATATTTATGTAAAAAAACCCTAAAGAGGTTCAAAAATTGAAATTGTTTAAATCATTTTAATGCTATCATAGACAACTTAAGGCTCAGATGACTTCACAGTTAATACAGGCATACGTAATGAATAAATGAAACATTTATCTCAACATTTGTTCAAATCATATGTTTGCATTTTGTAAATAACACAAACCAGTCTTATTAATAGCCTACTTAAGTCTTGCTTCACTACTGAAACTATGACTGAAGCATTTATTTCTATGGTAATGCTTCTATTAAAAAAACCCAAAACCACACAACACCCATTATGCATTAATCATTAATATATTAAAAAGCACAACCCAAATAGGTGTGTGTATATCTGATTTAAGTGAATGAAGTTACAAATGTGCATAATGTTCAACAAATCTGTAAATAATTGAAAATTCAGATCTGCTAATCTAGAAGAGCCTAACAAATAATGCATGCTCCAGAGAAGATACAGCAAGGAATAGGTGAGAGGTCTTAAAAAGCAAGATGACTTTTTAGTGATTTATTTAAGAGCTGTGTTAGTCTCTAACAACTTTCCTTAAATAGGTATCATTAAAAATCCAAACAAATGAGAAACATCTTCATCTAACTGTGTTGAATATTTGGCCAATACTGAACCATACTTCTCATAAGAGCTAGCACTTTTTAGTCAGTGGATCATGGCAAGGGGTAAGGTATTCCTTTTTATCTCTTGAGCATTTGCAGCAGAATTGGCTACATGTAGTATTAAGTATTACTAATCCAACAGAAGTATGTTCTGAGATTTTATTTGGTAGTTGTGCAAGATGTTAAGGCCAGGTTGGAAGGGGCTTTGAGCAGTCTGGTCTAGTGGAAGGTGTCCCTGCCCATGGCAGTGAGTTGGGTCCTACATCATCTTTAGGGTTCCTCACACTCCAAACCGTTCTGTGGTTCTAAGAATTGGTCTTTTTTCCTTAATATGTGTTTATACTTGATTCACATGTTGGCATTCTTTGAACCTCCACAGACTGTCACATTATGCATTGTAAAAAATAATTCAGAAAATGTGCTCCTCTTATGTTCACTCAGGCACAAGCAAGTTCTCATCTTGTATTCATAAAGATTTACCAAGTAGTTTATGTTGTTAAATATCATCTTTTGTGGGTTTTGATTGTACTCTTCAGAAGCTTGATAGTCTGTGTTCTTAGTGATACAAAACTGATACTGTTTTTTTCATTCCCTGCTTAGATATAATGTAGCCTTTGACTTGCATTTTTTAAGTCTGCTGCCAGGCTGACCAAATAATTTGAATATTGCTTTTAATTCCTGTATATCTTGTTGGACGAAACCATACTAAAACTTTGTAGCATTTTAATTTAATGTGAATTAAATGATCCCATTGATTTAAGTCATTACAAATTATGTCCAATCCAAAAGGAATGTGATAAAATATGCTAGCTCAATTCACAGCGGAGTTCAAAATCCTTATGCTAAGTGATTTGCAATTTTATCAGTCCACCCAGTAGGATAGACAAAACCACAATATCCATTAAAAGCATCAAAGTATCAAAGCTTCTCATTAAGATTTAAATCAAAATCTTCTGATTCTTTGGATTTCTGTTGATCGTAATAATTTTCATAAGTTTTCATTGATAAGTGCTGATTAATAAAACATCAGTAGTTTTCTCAATAGATTTACTGATGGATGCAATTTTCTGCAGAGTTTAATATACTATCATAACATTGAAAACAGTGTTGGTATGTCTGAAATATTATTCTGCTTCCCATCACATTTCAGCTCATGTGATATTTAAACACATTACAATTATTTTCAGAAAGTATTTAAGAAAAGAACAAAACACAACTATATAGCATTTTTTTATTATATATTGGAAGGGAAGACAGCTTTCAGAATAATGAACAATTTCAGTGCAAAAACTATATGTGCATGGTACTTTGAATGTGTGTGGAGGCTATTCTGAGCCTTCATACAGTGCATCTCAATGTCAAAAGACAATGCTTAGCATTCCACACCGGTGTGAGGAATGCTCTAGATAGTTCACTGCATGTTAGTTGTATTGAAAACGGCTTCAGGCATTGATAGCATAAATAGTGTCTTTAGTTAGTCAGAATATGTGATTAGCTTTTCTGCTTTAAGGAGGTAAATTAGCTTCTTAAAGAAATTCCCCAAACTACTATTCTTTATCCAGTAAACAGAACACAGTAAGTAAGAACACAGGCCCCATTTTTTACATTAACTCCTACACTGTCTCACACACGCATACACATGTGCTTTAGTTGCTTCCTAAAAGCAACTGCAGATTTCATTGTGAAAAATCTGTCTTGACTGCTAGACTACAGCATTTATCAGGATTACCACTGGAAACCCACTTTTCAATCTATCAATCAACTGCCAGTATTTACTCTAGTGCAGTTTGGCCAACAAGATTTCAGCACACGAGAGGTTTTTTAATGTTTTTAAAGATTTTAGGAAAAGTTGATTCAGACATTGCTGGCTAACTTGTGGAAGTAAAAAACCAGTTTTCAAGTCATAGTGTAAAATGTTTTCAACTAATACTAATACTAAGTCAACAATGAAACCCTAGTAACTATAGCGGGTTTGAATACTTGTCTTGGTGGGGGAGATTTGAATAGCAAAACTATTTCTTGGACACTGAGGAAAAAACCCTGTGCACTGAATCTAGGCTGTCTTAATAGGAAATATTAAACTTGCCAACGCATCTCTGTTGCCTCTATCATAAATAAAAAGTCCTTTGCCTCCCTTTAGAACCATCAGAATCTCTAGATCTTGTACTTGCACCTCCTAGAGAAAAGAATAATTCATCTGCTGAACCAGATGCACCTAAGTAGAGTCAAACTGAATAAGTAGTTTACACAAGAATTGACTACAATAAATGAAGGACAAAATCAAAGACAAAGTCATACAGCTTCTCACGAATCATCCCAGCTCTGATTTCTTAGACTTGATCTTTCTGGAATACCTTCCAGAGATGAGACTTCAAACCAAAAGCCATAAATTTCCAGAGTAATAAGAACTATTAATTTAACAGAAACACTGGCTTAACGACACATGATTACCTTGGTCCCTCAGTGGTCTCTAAATGAATTGTCTCTTTTTTCCATTGAAGGTAATTGCCTTTATTATCTTTCTTTCCTTCCTACTAACATCCTCTCTGCTTTCCAGGTACCAACTACTTTCTTTATGATACTTTCTGATACATATTTTGTATGAAAAACACAAATCTTTTAAACTCATCCGGTTTATGCCAGACCTGTCAAACAGCACATATGTTCTAAAGCTTCTTTACTTTTCTAACTACATTTGTTGGTCTGGCTGAGATAATTCTCTTTAGAAGTCTTTCCTCTGTCCTTGCACCACTATTGCTTCAGGAGCCTTCCTAGCAGAAATATTTTAGTTCTTTGGATCTCAGACATAACTGTCTTTTTAAAAAGACCTGGTGAATTTGGAAGAGAGGGTAGCTTGGGAAGCAGGGATGTATATTAGCACTAATAGTTCTTTACCTTCTGTAAAATTGCCACATTTTCTCTGATGGATTGCCTTTGCTGACAGTGTGATTTTAAAGTATTTCATACAAATCAGCTGTTCCACAGTGCTTGATCTCAGAATTGGTGTCACTGAGTTAGTGGCATCCATTTCATGTCTAAGCTCTGCTCTAACTCTCCACCTGTCCAGACTGTGAATGACATACCCCTTGCTATGTCACCCTATTACGGGGCCTCCAAGCAGTGCCAAGTCAGTGGTAACCAAACACATGTCTTGTGATTGTCTTTAAGCCTTTTCCTTAAAGAGGTTAAGGGGGCTTTAATCAAATTGATCCCCACAGTCTCTCATCAAACACAGGTTGTTCATCCCAAGTCTTTATTCCTCAGAAAAAGACTCTCCTGAGTCTGATAGGTTTTCAAAGTATAGTTCTGTGGATTATGGATCTTACCTCATGTATGCTGTTTGCTGAGAGAGCAATACCAGCTGAAATCTGCAAAGCAATCCTGACTCAAAACAGAGATTTCAGTGTCAATAGAACAGGTGAAAAGGCTAAGGAAGGAAGCCTTGACATTTAAGAACTGTATTAACTGTAAGGTTTGGTTTTGTAATAACAAAATACAGCTTAATTTTATTTCATCATGCTTGACAACCTGCAATTTCCCTTGAATTATTTTTTAATAATCAAAAGAATTAGACCAAATAGGAGCACAAACTGTGCTTTTATGAATGATATTTTCATTTGTATTTTTCAGGGACTGGTTGAATATGTTTAGTCCCCCCATCATCCCTGGAAGCCAACAACTGGAAGAGCGCACTAAATATTCAACAAATCACAGTATTCCAGGTACAAATTTATGAACACAATTAAAAAGATCTGGATAGAAAGATATTTTTAAATGCTGATTCTGTTGTGCTCTTGTGCTGCCTTTTCATTGGTTTCTGTACTGCTACTTTTTGGTTCCAAGTTCTCTTATTTACTAGTCTCAGCTCAAGCTAGCAGAGTTTTCCATGCAGTATTATTTGCTTCTGATAGAAGAGTAATTTAGGCAGTTGTAGTTTCCTAATGTTCTGGCTCAATATAGATTAACTAAAAATGTATCTTACTTGTTTAAAATAAGAAATTTATGCTAGCAGGGATGGCAAACCTATGAAAGAAAGAATACAAAAGCTAAACATTCAGAAGCACAATGACACATAAGTGATGAGTAAGCATAAGTACTGAAAATCTGCAGTGAGTCATAATGTATTCAAGGTATCTTCTAAGAGTATCTTTAAAGAAAAATAGTATAGCATTAGCATACTTGTAAAGTATTTTCTTAATTCTTATATGTAGAAAAAAATCTCTAAATTGGGGCATAACTTTGGGGAAAAAGGTGATTCATTTTTAAAAAAGAATTTTTTTCTCTAGTTCTTTTCTTAATATCAGAACCATCCATAGTACATTGTTAAATAGGGAAATGTAATAAGTAATAATCTTCTGTTCAACAGGTTTCACAAGATGATCAAGAGGAAAATTTAGACTCATAAATAAGTTTAATTTCCATAGACTTCTATTATTGGGCAGTGATACTTCTGATTTAGAGACAATTTCGTTTATCTTGATGTAAGTCATACCATAAAGTTTCCATAAGTGACAAAGGCAGTTGTAAGTTCTGTGGAACTTACTTTATTGTACTTTGTTAGTTGTGTTAAGGTAGTGTGCTAGGAACAGCACTGAATACTCTTCTTTCTTGCACTACAGCTGTTGACAATAGTCATGGTAACCCTGCAGTACATAATTACAGTATAGATTTGAGCACAGTCAAGGATCACGTCAGAGAAAATACTAGCAGTGCTCTTTTCAGCATCCCTTCTGCTGACAGCTGATCCAGTGCAGTTGACTTGTATCAGGGTAAGAATGATCCATGTATCTTAGAATGAAATTTGCTACAAGCAATTTTCTATTATTAGAACCTAGAATGCAGTGAAAATACACTTCTGTGAAAAGGGAAACTATTCATTTTAGTTCTCCAGACTGTGTTTACTACATAAACAGTGTTAACAATCTAATTCTGATTTGGTATGAATTTAAGGCATGCAGGGAAAGAGGTATGCCCCTGGTGAGTCTGGAGAATTACTTATCCCTAAATCAAACCAGGGAGCATATTGAAAGTCCAGTTCCAAGGTAAAGAGGAAAGGAGATTGAAGCTTAGAGAAGAAAAGAGAATAGTTTTGAGGAGAAGCATAGGCAGGGAAAAGCAAAATAATAAAAGGAAAAATTTAGTGGAAATAACAGCATGGTTTGAGGTGAAATTTTAAGACTGTGAGGGAACGAAGCACAAATACCCTTCACTTGTCTGCTATGATCTGGAGTCTGGAAAAAGATGATCGGTTCTACACCTTCTTTCTGCACTGCCTAATTTTAGCCAAGAGCTATCCAAACAAAGTATCTCAGTTAATCTCATTTAATTTACAGGCCTGATGAGGTACCCACAGCGGGGAGGGCAACACTTTAGCTTTAGCTTGTTACCTTTGGTTACAGTAAAATAAAGGTTCTTTCTAATGGCATTTGTTAATGCTACTGAGGAAACAGAAATGAAATCTCTTCCAAGAGGACAAGTGCACACTTCTTCTGTATGCATTAAATGCACCAGCCTACTTGCTGGTCTCTAGATAATGTAACCTATATATCGTTGTGTGATCCTAGGCTGTAAATAGTCTTTGAACATTGTGAAACTGCTACTGTTAGCTTACTAGGCCATTACTTATTATGAAGTGTTAGGGCACACAAAGCATTCAGTTTGTGTTAGCAGTCTGAGAATGAGATGAACGTTTATGATGAAATTCAAGATACAGTTTGCGTTCAACTGTGAATTATTTCCTATCAAAAAACTACAGATCATATAGCTTAGATTTAGCTTGTATGAAAGACAGGTTTAAAAAACAAGCTACAGTATATAAAGCATCTGTAATAAAAAAAAAAAAATCTGTGGCTTTATCTGTGATTTTCAGGGTAAGGATTCATTTCTGTTACCTGAAAACTTTCCTGCATTTTGTGTAGCTTTAGACAACTTGGGTTTAAATTTTTTGTTGTCTGAAACAGACTGATACTCTCATTCCTCTCCGATATTGAAAGCTCTTTTGTTCAGATTTACCTATAGTGGACATTTAGGTGACATATTGGATACTAGACATTCAAATTCTTTGATTTTTTTTTGCAGACCTTAAATGCACTGACTGTCTTTGTTCATGCTAAAATATTATTGTTTAGGAAATTCATTGAGAAAGCTATCACTTAAGATACTTGGATCTACTGTCAGTAAAGGTACTTCTGGGGAACACCTCCGTTGGACTTTGTAAAGTCCAGTTGTTAAGCAAACTCTGACATCATTTCACCTCAGCTAAATGCAAGTCTTCAGAAATACAGTAAAAATGTGAATTGCTGTTACCTTGAAGATAACAATTCAGAGGTCACAAGATAATACACTTTAGGAAGAAAACCTGTCACATCTGACCAAACAGTATTTCGATGTTAGACTCTAAGAGAACAAGAGTGATTTATTCTTTCTTTTCCCACTTGACACAGGTGAAGGTGACCTCAGTGCTGAAGATGATGATGAAGTTCTGACTCTTTTCTACGATCCGTGTCTGAACTGTTACTTTGATCCAAATTCTGGGAAGTACTATGAATTGGCATAGTCAGATTGTGAGATCCTTTTGTATTCAGAGTAGGTTTATCTTTTAACTGTTTGTAAAGTTTGACTGAGCTAGATAATTTATCATGTAATTTAAAACCTGAATTAACCAGTAGTTTTGCAAACAAATGAATATACATTGTAAATATTGTCTTAATTTTATAGTTTTGTATGAAGTTGTAATGCAGTGGAAAATCACATAACATAAAAGTTCCTTGTGACTAAGACATTTATTTGTTGGTCTAATTTATTTCCAATATTCAAAGGTTCTATATGGAAACAAATTAAGTTGAGTCAAGAAGGTTTGTGGTGTTTATCTGTGAATTATGGTTTTATTCAAATAATAAAAAAAAAAATCACTTGCTTACTCTGGTTCTTGCTTAATTGGTTCTGGGCTATATTATTCATTGTACCCCTAAGATACAGTGTGTTGTTCAAAGGCCTCTATTTCTTAAGCTTGCTTGCTCCCTCCCTTTAGGCATCAGAGAAGGCAGTATTTTCCTCATCTTCAAGAAATCCTCTACTGTTGTATATTACAGTAACAGGATGATGTCAAAGCTGTAGGGTGGTACAGTCTGTACAGCGGAGTGCACTTAAAGGGGTGTGCATGGGCAGTTTATAAATCTAGCCCATGATAGGGTAAATATGGCAGGCTCTGAGAGTGCCAGCCACTGTCTACTTCACTGATGTAATTTAACATAGGACTGAAGAGCAGTAAGAGTGATTGCTTCAACACTCAAAAGTTGAAGCCTTGTTTCATGTAAGGCAGGAAAATGTGTGTATAATTCATATGGGAGGCTGTGCTCAGAGTGCAGGTCTTAACATGTTTGTATTAGTTTTTCTGTTTCCCCTTGCAAGAAAAGAATTTAATTTACTTAACTTCTGTTTTGGGTTGCAGTGCAGTTTTCAGTGAGGGTCCTAAAGTTACAATTTAGTTTTAAATTTCCTGCATCACTGTGCATTTTTTTTCCTATTATTAAGAAAATCAGCTGCCTGGCATTGAAGAAAACGTTTCAGGCATGGTTTCAGGCCCGAGGTGTGTTGTGATGGAGCAATGCTAGTGCAACAGGTTTGGATTCCACCACTTCAGTATGTAAGTTTTCTGGAGACAGTTGGAGAATATGAAAATCACATGGGAAAAGTGATCTATAGGTATTTGTGCTGATTCTTGTTCTAAGTTTCTCCTTCATTATATCTAGTGCTATTCCAGTGTTCATTATTTGCAAGCTGATTACTCAGTGGATTTTTAAGAATAATGTATTCGAGTGTCATAAAGTGAGCTTAGTAAACTCACTGGCAAGTGATTTTAAATTATATGTCTGTAAATTATATGTAATTATGGATCCCAGCTAATGAACATCCTAGAATCAATTGAAAATGCAGTTGTTAATTGTGACTTGGCATAAGATCAGCTCATGTGTTTGGCTTCTGTGGCAGGTACAAACATATCACAAATTGATTCAAGTAAGAGTAGCACTGAAATCCACAGGAAGACAGCTACTGTGTTGAGATAATGTACTTACCCTGCCTTAGCCTGTTTCTTTCAGAAAGATTTGTACCTGTTCTTGCTAGTGCCATAATCAGTTTAAAAGTTCAATGAAAACATAATTGTAACCTTCAAAAATCAGATGCTAGCTTGTACATGCTTGTGCGTATCTAACCACTTTCTTTTTAGTGTCATTTAGTGATCAAGACCATGCTCCTGTGTCTGTGGCAAGGGCTGCTTAAAATGTGGCATTAATTTTCCTTTCATAGCAACATATCTCACAGGAGTGCTTGGATGTCTTAAGGCACCACTGTGAATCCAGGCTGAATTACTGATGCTACTGAGATAACCACTCACTTCAGGGAAAAAAAAAAAACAAACACATAAAACCTAAGAAAATACTGGCTGCAAACTGGTGTCTGCTGTTTACAAGGCAGAAGTCTGCAATGGGCCAGTGGCTTGTCTGCCGGTACCTGCCTAGGTAGATGTGCTTGTCCTGCCTTCAGAGCAGGCAGTCACTAATGTGTCACATACAAAAGTGTACCAGTGGACATCCAAAGCTTGGACAAAAGGGAGTCCTTGTAGACTCCATGGTCTTACCCCTACCTTCAATGAGATCAGGAGGCAGGTGGGTAGTGACACTAGCTTCAAGGTGAGTGTTGTTCCAGACAAGATCATAGGCAGGTCCAGATACACTCTGTTTTCCTGTCATTAGCACAGTAGTATTTTATAGGTAAGTCTTGCTTTTCATAGTCAGCACTTTGGGATCCTTGCCCTTTGTGTTCTGGTTAGCAGCTTTGTATTCAACATCCATGGGTATTGATTGTTGTAATGCTGTGAACACCACCAGTGAGTTGAGAGACACAAAAGTCTTAGCTACAAGGACTGTAACTTTTGCTCACAATGTTTTCCTTCATCACCATCCTGTGAACCTAGACCTAAAGCACTGCTGGCACGCAGCATGCTTTTTGTTTAGCCAATTTGTCAAAGCCGTCATTTATGGCAAGTGATGAAGAACATAGAGATTTGCTCCTAGCAGTCACAGGCAATGTTTTAGTCCATGACAATCACATAATTCTCACTAGAGTGTGCTTTCCAATAGGTGAAAAGACCTGTGTCTGGGGATAAAGCATCAGGTCAGTGAAACTTGTCTGTGGGGGTTTATTTCTACAGACTCTGCGTTTGTTGTGATTTTGGGGAACAGAAATTGTGAAATGCAGTAAATTTGGTAAGGCTTCATTAATGTGTCTTAGATGTGCAGTGAAGATACAGGCATTGAAGCTAGTTTGTCAGAGCTGCCCGAGTCAGACCACAAGTCAATTAACTGATCTGTTAGGCCTTTCTATGTTCCTTACACTTGTGAGGTGTGACAGGCATATCAGCTTTGCCTCCAGTTGCTAAAAAGCAGTCAGCCGGCTTGCAGATATTCAGGAGGAGGAAGAAATCTTTAAAGCACTTCTTAGCCACATCCCAGAGCAGTGTGTTCTGTGATGCTGAAATGATTTGCTGGCTTTCTTTCATTCTTTTGCCTTAAGTCCATCTACTGAGGTTTTCTCCAAGGCCCAACCAAATAACCAAGTTTCAGTCTTCAGATCTCCGTGGTCTGCAGGAGCACTTAGTTGCAGCTCACAGACAACCCAATACATGTGAGCACCAGCATGGACTCCTCCAAGCAGTTGCTAGGACTTTGTAGTCTTTGATCTTGCAGTTCTGTCACTTGTACCCAAGTGCTGCCTGTACATCTGAGCCTCGCTGTGCTGAGCAAGGAACATCCTCTGTCCTAAGGAGCTTACAGTAAGACATCAATATTGTCTTTTCCCCCTTGCTGCCAAGGGTTACTAGGTAAGAAAGCAGTCATGCTTTATTATTTATATATCCTTCAGCCATAAAGCACTCTGTTTTGGGGCCCATCCTCTAAACTTTGAGTCAAATGACAAGCTTGCACAGACTGAAGAATCCTTAAAAATAATTTTACATAATGCATTTCATATGCAGGTTATTTTTCCATATTATTTCTTTATTTCAGGAAAGGGCTTACTTTTTAAGCAAGGGGCTACATGTAAAATGAAAAGACAATCCAGTCTGGCTTTTCGATGTGGTATTACTGATAATCACCACTTTTCTCTGGGTTACTATAGTAACTTGGCATCCTTATCTGCCACCTTTTTTGTTACCTTGAAAAAAACCTATTTAAATTCAGTTCCTTGACAAACTGAAAGCGTGGCTTCATGATGCCCATGGGAGCATGTAAGTGTAACAACACTACTTGTCATGTTTTCTTATTTGGAGTTTAATTTGCTTGTTAACAGCTGTACAGGTATTTCTAACTGATGTTTGGGGATCCTGCTGCAGGTGTTACAACCAGTGCAAATGCAAATACCCTGGATGAAGCCCCATGAACATATGTGAGTTCCCAAGGGGTCATATGTGGCAGCCCATGATGCAAAGATCTGAGCAGGATTTTGCTCTTATCATGCCACTCTTAAAGCAGTTTTGTTTCCAAGTTTGACAGTTTACAAGAGGAAAAATAATCTGCAGACATTAAACTACATGGTAAGAATTATTATGAAGGTTCCTGTGGTAAATCAGTGGTGAATCAACAGTCTTGTGATGCTTTTAATTCCTTTCCAGGTGTCTGCTATCCAGTCTACATGGCAGGTGAGAATGGACTCAGGCTGGAGATGCTGGAGAGCTGAGATAACTTTTTGGAGGTGAATTCAAGGCTAACTCAAACACCAGGTATCCCACCTAAGCACAGCTCCCCAGAAGTTCCCCCTCTTTATGCTCTAGGGGCACCAAAATGGCTCTTGTGATAAAGGTTGTTTTTCTAGTTCAGTCAATATGCGGCCCAGATATGTCCTCTGCTCACACAGCGCCTGTGTTGGTGTCCTTAAACCTCTTTGCACAGAAGTACCCTCATCACTGGAAGAGAAAAGATGTCAACAGCTGAACACCTGGTGTTAGCTCCTGGCCATCAAACACAGTGGTCCAGTGTGTCTGCAGAGGGGCTGAACATTTTGCTGCAGCCAGAATGTTTGGTGATCCATTCCTGCAGCTGTGGCCTCTTCAGCAGATCTCAGGGATTTTTCTTTGTTATCATGTTCTTTTGGAGTTTTGAAGAGCAGAAAATTTTGAAAGATATGTGGTTACAAGACGTCAGAGGGAAAATGCTATCAAGAGCCATTAAATAAAAAGCAATCTTACTTTTGCAGTGTGGCTGGAATGCTCCTGAGGATTGACAGTGTGTCCTCATCTCACTCATCAGAGACCTCCTCCCCTGGTCACTGCTGGAGAAGAGAAATGGGCTATGCTGATAGAGGTCCTCTGCACTGACCAGGTACAGCCACAGTAAAATGCTTTTCATAAAGAAACCCAGCTAGGCTCCTGGTACAACTATTACTGCACCAGTAGTGCTAGTGTACTTCCAACAATGTTTACATTACACTGCTTAGGGTTTTTATCTATTAAAAAGTTTATTATTGGATGATTGTGCATTTTATCTGCATGGGAGACCAAAAAACCTTAGGTCACAGAAATTACAAACATCGTTTTAGAGCACTGCATATTTATTAGGCCATCTGCTACTGCAGTGCTCACGACAAAAACCCTCCTACAGGCAATCTATTCACAGCTACTGCTTTACCACCTGATGTGCAAAATATCAGAGCTCTGGATGCATTTGTTATTGTGCTGAGTAATTTTCTAATGAATTCATAAAGCTCAGGAAACATCCCATGTAAGAGTTTCCTTTACATTAGGCTGCTTTTTTCTCACCAGGGCTTGAGAGGTGCCTCTGAGGCAGAATCTCACTGTGTCAGGAGGTTTGTTGTGCTAAACATGCAGCGGGGGGGCACTGCATTTTGTCATTCCAACATCAGTAAGATGGTTTCTGTCTGGAGGGTCTGGCAGATGCCTGTATGGTATGTCTCATGTATCCATGTGAAGCCCAAATTGAAATAAAAACAACCAAACAAAAAAAAACAAAACCAAAAAACAAGGCAAGTAACTTTTCAGAAGCAGCCAGTTCCAAAGTAGCATTAATGCTTGGGCAAGCTGCATAATGTTCACAGTACCAGAAGATGATCCTGCTTTTGGGTTTCCTTGTTGTCCTTTCTAGGAACTGGAGAGCATCCACAACAGGTGTACATCCACTGTGCTGGTGCAGCCCACAGCCTGGGCACCACTGCAGCCATTTTGTGAGATATCTTTACTCAAACGTAGCCCATGTCTTCTGGACTGAGCCAGGACCAGACCAATGGCTATGACAAAAGCCTCCTTTGATGGTAAGTGCCTTGTGTCGAGAGACATGCAAGATCACAGCATAGCAGTGAGAGGGGTTTGGCAGTGCTTGCCCACTCAGAAATATAGTGCTACTTTTCCTGGTACTATCCATTCATTTCCTCTATCCCAGCTCAGTTTTCATCTCTCTTCTACTTGTAGTTGTAAATCCCTGGGAACAGGGAGAGCCACCCTGTGCCTGGCCTGCACCCTGAACTCCAGGGCCTCTCCATCCTGCACTGTCAGAGTCTGACAGTGCTTAATGCAACCAGAGCCTAACTGCTGCTGCACTTACACTTTTGCAGTTAATTCACAATATTCAGTGGTGAATGATGGAGGGTGAACTGAGAGGGCAGGTTCCTGCTGTGAAGTGTTAGTATGGTAAAATACAGGCATGCCATCTGTGCGCACACATCCAGGCGTGGGGCTGTAATCCCCAGGACAGCATGCTGCTGAGACTGGGCAGTGGAAAACAGGGACAAACAGGGGCTGTGTGGAAGAGCCTGGACACCCATGATAGGTTCCCACCTTCTGCAGTAAGTTGCTGGTCCCTTGCACTGCTACATAGTTCCCCCCAATGCATCAAGGGTCTCAGAGTGCACAGCCCCAGAAGTGCCTTCTCTGAGGTGATACCAAAGGGGCCAGAGCTAAACATTTCCCTTGCTGTGAGGGTCTCAGGGCATTGTGTCCTGAGCAGCAATAACAGATTTTGCTCAGAGGGACATTTCATAGGAGAGCCTCTTACAGCAAACTCAACTCAACCTTCCCCTGGTCTGTCCACGCTTACAGCAAGGCTGGGACTCTTTACACTCACCCTGTGCAAAACATCAAGAATCCTCCAGCTCTTCACTGAAACAGTTTCATCCTGCCCATGGACATCTGCTGCAGCAGCGGAGCTGGAGGTGAGCACCTGGCAGCTATTGTGCCATTGATACATTACTCTACAGTGTCCTGATCTCTTGCAGTCCATTACACCTTATTTAATGTGATCTGTAAATCCTCACATGCCAATAGGAGGAGATGTCTGATCAGTCTGCAAGGTGCTCAAAGGACACATCTTTTACTGACATCTTCTGTTAACTTCCAGCTCCTGAGCAAAGCCAACACACGCCAGGTGCTGAGACACCCAAGAGGAGCATGTCGGCTCGCATCAATCCATCACTCTGCCTCCTGCTGCTACCTCCCCTTGAGAGCCACCTGCAAGCCACGAGCACACAGATGGAAGGTATTTATACCTTCCTCCAAGTGAAACATGAGGCTTGATATTCCTTTGTGCACTGATCATGTTGAATGTAATTGTGGGAGCACTTTGACACTGTTACAAGTTAATGGTGCATTGTGTAAATGGGAAAGAGAAGTTAATAGTCGAAGTTATAGCTGGAGTGGTGGCACTGAAGCCCAGGCACAGTCCTAGTGGTGGTGAGCCATGGCAGTGCTGCTGTTGCTTGTGACAGGGAAGCTGTGCTTAGCCCCTGCAGGACTGGCAGTCCTGGGAAGCTGCTGCCCCAGCCTTGCTCCCTGGAACATGCCATACCCCTCACTGGGCTCTGCTGGCCCAGACCCTGCCCATGTGCACCATAGAGCACCCACAGCCCAGAAAGCCTTGGCCATGGGAGTTTGCAGGTCCCTGCACAAACAGCTCTGGTGAAATAAGGATAACAATGCTAATTCACAAATTTACTTTCCCTTGCCAGTCCTCTGGTGTGGCCAGCTGCAATTCCTCTCAGCTGTAAACTCAGTGCCATGAGATTAAAATGTACAACTGTGTGACACCTTATAAACCACAAAAATATGAGCTGGCAAGGCCCCTTAACAATGAAGGATTTTGCACAAAATCTTCAGGCACTAATTCAATCTCAGGGCTCTCTTTCCATTGCAGTGGGTATGCAGTGCCATTAGGAAACTTTGACTGAATTATAACCTTTTGTTCTTCTAAGGCATCTTTTTTTCTGTCTGCAACAAGGTTTTATTGTCAACGCAATCATGAACATAAAAAAGCATAAGAGATACAAATGTGCTTAGTGACAGATTTGTTTTCTCTGGAAAGATGTGCAACATTGTGATGCTAGGAAAAGAGCTATTCATTTGGAGGTTATTTTAAAGCTAATGGATAATTATTATTCTGTGGAATTTTTTCCCAGCTGATGAGCTGAATGGTCCCTTTCCATTTGCTGCACTGATGTTTCTCTTCCTCTGCAGTAACATGTTACCATTCAGAACAAATTGGTGTGCTTTTGGCTTTTGGCTTTGGATTTGTTGTCCACATTTTTGACAATTGTTTTTTATGCCTTGTATAAATCACTGTAATACATGATAAAGTCAAGCACAGTGCCTGTAAATAGTTAAGTTACTGTTTCTCCTTTGTGTAATGGCCCATAACTATATTTTAAAGAAGTTGTAGTCTTTTATCAAGCACACATATTGGCATATATGTGTATCTGGGTTACTGAGCATACTCTTAACACCTCTTTAGCAGCTCTCACAGGCTGTCATGTAAATCCTTCTTAATTCATGGTTTGACCACAGTAGTTCTGGATGATTATCTTATGCCGGTTCCCCCCATGGGCAGCATGCCACCTGCTACTACATAGCCATGGAAATTCCTAAAGTTCCTCTTGAAAAAACATGTGTTGCAGGCTGTCACCACTTCCATAGGAAAGCCAAGCCAGAGAGGTTGTACCATTTGCAGTGAGTTGATGACTGGAATAGCCCCCAGCCAGGCAGAGAGAAGCTCCTTAGTCCTCCTGCCTCTCCACACCCTCGTGGGAAAAGCCTCGGTCTTGTGCAGGATGAGCTAGCTGGAGGGCTCCATCCCCATGAGGAGGAGGCCCAGGTCCTGGGGAGACAGGAGGCAACACCCAGCACTCAGGGACATTTGTGGCTGTAACCAGCCCAACAGCAGCTGTGTCTGCAAACCTCCTGAGTGTCCCAAATCAGCATATAGCAACACCCAGGACACCATTTGTTCAGTGCAATCCGTAGTCAGTGTGAGTGGAAGGGGGTTAGTTTGTTTATTTTATGGTCTGATTTATGGCTTGTTTACTTGGGTGCCTCACCCACATGGCAAATGTTGTAACTAAACCTTATTAAAGTGCTCAGGCCCCCCTCAGGCATGTGGTGTAACATTTACACTCCCTCCTGGCCCCAAAAGGTGATTATTATATAGGGGGAAAGAAAGCTGTGTGGTGAGGCAGGGTGTCAGGCAGGCTTAGTTGTAAAAAGCACCTGTTTAGCAGGTAGAGGATGTTTAGTCTTAAATCAATTTGTTTATTAAAGGTGGAAATTGCTGAGATTGGTGTTTACCTGTAAAACCAAAATTACTTTGTGAATAATTATAGACTCTTTCTTTGGGAAAAAGAAAAACAGTTGTGGGCCTGTATTAAATAGTTAAAATGAAGATGCTACGGTGAAGTGCAGCATCAGCACATCATGCTTGGGTCAGCTTGGAGGGAACTCTGTGGCAGAAGCACATCAGTGAGCTGTGTGTGTACATAACCCATAGGGCTCTTACCTCACATTTTTCTGGTGCATTGCAATGCTTTCCAAGTTTAAGGTATTCTAGAAGAAAACAAACCCCATACAGTAATATTAAATCAGGTGAAACAGGGCACAAGGGAGGACTCCTGTTACCAGAGAAGGCTGATGGATTAGTGGGGGGAAAAGTGAGAAGTATATTAATAATAGATATTACCTGTAACAAGGCAACAAACACCCTAAAGAACAAGTGTGACCACAGTGCCTGTTCTGGAGAAACCCTCCACTGTATTTTAAAGCAGCTTCAGTTCAGTTTAAGTCAGTGCTGGATTTGCTCAGGGACTTCTCTTCTGAGGCAGACCCAGCAGTTACTGCCAGGAGGAAGCCTCTGTAGATCTGTGTCTATGTAGGTAATTACACAGCTAAGTGTGAGTGCCAGAGGGCCAGGCCAGATAGCCCCAGGATGCTCTGAAGATGCTGCTTAGCCATACATACAGCATCAGAGAGGAGATGCTGGTGGCCAGGTGAAAGTGCTGACAGTCTCGCAGTAGCAGAAAGCCTCACAACACTGTAAAAAGACATATTCAAGGCTCTCTCAGGTCCAGAAAGCTGCTGGCTGTCACCTAAACTTGCTGTCCTCCTGTGGACACAGAGCCAGGAACAGGGTGGCCTTTTCCTGTAACTCTCTTCCAGCCCTGCATTATGAGATGGCTCTTCCAGGAACAGTCTTCTCACATTCAAGCTTTATGGGTGAGGCATGCTGGAAGCTTACCAAAGACTGCTTAGAGGTGGGGTTTTTTTAGTCAACCCTGTCCAAATGCAGAGTCTTTCTTGATCTAGCAGGTGTTCCTCCTGGAAAAGTAGTGTAAAGCCAGATCTGGGAGAGTCATTTAATGGACAAAGATGCTGATGAACCCTGGGAAAATGATTTGGTCTGAAGCTGTGCACTGTGTGTCAATGGATCCATGCAGGCACAGCTGGCAGAGTCTGTGCAAACAGTACTGCTCCCCAATATGCATCATTAAATGCCAGGTCCTGTGCTTGGGTCACAACAGCCCTATGCAGTGCTACAGGTTTGGGGCAAAGTGGCTGGAAAGGACCTGGAGGTGTTGGTGGACAGCAGATGAACATGAGCCAGCAGCATGCCCAGGTGGGTAAGAAGGCCAACAGCATCCTGGCTTGTGTCAGTAATAGTGTGGCCAGCAGGACTAGGGCAGTGATCATTCCCCTGTACTCAGCACTGATGAGGCCACACCTTGAATACTGGGTTCACTTTTGGGCCTCTCACTGTAAGGACACTGAGGTGTCCAGAGAAGAGCAATGAAGTTGGTCGAGGGTCTAGAGCACAAGTCTTATGAGGAGCAGCTGAGGGAACTGGGGTTGTTCAGCCTGGAGAAAAGGAGGCTTCAGGGGAGAACTTCTACAAGTATCTCAAAGGAAGTTGGAGCAAGATGGGGGTTGGTTTTTCCTCCCAAGTAACAAGTGATAGGACATGCACACAGCATGAGGGGCTCAGATTTCGTGAGCTGAAGAAAAATGAGGGCCCTTACTCCAGATTAGTAATTTTTTTAAATATTAAATTAAATATTTAAATATTTAGTATTTTATCCATCTCCTGAGGATGACAGATCCTGGTGAGGGACCCCTGGCAGCCAAAATGGCCATGTCTCTTACCCAGTGGGGACACTTGGCTGCAGAAGCTGCACCACTTCTCCATGCAGGTCCTGGAGGACTGTTGGACTGTGACTGTTGGAGGTGGGAAGAAAAGGGGTAAAAAAATGGATTTTTCTTGTGGAGCTGCATGAAAAAAATTCTTTGTAGAGTTTTTCAGGCAATTATCCAGCAGTACCAGATGGCACGTGGAATCATTCCTAAAAATGATCTGATTGCAGTGCTGTCCTGCATAGAAGTTAATGGATATTAAAGCCTAACAGTTTTCAAAGAAACACAGACAGAAGTGCAGGCAGTTTGCAACCTGCTTGGCACAGCTGTACATTGGGTGTGTGTGCTCACTCATTAAGGAGAGCCATTCACTTTGGCAGCAGTTCTCCAGAGTCAAACACAGGAGACCAGCTGTAAGGAAAGCCCAGTGCTTAGCTTTAGAAATGCCATTTATTGATTCGAGAAGAGCAACTTGCAATGCCTCAGTCAAGAGGGAATTTCTTTAACATGTGTTATACAAGTGTCCCTCACATTTGGCCAGCCTGGCCTGAAAACCTCTGGAGGAATTTACACCTTTGCAAATTTTACCATTTCCTTTAGTAGCATCAGCCTTTTCCTCTGAGGCCAAAGTGCTACTGTGATGGCTTTGAGCTGTATTGCTGATGAACATCTCTTGTTTACAGCAAACCTATTGGGAAAACAAACTATTGAAACTTAGCAGGCAGAAGAAAGACTTTTCACCTTGAAGACAGTAATGCTTGAATGGTTGGTGTGTTTTCACTGTAAGGGACACTGGAGCTTGGACTCCAGCATGGGGCTTCATGCTCTCTCAGGCATCTCTTTCAGAAAGAGGAAGGCAGCTCCAGCCTCTCACTCGTCAAATCCCTCAGTGTACTTGTCTTAACCAAGAGTAAAGGCTAATAAACACATCTAAACAACTGAAAAGCACAACAACATCCAACTTCAAAATAAAATGCAGTGAAGTGTGAAATTATACCTCTTATTCCATAAATCTTCAGCATTCAGCACAGTTCTGTAACTTGTATCACACTTTAATACTGGCAGAATTTAACACACCATGGAAACCCCATAAAGTAATTACATTTCATCTCAGCAAAGAAACAAAATCCCAGCTCGTTCAACCCCCTCCATCTGAGGAAGGATTATAAACAATTCAGTGCATGTAGATGTCTCCTGGTGATAAAACCAAAGCAGATCACCAGTGAAGTGGTAATATGGGTTCCCAAGGCAGCTGATTTACAGGGAAAAACAGAGAAGTTACGTGGTGTCCTTCAAGGCAGTGTCACCCTACTTTCTGGAACGTCCTGAGGTTTATGCTGTATTTAAAAGAAGTGTAAAAATTTAAAACTTACCTGGAAGAGACCATTCTGGGACTTGGCAATTGCCCCTGTGCAAGTTGGTTACATACTTCACACCAGAGTCCCATTCAGCTTTTAAAGAATTATTTTATTATTCAATAAATGAGTGATGACCATGATAGAGGTAGGAGGGAAACCACTACAGTTACCAGCGTGTCCTCATCTTGCAACACCAGCCATCAAGCCCCTGGGGTTTGGTCACTCCAGACCCACAGGTTAGACTGGAAGTATTTGTCAGAGTGTGTGTTGGCTGCCCTTCTGCCAAACAAAGGGTATGCTTTTACACAACAAAACACAATTAATTTAGCTAATTTATCTATTAACTACTCTAAAACAAAGACTTCAAACTTTAATTAGACTATTGTGATTCAATGCAATTAAAACCCTTAAAGCAAGTTAACAAGGACTGCAGGCATTCTCATTTCCAAAGTTCAGCACGATGCTACAAACACACACAGGAATGGGTGACTGAGGGTGATGCCAAAAGACCTTTTTTCCCCAGCAGGCACAAAGCAACACAGCACCAAAGAATTTCTATCATCCCTGACTTAGCCTCTGCAACAGGGTGAGACCTTGGAAAGGAGACAGGACACAGAGGCCTCCTGAGGAATGTCCTAAAAGTCCTA